>CM029357.1:27435143-27447832 GCA_017140985.1 Hormaphis cornu
TTATGTTAAACCGTGAATGTTATATCTAAGCCATACGAAATAATAATAATAATAATCCGTTCTCTCCATTTCGCTAGTTGAGTCGCTGAGCTCACTCTGAATGGTCATTTTTGTAAACAATTTTTAATTGCTTACAGGTACAATGCACGAATATTCTATATTGTTGCTTCCAAAACAGTGACCCACAGCGTTAAACTGTGCCCAGAGCGATTCCGGCGTTTTTTATCGTTATAGTGTTATAATTGAAAAAGTTTGTCCGAAGATGACCATCGAGCGACACAACCAAACAAAAGTAATAGCGTTGTGCGTAGCGTAAACTTATTTACATTGATTAATTTTCATTTCAATTCGAGTCACGTATAGATTCAACCTGGGTGTAAGTTCGATGGCGAAAAGAATTTCATAACGAGAACTAATTACTGCTGTAGTATACGTTGCAAAGAATGTTAAAAACGATAATTGTTTCGAGTGAAAAAAAAACATCACGTAATAATAACAACACGTAAGCGATATTTTTGAAAATTACTCCCCATACAGGCGTACGATTTTTTTACTTTCGTCGAATGACTTATACATTACAATATTACGTTTATCGAAAAAATGTTTTTTTTTTCTTCCTACGGTTTGATTTTGTCGATTCCAAATTCTTCAGATCGCATTACCTACGCGTTTGTTTGCGCACGCCGTCACGTAGTTTACCCATACGACTATAAAGTATCTAATTGACTGCTGCTGCGGCGTTTTACAGCGCGATGCGCTTATATTATAAACAAACATCAATTTCGGACGTTTTATTAAAACGAAATCCGTTTTACCGGAATGAGCACGAGTCAACAAATATTATTTGAGAAAATAAAACGACCGTATATATATATATATGTAAGTATTATATTCTACGACGAGCAGCAGCGCGACCGTATTGGCAAATTTCCAGTCGAATAATAATAACGTTTTATATGTAATAATAATAAATAACGGATACCCGTACGGATATTTATAACAACGTCGAATGTGTCGGTGTTGTGTAAAATATTATGCAGATCCACCGCGAGCCCGTGTTCCTAATTTGTGTGTGTGTGTGTTTTTTTTACAATGCGCATTTATAATAAAATTATGAAAATAATATGTTTGTCGCGCCGAATCCGCGCGATCGGGATTATTTCGGATAATCTTACGATTAACAGCTGTTTGGCGTTTAGGAATGCGCACGACTGTTTTACGGACGTTATAGCTGGTATATTATACGATTATTATCGTTATTGATTTTATTTTCCCAGATTTTATACGATTACAAGGCGTGGAGCGAAGAAATCCGTTCGTTCTTCCGTATATAATGTGCATACAATATGGCGTTTGTATACTTTGTTCTTTTTTTCTGGTGTCCGAAAATGGCTGGTCCTCGGATGTAAAAAAAAAAAACCACGTTTTCAGCACGGACGGATAGGGGGAAATCTCAGCACGGGTTTCTGTATGGATTGGCGAAGCTGCAAAGACCCGTAGACTTGAGGAAACTTAAGACTATATAGCACATTTTCGCGTGCAGTTATAACAGAAACGTGGCCGGTACGAAAGGAAGACGGAAAGAATGCTGTTCCGGTCTGGGAGAGGAAAAGTTCTTAGAGAGATTTGTGGTCCGACGAAGGATGGCCATGAGTGGAGGACAAGAACAAATAATGAGCTAGAATTACTTTTCCGTAAGCCGAGTACATTGTAGGCGGTAAGAAATAAAGCACTGGAGCGGGCTAGACCTGCTTTGCGTACCCCCTGCTACGAACAATATTAGAAAAAGATCCGCGACAGACCACGGGAAAGATCTCGTATGATACGGGAAGATCTGGTAAAAAGACGTGTAAGTGACTTGGGTGGAGGATCAGATTGGAGGGAACGAGCATCCGACCGAGATTGCTTGGAAGGTCTGGCTGCGCGAAGAAAGGTCTGGAAGGTCCTGGCGACGCCGTTTACCCGAAGAAGAAGAAGAAGAAGCGGATACGAAGAAGAAAAAAATATTGGTATCTGCTACATAAGACTAGACGGTAGAAAATTGAAAATATTTTTTCCCGCGGATCAGCTGCTCTTTCTTTTCGATGACGTTTTTCAATATTCCTTGGATGCACAACTGACATTTGAACCGTCATGTTAAAAATGAATTTCCTTTAAATGCGGTCCCCGTGTTGATTTTTTGTCTAGACCTAGGTATTTTATTTCGGACGTTGTTCGTTATTGATCGAGGACATTCTTTGGGGGATGTTTTTAGAGTGAACTCGAGACGAATTTTTCGGTATCTGTTTTGATTCTCCGTCGTTTGACCCACGAGTCAATTCAGATTTTCCAACACTCGCCGAGTTCAACAATTATTTCTGACCGCCGGCGAACACCGTTTTCTCCGTTTTTCCGCGATCACTTTTTCTACAGTGGAACGATCCGATTTATAAAAAATTGATCGGTACGAAGCGCTTTTTTTTCTTTTTCAGTTATTATTTCACAAAACCTAGTGTAGTTTTCGTGTGTCGAAACTTTAACGCGATCCGAACAAGACGGTTTTACACGCGTGGTCGGAGAATTAAAAAAAAAATCGGTTCACAAAATTTTATAGCCGATTTCACGTTGTTATTTTGTCGGTTAAAAATACTCGGCCTAACCGTGCAGTATCTATTATAAACAATGCGTTTTTAAACGGCAACTTTTAAACCCACCCAAAGCTACCCCGTCAAACCACCCTGCACTGATGCCGGCTATTTTTTTTCTGTTTTTTTTATGATTGCCTACACAACACAATATTAAACGCGAAAACGATAAAAATGCGATTTTTTTCCACTCTGTGTAGTCTCGATGTTCGTATTGAAACGCGTGCGTACAACTTTTTCGTTTTATACATATTCGTCAGCGCGATGAATTTTAACAACATTTGTAATCTCATACGTCTTATTGTGAAACCAATACACTTACGACGTTTTACTGCACACCTACGTCTTATGTACTATAGTTATTATTATTATTTGCGTATCAAAACAAATACAATTTCATTACGAGTCGTCCGATTTGACCTTGTTAACGTCGTATGTACTCTTATAAATATGCGCGTTCGATTATTAGCGAACATACAGAAATACGATGTATAACAGGCGCTATTCCGTGAATACCCGTCAAACGCGGTATGAATTGAAAGTGGTTTGTAATTAAATTTTACGACTTTGGCTCAACTTTGCAATGTAAACACGCGCGACACGTAGAAAGTTTTATAACCGTAATAAAAACTGTTCTCTTCACGTCGTTAACACGTTATTATTATTATTGTAAAATGTTGTGTTTTACAGTCGACGGCTTATGCTAATACGTCGGACGGACCCAGAGGTCAATTAGTACGGCGGAGTTACATCCGAATCAGTGTGTGGGTGCTAAAAAAACGATTTGATCGTTTCATAAATAGCTGCTGCTGTTACGCGAATAGTTACAACGAGTAAACTGTTACCGCCATACGCTATGAAAATTATTTGTACGCAAAACCGTTACCATCGATTTTAGATTCCGAGCGATTGCTGGGAAGCTGTTGATTTTACGAGGATGTGAGTAGTTTTTTGTGCCGGAGACGTAGAGCCTAGAATATTGCCCGGATCTCGACCGTTCGAACGTTCTCTGGAAGTCCGACTTGTATAAATTATGCGACTGTAAACGTTTTGCCCGAATATCAATTCCAAAAAAGTAGTATCCGACAAATCAAAAAAAAACTTTAAAGTAAACAACTAAAATCCGACACATGACGACCATATAATAATAATAGAACTTTCGTCGGGATTCGCGTTTGAGACAACACTTACGGGCGAAACTATCGAATAATAAGTATCCTACGACACTCAGGAACAAACATTAGCTTTCCGTTGGCGAAAGAATGTTCGGTCTCTCGCTTTAATGTAAAAACTAAACGATGTTATAGTTATATCTATACTACTTTGGGTCGGTGTTTTTTTTCGCCTCGGACGCATTACATTATACACGGGGAATCGTTTTTTCGAAGGTTCGATGATTACAATACGTTTACACCACGACGTCCGAATCAGTGATCCACTCAAAGCGTATAGTCGCCATACTTTGTCAAACCACTTAATGATTTCCCGGCATTTATCGTGTGCGATTCCTTTGCAAGCGTAAAATATTTCAAGTTTAATGCATCTTGATGCAAACAAATAACGGCACGTATGAAATTTTCATTAAAAAAAAAATCGGGCAGTAGGTTGTTGGTCGCGTCGTACAATGTACATTGGGTTTTTAAAGCAACGAAAAATGATCGCTTTTCAAAATAATAGATGCTGATGCACGATAAGATATGTTAAGCGGGTTCTACGGGTTAGGTTAGGTCAACAAGTTTTTAATCTCAATAATCAAATCACGATCACTGTTTAATGACGTTTGTAGTTTCCTATTTTAACAACGTGTAGGTATACTTCAGATTTCTGAATAATTTATACGGTGACAGCTAAAAAAAACAAAGAAACGTATTAGTTGTATACTAACAAAACACTGAAAAACGTTTCAGCAATGCATGGATATAAAATAAATTGTTAGGCAGTTCGGATAGGCACCTACTTTTTACGATACGATGAAAGTCGACATTCTTATCAAGCATAACGAGTTCAACAGTTTTGAAGGTTTTTGAAACACGTAAATGGCGAAACTCGATTCGCACAAGCATTTGAAACTGTCCGTAGATCGAATTATACGACACAGGAGGTATTATAATGATTATGCGCAGTGTTGGTTTGGGGGGTTGAGGCGCAGGGGGACGGAGCTCTTCTTGAATTTTTTCATACCCTGATAGCGCCCCGCTTCAAATCATTGGGTTGGGGTTGATCGTCGCAAAGGACTCTAATTTTTTTTTAAGTCTCGGAGTTTACAATTATTTTTCCGATTTGAGCGCTGATTATAGGATATGTCATAATACATTACAACGGGTGTATATTTTATTTTATTCGTCACGGACTGCGATCGGACACGACGTCGATTCGCTCAAAATGAACGCGTAGGTGACCTCAATCGTGCTGGATGAAAAACGATTCGATTGTTCCACGAGTGACACGCAAAGACGAGGGGCGCTAGTCAATCAAAACAAACGGGAATACATCTTATTTTCTCGGGGGGAAAAAAAAAAATGTGTAAAAACTGTCCCGGCTGAAATCGCGTTGTATAAAAACGATTTCGTCCCGCGGGACAATATATATAGTACTACGGCATATTTGCGACAGGTGTGCTAAAAGCGAGAACCGCGTCGATGCAGTTATATAAATTACTTGGGCTAGGAAAATGAAGCACTGAAAACCTGCAATAACGCAATCGAAAAATTGCCGATAATGGTACAAAAAAAAAAGCATTTTAACCGGGAAAACGCCACTGAAAAAGACTCGAACGTTTATAAGTCAAGCTGTAAAATGTTTTTTTAGTATCGAAAAACAATTTGTTGAGCACATTTTTTTTTCTTTTGTATTGTTCGCACCGATTGATTCTTAGGACAACTGAGCACAATTTATAAATATTGAAAAAAATAACGTGACCACTACTCCCTCCCCCACATACCCACTCGGTAATCACTTTGACAAAATCTAAGAATCCATTTTCAGAAATATTTTAGACCGAATATTATGCGCGTGTGCACGGTTTTGCAACGACGTATGAGATTGGTATCGACGTGGGTGTGATGCACACGTGGGTGTTGCATTAAAGTTGTATTTTTTTTTAACGTTTGTTTTTCAATTGTGTGAGGGGGGGACGACGACAAGGGACACACACACTTAAAAACAAAACGGCGAATTTTTTAAGTAAACGCTTACAACACACCGCATAGGTTTCGTCACGTATCACGAAGCGGGTAAAAAATGTACAAAAAAATATAATTATTTAACGCTTTCCGTTTCATTCGTATAACACTCGATTTCAAAATACAGCTTGTAGTAAGCTACGACACAGGTTCTCTGCCGAACCGCGTTAGTACTTTTTCAATGAACGCATCTTTTCCCGTGAATGGCATCACGACGAACACGCTTAATGTGCATCGCCGCCCGTTGTCGATCAAAGTCGTATATACGGGTGTTGATGCGTTGGAAATGTTTCTAAAGCTTGGGAAAAATGTGCAGTTCGACAAATCGATGTTTTCCCGATGTCGCGAAAAAAACACCGTACTTTGTAAATTTTCAATCGTGCGGAAATTTCTTTCGACGCTCGAACTTTTTCTTCTCAAATTTTTTGACAAACCCCGCGGCCAACTGATGCCGTAACAGAACGAAGCGTTGCTGTTTTCCGTTTCAAAACGTTCTCCCGCAGATCGCGCTATATAATTTTACCCGTCTTTGGGGACACGTCGCGGAAAAATCAAAAGTATAGCGGCGATTGATTCGGAGTTGTTTAGTCTTTGCATGATAACATTCGCGGGCAAACCGATTGAATCAGTTTGGCCGGTCTTATACTGTAGCGTTTCCGGACAAACGTTATTAAAATCCGAGGGCCCCATATTGACCCCCCCGGGCCCCTCGGGACGCCCGTGTTCGCGCACCATCCGAAGCACAGAATTACAGCAAAACTCGAAGTAGTTATTTTTCACGCGCTCTTGTGCTTACATTGAAATATTACATTGATTACGATCGTACCCCGTCGGCAAACTCTGTTTTTGGCTTTCTGCTGTTGTGGTACATTGTGACGGGCACCGACGGCGCAATACAAATGAATACAATTGTGACAACCGATGGCCAACTACCTGTTCGTAACCAGACACGGTGTTCGTAAACGGCGTTGTTCGATCACGGGATCGCAGCTAGGAATGCACAAACATGTGATGCACCTATATATATAGGCGGCGGGGAACAGCCTCGAATTCAAAAGTAATTCGACCCGGAAGGCGTGTGCATCACACTGTGTTGTGCGTGGGCGGGAGAGAGGTGCGCGCTGTTGCAGAGGCGGTCGTATAAGATCGCGTTCGAAACAAACGTTTACGACCGTCAAAAGAAGACGTACAAAAAAAAAAATAGCTTCCTCGTTCCGCTCGGAACGTAGAAAAATTACTCGTGCTCCGTTCTCCCGTGCTATAAAAACGTCCGTTCGTATCATTATCACGATAACGAAATTATATCGCGTTTCGAGTACCCAAATACCGTTGCGTTCATTGTGTCGTGTGCGCAGTTCACATCAAAGACCGTGTGGAACGATGAACGCTAAATGTTCGATAACGTAATGAACGTCCGTGTGCCGTCGGAATGTGTTCTTTTCATCAAAAAAATGCCTACTTTACACGCTTCTTAAACGTTTGTGCACGGGTAATAAACCGCGGGTGAGCGAGATGAGAACTCCACTGACGAGAACGGTGTTTTTCTCGAATGAAAATCCCACGTTGCACCCGTTGCGGGTGGCTGTTGTGCGATCAAAGACGGTAGGTCTTCTGCTTACCACGCCGTATTAATAATACAATTATTGCAGGTTTCCGCGAGCCTATAATATGTCGATACAGAACGTGGACGTGGTGTTATAACAAGAAAAGGCAGCTTTGCCGACACGCATTTGGACAGGATTCGAACACACGGCTGGAAAACACAAACTTGTGAACAAATGAATGCAATGAAAACAATTATCGTCGGTTTCACTATGACTTTGCGTGAATAAACGAATTTTGTCGTCCTACACGAAACACTTTTCACGTTGCACATTGTTACTGCCATGGCGAAGACGACGCGCGTTTTCCGGGGAACATACGACGCGCCCCGGGCGGTGTTTGCGGCCCGATCGCGTTATAATCATTTTTTTATAACGTATAAAAGAGAGCGGCGTCCGGAGCCTGTTATTTGGACAGGACGAGCCGTACAAATATAATAATTATATACTAGTTTTGCCGCCTGTCCGCGGTGTAAGTTTTCACTACGACACAGGGTGTTCCGTATTATAAAACGTGTTTTAAACCATTTGAATCTGCGATTAAAATAGTTTAAACGCGATTTGAATTCTGGTTTTCGCTCGGGGTCGTTACGAACACATAAAAACGCGTTCGTTTTTATGACGTTTGAATTTTTTTTTAACCTACTTAGACGTACGACTTTTCTTCCTGGACCGTTTTACCACCCATTTACGTCCAATATATGTTTTAACAAATGCGTCCATGTCCAAATCGAGTTTTTATAATTTAGTTTTTTATCTTAGGTATGCTCGCTGTTATACTTATTTGAATTTTTTCAAACGCACAAATAACACAAATGGTTAGTCTACGGAAGACACGAATTTAATGGGGTTAATGAATCATTACAATGGTTGGTATCGAAATCTCGACCGCAGTCGCGTTTTACCGCTGTAAAAGTGCGAAGACGTATTTTCATCATATTTTTTCACCTATATACTATAGTATAGAGACGTTATTGTACGCCAAACCAAATTCTTGGGTGCAAGTTTTTCTTTTGTCGAGTATAACAAACATTATTAATTATTTTGATCGTACGGTTCGAAAAAAATGTAACGTCGACGTGGAAATGCGAACAGGAATAACTGCTATAGTTACAGGATATCAAAAATTTGGTTGGTACTCTAAACCTGTAGCGGGGTAAAAAAAAAAAAATAATTACATCATATTTCGTCGAGAGATTTGAAAATTTGGTGTCCGATTTACTACTATCCATGTTTTACTGACTCTTTTTCTCGGTGTTGTTAATCTAAATTTGACTGCGCGTAGCTCACTATTAACGCACGAGTACAGCTCGTCGCCAATAAAACGTAAGGGGAGAAGTAATTTTCATGAGTTTTTTTCCATGAAAATCAATGATTTTATCAAGATTTACGCTTATACGTGCTTTTCGTGTAACAATCGAATCCTCTTTTCGCCCACGACTGCCCTACCCGTGATTATTTTGTCGGCTCAATTCCATATCAGTCCATCATATACGCACATCACGCCACGATTTTAAAGGTTTCTTGCGTCTTATATCGAACAGTATATATAATATTCTGCATTTTCAAACTGCTATACTGATATACTCTATGTTAACGGCCGCAAATTTTGTCTCGTCGTGATCGTCTTAGGTATTCGATTCAACGGTAAAGCTCCAAAACGTATAAATAAACCGACCATACCGATACAGCTGAACAGAGCCGTATCTGAGCTCTCTCTCGATAGTTAATGACAATCTTTACGCGTTTGTTGTTTAACGTCCGTTCGACGCGCGAAACATTTGTTGACGTGCGAAATACGCGTTGACGGGTATAACCGGGTGATAAAATCTGTACTTGCCTAAAGGAAAACAAAATAATGGTAACTTAAAAAACACGTATCCAGTATAATGTTATGATATTTGATTATTATTATTATTGTAACGTACACGGGCGTGCTATATAATACACGATACGTTATGGCGATTAAGTCATAAATTACGTACGACTTTTACATTCGAAATGTTTATTCAATCGTTCTCGTCGTTGTTGTTGTTGCGAACGACCGCGCGCGATCACGACGGCGATTTCAAAACTCGCACCGATAATCTACGGTACGCGGCCGTCAATCATACTCGATTGATTCTACCAAATATCGTGTCGTAATATTATCGTCGTCATTATTATTATACGTTATTTTCGGTGTGTTACCGTGTGCCTTATAATAATAAACTGTGTAATAATTGATAGGTTTAATAATGATAAATAAAAAAAAAGGTCATCCAGCAACGCCCCGCGCCGCTGCTGTGTCTCCAAAGAGCCGCCGAGTCTGCTGCTGCTGCTGTCGGACAGCGTGACGTCTCTTTTTTTACGCGTTTTGTTGCCATCTTGCCGGTTATATTATAAATTTTTTTTATAAATTGATTATTACGGATATTACAGTACATTAGGTGCACTGCAAAATTACTCGTCGTCTACATACAATAAATAACGGTATTGCCGCGTTCGCGGTGGTATGAATACATACTGACAGCGTAAAAATTATCGTATTTAATGACGTTATTTATGTAAACGTTCGATACGTCGCGTTTATTCGAAGGATTAGCGGAACAGTGCGCATGCAAGTACAATATAATTTGAATATCGCATCTGTAAAACGACACGTTACACTGTATTTGTGGTGTTCTTGTGCTCGTTAGAAACCCGCGAATTCACTTCAACGCGCCAGCTGTTATTACACCGATAAATGTTATCGTCGATTGCCGTCTCTCGCGATGAGTTTCGCTTACATTTCGTCCAAAGCGTTATATAAATCGATAGTTACAGCTCAAAATAATGTACGTTTGTCCACGATAGGGTGACATCAAAAAGAGTTTCGAGACTACAACGAAACCGCGTCATTTACCCGTGCGCTTGTAGGTTCTTTCATCGGATCGAGAACGTTTTCGACGTCTCCTTCGCCAGCTTTCTCCCGACCATATTTCGCGGTCCTTTGTCCTCCGCTCATCTGCGCGACCGTTCTCACATCCCCTACGCGCACGCACCAACCCTCGTTACTTTTACACCTCTCCTTTGGTCAGATGTTCCTCGACCTCGTCGTTCATTTTCCGTAACTTACCGCTCCGGTTTCACTTTTCCAAACCGTCTCGGGCCAATTTTCCCCGTCCGACGCGACGCCCGACGCTATATACTTCTCTCGTTGTTACCCCGCTAAGAACCGAGTGTAAGAACTCTCGTTTCCGCTAACACCTGTCGTGCCGTCTGCTCTGTTTTTCCCGTCGACCGCGCGACGCTCCGAACCGCTCGGTCTGTCCACATTCCTGCAACACTCGTAAAGTGTAGTCGTATCCGAGTAATCCTGTAGCCGTCCCGCGTGTCGTTCCGTTCGGACAAAGTTCTGTTGCGTTTTCCATTAGGCTCGACTCGTCCTGGGAAGACCCCGGGGCGCGTGCGACGGGAAGACTGTGTGGGAAACGACCTTAGAGAGCAGACTTTTTTTCTACCCGGATGAACGTCGGCGGAAAATCGGGGGGGCAGTCGCGTTGGGCGATATGAATGGCGAAAATAGAAATAAAATATATTGCGTTATTAGAACAGCGCGGCGTTTTAAAAAACCGGCAACTGCAGCGGTGGTAACTTTTCCGCCGACGCTCCTCCGAATCCGATGAGCCCCCCCGCACATCCGTTCCCGGCCGAAGCAGCGAATTTCTTCCACGTATCGAAACGCTGCGCGGTCGCGGCGATATTTCATGTGCCCGGCGGCCGTAAATAACCATGTTCCCTTTCGCTGGAGCCCGTCCCCGTGTCTTCTTGTTGGCCGTACGTTTTATCATTTTATCGCGGTACGCATTGCATTTCGCGTTTCGTATAAAATAACGTATTTCAGCCACGAGATGCGTATGTAATATATTAATATCGCGCGATTTTCTATGTAATTTCACGCACCCTTTCACACCCACGCGCGTACCCGTGACCGCGACCGGTGCGGCCGTAAATCGCTGGCGCGTCGCTATTTTCGTTGTTCGAAAAACCTTCTTTTTTTTTTTAGCGGCCGTAAAGCACCGCCGGTAAACCACGTTTTCTATCCGTTTTTCGCAGCGTTTCCAAAGTACTGCAGAAAGCGACGGTAAAAAAAAGGATTCGTAATACGAACGATATATGGTGTCTATTTTCGGTTTTACAGTTGTTCGTCTTGCATTTTGTACGCGACACGCGCGGACGCGAACTTTTATGTCTTGCAGTAGAGTCCGTTTGTACAAGAGTAAATGTATTAGTATTATATATAGTATTATATAGAGTATATGTATTATAAAAAGAGTTACGTCCCACGACATAACTCCTGAACCGCGGGTGAAACACTTTTTTTTTTTTACCGTTCGTCTCGATCCAAAGACGGTTTCTGTACGTATGTGTCCGGTAGGTGGCGCTGCAGGCGCTAACTTTTGCGCGCGTGGTCACACGGAGAAACACCGTCGTAGAAACAACGGTCTCGATCGCAATGTTTTGTGTTATATCGCGGTTGCTACGGGCCACCCCCGCGGGCAATCGAACTGTCCGTCTTACAAACGGTTTTACGACCCGGTAAGAGAAACGACGATTTTTCAAAGTCCTTAAACGAGTCAAACGAGGTGAAAACTTCACTGAAGGGGTTGAGGTCGTCAACATTTAAAACGTGGCCTAGTAAATCGGGACCCGCTTTACCAAACAAACCCTAGGGTGTCGTACATTAACGCATTGCCGCCATCGGCTTATTTTGAATTTCGCAGAAGTTTATAAAAATCTATCAGACTGGACTGGGAAAAAAAAATGTATGTAAAATCGAGCAGAAATACCGCGTGTTTGGCACTCGCTAACGGATAGTAGCCTACACAAACCTATTGCATCCGAACCTTAGCGCTACTCAGTCCGACCCCAGACCTAAGAACCATGCGAGAACTTTTGTGTTTTTTATATAACAATCTAATGTATGTACTATTTTTTTTTTTTTTACTCCAATTTACCGAGGAAAGGTTATCAGGAACCCAATTCGCCAACTCCCTTTAGAAGGTTTAGGCTTTCGAGACGCCCCTTGGATAACTTTGAAAGGGTCAACTTTGAACGGAATGTTCAGCGCATAACATTATGCGTCCGTTATATTGTATTATCCCCGACGATATCGTCGTTAGGTCCTGAAAAGATTTAGTCGAATTTATAGTCACATTTATACGGCCGACTTATACGGTTACACGGATCAGTGATCGTATACAACGGACGTAAAACACGACGATAGTAATAACGATATAAATGAAACATTGTTATAATAA
>CM029357.1:27457832-27498396 GCA_017140985.1 Hormaphis cornu
CCTCGGTCCTAGGTCTCGCGCGGGTAGTTTGACGGAGCAGCGGCCGCTTTGGCCGGGTCCATAGGCGCAACTAGGGGGGCGCCTTTAGCACCCCCGAGTTCAAATTTAGCACCCCCCTGTTATTTCGAGGACGACTATAATAACGATTACGGTGAAATACATTATATTATTTTAGGTACTTAATTTTAGCACCCCCCATATTTTAGCTCTAGTTGGCCGGGTCACTGGTTTACTACGAGTTGCGGTCAGCAGCAGCAGCAAAGGCCGCCGCGTTGAAAACATAACATTTCGTCACGAAATCCATCGAAAGCCGAACACACCCTGTGAACGTGTGCTAGGGCGCGGTAGTAATCGACGAACCGCGACCGTGCGGGGCAACAACCGCGCGCGTATTGTTATTATATCGGCAGTTTTCTCCCCTTTTGCCGCCGCCGCCGCCGCATTATTTGCGTACATCATAAAAGTGATTCTAGTGTTTATAAAAACATAATGTTTTGTACCGTGTGTCGTCGTCGTCGTGTATATACATCATCATGTATCGTATTACACCCGCGTGTGTGTGAGCAGAGGGAACGGACAAACAAATCGGAAACGTATTGACGTACATAGTACGGAACACGTTTCCGGCATAAATCGTTTCCGAGACTCTCGAGGCGGAAACGATTCTCGGCGGACCGCGTCGAGGAAAAATTGTTTGACGACAATCTTTGTGTTTTCGTGCGGATTCATCAACCGAAAACAACGAAACATTATGGACAGGAAAAAACCGCGTCGTTTCCTCGTAATCAAACGCGATATATCGTAATAAAACATATAACGTATGTTATTTCATCGTCACCTCTATACATCATCGTGTGCGAGATTATTTTCTGTTTTTAGCTATACGTACGTAAATATAATTGACAGAATCGGTTAAATCTGCAGAGTTTTACCGGTTTTCGTTTTAGTTTCGTGTATTGTATTCTGTCGACAACTTTTCGTATCGAAGGAACGGTTTTTTTGATGTCGGCGACTTTTCCAAAAGATTCATGAGCTCCGGCGGTTGAAGGTTTTTTTTTTTTTGAAATTTTCCTTACTCTTCGAGTTTAAAAACCGGAGAGAAAAATTTATACATTTTTTGCGGCAAAAAATATGAAATTTTCAGGTTCGTATGACGTTTTCGGGCGGAAGACGCGTGCTCCGATCGTCACGTTGAATACCACGCGGAAGTCGTCGGGATTTTTTTTTAACTTTTATTCTATTCGAAGCGATTTTCGATATTCTGAGTGCCGGAAACGACGAAAACGGCGAAATCGTCAAATAAGAACCGATCGTTGTAAAAAATTGTTCCTCGTCGTTTTCAAATTTTTATTCGAATTGATTTATCGCGGTATAAAATGTTGAAAAAAGTTTTTTTTTTTTTACGTACAATTCGAGAAATTTTTTATTTTCAGGACGATTAGATGGCTCACTCGTGATCGTTTTTTTTTCCAAATGCAACGGTTTGCTTTTAGATACTATTAAACGGATAAACGGCAACGTTGAAACCGATGACCCACCACCCAAAGCGTATATAGTCGTATGGTATTGTTCTTCTTCTATTTTTTTTAACTTTTACATAATATAACGTGGTGTCCGGTCGTATACAGTATAGGTTTGTGTGAATTTTACACGAAACCCAGAGTAAATATGATACGTACTTGCACATTTTTACGCACGTATCGAATAATAAAACTATGACGGTATAAAATATGTTGAATGACTTGAAATTGTATCTGAAAAAAATAACGAGCACAGGCGTAATTATTGTGATCAAACGATACAAGTCATGCTGTAGGTTAGTCCCGTTCGGTCTTGCGATTATTCATAATAAAATATGTGTCAAACGCCGCTGCGTGTGTAATATTCGGTTTTTATTATAAATATGGGTCGTGAATTTTAATGGAAATATTAACTTGAAATATTGTTCGTCGTTATTCATTCATCCGTATATACGTACTTACCAATAAAACTTCACGTCCTAGATTAATACAATTATTTATACCACCGACCAGTGTGACTTTGTGTACGAATAATATATGTACATAATTCAAACGGGGTCATAAACGTTGTATATTTTATCCTCTTATAACTATGTACTTCAAAACGGAAAAATCAATAATAAACACCTCGCGCGTGTTCGTTTCATACAGGTACGATTATTGCTCTTTAAACTTCTTCATCGGAATAAAATTCCATACTTTTCAAGTGTTTGCCGTACACAGAATTTGTGTTCAGTTTGAAATGTTGTAACTCGTGCGACGTTAAAAAAATTTTAAAATATTCCATACTAATTCGTGTGGTAGAGAAGAAGAAGCGGCGCGGTTTACTGTTCAAAATTTCACGCACACACTGTATATATTACTGTTTTAAATTTAAAAAAAACTAAAACTCCCTGCAATACGCTTAAGAAAAAATTTTCTTTTATCGGTTGTTACACGAGTGAAAAAATATTTAATCGGAATTTTACGAAGAAAGAAAATGGGTGTAGAAAAATAAAATATTTTTGTTTTTTAGTGATGACCGCGGTCAAAACATCTCCGATAAAAATTATAACCAAAAAAAAAAAAATATCTCATAAACAGAATATGCATTTGTCGATAGTTATAGTGATTTTTAAAAAGTTTCCCATTCGTTGTTCAAACGTATTGGTATGTAATACATTATACACTAATGCATTTAATGTATTATTATAGTTTATATACGAGAATTATTTTAAACGTTTTTATGCATTTTTAAATTCGTTTTCATTATTAGTTCAATTAATAGGTTGAATTATTGTAATATTAACTCGTATATTCCAAAAAAAAAAAAAAATTATGTTCTCGTAGAATTTGAAACATTCGTTTAAAATAAAGAATGTACAAAATTAGAACCTTTAGTTTTCAAACCGGACCAACCCTATGCTTGTCACAATACAGTTAATGTCATCATCGTACTCGAAACTCGCCGAGAAAATCAAATTCTAAAAATTAATCTAATCCTGAAAATGTACTTTTTCGTCGTGTCTCTTTTTTCACACTAAAAGAGTGTTATACGACTGATACGACTAAAAGTCAACGATAATTTTTTTTTTTGAAAACAATCCGACGTGTAATATTGTGTTTCGTGTAGGAGATGCGTTGACCGGAAACCGATTTTTTTTTTTCCGCATTATTATTTATACGTAAAAATCGTTCGAGTGTCTCGCACCGTTTCAGGAACATGCCACCGAGATGATACTACGGGTGAACAACAACAACAACAACAACAACAACAATTATTGTTGTCTCGGCGATCACGAGTACCTATATGACGCCGCACAATAGGATCACAGAAAATTCAAACAATGGCGACGGTAGCGCGCGTGCAGGCACGTGTGTGCGACGCCGAGAAACGCGGTGGAATTATTGTGAATCGTAAGTGTGTGCGAATATTGTGATAAAAACAAACGAAAACCCGGAAATATTCGTGGAGAATAATGTGCGGCGGCGCTGTGAATTAACGATTTTTTTAACGTTGTCGTTTGTGACGAATAAACTCGCAGAACAATAATACGATGAAACAATACAAAACCGCGGTGGTCATTGTTGTAACGATATTGGAAATCGGTGCAGTAGCTTATACGCTTTGGGCCGTCGGTTTCAAAATTGCCGTTTATCCGCGTTGTTTAACTTTCCGAAAGCGGCGATAAATCTTTTTTTATATTTTTTCAGGTTTTATTTTACGTCTTTAAACCTGTCACAGCGTTTGAAGTGCACGTTTCGTTATAAGTTTTTAGTTCATACTTTGAGAACACTCGTCGTCGTTTCGATTTAGAGGTACACCGCGTTTACGTGCGGTGGTTAGGTTCAATCGTGAAATTTATAAAGTTCGGATTTTTTGAATTCCTTATCGTTTTTTTTTAGTACGAATTTTTAATCGGGTTGATTTTGACACGGATTTGCACGCCGTGTGTGCACCGACAGAGCGATAAAAAAAAATGCACGACAAACCAACAGTTAGACGTGTCACATCGATAACGGTCGTAACGCGATTCACAGAATACAGTACTATATTTTCTCAGACCAAACGATTTCGTCGAAGATAAATTTACCCGTTTGAATTTTTTAATATTCATTTCGAAAACGTCTACCGATAAACAAAATGAGAACGCCTACAAAGTACTCCGTACACAGTCGGTCGTCAATTCTTCCACGATTTGCCGCCACAAAACCGCGTTCAGCTGTATGGTGAATTATTCGTTTCAAGTACTCGGCCGAATCGGAAAAAATTGAGTAGATGGATGACGGCTTAAATGAAAATGCAAAAATTTTTCAACGTCCAACACAGTTGTATCATATAAACGCAAGTGGACCGTGTTGTTTTATAATGGTTTTTAGCGTTTGTGACGGTGACGGAAAATAACCAAATTCCAAAAAGTTGTTTGGCGCGATAAAAATGAAACACGTTTTCACAGTAGTTGTGTCCGTCTGAAAGAACGACGGTTACTGAAATAATGATGTAAACACTACTTTGAGACCATATTATGCACGTTTGATGTACGTAGGGAACAAAACTTAAGAACGAATTCGTTTGAATAAAATACGAATTGATTCGATAGTTTCAGTTCTTTAGAAAATTGAGTTTAATAACAATTTCGATTTATACTACAACATTTTTTAACAAAAAAGAAAAAAAAATCGTTCAACATATATATTATAACATCAGTTCATTATTAACGTTATCGTTAGGTACGTTTTGTAGGTTATAAGCGCGGTGGGTGCTTATTTATGTGCCTACAATATTCATAGAAATTAATTTCGATAATAATTGAAAAAAAAAATATATATACATACATCACGGCTATAATAGAAAATATTAATAGGTAATAACCAACTAGTAACAAACAACAATAATGATTAGGAAAACATTTTTGAAGTACGAAACGTAACTACAATAATCATTGTTATTATCGTACGATTGTTGTTTTAAAGTAAAATTCTCTATGCGGACCGACATGCTCCCAAACAAACAATAAAAAACTAATAATTGTGTTCTGTAATTTTTACCGTAGTCGAGAGAATTTCTTTAAAAGGTAAAAATTGATTTTCGAGTCGGACTTTTGAAATTTCGGCTACACATCAGAGTGAAATTACGTTTCGGTCGTGGTTTTTAGGTTTCACGATTCGAATGAAAAAAAATTAATAACTATAAAATCACGATTTTCATCAAATTATCAAAAACGTGCGATGAATACGTTGCAATGGTTCACAATTTAAACTTGTTGGTTTTTTTTTTTTATGAAGACCGACTACCGTTTTTCTTAAATTTTCAATCGTTAGTTTGTACAACGCGCGATTGTGCGAGTTTTTCGTTTTCACATCGTAGAAACAAATATTAAAACTTTTGAAACAGGTACAACAACACATAATAATATTCGAATCGCGACTCACTCGTGCCTACGCTTACGTTGCTTTTTGTTAAACTATAATCAATATATAATATATACATAGGTTATCATCTCGTGAACGTCCCAAGACTATAAAGTTTTTATGGTTTTTGTCAGGACGAGATGTACGAATCGTGTCGTAAATTTCACGTGAACTAATCCGGTGAATTGGCTGATGAAAAATATCATTTTTCTTTATAAGCCATAATTGTGACGTTAAAACGCTATTGTTCATTTGAAATTTTGTAGAAAAAAAAAAAAAGTGGTAAGCGAGCAAAAATAATTCGCGGTCAACATGATGCGAAGGTCCCTAACATACAATTATGATGTTGAACATTTTCAATCAACGAGCTACAGTTTTTTTACGAGATAAAAAAAAACTGTTAATTTTAGATATTAATTATTATATCGGAGTGTATTAGATCACATACTTGCTACATCACTTACTACTGCACACGTTTATTATTCGTAATCGATCGTTTTATGTGTTTATCATCATAATAGGTAATACGCTCGGAGTTTGCTTACGACTATGAATTATTTTTAGTGATGATCCAACGGTCAAAATGCATGTGTACTGTTGAGTATAGTTTTTGTAAAAAAAATGTGTTTGTTAACAATTAAATTAATGAGTTTACACGAGTACATATTATGCACCGTGAATATCATTACACGTCCATATCGTATCAATGACGTGATCGCTATTATAATGCGAACAAATAAAAAGATAAAAATAAACCACAACAACTATAAAATATACAGCGAACGCAATAATTTGTTAAGTAAAATATAAGAATGTATAACTCGACTTCGGAGCTGAATCGCTTACGAAAATGTCTGAGCTCGGTCATCTACAAGTACCTAGATCCTGGTAAAGTGCGAACTTGACAAAATCGCGGTGCTTCACCGTTATTACTTTTCTATTATTAGAATTTTCCAAAAAAAATGGTCCGAAAATTCCGAGAGTCGTATCCGCGGGTAAGAAGAAAAATATTAATTTAAATCAATACTTTTTTTTTGTTCGATTTCTACTCGGCGGATTTTTCTGAATTTTTTTCACCGAGATAAAAAATTTCGTTTTTCACAACGTACTTAATTTTCAAATCTACAGTTAAAAAATTTGTGCGTGTTACGAATTTTTTTCCAAAAACAAGTCAGAGGTACGACCAGTTTCCGTTAACAGTTTTCAATTATTTTGACTACGGATTTTCGAAAAATTTTAGTAGCATATGCGTGTTTACGTGTTGTCAACCTTCGTATATGAGACCCCTCAAAGTAACATTCCCAAAAAAAAACATAACATCATTGTAAAAACAATACGTCTAGAACAGAATTATTATTTTTTCGTAAGCAAGAATTGTAAATTAAAATAATTTAACGAATTCTGTGCGAGTTTCGCATTATTTTGCTTTCTCCACGCATAGTATTGTACTTAGTTTTACCGTCCCAGTATCAATATTTAATTTACTACCTGCGTATAATCGAATTTTAAATTCTGAAATTTACGTCTATAAACCATATTCAATTCGAGTTTTACTTAGATGATTATTTTTGTTGTCGAGATAAATTTACAACTTTGATTCAATACACCGTGAGTCGGATATTTTACCACGTTTGTGGGGATTTTCGATAATTATTATTGTACACACCTACATGCATTTAAAAACAATGCAAAGCACACAAAAATAAACGACAACGTATTTTATGGCCTGCCACCGATTTGAAATTATTTTCGTCGGGCCAAATTATACCTACTAAAACGCAAAATTTATTAAATGAAAACCGTATCAAAAAGAAACGTTTCATAACCCTCGGAAAGTCTACACGTTTAATCCGGAAATTTTCAAAAAAATCTATTTTCTTTCCGGTATCCGGCGAAACAATTCGTCGTTAAAGTTTTGACATTCAATTATAACGGTTTGTTTGTGAATATTCGAACGATTTCAACTGAAAATAATTTTTTACTCTTACGAGTTTTATATATCTACTACCTAGAGGTGTGAATTTTACCAGTGAACTGTTATATTTACGAAAAAATTTACACTTATTTTTTCGCATATTCGTAAAACAATCGCACATTTTATAAATGTCTTAATATGAGACGTAAGGGAAGCTCATCAAAAATATCGTGTCAAGTTATGTTTATACAGTAGGTACACACCTATATAGTCCGTTTGAAATATTCTTTTTATAACGGTAACAATTTTAAAATTGTTTTTTTTTCTTTTCAAAATTTGCTATACGCATTCCGTCGCACCCGCTAACCAAAAGTTATTGCGCGTGCGCGTAGAACCAACGAGGGATCGCTCGGTTTAGAAAATGGTTTTTCCTGTTTAAAAAATACTTTTTACTCGAATTTACCGAGCTCACACACAACACCTATGTGTACTCTCCGTAGTATAACGTACGTACTCGTATTCGACAAACGTCTGATAACCGTTCGCCGCGTAGAAATTACAAACGCTAAATGATTTTCGTATTGTACGTTAAGGTGTGATGACGTGAACACGTGTTTGAAAACTATTTTAGAAACCATTTCCGATCAATTAATCACGTTTCATGGTGTCATGGTTAAAAAAAAAAAACCTATTTTAGGCGTTCGGTTACTGAACCACGGCGAACGGTCCTGACGCGCGGTATAAATTAAATTCAATAGACTGACTTGAAACGATTGGAGAGCTGACAAAATAAAAAATAATTTTTTGGTCCGACTGTGGTTGTTTCGGGCATAATATTTTTACTCGCTACCGGTTTCGGCGTGACTAAAAACGTCCTACCGTTGTGTAGATCCCCGAAATAGGTTCTTTTACGCGTAAAAAGCGTCCTCAAAAGCCTGCCGCTGCATGGTTCTGGTTTATTCAAACGGTTTTGTATTTGAAAGCAGGTCTGAGTTTTTTTCTCCCTCGCAATATCGTACGAGTACGTCACACAAAATATGATATTTATCGTTTAACACTCCTATAACGTTGTTCTGTACTACAATTAATACGTCAAACCCGAAAAATGGTAACTACGCGGTCGCTCTGCGGACGTTAAGTTAGTTTTCAATGGTTCGTCACGGAAAGAGATAACTTCAAACGAAATACCGACATTTAAAGGGAGTAATAGTGCGATCGTTACTATTTTTTTAGCGCGAATATGGAAAATTCGTCCGAGAGTATTATTTTTCTAACGAGTTCTAAAGGCTACAAACGTGTCCGGAACCTATTTTATATTGAATTGAAATACAGTAAAAACGTGAAACGAATATCGAGGAAAAGACATTTTTTTAAATTTTTCTTCAGACAAAAGTATAAACTGCAGCGGACGCAAATTGATATCAATAATTACGTTTCAGCAAAAAAAAAAAAAAGCCGGAATCACTCTAGGTCTGACGCTGTGGGTTTCGGAAGGTTTGTGAGCAGTTGAAAATTGCTTACGAAAATAACGGTTCTGAGCGAGCTCGTGTGACCCGAATGGCGAAGTAGAGGGAAAAAAAGAAATTAGTTTATTAATTTGAACAACGTGTGAAAATTGGACCATTTTTCGATGAGTCGTTACGTTTTTAGTATCGCACAACAGTGCGTAATCTCGTCGTTATAATCAAAATAACGCCGTTTTTCAACACTTTTCTTGTACGCTTTTACCGGGTAGATTTTTTTTTTTTAACGTTTCTACTCAGACAGCGAACTTTGTTTTACAAAACGTATTAAATTTTCAAATCTCGAACAACCAATTTGCGTGAATTTTTCTCCAAAATCAGTCAACGGTGTGTACGATTGTTTGGAAAATATTCCAACTCGAAACAACTGCTGAACGTGAAAATTGTGAGTACGGATTTTCGAAACTTTTTGTGGAAGATTTTTTATCGTGTCGAAAATTCGACGCGAAAATTTCAACGTTGGCTCAAAAACTTTCGAAATATCTCGAAATCAGGCCGGTATCTCACCGATTTCAACGGCGCGTGAAATTTTCATTCCGATCGTTATTACGGAAGTTATCGTCAAAAATCATCGTCTGATTATTTTCTAAATCGATTCGAATCGTCGGAAACGCGTTATTTCCGCGATTTTCGCTCGGTTTTTTTTTTCCTATCGTGACTTTTTGATTCACCGCCTCGTACCATCGTCCGTGTGTTCGCTCTTCGTTTCACTCGGAATCCACAAAACATCGTCGGTCGTCGTCCGCTTGCGGTGCGAAAGCATAATAATAACGCGCGCTACGTACGTGTATTATTATTATTAATTAACATTTTATTTTTTTTTCACGGGGAACCGACCGGCGCGTGAACGAAAATCAACACACACGTTCGAGTTTGATATAGAAATAATAATAATAATAACGGTCATTATTGAAACAAACCTGTTTTTTTTTTCATTTTTTTTTTTTTGTACCACATGCGCGAGCACAATAATTATATTCACATCCGCGTCTTGTCAGCGCCTTCTCTCTCTCCGGCGAACCCAAACGTGTCGAAGAACGGAACGGATTCCGCAGATAATATAACGTTTCGTGCTCACTATTTTTTGTCGGCAACGTAGTACACACGCGCCGCCGTTATCGTTTTTTTTTTTTACCTAAAAAACGGTCGGAATTTAATTGCGCGCGCGTCTCGTCGTAGATCCCGAACGGTCTTACAAAGGTCTCGACGTTTTCTCTATGCCGAATATTTAATTTTTTTAGAGCGCATTTTTTACGGTGGCCAAAGCTTTTAGTTTTTAACAAACTAAAAAAAATACGGCCGCAGAAGCGTAAAATGTCCAACTGTTGTCTGATGAAATTTCGCGTATCGTACGAGAAGTCCGTGTACGGATTAGCCGCGTGCAATTTGTATTACAATGAGTTTTTTAGATTCTGAGCGTAAACTACCTAAACGGAGACGTTTATTTTATACTGTTTACAAAATTTCTACCGGAAAGAGTGCACCGATCTATACGTACGCCATCTCTTTTAGCTGGCACTTTACAGAGGTGATTTTTGGCGATTTTCACAAATGGTTTTCTAACGCGACGGGAAGAACCGCCGAAAAACCGCTAAAAACGGCACATTATTATTATTAACTCGACAATTTCGACAGTAATCGTCGAGGAGACTTTGAGGTTTTTTTTCTCACGAATCGGTCGATTTTGGGTTTCTCGACTTGAAATTTAACTAACACAACATCAGTCGTACGTTACTCAAACTATACATATAAAAAATTTTGAAAATCGCACAGTTTTTTCATCTACCGATATCGGTTTTAACGACATATTAGATTTAATTCGCGTACGGGTTATTTCTCCGTGATTTCACGAAAACAATCAATCTACATTTGTCTTGAAATTTTTGACAAAAACGTATCTTTGTACTGTAGAACTACAACAATGTTTCAAAGAGTTTCATTTGTGTTATTTTCATTTGTTTTTGTGCAATTGATACTAAAATCGACTCCTCAAATGACGGTCCAAATGGTTTGAAATTTTCACATGTTATTTAAATTAAGTTAGATACGTTTTTCGGAATTTTTGGACCATTTTTATTGTTAAATTTGGTTTTACCATAACGTATACTAGAAAACTGATGCGTTTAAACCACAACTTCTAAACTGGATACCCACCCGAAGCTTAGTCA
Source organism: Hormaphis cornu (assembly GCA_017140985.1). Classification (NCBI taxonomy): domain Eukaryota; kingdom Metazoa; phylum Arthropoda; class Insecta; order Hemiptera; family Hormaphididae; genus Hormaphis; species Hormaphis cornu. The sequence continues at coordinate 27,468,850 of CM029357.1, forward strand.
GTGATCCCTCAAACTACCCACGCGACCTAGAGTGATCCCTGTTTTTTCACCCGATAAAATTGTATTTACAGGAGCTTTGTGGAATCGTTGCGAGTTAAAGAATTTTCACAGTTACCCGTCGATCTTCAATAATGTCCAAGATAATCAAATCAGTAAAATAAATCGTACATATCCAGTGTGGAGGCCGGGCAAGTTAACAACTTAGTTTTTGCTCGTTGATTAAAAAAACAAAATTATAAGTAAAGTCAAAAATCGATTCCTTTAATTTATTGAATTAAAACTTGACTTTGAAAAAAATTAACTTAAAATAAAGACAATATAATCATATAATCAATTCACGTGGTTTTTTTTTTAAAAAGGTTTAAAAAAAAATTTTCAAACTGTTAAAGATCAACTTAAAGTTAACGAGTTTAATTTTAAAAAAATCAACTATTAAGTTTGGATTTAACTTTTGACGAAGAAATCTTGTCCAGTCTTGTCCAGTGCAAATATAAGAGCCGGATTTTTTTTTTATATATAAATTCCAAATAATTTTCCACTATCAATAATAACTCCAGAGCCATTTCAGATTAATTTAAAACGTATTTACTCTTATATCAGATTTTACACGAAAAAAGAAAATTACTATTATATGTTTTATACTATGTTTCTGAAGATAAAATTATGCGCTCGTTGATTTCTTAATTTTTTTTTTTTAATAAACCGTCATAATAACAGATTACTAATGTATCCAATTGTTCCGTACGTTCACAATGACAAAACGTTTAAGACAAATAAATAGTTACTGTTTAAAAAATTTGTGAAAAAAATTTTAATTTTACACGTAGAAATATTATAAAATTTCGACTTAAGTCTAAACTCCTGATTAGTTCCGATCTTAATACACAGTGTACATCATAAAATTTATGTGTGCTAGAACAAGATCTTTTTAATGCAACCGGATAAGTTTTTTATATCAGTCACAAAAACTTATATTTTTTGAATCACGCATACTGCAGCGTCGAAAATAAAACGTTATTCTACGTTTCTAAAAAACAAAAAACTATACCGCAAAAACGCGTTCTCGAACACGTGTTCTAATTTTTCTTTTTTTGTGTTTTTAGAAGATGACACGGACGTTACCCGTGCCACAACAACAACAACAACAACAACAACAACATCATCAAAAACGGCAATTTATAATAATCCAACTGGCATATTGCCAGAGTGTTGTAAAGAATATTTTTTTGTCACATTTTCGGAATACCAATTTATTATTCGAATAAATTGCAGGTAAAACGTTATTCGGAATGCGTTCTCGAGTATTTTGAATACGATTAAAAGTGTTCGATTAGGTACTACAAAAGCAAAGTACCGGATTTTTTTTGATTTTTTTTACTCTATTATAATACAGATATACGGTTGTTTAGGGTGGTAAAAGGTTGATACCACAATGGGTACGATCAGAAAAAAATGTAAAAATCGGTCATTATAATATATATTTTAATTTCATGTAATTTATTTCTGTCACGAATATTTCATTTGAGTGAAAAATAAAAATATTTTGTTCTCTTTCGATAAAAATGGAAACCCATTTGTTTCAATGAAAGACAAAACACTTTTTTTTTTCATAAGTAAAAAATAATTTATTTACTAGTACTAATAACTTATGACCGATAACTATAATAAGTATTAACTTATGTGTTTAATAAGCCTATAATAGTTTAAAAAATTTAAAAATTAATACAGCATACTTTGGTAAGAATGTTTAAAACTAAATTGAAATCATGGTTAGAATCAGACGCTATGTAATGATAGTTTAACAAAATGAATATGGAAAATTTTTATGAAATAGTATTAGTCACTACGACCGAAATATTTTAAATTAAAAACATGATAAATACAGACAGTGTGAGTCAGTCTCATCGCTGTACCATTATCTCCGAAATTCCATAAAATATGAGAACTGATTAAATAGATTTGAAGGCATTTTTGACGATTGCTATCAAAAACATGGAAAACGAATATTTTTCAATATTTTATTGAACGTGAATAATTTATTACGAAAATAACACTCCTAAGAGTCTTCGTCGTTCATGTATTTTATGATACATTTGTATCATTCCAATTTTACCATTCTGAAAACGGTTCTAAACTTGCGATTATATCAAGAAACGTCACGTGTTAGAGAGCACTTAATCATTATTTTTATGGTGTAAATGGATTTTCAGTCATACATTTTATTTTTAAAAACATCACTTCGTGTTTCCACGATCGCAGTGATTTTTTCGGTACACTGATAAGTCGAACCTACGTTAACACGCTGCGTCGGCGAGATGTTATAAAAAAAAAAAAAGTTTTCATAATTTTATGGCCGTTTAAAATCGTGACAATTTCAATATTATTATTATTATTATCTAAAAACATTTTCAATAATCATCCGGTAAAAACGCACCTAGTAAACGTGTAATAACGAGTTCGGAACCGTTTTCAGAATGTGTAACCGGCTACGAAGACCTGCCGAGACCGTAATATTGGCGTCATAAAATCCAGCGCGTAACGAAAACGCATTTTTTCGCGGACACTTTTTTACGAGACTGGACGCGTCTTATACAGAGCTGTTCAGGTGTTTTTATTTGATTTTTTACTTTAAAAACGAAAATGTGGAATAATATCACCGCCGTACGGCGAAATCGACTCCTCGAAGTAACATTTACGGTCGACCAAACACGCGGCGGAATCGATCGTAGATGATCCTTTTGTGCTGTTTAAACCGAAATTCGTATGCCCGCACACCTTTTTATACAGTTTCGGATCCAAAGATTCGACCGAGAACGACATTACTACCTACGTTATAATACAGTCCGGTGCGTTTATTGTGTGTGTGTATTATTCGCGATTATTTTTTCTTTCGACGCGTATACTTCCAGTTGGCCTGCACCAGCTGAAATCGCACACAATAAGTGCATATTTTATTTTATACGCACAGCGTACGAGAATATAGTTCGTTTTTAACGTATGCAGGAATACAAGAAAATACATACAAACGTTTGCGAGAAGAATGTATACTCACGCGCTATACCCAACTGCAGTTTGTATCAGTAACGGTTCGAGAAATTTACACCTTGGTTTCCTTGAAATAATTATTGCGCGGTGAAAAACGATAAAAATTTTAACAAATATTTCTCAGTCGTCGCCCGACTGAAATTCACAACCGTTCTTTCCCCCGTATTGTGAAAATTTAAATCCGCACGGAAAAAAGAAATCTTTTTCTTTCTGTCGCACACTAAACGAAAGACTGTGGCGTTCAACGGCGTTTGTTTTTTCGCGATCGTTCCGATTACACGGATTACTGTATTTTTACGTTCTTCAATGCTCGGATAGCGCAAACCGTACGGTTTGAGATTGGCAAAGATTTCGCGGCGAGATGGTCATGTGTGCCGCTTCTTTCCACCAATTATTGTTATTCAATGATTCACTCAAAATCGTGTTTCGCCAAATAATTTCACGGCGCAGCTCGCCACAGATAACGTTGCAGTCGTTATTATAATAATTGTTACTATCGTTCTAATTGGGTCTAGTGTGTATGGGCAGTACTTTGACAAGTCGAGTACTCGCTGCATATTTTATGTACCCAACACACCTACTGTTTATTGCAGTCTCGTATGGTTACGAGTCGGTTAAAAAGATTTTTAATTAGTTTAATGGCAGGTTTTCGTATTTATAGTATGCAAAACGCTATTAATTTGCGCCTATTTACTATGCCGTTGTGATTCGCACACGGTAGACTGCAGTTTATTTAAGAAAAAAAGAAACCTACGATACGTATAATGATAGAATAAAGTGAAGGGTGTAACGCGTAAAAAGAGAACAACCGCGATTCATAGGCGATGATTTTCTAGGAACAGGAGAAAATCGTTATTTTTTCATCTACTTTTCAAAAAGAAATAATGTATACCCACGGTATGATAGTTCTGCCGGATGATCTAGATGCTTTACGACTGTACGATTGTGCTTACCTACCTGCTATACGGTTAAATTTTGAAAGCTAAATTGATATCAACTTGACTGAAATCAAAACAACACTAATAGTTTAAATCAACTATGCCTCTAGTAGTAGCTGAGTTACCTGTATCAACGAATTTGACCGTTTTTTTTCATTCATTATGTTTTAACTGTTTAAAAACTCGCATGACACGCAGAAGACAGACAAACACTAAAAATGTAGTTTGAACATAAGATAAAGTTTTGTTCTTTTTACGTAACTTTCCAACTTACACGGTTGAGTTTTCGTTGATTCTTTTAACTCGAATTTTTGTGTCCGATCAAAATATCCGTAGTCTTTAAACGCTTGATTTGATTCCACAAACGCTGTTTTATCTTAACTAACTCAATTCAAAAGTAGTCATTAACTTGTCCAGCTACGGTACTGCGTGTTATGTTTGCAGGTAACTTTTATAATATCGAGTTTGCATTCCTTGGTCCGGACTCGAAAATCAAGAGAACTAAAATGGTTTCAGATGACTGTAAACCTATACCGCATATAGTTATCAAAAGATAATGCGACGTTTTAACCGATTAAATTATACGACTTTGCTCGTCCCTGCAGCTGCAGACAGCAATATTATTATAACAATTTAACAGTGAAACACGATTCAGAAATTCCGTCTACGAATCTACAAATTGAAAATAGTGACACCGCGACGGTTTAGATGTGGTTTAAGTGGCAATGTAATCTTTATAAGATATTCCGATGTAATGCGTACTACAATATTGTAATAATTTTCCAAAAAAAAAGTCTCTGATACTAGACATTTGTTCAATGGCTTGTAGCGAATCAACCACGATATTGGAAACGTATTTATTGTTCGGATCGAAATTCAATCCGCCGAAATACCCCGAAAAATGTTGACGTTCCGACTTACTGCAGTAGATAAATATATATAGGTTTAAAATGAAAAATTATAGTGCCTAAAACACTTAAGCATATTTTTTACGAATTTCAAAACAAAGTAGAATATTTATTAAAAATTTATATCATGAAAAAAAACTATTTTCATTGAAAATCCGCGTATACGACTCATATTATATTATTATAGGACAGGTCCGAACGAGTTGTTCGATATAAAATTATTAACACAGCGTCGTTCGATTACTATTTTGACTTTTATTTGGTTTTTTCTCTCTATAGCAAAGCAACAAACCTATTCGCTTTTTTCACTTTTCTTTTTTGGCTTACATTACGACCGCCAGAGATAAACGTTATTTACACCGTATTGTGGTTGTTGCACTGTACGCAGACAACATTAATTATAACATAACTATTATAAAATACAAGTGATATGATAATAAAATATAGTTATAGGTAGGTACGTACAGTAATTATTGTATGGCGTTAAAAATTGTTGGACGCCTTTAAAACGTAATAACATGATATTACGATACTAATAAATTGTTTTGCAAACGATGTACAATTTTTACGCTGAAATTTTTACACATGATTTATTATTATATAGGTACTCTATTATATCGTTCATACGCGTATACAAATATTGGAATGGATAAAACAACGTTACAAAATAATTATTATAAATTTCCGTTCGCAGCTTATAACAACAATACATAGTTGACACGAATCTTTGACAGTAATGTCGTTATATAGTGTGCTGCGGTGTAATCGTTTTCACGCCTCGTCCCGTCTCCGCTCTGCAAAGTTCAACGGTCCGACCATCGTTTCCAAACCTGAAACCGAGTTCAAACAAATGATGAGTTTTTCGTTTCCAAAAAATAAACGGTTTGCGTGTTATAATAAATTACGAGTACGCGATATTCGAACGCTTTTTCGTAAAATTCCTAACACTGGTAGTTTCGAGTGCACTGTGTGTACTTTTACGTTGTGATTTTCTGCAACAGATTGCGGTTTTTATCAACTCTCGGTGGTTTTCAAAAGATTCGAATTGTTCGTGTAAATAAATAATTTGGTTACATATAAATACTGCCGTGTATTTCAGCGTTCGCCAAGTCCGTGAAAAGAACGGCGTTACGATCGTCCGGATGGAGAAAGAAGTTAACGAAAATCGTTCTTTTGTAAAAAAAAGTCCATAATGTTCGAACGAAATTGTGTAATATTTTTCAAACTCGTATCATAGACTTTGGTTATACGTCTACTACGTGTTGTGGACTATTGAGAAAAAGAAAAGCACTGAAACTACGACGGTCAAAAATCGTAAATCGTCCAAACTATTCGCACGGTATAATTTCTTCGAACAGAGGTAAGTACTCGATTATATTTTCAAAAAACTACCGATTGCGCGCGACCCGACGAAACACGACACAAACCACGCGCCGTAAACGTCGATAATCTAGAATATTTGTAAATATTAATAACAATGTGGTCAGTGGCGAGGTCGTTAAAACTGGCGAGCTCATGCCAGAATAATTTTTAATTTAGAGGAGTCGACGGATGGACGCGTTTCAAACTTTTTTCGTAAGAACAGTTAAGAACGCTCATTTGACATTTCCACATGCAAAAAGCTGCACTCTATCTATCGCGTCATCCATATCGGCATCAAATCGTTTAGATGGATTGTCGCCCCGTTCATAACGCTATAGCTATTATTGTTTTATCGACGTTTAAAATATTATTGATCGTGGAAAACTTCCTTTGAACAACCGTAGACATTGTGATAGAAACGAAATCGTCAATTATAGAGTATGAAAAATACGATGCCGGTTCGTCTCGTAATTCACTTGGTATTGATAATATTGTGATAATTTTGTTTGAACCGATGTTGGCGCGAAACAAGCGAAAAAACAAAAACCGAAACACTGTAAATGAATATCGCGGAACCGCGTTTGTCGATTTTAAAAATAATTTGACGATATAATTGTATCGTCACCAATAATAACTGCGCGTATTACGACGACGGATCGATCGTACGCAACAATAAGTATCCGGGTATATAACATAGAGAAAAAAAACGCTCTTTTCTCAATAATTCATTTCTTCAACGCGGTATTACTCCGACGCAAAATTTAACGACACAAAATGTGCGTCGACACTATATCCACCATGTTCGACACGTCCTGCGTACGAAAAAATTCCGTTTGATAATATTTTAAAAAACGTTTTGTTTTTTTCAAACAAACGCGCGTTGTTATGTACACACGCGGCGTCCGATTAACGCGATAGGACCGCGTGCGAGACGATAAAAACCTGGAACGGTGAGGATTAAAGAGAGAACAAACCGCGTGTGTTTTAAATGGATGTCAAAACGGTTTCTTACAATACCGCAAAAAAACGTGTAATACGTCGTAAACCGGAAAATCGTAAACACCGTGTGTGTAGTGATCGGACGAAACACGTGTCTCGCACACGAAAAACACGTGTAAAAAAATCGACTAATATTTTACATTATGGTGGTTTTAATAAAATCGTTCGCGTTCGCGTTGTACGTTACCGTGTGTAATACCCTTGAAACAACCGTCGGTCGCGGCGGCAGCGAGGTCACAACTCGATGTGGAACGAAAAAACCGGATTGAGGTGTCCGGAAAAAAAAAAAGAAAATTTTTAATATTTATCGCACCGGGTCGATTAAGCGATTTAATCGGATCGACCAATCTTTTTCCATTTTTTTCTGATTGATTGGTTTTCACACGTTTTAGATTGTACTTTTAACAACTGTACGCGATGACTTTTCTTCGACGATTTTTAACGCACGTCTAACGGTACGGGCGGACGTACGCGGATGGAGGAATAAGCGTCTGTATGTATGAAATTGAAGAGTTTCGGACAATCGACGAAAATCACGGCGTGTTTTCGACGTGATCGATTCGGAATTTTGGTCACAACCGATCGGAATGATCGCTGAAACCGTCGAAACCGCTGCCAATCGGTGAGTTGGAACGACTGCAGAATTTCCATTTTCGGCCGTTAAAAATTGGCCGACGAGTGGTGCATCGAGAAACAAATTACAGTCGTGTATCGGACGACATTTCCATTTTTGACCCGTCGACGCCGTTCTATCGCGTCAAAATCGAAATCGAACGAAAAACGAATCGCTCGAAAATCATCCTTCCTTTTTTTTAGTACAAATTTTATTCTTTTTTTTCAACACGCGAACGAAACGCGCTCGCACACGCGTCGAACTAAAAATGAAAACGTTTTTAAAGTGTTAATTTTTTTTTGTTTCATTCCAACGTCGCGGCGGTTACAACGTAGAAGATATTGTTGCGACAACACCGAATATCGTTAACAACGAGGCCTTCGAATCATCACGACGACGACGACGTTATAAAGAGGATAAAACGATATTAAGTATCTTCGGACGGACGGACGGACGGGCGAGACAAAAGAAGACGGCCGGGCGTTTAAACGTTGTGCGCGCGCGGCCGGTGGTTCGGAGGGGAGTCCGGTTGTAACGATGCGTACGCGCGGTTTCTTTTTCTTTCTACCGCGACCGTATATAACACGCGCTTGATGTGTTTTTTTTTTTTTGTATCGTCGCGTATATCATACACACACACACACACACACGATACAATATTACAAATAGGTTTTTTAACGTACGGGTATAATACGGCGTTTTTTATTTATTTTTTTTTAACGGAATGCCGTACAGCGTCAAGCTGTCTGCTCCGACTACTCCGGTGCGCGCGCGTAATATTCCACTGTACAGGGTCGGCCGAGGTAACACCGCGCAGTATGTTATATTAAAATAAAATATAAACAACCCTGCGAGTTCACTATTATCGTACGACCAGACGATATATGGACATATGTATGGGACATATGTACTTGCGACCAACTTATCGCGGTGTCGTGTGCGTTACGTGCCCACACGTGTAAAAAAAAGTGAGAGAAGATCATCGTGTACGAAAACAGTGCACGCGCTCTTCGCCGCGCTCGGAATCCAAAAGCAGAGCATGTTACGACGTAATACGGCGCGTGACGTTTTCGGTAATGTCGGGGGCGAAAAAAAAGTAACCACCCGGGATCACGTACAGGGTAGTTTGACCGAGCTGTTATACTACAGCGACTGCGCTTCGGGTGGGTCGCACGGTTTAGAAATTGTGGGTGGTCTAAACTCATCGCATCCGAACGCGAATCGTCGCCATCGAAAATACGGTTCCGAGCGAGCTCTGCGGTACAGAAACAAATTACGAGACAGCAAAAACTTTTATCCGATCCGCGTCTTTACTATTTCATGCGTGTAAAACTCTCAGCTTGGCCTCATTTTGGACGTTACGATCAAAAAACATCCGTAAAAACACGTCCTCCGTGAGTAATACGACCGAGTCTAATACGACGAGACAACGACGCGAAATCGGCCGTAAACATCAAAATCGTGCGAACCAATAAATTTTTAAACGGCACGTGTAAAACTATCCATTTGTTCAGACTGTTGTAAAGTTTCGGGACTTGAAAAACTAGAGGTCTTGTGGAACGATAGGTAACTGCCGTAAAAATAACCGATTCAAACATGTCCTTACACCTCAAAAATGATCAAAATCGATTTCAACAGTAAAATAATATAAAACCATAATTGATGACGCGTGTGAATCGAACGGCAATCTCGAAAGTCGGGACGTTTTTTGCGCTCCGAAAAAAAAAAAAAATGAAAATTTCCAAAAACGTTTAAAATAAAAAAAAGTACCGGATCGTCCATCGTTATCATACGTTAAAATCGGAGCAGCAGTCTTTCTACTAGATCACTGAAAAAAAAGGAAAAACACCGTCGCAAGAACATTCTTCGCTTGTATAAAATTTCAAAAAGCCGCAATATAGTTCGCGCGGGTAGTAGCGACTGCGCTTCGGGTGGGTCGCCATATCTTAGAAGCTGTCGTTCGGACGCGTTATTTACCATCTAACGATATACAATCATCGCGCCTTCGGAAATACGATTCTGAGCGAGCTCAATACCGTCTAGTACAGTTGTATTTTCTACACCGTGATTTTTTTATGCGTTATGACGGTCCTTAAAACACGATAATTTAACAACCGTCGTACCTACCGCGCGGGTATGACGGACGCGGCAGTCTTTAAACGACCGAGGCCATCAATTATCGCCATCGTATCCAAAGTACCCGTACTAATTACACGGTATTTATTTTATTGATCATTAACGGCCGATGGAAACGCGCCACATCGGAAGAAGTCGCTTGAATCCAATATACGCGATGATTTATGTGCACCTAATGAGAAAAGTACACAAATCGGTCATTATACGCGCACGCACGGGGGCTAAGGGTCCCCCTTGGCCCCATATCCCCGCGAGTCGAAAGGGGACGCCGCAGAGTGTCTCGCGAGTCGCCTTCCTCGGGTTCTCTGCAGAGCAGCCTTTAAATGGTCTAATCGAAAAATGTCATGTTATAGCACAAAAGAATTTGGAAAGTGCTGAATTTAGATTATAGTACCTTAATAATCGAAGCTTTTTTTCAATTTTGGTTTTTGACCTATGGCTCCGAAAAAAAATCTCTCGACCATATTTCGGTAAACCGTTTCGACATTTATACGTGGGTAATCGTTTTTACGGGTAGCAGGTACGACGTTGAATACCACAAAAAGAATTTTTCAGATTTTCGTTGTACAATACGTTTTTGTTTGAAACGTTTGTTGAGATCTTGATTATTTTCTCGGCCAAAAACGACAAAAATTGGCGAGTACATCTCCGTACTCGCGTTTACTTTGCTCGTGAAATTAAAACAAAAATAAAACACTTATTTGCTCACGTGTATAAGAACCATATTATACTGTACGTTTTGATCCGGTGACGATTTTAATACAACGTGTTGCTAAATCTGAGTAAAATGAGTTGAACGTTATGATGATTTTTGTGTAATTTTCCTTGTACAGGTATTATTTTTATGTTGCAAATTATTACACGCGTCGAGTAAAATATATTGTTATGTGGAGGACAGCGACGATGAAAAACGGTCTTTTCTATTTTGGAAAACGTGCCAAAACTCTTGGTATCTGTCTGGGTTTTTTTTAAACTTTTGTGTACCCATTTTTTTTTATTTTTTTTTCAATAATTTATTGAGACCCCGACGCTATCATGAGTGATGCGTGCTTAGACACGCTATACTACGATATAAATATTAAAATATTATACCGCATTGACACATATTCGTTGTGTCCTTGTAGATTATAATAATACATTATACATTTAATGCGACCCCGAGGTTCGATAAAAACGTCTTAATATTGATTTATATTGTAGGTACTATGTATATATATATGAGTACCTACCTACTCACTACTTACTTACTTACTTTAGAACAGAATAATAAAAACTATTAAAGAAATGGATATAAAAAAAAAAAAGTATGCTAATAAAACGAGTACAATATACAATATTAATATACGTGTATAGCTACAAATTACAAATTATCATGTTTTAAGTAGCTATGATATAAAGTATACTGTGTGCACATTGTGAACCGATGTATTACTATGCAGATAACGTGTCAATATGTATAGTTATTACGTCGAACGATGTTTTATGTTATACATTTTGATTTATTAGCGAATATATATTTATAAAGTTTTTACTTATACGTCCGCTGTTAACCCGAATTCGTATATAAATTGTCAAGTATGCACATCATTTTGAAGAGATTTTCAGCAAGTAGAGAGCGCGCGATAAACGTTCTGTACAATAAACGGCGATATTTCTTTTTTCGTAGGTCAAACCAACAGTTTTGTTCGACTTTTCAGGGTGTGATTAGCCGATAAACGTTATGTTGTGACGTTTCAATCTGTTTCAGAACGGTTTTATGTAATTTTACGTGTGAAAAAAATCCGTTTGTTTTTTAGAAACGTTATACCGATATAATGGTTTGCGAGAACGAAATAATGGTTAAAAAACTGGTTTCGGTGTACACCGCGCACAGTATAAAAACGATAATTTTCTTTTCAAAAGTTTTGACTGGTTCCGTTTTAAGGGTCCACGACAGAGCACCATTTTCACTTCGTCGCCAACATAAATCAATACATAGGTTCTGCAGAATAACAATAACGCTGTACGTCGAAAAAACCGATCAAACATTGATGACGGCTGGAAATAAATAAAACAATTCGGTTGGGACATAATATGGTTCTATGTGGTTCCTAAAATACGTGTAGGCAAACAAGTTTTTTTCCCGGAAAAACTCAAAATATTCCCCCGGTGACGGCACATTTTATGTATATGGTAATTTTACGAGAAAAATTTGGGTTGTGAATTTTTCAACGAATTTTTGGGGGTTTTTATTAGGTTTTTTCGTCGGATTGCGACCATATCGTTTCTGATTGCTGCGACACATTATACGTCCAGCCTGCGAACGGATACACATTTTTCTCTCCGAGTATCCATACCTGGTCGGTACAAATAATATAGTATTCATCAATCAAACGCTCGTACGACTATGTGGCAGCTGCGGGTATATATAATACGATTTTCGTGTACCCTTGACGGCAGTATCCGTGTGAGAACTCGTAGGACGACTAAGTATTCAGTTTTGTACGAAACGCCTACGAGTCGCGCGATAATATCGCGTAGATTTTTATATTTTACGACGTACCTACACGACTCAGCAGAGTGACTGCAGCTGCAGTACCCTAAAAATCAAAAGTGTTGCCTGGTAAATAAATTGCTCGTGATTACTCCCAGTCCGTCCAAAAAAAAAAAAACAGCCCGCCAACAACACATAAATTAGGTAACAATAATTGACACTATCTCTGTTCGTGATAATAGCGTAGGGCGTCACTACCCCTACACAGTCCTGTGCTCGCCCACTCCCGTGACCCACACCGATCCAGCACCCGTAGAGGTGTAGTCTTCGCCACTGGGCCGGTGTACACGACTCACGAATACGGGCAGACCCTACACCCATTTATAGTGTAAACGTTCTTCTCCTTCGTCCTTCCTCCTAGCTACTATATTCGAGGTCAGCCACCTTAACCTCCCCTTGTCGTCTCGATTTTTCCCATACGCACACACCGACATCATTCTTCTCAATCGTGTCCAACCGTCTCTTTTTCGGTCTTTTCCCTTGTCGTCCCGATTTTTCGCATCCCATACGAACACACACGCCGACATCATTCTTCTCAATCGTGTCCAACCGTCTCTTTTCCCTTCGACGTTCATAACTGCTCTTACCGCTTTTCATTCCTCGTCGCACGCGCCCAAACCGTCTCAGTCGGTCTGTTCCCCCGTCACTATGTCTTGTCCACACTATGTCGACGCTACACTTCCGTTCTTTATTCTATCTTTCTGTACTGCGTGTGTATTTAATATGTTTTTTTTTAATTTTTATAAATTCTTTTGGTGCAATACAATACCTAACCAAAACCTACTAGCGCTTGCTTCTCGAGAGATTCTCCACTCGAATGTGTACTATACACAGGTACACGGAGAAACACATTAATCAAACGCTTAACTGTGCACGAGTAAACACAATATACACACACTATATTATACGCATTAACGTAGAGTGCGTAACGTATTGTATACTACCCGGACACGATTACGTTGTCATGGCTTTGTAATAATAATTTGTCCAGCGCGGCCCCGAACGGAGAACAAACGGCGACTAGCCGTGTTTACTCGTGTCCGTCGCACTGTTTGTTTAAATAATTCGATTTTAAACGGTCGGTCGATTACTCTCGATAGTTTTAAGAGAGTTTTAATAAGTTAACCTGCCTACGCGCAGTAAAACGTGCTGTTGTACGTTTTTACAGTTTGTGCTCGCTATGAACGCAACGTGTGTGGGATGCGCCTAGGGCAGAGCACGGCTGCGCACGGTCGGCAAATTTGGCGGCCGCGAATCTCCTCGAGTCCGCACACATCTTCGTCAAAACGATAGCTTCGTCGCCCGAATCCGAACAGTTTGAACAGGCTCTTTGCGCGATTTCCCGACTTTTTTTTTCGTATAAACTTTTTCAAAAACACAATAACTGACCGTACACGAAACGCCTCCTCATCGGTTTTCGCCCACGTTGTAATACATTGACGACGTCAGCCTGCACGAGCGAACAAACTCGACGGCTCTCCGACATCGATGTGTTCTATACCGCAGCAACGACTCGACACAATGGTCTTTGAAAAAAAAAAATAGAAATTCCGAATCAACGTCGGTAAAACACCCAGGGGTTAGTTACACGATATCGACCTCAAACTAATTGACGACCGCGTTGATCGAACTGACAACTAAAAGCGTCCATCGACAAAAGCTACTACCCAAACGGAAACTCGTGTACGTCCGCCATCCAGTAACGACACGCACTTATAAACGCCATCCTCTTCGTGAAACACCTCTTGCACAGACAAACGCGAATCATTTTCAAGTCCAGGATGCTAAAAACGCGATTGCCAATTCGCCCCGACGCGTATATACTGTCCGTCAGATTATCTACCGGCGCAACACACCACCCCATCCGTCGTTCATTGACTATAACAACCGAAATCTATATGCATAATCTAATATATAATCTAATATATGCAAAGTATTTCAAACAAAACATGATATTCTCCTCACATTTCCCGTCAACGTGGCCGACCAACACGCCCGGCAACGAACAACGTCGTTCAATCGCGAGTTTAAATCGTCCGTGCTCTGCGAGTTACGTTGAAAAAATCTCATTCGATTTCGTAACGCGTTTATGGTGAAATCGTAGAATATCGTGTGTTTTAACTGTTCCGCGATACTACGGTGGAGCAAAAGAGCAATCACGAATCGACTCGACATTTCTTTGAAAACGACGATTAAATTCAAATGGTTTCACAATATCCGTACACAGCCATACTGTGTACTAAACGTTACGTGGATCTCGAACCCCGATTTAAATGAACGCCAAAAAGTAATAATAATAAATAAATAAATCCAAAATAATCCGACTGCTAAGACGCAGTATAGTACATAATAGTGCGTAATATATACTACAAAAATTTCACCTATACGGTAAAAGTCTGAATATTCTTTACACGGGGTACTCTAAATACCGTGTTCGTTTGTACGATTTGATGTACGTTAGGAGTTTGCGCGAGATTTTGTTACTGAGCGAAATGGCGCGATCATTAAAAAGAAAAAGATGAATTTGGGTTACGTGAAAGACCGTTTTATATCGTATTAACGATGCGGGGTTTCTTCATTTTTACTGCCTGCGCAGTATAATAATAATATAATATTTTCAGCACTTTGAGTGAGTATATTTATTGTTTTTTTTTTTCGTCCGTGCGCGGAACAGTATTAAACTCGCGTTTAATTCCGAACGAAACTACCAACAACAAAGTGTACCTGACTCATCGAGCCTGGAAAAAGCGGTGAAACGAGTTTTTTTACAACTTTGACGATCATTATAACGAGTTCAAATAAATCACGTTCTGTATAACTCTACCTCGCGGGCTCCCTTTTTCAAATGCGTCTTGGAACTTCTATCACTCCACCGGATAATAAATACATACAAATGGTTCAGGCTTATTTTTTTTTTTGTATAATATTATTTTTATACTTCACGAAAATGTCCAGAAGATAAAAATGAGCGCGATTCGATTAATAGACAGCGAGTAAATAAGCCTAATAGTTCAAGAATTTAAGAACGTAAAGTTCGCAATTGAGTCGGTTAATCATTGGGACTTTTCAGTATACTTAATGTGGGCAATAGGCTGTGCAAGTTCATCATTATATTATTAACATAAGTTAATCAATTATTTTTCGAAACAAGGCGTGAATTAAAAGTGTATACAAAATTTATGGTGATCAGTTGGTCTGCAGTGTACAAGTTAGCAAAAGATATTGACTTTAATCAATCTAATTTTGCCGAACTAAAATCACGATTCACTTCTTTAAATAAAATCTACTGCAGTTGAAGTTGTTAGTTAAATAACTAGAAGTCGTCCGTTGCGTTCAAAAGTTCTCGTGAACAATTTCCGTTAACAGAGAATTCTTAAAACAATATTTCTGTGGAAGATTTTGGAACAGTTATGGTAAATGTTCCATCAGAATTCAGTGATACGACCAATATCAAATTTTTAATCTCTGAATAATTCAGACTTATGATACGATCGTAATTGTACGGGTACATTTATGATACGGATTATGTACCGTATAAGCGTCTCATATTATAATAATCGGTAATAAAGTCTTATTGTTTTAATAAATGCCTTAATCTGAGTCAATGAAGTAATTTTGATGCGTTGGAAATCGTTGTATTTATCACTGGTTTTTCTATACATCTAATTTATTCTCAAAAAAGTTTGATATCAATTATACACAAGTATGCTTCAAAACGCGTGGAAATTATAAAAAAAAGTCTGTTGAAATGTAAAATAACATAACTCTTATGTTTTTATAAAAAAAAATACATCAATGTTTATTAGAGTTTTTTGTACCTACCGTATATTATCAACCGATTTTATGCAGTTTTTTTCCCACCGTCATTCAAACTTCGGACTTATCATTTTAACGTGAAAAAAAATTGAGTTTTGTAACGAGAAATTCACTATGAATTCTTAACCTCGGCCACCAACAATATTTTTTACTGCTCAGATGTGATCATTAAAACTTATTAAACTATATAATATTAACTGTTGGCATACATCAGAACGATATTATTGTACACATTATTTTCAGTCATTAAAAGTATACGGTCCATTTAAACTATTATATATTTTAATCTAATCTTCTATTTTCACATCGCAGATCAAATTACACAATCATCGTTTATCACCCGTCTTATCGATAAACTAAACAAGCAGTCGGTATGTGCAGCCCGGTAACCTGTACACATAATATATTGCACATCATAGTGTATAACAGTATGTTGAATAAAAATCTAATACAAATAAAACACTGAACTTTAATGTCTCTTATCTTTCGTATTTCAATATAATAAAAATTTATGTAGCTACACGAGTTTTACGAACAGCAAAATAATATGCATATTACGATAAATTACCTATTTTTAATCGAACTCGACTGACAACCTTGAATATCATTGACGGTCTTATTACTCGGAATAATATACCTATTTTAACGTGGTTATACGTAGGGAACTGAACCTTATAAAGCAAGTAAAATGAGAAATAAAAATTAACCCTCCGAAATACGATTGGCCCACGACTATAATATGTTTGGATAAAAATATTCATCGTAAATACGATGTCCGTTTAATATAATGTCGACGACCCTAGTAACGGACGTGGCCCGAGCCGCGGCTAAGAGACGAGTTTTTCGCTCCGAGTCGGCTTGGTGGTGAAACTCTCTGTTTTTTTTTAGATTCTGAGCGACGAGCGAGGAATGTTTTGTTTTTATTTTTTTTTTCTTCTGTCAACAACATTTCGTACATGGAACGCTCCGATTTTCAAAATCAGCAACTTTTCTAAAAGGTTCACGGAACCACACGGTGGTACTTTCGTCGAAGCTTTTTTTGAAATTTTGCTAACTTTTTGAGTTTTACCTCAAAAACCTAAAAAAAAATCGAGAGTTTCACCACGAAAAATTTGAAATTTTCAGGTTTGTAATGACGTTTTCGGGTAGAAGGAGCGTGCTCCAATCGTTACGTTAAATTTCAGATAAAAGTTGGGATTTCAACTTTGAATAGTGTTTCATTTGAATCGTTTTTTGATATTTTGATAGTTTTCCTAGTTATGTGCCGAAAACGACAAAAACGGCGAAATCGTTAAATCGTTAACTATTCAAACCGACGTTATGAAAAACTATTCCTTGTCGTTTTCTAACTAAATTAATTTTTAATACGTTATTAAAAATTTTAAAAAAGTTTTTGCTCTACCTATAAATTATAATACACAATTTTTTTTTCAGCTTCAATCCTTTAAGTAATCCGTTATCAATGCATCGAAGTTTGTATTCAATGTTTCATATGGATAGAAAACAATCTTCTTGTTTTAACGTTTATCTTTGTAAATGCAATTCACACGAGCACTGCTGTGAGATACAATAGTGATTATATAAATAATGTATAGTACCTACTCACTTAAATACGTTAAGGTACACATAATAACATACACGGACAGTTTATTTAGTGTGTATATTATATAGTATACACTTTACACACACTGTGTACACACTCGGACACTACAAACGAGTTTTTTCCCTTGTTCTTTCAAATTATATCATGTAGGTATATACATTACAGGGTGTTCAATAATTTATGTTCACCCTAAACCTGTTTAAGCGGAGACAGAACATAGTGCAGGCGCGACTAGGGTATAATTTTCCCGGGGTGCTGGGTTAAAATTGTTTTGATATCACGAACCAGCAAGAGATTCACTCCCGCATCGCTCCTAAGTCCTAATAATAATTTTTGGCATCACCGAAAGCCGAATCGAGTCGATAAAACAACCGTGAGAAATGTTATAGTCATTAAATTTAAGGTTTAATTTTTTTTTCTTTCCAAATTGTTACCGTTCCTATGATAAATATAATTTGTCGTTATAAACGCATCTAAACAATTAAACAATACAACAGTAGAAAGAGTGATTTCCTACAAATACTTGGGAACATGGATAAACTGCAGTAATGGCGACGCTCCTAAAGAAATAAGGTTCAGGGTAGAGATTGCCAGAACAGGATTCTTTACGATAAGGAAAATCTTCTCAAATCGCGACCTATTCTATGCTAGAATTGAGAATAAGAATGTTTAAGTGCTATGTGCTTTCCGCATTACTACTATGGAGTGGATGCCTGGACTTGGGAAGCTGATTTGAAGAAGATAAAAGCATTCGAGACGTGGTGTTATAGAAGAATCTTAAATATTTCATTGGTAGATCGCGTTACAAATTTGGAAGTGCTGAGGAGAATGGGGAAATATAAGGAAGTAGTAAAGACAGTTAAAACAGGAAAGTTGCGATATTGTGGGCACATGATGAGGGAAAAGAAATATAAAATTCTGCAACTCATTTTAGAGGAAAAGATGTGTGGTAAAAGAAGTAGAGGGAGGCCTAGAACAAATTTGATGCAAAATCTAAGGCGATGGTTTGGTTGCAGCGGCAACCAAATGTTCAAGGCGGCCCAAGAGAAAATCCGGATTAATATGATGATTTCCAACCTCCGTTAGAAGAGAAACTCCAAGAAGAAGAAGAAGAAGAAATACATTTTGGTGTACGCGCCGGTCTGATGATTTTTAAATTCAATCTATACAATTTACTTGTCTTTTAACCGCATTACTTTTGTTTTCTCGCTGCGTTGTTAACAATTTGTTTTTGAAATCGTGTGTCCTCCACTACATTTACATATACTCGTACTACCTCCGCTTATTCAAGCTCTAAGCTTCTCGCCAGGGAGTAGGGACTAATATCTTCAGTGTTTATGTAGTGCTTTTGTTATGACTTTATTGTTGTAATTTATAGTCAGTGGTTCGATGGTCTTTTGCAGGAACTTTTCTTACGGTAAAGTTGGCGTGGTGTTTGTAACGTCGAGTCCGTCAGTCTGTCGCTGTGATGGTTTTTGCTTGCGAACGAGATCATTTCGCAAATCGTGGACCTTTATCGACGTCGAGCTCCGGATTTTTATGCAACTATTATAAGTAAGTATATCCGTCGGAGGGTATAGGACCAAATAGACGTGTAAAACAACTAGACAGCCGACTCGATGTGTTAAAGTCGGGCTACCATTTATGCTCGTATACATGCTGCGATGGCAAATTTTAGTGATTTTTCCACGACTGATTTGATTACGCCGTGAAATACGCCGTGACGACTAATATCATTCGTTATCATCTATTTCTTGTCAGCGAACGGATGTCCTACGATTCGTGGCGAGATCAATTTATCTGTTTCATGGTAAAATCGCACTAAACCTTTGCGCTCCTAATGACTGATGACTTCATAGTTTAATGTAGTATGGAGCTCGGCTCGAGTCGGCCGTCCGGTTTTGGATTCCGAGCGCAGCAAAGAATGTACAAACAATAAAGTATTTTTTTTTTTTCTGTGAACATTTCACGAGAAGTGCTCCGATTTTTAAACACATACTTCTGAATGGTCTTTGGACAGAGCTGGGGGCTCGGAAATTTTAAAATTCAAAATCGAAAAAGCCACAGGAACTGAGGAGGATAAACGTTGATTTCGGCAAACGTGTTTTTGACACAACGCACCGGTCCGGGCGGTCTTCTGACCGTAACGTCCGGAATAATGATCGGAACGAGCTGAAACTTTTACACGACGCAGGTCCGATAAAAGTTTCGATACCCATAGTGTTTTTGAGCTCGGCGTAGAATTCCGTCGAAAAATGTACCAAAGACTGAACCGAACCGGCTCAGAATCGTTTTTTTTTTCAAAGGCGATCGCATCCGTCTGTACCACAACTTCCGAACCGGTGACCCGGCCTGCGAAAACGTTACACTCCGTCAAACGCGATCTAGACGGTGATCCCTTTTTTGTTTTACAATATCAGCCAAGTGTATATACGGGTTCCGCGGTCGTGTCGAACACCCTGTACCTATTATTATAGTTTCAGTTCACGGCGGCGAACCATTAGCGATCAGCAAACACGTAAATTATACTGCACGATACACCGTAGACCGTATAATAAAATATTAAATTATTACACGTAGCGTGAGCGTGTAAACAGAGGATCGTGGAAGAGAATATTATTATTTTTCGTGTTTCGTGCTCGCGCGCGATCCAGGTGTGGGACTTATTAGTCGGCGGCGGCGGCGGCGGTGCCCAGTAATTAGGACGCGCGAGCCGACTCGGTGGCCGGCGGACGTGTGATCCTCGGCTTTCGATCGCGCGTCTCCGAGAACTCCGACCCACCCATCCCACGCGCCCGCACGACCGCCTGCCCCCCAACCCGGGGTCGCCCCGCAACATTTTTCCGCGGGAAACGCACAACATTCTAATGTACCTGCAAGTAACAACAAACGGTTACCAGGTGTTTACACACACACACACTACGAGGTCCGGTAGCTCGTTAATCGTTGTGTACACGGTCTTCAAGACTGTTGTTTGTATATACGACCCCTATCGTGTGTTATAACGCGGTAATAAATTCAGGGCCGTGTGTGTCAGAAGCGTTTAAAAGCGCTTGGACTATCAAAAAAAAAAACGCCCGAAAAACGCTCTATAAACGCGTGTCTCGAAAACGCAGGATGATCGTCCAGTAGTTGAGTTATTCTCAAACGATTTTTTAACAAACGCGCGTTCTTTTCCGCCTTTCCCCCGACCGTTTGGGGGGGTCCTTCGCCCTGTTCCTCCACTTACCGTTCGCATCCCCTACGCGCGCAACCCTCTTATCTTTTTCAAATCCGTCTCCCCATCCCTTAATCGGTCAGCTTCTTTTTCGCAACGGTCTCTTCTCCTCGTCGCAATACTACGTCCGAGCCTTATCCGTCTTATCCGCCCGTCGATGCTTCACCTGCGAACGTACCTCTTACACACGCGTCCGTCTCTTGTTCCGTCTTCTCTCGTCCGCCGCACCCGAGCGTGTTCTCGCGACACTCCTGACTTGTCCTGTCGACACTCCGAACCGTACGGTCCTGTAAACCGCACTATACACCCTTATTAGATATCGCATCCCTCCGTCGTCATCCCTCTGTAAAAAACAAAAAGTTCTGCGTTATACAGAACAGCGTCGTGCGTTTCCAAAAGATTTCTGTCGGCAACAATCTAAAAACACTGTGGAAAGTGGATATCGATGTCCATAAACCGAGCGCGTGTAATGAAATACTACTACGACCGGGACGCAGCATCGCGCGCCGACTAGCCGGCGGCGACGCGTAGCTGTTTAAATTGCTGTTGTTTGGTTTTCTTTCTGTGTGTGCGCGCCGCCGCCGATCGTAATTATAACTTGTGCCCGGGACGGAAAAATTTTTTTTTTTTTAAAAAAATAAATAAATATCGTAGTACCTACACGTATAAAACGGACGCGCGTTTTAATCGCCTACACGTTTACGCCGTGTGTGTACACGGACCGCGATACGACGGCTGTAAAACAATAAATAAACACGGGAAAAAAACGATAGTATAAAAAAAACCTATTTGTGTACACGCCCCGAGGCATCATTAACTTGTCCCCGAGCGGCTCGGAATTACGAAAAAAATATTTACACGCTGTATAATGTAGACCGTCGCATCTCACACGTTTTTGATGCCACGGCCGCAGTCAAAGGGTTTTAGATTCTGAGCGGACCGAGGAAGTACTGTAGTGGTTCTACAGTGATTTTTTTTTCACACCGCTAACAAAATTTCTACCAGAAAGAGTGCGCACCGGTTTCTACGTACGGTACCTTTTCTTTTACCGAACCGGATCAAGATGGTACGCTAGAGAGCAGGAGAGAGAGGTCATTTTTCTCGAAAAATCGCGAAATATTTTGTCAACAACGCGTAGGATGATTTCGAAACCAATCGTCGTCGAGGAGTCTTAGAGAATTTTATACAGTAACGTATAATCTACTGCGGTGCAACGTCAAAAAAATTTTCAAAAAGTTTCATTGAATTTTCGGCTGTTTACGGTCATTTTTAGATTTTGACGTTTTCCGTTCATATGTTTCGTTTTCGGGTTTTTCGGCTCGAACGAAATGTAAATGAAAACGAAATGAAAAACCGCGTACAATCGTTATTGTGTTATACGACGAACGCGTGCAGGCTTTCACAGAAAACGATTTTTTCACGCCGCAATCAGCGTGAGTCGATCCGGTACAATGTCAAGCGTGATTAAATCGATAAAAATTACAAACACCGGCCAAACGATTAAAGGCGTAAAGACGCGCGCGTGGCAAATACGTCACATCAACATTCTAGTGAAGGAGAAAAAAAATGGCCATGATCGAACTTAATTCTGGCGAAGAAACAATCATACGCACGTTGTTGAATTGACGTTTTACGAAAATATTTTTTTAGAAATACGTATGCAGCACATGCTAGCGGTGTAACACAACCGCGTGTGTACGATACGTTATTACGATATGATGTTGTACCGACGTATTTTTCAGGTCATAAAACACACATAAACATACACGTAAATCACGGAGTTTTCTATAATTATCCACGTGGAATTTATACGTACACGTGTTTACGCGGCATAAAAATTAATGTTCCTTGTGGTACCACAATGGTTTCGTGAATTACATTTATACGCTCGTGTACAGGGGGAAACTGCAGTATGTAAACACTAGTCCGGTAGTATATATACATATGTATAAAGGTGAGTCGAGTAAATTATAATTATCCCGGAAAAAAAAAAAAACGCCGCTCGGAACGTTCGGTTAAAAGAGAATTTTTTCGTTAACTTAATTAGTTTTTTTTCCTCGTATCTTTCGATAGTGCGTACAGATAATAAAAACTCTTTGACCATACTTGTTTGAAAACTATTATAAAAACGAATTTTTCACAAAAAACTATTCCGATCATATATTTTCGTGCAACATTCGTTTTATACTCTGCTATTTTTTACTTTCTCTTAAATAAAAAAATAAGCACACGTCATAATATTATGCATAGGCCTCACGCTAGTCGTAAATTACGCAGATCGAAGGCACCCTATTGCGCAGTTTACGATCACACACTACCGCGATACAGTCGTGCGGTCAGGCTTCGTACGACTTATTTTACTACGGTAAAAAACATTGTACGGTTGTAAACAAACCCCGTATTGATTAATTGCGGTATTTTGTCACGATCGTTGTCAAAGTGAGTTCAAAATCAATAACTCGTTCCGCGACGCCCGGATTTATCGCATCGAAAATTAAATTTTTCTCGAATTAATAAAAAGGTTTTTCTCCATTCTTCGGATATAGCGGTATTTACAGTTTTACACGATGATATTTTCGAAGGGACACGAAAACCGGTGTTCTAATCGTACGTTTTTCCAACACTATACATAATAATACGCGTCTGTGTTAAGCCCTCGTTTGATTAACGGCGACCGAAAATTTCTCGCTCGCTATATTCGCTCGGGGTTTTGCCTATATCTGGGAACACTAGTAGGTACATCGATGACGATACAAACGTCGTACCTACAAACGGATCAAATCGTGGAAAGGCCGATTTAATCGCATTCCGGCATAAGCATAACTCTCGAGCCGTCGCTGTACACTTTGCTCACTCATTTCTATTCTTCAACTCCTAGGACATCTTCTTCCGCCGCGTCAATCCGTCTTTTCGTAGGTCTCGTTCTTCGTGGTCTCCACTCCAGTGCTGCTGCTCTTACCGTTTCCGACAATCGCTATACAATGTCATATAATCATCGCTGGTGAGATCACACAGCAGCATAAACAAGTTAAAATGACCGGTCTATTGCAGGTATTGATTTCGCGAACTGCAACCGATTCCAGTGTGTGACTGAGAGTATGACCAAAGCGGGAGATGGAGGTAAATACTAAAATCTTTTCTTTTTTTTAACTCGTTTTGCTTTCATGGAAGCCTTCTACGTGTATACCGAGCGTAAGGCGTTCAACTAGAATTCGACACGGTAAAAAGAATTTCGAAATCATGTTTGGTTGATCGTAATCTCAGATATGACGGACACATAACTGTCCGACGACGATAGGTGGTGTGTGGTGTCGAAAGATTTGCAAATCTCGTCGTGACGAGAGAGGAAGCGTGCATAGAGTCTGCAGACGTGCGCGTTTTTGCGATGTTGGCGTTTCGGCTTATATATAGTAGGATTTCGATCGGCTTTACGCCAAAGGCCGCAGCTATAGTTTGAAGACCTTTATGGTTTGTATTACATCGCTGTTCGTTCCGGGGATTTGCGGTAGTGACTTATGTCGCGCCCAAACTCCGCCGCAGGTTATTCTTCCGCTTTTTCCTTAGGCGTGTACGAAATCTACGCTGCAAAAGTAACGTATTTCGGTATCCTTGGTGGAATTCTTCTCGTTCGGATGATCCGCACTCTGGTGTCTAATAACAAGCAGTCGCGTTCATCGCTCCACCGGGTACCGCAGAACCGTGTACAAAATTACGCGTTTTCGGCTCCCCTTGTGGCTTGAACCACATACGGAACGTGTTTTTGCTCGTCGAAGCAATACGAAACGGGGCTCTGCGACGAAAAACCGTCAGAAAAAGTCGTAAATTTCGTCGGTTTCACACCGAACGGCAGCTATTATTATTTATTACACGTGTATATGCCGACGATATCGAGAGACCGCGCTCGCATCGGCTATTTATTTTACATTTTTTTTTTTCTCCCCAGTTTTCTCGCCGCTCTCGGTGGTGTATCGCGTTAATAACCATTAAAAAATGTTAATAACGATCGCGGCGGTAATATACATAAAAGGACTCACACCGCGCGGCGACGGCGGGTCCCCTTTTACCCCGCGTTTCGATATTGTAATATTTTGTACCTATAACCATAATATTGATCATGTGGGAAATACGGTAGGTGTTGTCGAGCCTGCGGGCCACGGGACCGGTTTCGAGTATATCGTAATCCGTATATATACGTATATAATACGCACACACGAAAACGCACGCGTTTAATATTAAAAAAACGTTTTTTTTTTCTACACGGGCAACGTTGTGATATTGTAATAACGGCGATAACAGTGTACAAACACGCGTAAATCAACCGGTTCGTCGAGACACCAGCTATCCGCGAGCGCGTTTCGTTTGTCCGGCGAATTCGGCGTGAAGCAAAGGACGCCGCCGCCGACGCCGCCGTTCGTCTTCTACGCGTGCACGTTTATATTTTTTATAACACGATAATTATAATAGTATACGAATAATGTACATAAAAATACACGTAACTATACGTGGTACGATGCGGTCTTGACTTCAAAAAAAAAAAAAAACGCAGACGTGTACGCTTTATGGTAATAATTGACCGAGATAACGGACGCGCGTAGGTAGGTAAAAAATACGTAATAAAGAATCGACGACGACGATTTTTTTTTTCATTTTAATCTATTCACTCGAAGACGTCGAATTTTCGGGCCACGTGTGGTGGATTCACTACACAAGCGACGTTTTCGAAACGCTCGACAGTACGGTGAAAAACAGTATTCATTGTGTGTTTACGTGTACATGGCGACTACCCAGCAGTTACGAATCTTTGAGGGGCCGAACTGTACTTATCAATTAAACTCGAACCGAACTTTGTGAAAAAAAAAAAAACAAACGATACAATAAACTTACGCCGAACAACGTCCGCGCAGTAAAGAATTTCACTTGCGACACCGCGTTTTTCGACAAATCGGGTTCAAATCGTGTTTTTTTTGTCCTCTGTTCGACTAACCGAACTGTTTTGCGTCTAGTTCGGTTCGAATGCTTCCGGTTTACACCTCGTGTACGTACAATACGCGTGCCGTGATAAATAGTATAAATTGTACATTTTCTTGGTACCTAAAAAAAAAATTGACCGGCGTTCGTTTTTGTTTGAAAATCGGTCGTCTCTACACGACGGCGACCAGACGTCCCGTTCGAAACGGGATTGTCCCGTTAAACTTCAAACGGGACGCTTTTTATCCCGTTTTTCCAAGACGGTCCGATCCCGTTATTTCCCCATACGAATCTTACGAAACTCGTATGTTTAAAATCTGAAACCGCGCTATAAATGACAGATTACAGCTGTTTTTGTGGAACGTTCAAAAAAAAAAAAATTAACGGTGACACTAGACAAAAAAATGAAATTTCTTTCGGCCACTTTTCATCAAACACCACGCTCGTTGAATGGAACAAACGCGTGTGTAGAAGGAATGTTTTCAATAACGAATGCGTTGTGTGGACAGACGATAAAAACCGTTTCGACAAACCGTTAGATCGATAGTTGTTACAAAACGGTACTTTAAAAGCTCCGCCTGTTTAACAGTTTTACAAATTTCTCTTTGAGAGAAAAGTACAAAAGAGTGGAAAGAAGAAGAAGTATCACGAGACGTCGTGATTTTTCTTGTCAAAATAAAAAAAAATAAATGTATCGCGTTAATTACTCTGAAAAGTGAATTTTTCGTTTGTTATAATACAAAGATAATATTGTTTGACGAGTGATAAATATTCCTATAACGCATTCGGACACGTCTTTAGTTAGTTCACTCCTCAAAAAGCGACGAGAAAACAATCGTGCTCTCTAATAGTCGCGCGAGTGTACATGGGTTTTTTGGGAGGAATAACGACCGTCCCGTTTTTTTTTACATTTTCTTAACACTGAGTCTAACAATGTATACCGTTCATAAGTCGCGTCGCGAATCTTTATAATCTTATAAATCTCATTTTAAGATTTTTATTGAATCTCATCAACGCGGATGGTTCGAGGGGCAAAAATAAAAAAAGAACTTATTGGCGAACGTTTTTTAGCGTTTTCGAGCGCACGCTCATTTCGACGGTCGTTTTCAGTGCACGATAATATTATTATTATTACAACGGAGCGCGCGTGTTTGCGGCGGCGGCGGCGGCGGGGCAGTGTTTCGGGGGCCACGCCCACGCGACGTGAGCCGCTCGGGAGAAGCCGACAAAAGAGAGGAGAAAAAAAACAACTCGCGTACGGCGGCTTCGAGAGTGTCGTCCGTAATTACAGGGTCGCCCGGGGCGGCAACACGAACACGTAGGTATGTATAAAAAAAAATATCCTTCTTTTCGTATTATTATTATTATTGTTATTGTTATTGTTATTACTACAGTGCTCTGCGCGCCGTCCACCGTCGTGACCGATGGGGTAACGCACGGCGATGTTGGTCGTGTATGGTTCGCGACAGTTGTTTTTTCTTACTTATCGACAATCTCGTTTTCGTCTGTTTCTCTACGCGCTCGATTAGAATGTTAACCCGCGGATAACGCCCGTGTAGCGGCGGTTCTCGGTAATCACCCCCCCAAAAGGGGTAAAACGCTATATTTTTGAGGGGTAAATTCGCGTGCTGTTGTTATTGTTGTTTACTCGACTACCGTTGTAACGGTGACAACGTTACTGTCGTTTTGGGCGTGACGCCGATGATTTCGTTGCGTTCGAACAATTCGTACGACGTTTTATATTGTCTCGGATTTCTCGGAGAAGCCAAAACACGGTGTTTTAGGTCCTAAAATTTAGGACGAGAATATGGAAATTTTGAAAACACGCGGCTAGGACAACATTTTGGCGGAAAAATCGGCGTCGTCGGCTTTGAAAACCCTTTTTCCACAGGGCGCGAAAGTAGGTTTTTCAACGACGGTAACAAAAGCGAGAAACCGATCGAACACGGCACAAGATCGATACGCGTATTGGCTGAAACAAATAATTTGTTATTTGTTATTTGTTATTTTAACAATTATTGTTAGAAATAAGCAACCGTCTCTCGTCAACTAACGTATATACATCGTAATATACATTTTGTTATTTTTTTTACTCGACTTTTTTTGGAGTGAGAGAGGGGTATTTATTAACATCTAACCTGATTTATGGGTAAAAGTCTCAAAAAAGTTGGGAACCATAGTCATAGTAATAGTTGACCAGTAGAAAACATCGCCGTACTCGTTATTATTTCGGCAAAACAAATTTTCCGGACAATCTATACAGCGTGGTACGATTTTATTCAGATTCGGTTCGTGTTCTTGGCGAATCGCGCGTATATCAACTAAATATGTAGTAATAATTGTGACAAAGTGTTCCTATAGAGTTATAACGCAGATCTTAAAAACGTGGATCGGACGTTCTCGTAATCGGGACCATTTGTTTTTGCGGTCCTGAACAGATTGTCTGTTTACATTTTAAAACGTGTGATGGATTTCAGATTTTGTAGTTTTACATTTAATTTTATCGCAAATACTATAAAATATTGTTATTTATCACGGCGCATCTGGTATTGTTGCTATATAAGAGGGCATAATGATCCCCATCCACCATTTCATAAGTGAGTTATTGAGAGATTGACGTGTACGAGACCAATATTATGTAGCAGTAAAATTAGCAATAGATGCCGGGGGGCCACTTTCAATTGTTGTTATTATTGTTATGGAAGTAATACAAAAACGACTTGTTAATGCTATAGCAGTTGTGTTTTCAACGGTCTCGTATGAAAGATGTTTTGACCCAGTACATCGCAGGGCTCTCCTGCCAGTCTAAGGCAGAAGAAAAACTAGATTCTTTGTAATATTCTATTTTTAATACACAGATAACTGCGGAAAAAGAAAAACGGTTTTATTTCACTATTTTTTAACACGCCTTGAACGCCAACGACTAATAATAATAATAAATAAATAACTTAAAAATAAAATCCGAGTATCACGAAACACAAACGGACCCAATTCCCTGTCACGTATTACGATAATCTTCACCGATAAGGTGTCATACATCCGTGTTTTTCAGATCTGTGAATGGATTCGTAGATAAATGGCTGATTATCATAATGACACGTTTTTGTTATCGTTTCTTAACAGCCGATAACAATCTAATTTTGTCACTCGACAATGGAAAATATAGTATATGTTTCTACTCTATATTCAGCACGATTATAAACAACTTTGGAAAACCGGAGCGTTCTGTACACGAAATGTTGTCGACGGATGGAAGAAAAAAATTCAACAACGATCGCGCTCGGAATCTAAAATAAAAATACGTTTTCCATTTTTCCGCGAGACAACGGCGGCACTGAACAACAAAAACCACCTTACGCGTGGTCCCGTACGAACCGTTTGATCCCGCGCGAATAACCCGACGCGAGGA
>CM029357.1:27508396-27576705 GCA_017140985.1 Hormaphis cornu
AAAAAAAAATAAAACTGCGGAAACTAAAAACATTTTACGCATCCTTATAACCAAGTGCAACATGAACACAACGTTTTGACTTTTATACATGCGAAATGTATAAATAGTTTTTATTATTTATTTTTTTTTTTTTTGGGTAATTGAATAACGTATTATAACTATATTTTAACGTTTATAACTAACAGCTGGAATTTATTTTTCATAAGTATAAAAATAACTAATAAAATGTAGGCAGCTATATTTACTTCGAAAAATCAGAAGATACAAACTAGTTTTTAATTCCGTTGTATAAAACACATTATACTATACAGTACCATAAAATGAGGATATTTTGCACCGATTTCCGTGTTTTTTTAACAAACACTTTGAATTTAACAATAATTGTGATGCAAATTGATATCATTAGATAGGTAAGAAAAATGACATTTTTTAAGAGTTTTCGAATTTTTTTTTTTTAGTTTTAATATTTTTTTTTTACAAACAGCACACTCTGCACCATCGACGAAAATTCATTAGAATAACATAGACATGATGCGAATACGTATACTACTTTCAGTGTCATCTCAAGACCATACGAATTTTGTATTTTAAAAAAACCCAATAAAGAGAACTAATACGAGTGTAAAAATATGTATGAAATTTACCGATTTTTTTTTTTCAGCACATTTTGTTGACATTTTTTTGTTTATAATTGCTTAGGCATAATATGAAACGAAATCACAGCACTAATATAAAAAAATACCCTAGAGATCAGGAACAAGACAGTTTAAACAATTTTGACGTTCAGCAAAAGGTTAGGGAGTTAGATTAGTAACAACGAAAAAACTTTTTGATGCGAATGTACCCCTTAAGGTGCAAAGTATCCTTATTTTACGGTACAGCTATTGTAATAAATTGTTTTATATAAATGAGCCTGAGTTGATAAAAAAAGAAGACTCTAACTAAACTAATTATAATTAAGAGTTTAGTGGAGTTACCAAATCATTGAAAAAAAATCATAATTAAATGTAACTATGTATAGATATTTAATCGTCTAACCTCTAGCGTGTTAATTTGAAATCATCCAAAATGGCGAAAATACGTACCAAGAGAGCTGGTAGGTATTTTATTTTCGAAAACGATTATATAATACGGTTTAATCAGCTGTCATTTAAGAATAAAACCTTCCAAAAAAACTATGTACAAGATGAATCAGAGAGACAAATTTTATCTCCTCGAAAATATTTTACGCCTCCCCGAGATTGAAATAACTTGACCAATCAATTAAAAAATCACTCGAAAAGTTTGTCATGAGAACTTGAAACAATACGCAATGGTCGGTACCATTAAATTCAAACACTTATTTATTTATTTAATATCTATAGATTGATTTTAATTTTAAATTACTTGCCGCAACATTTAAGTCAAAACGCAACCAGTTAGAAATTAACCATGTAATAACTATTTATCTTTTAAAACTATCACGGGTTTGCCCCGTATATTAAGGATGTTTGTCACTCATGAATTTTCTGACGCGACTAGGGTTGTATTTTTCAAATTTCGTTCTAAAAATGGTCCTGATCGTACCGGGCAACTGTTTGTACTAGTCTTTTTAGAACACGCTTTAATTATTATTTGAATAGCATTAGTGGATTTCGAATAAATGTTTAATTTTTATAAAAGTCATTATGTATTTCCAATCATATCGTCGACCAGAATCATTGCTGTTGAGTTAAATTAAAGGCGACGACCTGTAAACAATATAATCAAGTTTTGATAATTGTATATGGGCAATATCGATCTAAAGTGTCGTCACGATTTCAATATTCTCGAAAAATAAACATTTTCAATAATTATCAGATGAAAACTTAAAAGACATAATTGTTGTTATCTTAAAGCGCTACACAGAACCGTTTTCTAAAATGAAAATTGGATAACCAAAAAAATTTACGGTACTGCTGCTAATTATATCAAAACATCATAAAATACAGACCTGTAATAAAAAGTGAACTTCGAAACGGCTCAACCTCGGAACCGCGGTTTTAACGAAATACAATAAAGATACATTCGTCTACGATGGTTTTTTTCAATTATTATTATTATCTATATCGTACTATAGTTAATATCGACTGAACCGTTCGAAGTTTTTGAAAACCATTTGCCGTACAACGAAATTTGCACCGATTTCATTTCGAATTGACGATTCCGTGTCGTGTCAATGTAATCGAGACGTTTGCAGAACGGTTTTCTTCGGGGGTGTATATATTGTGCACGTTAACGCCGTCACCGAACGTGTGCATCTACTAACCTAACCGTGCGAAGAAATGAAACTGAAATTGTTGAAGAATCGAGATGGACTGTGTTATCTGTGTATTTTTTTAAAAATTTTGACGGCTCAAGACTACCCGGGGGCTTGGCCACCTCTAAACACCCCCAAATTGCACTCGTGATTCATCCAACTAATCTAGCCAACGCGGCCGCAATAACTGTTTATTATAGTTTGTACATTTTTACACGGTATACGTTAACTTGTGTTGGTTGCGCACTGATTGACAAAGTCGTAGGCTACAACATTGTCGAAAAGGCGTTACGATCCCCGCAGCGTGTAAACAATAACTGTATCTGTTTGCGTGGAAAAAAACGCACTCGAATCGTGTTTTTGGCAGGTGTCAAGAACCAAAAAAAAAAAAATCTCGCATCAAAATAACTCGGCACATCTTTATAGGCGTGAACGTGCGAATAAGTGTCGACCGGGTGCACGCAGAGCACGTGTTTGATGATAATGGTTGTTTTTTTTATTTCTTCTAAAAACTAGTCTATACAACCCACCTGTAATAACTGTATTCGTTTTCGATTTCTACGAAATTATCAAGTACGAGTGCGGGTTCTGTCGGCCGCAGCTCTATAGCGTTTTCAGCAGCTCGCACGAATCCCCGCGTTTATCGCGAAAACACGTAAAATTAAACGCAATAAACAAATAATGGCGATACAGCGAGTGATGAAAAAAAAACCGGAAAAATTATCAAACCCAAAAGATCAATTAATTACACGTTTATCAAGTCACAAGAGCCCTCGGCGCCAAGATTTCATTCCGTTACATCGCACCCCGCCGTCTGCCAAACGCGTCGGAAAATCAACACCGGGCTGCAGGTGTGCCGCCTAACCGCTCTTTTATAACACTTTTATAACTCGGTACGTACAAACGCGTTATATATATATGTTTTATAAATAACATTATACCTAGTGCAAGTTAGGCGTGTGTTCGCTGCAATGAGCGGCCGACACCTTTATTAAATATAAAACATCTGCTTTCTTCGACACGGCAAAACTGACTCGTACGTATAGCTGCTGATTACATCGTAGGAGGTACGAGATGTTTCACCTCTCGAGTACGGCCGACGCGTTCCGTTTTTTTTCACCCCACGATTATCGTTTTATCATCGGTGTCGGTGTTTCAACCCCTTATTCGCGCCGACCCGCAGCGGTGCAGTTTATTAATACACGCGCGTTTAGGATGCGCGCGAGACGATAATAACAAACGCATCGGACGAGACGTGTAAAACGTAATGTGTTATCGGCGAGAAATTAAAATCGATATTGGCTTGTCGCGACGAGAGGCGCCGCCACTTGCTACAGCGCCAGCTGCTCGTACG
The DNA here is from genome assembly GCA_017140985.1 of Hormaphis cornu. NCBI lineage: Eukaryota > Metazoa > Arthropoda > Insecta > Hemiptera > Hormaphididae > Hormaphis > Hormaphis cornu. The sequence goes on from CM029357.1 coordinate 27,512,029, forward strand.
TACGGCTCGTGGCACCGCGAGGGCGTACGCAAGCTCGGGTGACCCTCGGGTTTTTCTCGAGTCGATAGGTTAGGTTAGGACGGATTGTTTTTTTTACAAATAACCGAATGCTCGGACGGACGAGTGGAGTGACGAGAGAATGAGGAACGGGTGCGTATGAGGAGGTACGCGCAGTGTTGGCGCGTAGCGCGGACAAGACGAGGGATAACGGACTGAGGCGGTTTGGGCGTGTGATGAGGCGAGAGGAATCAAAAGCAAACGTACGATTGTTAGTTATGAAAATGAACGCCGGAGGGAAATGAGCAAGACCGAAATTTAGAGATGGTTGCATACGATCGAGAATGGTATACGAGGGCTGTCGGTGTGTGCGTAGGGGATGCGAGAAATCGAGACGACAAGGGGAGGTTGAGGACCAGTAGGACCCAAAATAGTTGGGTGGAAGGCGGAGGAGAAGGTTAAATTATCAGGGTCGTCCATAGAAAATAACGTGTACGAAACAAACATTTTTTTGAACCAAAAAAAAAAAAAAAAGCCGGGATCGCGTGGGTAGTTTGACGGGGTAGCTACTACGCTTTGGCCGGGTCACTATGGTTTAGAAATCGTGGTTGAAACGCAATCTGAATGCAACGACAAATCATTGCCTTCGAAAATACGACTCTGAGCGAGGTTGGTTGTCAAGTATACTAGGTCCTGGTAGAACAATAAAAACTTTCAATCACGTTTCCCATAATTATTTGTATTCTAACCAATTTTCTAAAGTTTTTAACCACATACGTAAAACTATCTCGTTAAGATTGTATTAAAGTTTCGAAACTTAAACGTGAAAACTAGAGGCTTTATAAGAACAATAACTGCGTAAAGTTAAAAAATTTCAAAGTTCCATGACTCCCTTAAAAGTAATCAAAATCTATTGAAATTTCAGCAGTAAATCAACCCTTTTTTAATGTCATATAAATTTCGAGTCGAACGGAGCGATTTCAAAAAATTTAACGTTTTCGTTTTTGGCTCCAAAAATAATCGAAAAACGCTTCAAATAAAGTACCATCTCGAATCAATTACCTATCTTTCGAGGTATCGTATCGTAGGTCAAAATCTAAACATTCTCCTTACTAGAAAAAGTGATCGCCGGAAAAAAAACATCAAAAACAAAAAATAGCTGTTCAAAGTTACAATATTGGGCTAGAAGAAGTGTATTGAAATAGGTCACAGCTTTACGTGGGTAACTGTTTTGGTGCTATTGTCCCTATACAAGCAACGTACAACATTTACAATATTCTTTTCGCTCCTGTTCTAAAATCGAATCGTGCACTTCTAAAACGCCATTTTATCGTCAAGTTTTCCGATACGTTGCTCAGGTCCTATACATAGTAGTTATGGAAACACGACTTGCGCAAACGTGTTTTCAACCTTAAAACCTACCGTTCGAGGATATATCAGCTAATATTGAATGTTTCGAAACCCGGGGTGAGTTTCATCGCTTTTGCAGTTCTAAAAATGTCTTAGCAGCTCCTAACACAATTATATAGTACAGAAATTATTAATTGTCTGCAGTACGACGTAGTATTATCGTTTAAATACAACACAAACAACGCCGTACATTAATTATGCAAAGAAGGCTCGCCGCTTATATGCGTATTGCTGCACGCGAACGCATCGTCCACGTGAAATATAATCAATATCGATTTACCGAATGTATTCACCCTATATACGTACGAACACGGCACGCCATATTATTTTATAGCCCGTACATTATAAACATATTATACGGGTAGACTCTAATATTGCGTTCGGCCGTATAATAATAACACCGTACGTCGTATAATTGATATTTGTTTAATTTCAATTTTAATACGAAAATCGTCGGTCGACACGACACACAGAGGCACTATTACTATAATAATATCAGCGCGGTTGCAGGCATGTCATATAATAACAATATACAGACGGCTAGTGGCGAATTTGTTTTGTTTTTTTTCTTACCATCCGAAACGCGTATTTCAACGTAAACTTTACGATCTTCCTCGCTCAAACACGCCGCTGCAGGGACGAGATATAGCGAATGTAATTTTAAAAGTCTACACGTATATATAGTTGTGTCTGTAAGCGAGTGTCTAAAACAACTACCTGTACAGTGTGATTGTACGAGCTGTTTTTTTACTATTTTCGACGGTGTTCTATCCCACGATTGTTTGCAAAATCATTGATATTATAAGTTTTTGCGGGGATCGACGTCGTTAAAATTCAACCGCCTAGAAACCTGCGAATATTCGACCGAAATCACCGACAATTCCGCAAAGACATTCACAGGAGTCAATCAGAATGTTTTACGTTGGCGCGAAAACGTCAAATGTCAACGTGTTGCCCCGGGTAAGTTGACTAGTTTCTTAAAAACAGTTCAATAATTCGACTAAGAATTTAAAACATTCCTGTAATAACTTCTAAAAAAAACGTCCGTACAAACGTTTAATCCAACACTTCAAGACTTATCAGCGGTTAACTATCGCGCCATTCTCCCTCACGTGCTTTTGCGTTTTGTACCTCGGACGACGATACTGCAGAAACTCGCGTGTAAAATAATACAAAAAATTATTATAAAATTTAACGCGTTTTATATACCTGTAAAACTCGATTCGGAGACTGACGGCCTATCGATTATTATTAATATCACTGCAATATATTATTGCAGTTACGTGTGTAATTAGTTGGCTCGGAAGTATTCGATCGACCAGGTGATCGTCGGTGTCGCATCCAGGCCTTCGAGAACAGAAGCGATTCTGTTTTATCAAATGTATTACCTATTTATAATGTTTTCAAATCGACAGCAAATTTACACATATTATAATACAATATTAATTGTTTCATCATCACGTTAGACAACGCGATTTTAATACGCCGCAGCTGTGTTTATTTCGAAAACGGGTTTTAACCAAGTTCCTTTTTCTTCTTCGCCGTCCTCCCGACTATTTGGCCGCTTTCGTCCAGACGTTCCTCAGCTTATCACGATTATTCAACCCTCGTATATTTTTTTTCAATCCATCCATCTCTTCTTTGGTCTTCTTCCTTTGACGTTCATGCTCGCAACTGTTCTTCTTATACTGCTTCAGTTTCTTCAGTCTCTCCTCATCACGCGTCCGAACCGACTCGACCCGTTTGCCCTCGTCTTATCCGCTATTGACGAAACACGAGTTTTTGTACGTTTATCGTGATCTTGGATAACGACTCGGTTAAAAAAAAAAAGTGAATTCCGAGAAGATATTAAATTGAACACTTGCAAGTTGTGTAAAAGATCGTAAAAATAATATCCCAACGCCTAATACGAAGAATACCTTGAGAGATGAAAATATACAAGTTATCCGATGAAAACAAAGAAATTCGGAGTATCGAAAGCACCAAACACTCGTGGAGTTGTAAAAAAATACAAATTCCGCGTATTCTTTGCAACTGCAGTTATTCTATACACTCACATAATACACGTATACTAAATATAGTGTCGTCGTTGTTCGTATCAAACAGTTAAAATACGGGGTTCAATACGTAGGAGTTTCGCAGGGAATTCGTGACTTGACTACAAGCACGTTGCTTAATATACGTTTTATCGGTGTACTTAACGGAATCAAATAGTTTTTAGGGGCTTTTCGAGTAACCCGTATATGTATATGTGTAACGTAACGAGTGGATTTGAAAAATATAAAAGAGAAAAGCGCATGATTGTATCGAAAAAACGAAATCCCTCGTGAATCGCGTGACTCGATGTTACGTCGTTCATATAATAATCGCTATTATTATCGACCGCGATGTGTCGGCGGCATACGTGCGCTCGAAAAAACTATAATCGTAACTCTTGAAACGAACGACAAAAAATACGGCCAGAAACCCGAAATCGAAGTTGAAATTTATACCGCGTTCTTTAAAGACGTTCTTTATAGACTGTATTACATACAACACAGCGTTTTTGGACTCTCGGCTCGTGTTTAATCGACTCTGTTACGCAAGTTCGACGTTGTTCGTAACCCGTCTTGTTTCTCGAAAATCAATAGGCAGCTCATACACGTCGATCGTTGTACAGCTGTATAAGTAGGTCACTCGCGGTGACGTGTGTCTATCGAGGTTCGGTGAATTATTTTACGCTATACGTTTCAAACAAACGTTATACAATGCGTGATGAAAATCTGACGTTTGTTTTGTTGAAAACGGAGCTTTTCGAGTGCACACGACCGCGTACGCGGTATATTTTTGGCTATATTTTTTTTACAGCAGACTGTACAGCCATAAGGTACAAGATGGTGATTTTAGAGGCCGTTCAAAACTGCGTTAAAAAAATAAAAAAGATCTATTTTACATCTTATACGCGCGCGTTAAAACGGACCCGATTGCCCGACCGAACACGGGGACAAACCGCAGAAACCACCACCGACGACGGCCACCCAAAAAAAACGTACTTGTGCACCACCTTTACCGCGGTGGTGCCGTTCGCTCTTCACTTGGGTGCCGGTTCGCACTGGTGGCCGATCGTGGTGCTGCGATCGGGGTTTGATGTAAAAAAAAAAAGAAAAAAATAACCCGACCAACGCCACTGAATACACGCGCGCGCGAAGATCTAAAACGAATCGTAAATGACGTTTTTAATCGTAACAGCAGTTTCGTGCACATAAATATTTAAATACGGTGTTGGTGCACCGCCCCCGCGTACGTGTGATTTGTGTGTGTCGTACGATCATATTTATAGGCGCAAACGCGGTAAATTAAAAGCAAACGAGGATTTTTTACTTGTGTGCGACACCCACTCGCGGGTGTGGTGTACAGTGTACGAACAATGCAGTGCAGCGCGTCGAATAATGCTGCACGACAATGCGTGTCGCCGCGGGTTGGCTCTGTGAGGGTGGACGGGATAAAAATGTAAAAAACGAATTAAACATTATTATATGTTAATGCGAAATAGAAAAAAAATTACCGAAAATTCGTGACGCGGGATATGAATATTATAATAAATAGATATGATACTTGAGTATATTATAATTAAATAGAGTCCGCGCCGTTATTAAAACGTTATTTACATAATACCTACGTAGAAGTTTTACAAACAATACGGTGCGTATAATACGTGTTTTTTTACGAACGAGCTCGTCCGACGACTATATGAGAACAAAATTATTATTGTTATATTATGGTCTATCGTAATAACTATAAAATACGACTGCAGCAGAACGTGTGCAACACGTAACAGTGGGCTCGTTACATTCGGATATCGTGTGTGTGTAATGGGCCCGACGGGTTGTAAACTCGGCCGCTTAGAGCATATTAAAACGAGTTAAAAAAGTTTAGTTGTACATACAATGCGAGCAAATTACCATACCGGTTTTGACATTTCGACCGTGTTTAAACGATAGTTTTGAATCAATATTTACTTCTAGGTTTTTATTTTCCGTATTTCTGTCCTGTTTAACTTTTCGTGTACAGAACGCTCCGATTTTCAGTAAGTTTTCCGAACGGGACTCCGGGTGGTACTTGGGTAGAAGATGATGATGATTTTTTAAATTTTACACATTTTTTGCGTTTCGCCCCCGAAAAACTAAAAAATCGAATCGATTTTGACGTTTTCAGGTTTGAAGGAGTGCTCCAACCGTTACGTTTGATGGCGGACAACTTAAAATATTTTTTTTTTATCCGAAACGTTTGATATTTTTAGATATTATTCTCCGAGTTACGCGGCGAAAACGACTAAAATGCCGATGCCCGGCGTCAGAACGGCTACGTTTAACTAAAAAATTATTCCACGTCGTTTTCAAACTTTTATGTACGTTATAACGAGTTGAAAAAAGTTCTCGCTAGACGTATAGTGTGTAGGAGTGATTTTTTTTTTATTTCCATCCGTGATGCGCATAATGTAGCTCGCTCGTTATTTTAGAACTGGAGTTTTAACAAACTCGTCCAGCCCGTCAGGCTCCAATTGAAATTTTTCTACACGACCTTAGGCAACACCGCAATTACTATCGAACAAGCTTGTTGACTTGACTACGGGGGGGCAATCATACGTAGAGAAACAAAATCGTTTTGTCGTCGGTAAAGTACCTAGAATACAATCGCGATGGAGCCGTTTTAGACTCGCGAAAAAATTGGCCAACTAAGTTCGAATCGATTAAAAAAATTGTTTAGTTTATGGTTTTTTTTTCCCCCCCGCGAGTACTTTCCTCCGAAAATTTACACATCCCTGATCTTTTGACGTCCCCGGCCGTACACGCGATCAACGCGATCCGTTTCTACATTCCATCGACTTGACTCGCCAACAATCCGCGTCTCGTACGTATAGCCAACACTGAACCCATTTCTTTCTATACCTATTACAAGTCTCGTTTCCGCGTGTTGATTATTCACGTTTTTCTAACGCATTATTTCTTTTCATCGAAACGTACATATATTATTATATCTCGCTGTTTTTTGGCGCCAGTAAACTATAAAATACAACAACAACATTACAACGGTGTGCGTGTAACGTTTCGCACGTAAATTTTTTACCCGATTATACGCCGAAACATTTAATTGTTTTACCGGCAAATTCCTCCACACCGTCTCGACGAGTACACATTTAATTTAGAATTGAAAACTTTGTACGCGTGCGTGCACGTAATACAACATCGCGTCGTATAGTAACAATCGTCGCGCAGAACGTTGTAAAATATTACGGGGTGTATTGAGGGTGGGTGGTAATCTATAAAGTATAAATACGTTCGGGGGCTAAAATGTTTAGGGGAACTGAAATCGGGTGTTTCGGGAAAATTTCAAATTTTCGGTAGTACAAGTCATTATTTTTTCCACACACATATTCAGACGGAGTATTTTTTTTTTTTCAAACGATTTTCGTATAAAACAGCCAGCTATGACAAAATTTAGAACTCTGAATTCGTACGGTTTGTTTTGTAACGAAATCTCTAGCGCACATTACGGTTTAAATCCGCGTAAAAGCCTGTTGAGACGTTATTGTGGACGACGAAACCTACCTATGCGGACACCGGTCGGCGCTCGAGCGATTTGTAGAGATTCGCGGTGTAAATCAAAATAAGTGTTTGACAGCGTCATTCAGAGTGATACCACCCACTACTAAACTAAAAGACTCGCGGTTGAACGAATCGACTAAAACACATTCAAGACGATCAGATACTGCGGGTCATCGACGCATTTGTGCAAAACAGTGTGTGTTACGCGTACCTGTAAATGTTTGATTTGATTTCGTAAGCCAGAACGCTAAATTTTACACGAGAATCGCCGTTAAAAAAAAAAAAGTGAGTTGTATCGCGCAGTCGCGTACCGAAATGGAGCCGAGTACACTCCTTTTCGTGTCGCTCGAAATTTCAATCCGCCTGAATTATCGTGTCGGCGCGAACACGCTGTATACAATAACTATGTAATTATCGTTTTATACGACCCTGCATAAAAACGCCTACGTAAAAACGGGTGTACCGAGCCGGCTGCAGCTGCTCGGAGATGAATCCGCCGACGAGGTATGTATTTATTGTTAAATTCTGTTTGGTGTGCACTGCGGCGAGGTCTCCGGCTTTCGGGCTGCGCAAGTCGAGGGGAAAACGGGCGCGGCCGAAACGTGTACGAAAAAATACCAAAACGATAGTTCACTTTTCAGAGTTTGTAATGAAATTTAAAAACAGATTTTTCAAAACCACTCCTAAGGCGCTCGTTTTTCCCGATTTCCGAGTGTCCGACATACACGGTATATATATATTCTTGGCCAGTTTACGGTCCGTCCGCGGCGCAGCTCTTACAATATGCCAACACACGAGCACACCTAACTTGTACTTAAGAAAAGGGCGAAAAACGCGCGTTTAGATGTTGTCATACGCGATTATTCTTCAGTTTGTGTGTACAGAAACGTCAACATTAAACCAGCAGCTGTTGTGATGTCATTTACAGTGAACTTCTAGCCTCGGGCAATCTCGCAGCTGACACGTAAAAACGTTGCCGAATAACGTCCGAGAGTGAAATCTTTACCACGTCTTTTACTACATGATTTATCCGACTTCTTTATTATCTTAGAACCAGTCGGTTTGATTTGTACGAGCATGAATTTCAAAAACTTTATCAAAATTCTATATTTTGCTCGAAAATCTGTTGAAATTTCATTGTGTACTTTACAACAATTTTTTTTTTTTTTTTAAATATTCAAGCTGTTTACTTTAAGAATTCCGTCGACTTTTATTAAAAATAAGCAAAATTTGAAAAAAAATCATCGGACAACGTGCCATTTCAATCCAATCGTAGGTGCCTGCCGACTTGTTTTTGAAGGGATCGTTGTGTACAACGATCGAAGCAAATACGTCGCGAAAGTGAAATCTTTCAAGAGAAGAACGGGTGCGACCTCGTACGAAAATTGACACCAAAACGCAAACTCACTTTTCAAATCACGTAACGGGCCAATTTTGAAATTTTTTTTTTTTTGGTTTGAAAGAGCAAAACCGCTTCTATGGCGCTCGTTTACCCGATTTCGTAGCGCGATACGTATTTACTAGATAATTATTGAACAGTTATAAAAAAAGTAGTAAATAATATTTTCAGATAAAGTTGTACGGTGTGAATTAATTTAAAAATGGGCAAAACGAGATCCCTTTTATCCATTCAACAAAAAAAATACACAGATACGTTGAGCGGTCAACCGGAGGGGAAAATGAATTCGACTGAATTTATCGGCGGTTTTGACACAAAGTTGTAGAAACGCACCGCTAGATTACACCAGTTTTGCCAGTTTGCTTTAACCCATAATAAAATTGACCCGTTTTCTATCGTTATTTTTCATAATTCCGTATTGAAAACCTTAAATTTGACGCGACCGTACGACGAATATTTTTCTAAATATTTTAGAAAAAGTTAGATACAGACAGCAGCGTGTCCGTGTCAACGTGAAAAACCACCGAGTATAGAAATTACAAACTGTGCTGATTATATCGAAAATTAATGACCCCTCCAAAGTACCTACGGGTGCCAAAAGAAAATCTGTATAACATTCGTTCGTGGAAATCGGAGCACTGTTTCCGGTCGAAAATCCGTTCGCGGCAAAGTAGAAGAAAAAAATTTATAAACGCCGCTGTAAAACCGCGGAGCTTCCTCTCGCCAACGCTCGGAATCCATAAAACACTAAAAACTCTATCGTCACGCTGAAAAATCGGACATTTTTAACGTGTATAACATGTATCATTTCGACGTACTTACCGCAATCGTGCAAGTTCGCAAAGTGGGCCAGCTGCGGGAACGGTGGCAGCGCGGCGGCCGCGACGGCGTGATGATGATGATGCGGCACGTAGTGGAACGGTGGCAGCGGAGCGGACGGCCCGGGGTAGACGTTGGCCGCGGCCGCGGCGGCCGCGGCCAGCGACTGTTGTTGGAGCAGGTTCTGCAGAGCGGCCGCGTACAGCGCGGCGTACCCGTTGCCGCCGCCGCCGCCGCCGCCGTGGTGAACGTGGTCCAAGGGACGGCGGTGGTGGTCGGCGTGCGGCTGCGGCAGACACACCGGCGGCGGGTATCCGCGACGGTGCTCGGCCGGGCTACGCGGCGGCGTGGTCGACAGTGACCGCCGCGGGGCGTCGTCGGGTTCGCGGCGGCGGCCGCCCGGAGCGATGATGCTCTCGATCGTGAACGGTTTGGGCCGCTTGTGCCGGTGCGGGTTCGCCGGCGCGGCCGCCGCGGTGATCGGCGGCGGCGCGGGCGGCCGGCGTCGCGGCGGCGGCAACGGCGGCGGCGGCGACGGCGACCGTTCCGCGGTCCCGGTGTCGCGGGACGCGTGCGGATGCAAGCCGACCGGCGGCGGCGGAGAAGAGTCGTGCGTCCCGGCGGACGACGACCGGCCGAACGTGGCCTCCAACAGGGCGCGGTCCGTGGCCGGTAGCTTGAACCGCTTGCGCCGCCGCAGGAACGACCCGTTCTCGAACATGTCCAGGGCGTTCGGGTGCAGTGCCCAGTACGCGCCCTTGCCCGGTCTGTCCGGCCGCCGCGGAATCTTCACGAAACAGTCGTTGAACGACAGATTGTGCCGCAACGAGTTTTGCCACCTGAAAAATATAACGGAGTTTGAAATTTTCACGTGAAATTCTCGACTAATCGCCGCCGGGTTTTCGGGGGAAAGTCGGGTCGAATCATCCACTACCGCCCGGACACGTTTCGAGACCTTCCAAACTCGGAAAATCGTGCGTTTTAAATCGTACGAATTTCAAACGTCGAAAAATTCCACGTTTCCCTCGGCCGAATCGGTCGAAAAATATCATTTTGTGTTTCGCATCGATGTGGGCAAGCGCTTGTTAAACGTTTTCAGTTAGTAGTAAGCGGGCTGTTGTTACATTTTAGTGTTACGCCATATTCCCGCCAAGCCGAAACGACGGAGTTTCGCGCGACAAACTGTTGTTTGAACACTCGAATCAACAATAAAATAACAAGTTTGAAATACTATCGGGACCCATGCATACAGTGCGGAATACGAATGTAGACAAAAAAAAACCAGAAGTCACTACAGTATTTTCGGTGTTAACTTTTGTTTGGTTTTTCTATCGGCCTAGTTATCGTTTTCTTTCGATAATACCTCCTAACATATTTAATTATACCACGCGGTACGGACTTTTAAAGCGGTTGAAAACACAGCACCTTAGTAAGACTTCATACGGTTTTCACTTCCTACGTACCGATCGATATTGCGACAAGTACAGCGATTCGAAGCGTGCTCAGCGTCCGTCGCTAAAAAAATCGTATTCTTAAAGAATGTATGAAGAGAGAACAGCAATATTTGGCCCGACGGACGCAAAGCAGAAGCTGCTAGTCTTGAAGGATCGAAAATTTAGTATTTACAGATCCCATTGGTATCATAGATTGATTCGCGGTATACGTCGGAAGTAAAAAGTCCTATGATCACACGTGTAACAGACAGAGAAACAAAAACTCGACGTTTCCACCAACCTACAAGAACAAGTCGCTTGATGGGATGGACGCGAAACGGGCAAAGCACAGGGAATGTGCATAGAAAACCGAGCGTTTCCAGATTTACCGGGGGGAACAAACAACAATATTTAATTTGTGGTTCAGTCCTTACACGATTGTTTTTCTGTAGTACACTTAGGACTAGGATCGTAGAGTATTGTACTCGTTTGCATTGTTTTTCATAAATAATAATGATAAAAAACAATAATCGGTTCATTTTGCAAAAGCAACGTGGCGGAACGACGAGAGCTGCGGCGTGACAAAGAGAAAATCCGCACCGATTGACTAACCAATTATTGGTGCCTACATTTTTCCGAGTGATAATACACGGTATACAAAGCTACGATTCGCGTGAAATTCTAACGATAAACATATACTTTGTTCTGGTTACAAAACGCTAATTCAATATCGTATTAAAACGTTATTTTTTTAACCTCGCCATAAATTAAATATATATATAATATAGAAAAACAAGCGTAACACTCTTCCGGTCGTACGTATATTTCTCGTCTTTAAGAAAATGGGAGTCGTATCATTACGATACGTGCTCGACCTTTTATACGTTTTCCACGTGGACCGTCAGAGTTTAACGTTGTCTTTTTATCGGTGTGCACGTGAACGGCGGTGTGTGTTGATTTTAATCGAGACTGAGTACGCGAACGACAAAAATAAAGATGGCTATTTTGTAGAGAGGTGTTCAAAACGATTTCGTGTAAAATGCGCCTCGTATATAATAAACTGCAATCAACGTCCCTAAGTGTTCGCGCCTAAGTTACACGGAACATATTTAATCGATTTGTAAAACTTTCCTGTAAGGCCTGTAAAGTGCCAGCTACTGTGCGCGGTAAACCGTTTAAAACGATAACCCTAGACAAAAGTACCTAGGGTAAAGAGAGTTCTCGAAACATAAATTACAGTAACAATCAGCTACGATGTTGTGATTTCGATAAATTCGAATTTGTTTTCGAAATTCGTCCGAAATTATCGACGATATAGTTTGAGAAACGGTTGTGGAAAACATCGTAATATTATACAACACACAGAGTATAGTGGATAGTATAATATACAGCTGCAGTTATTAAACCGTTTAATCCGTAGAATGTTACACGTATACCACGTATATTCGCATAGGTAAAATTACGGCCTAGTGCCGTAACTCTCTCTCGAAAAAAACATATAAGCGTAATTTACAAAAATTACGTGATATAATAAATGATATTCAGTAACAAAAAAACAAAAAAAAAATACAAATATTTGTATTATAACTTGGATTTTGGTCGGAAACACGTACAATATATGTATATGTGAAGATTTTAGAATCTTGATTAGGTTGAAAATGTATAGTTAAAACTGCGGTCTTTATACTTTTTACTAATGAATATATTGTTATTGATCATTCAGAGGGGAGAAAACCGCTTGAGAGAACCACCTGAATATTATTAACCTTGCGGATTTTTGTGCACCTTAATATTTCATTACGTCCGCTTCCGTGATTACAAGTATAAAGGTAAAGGGATAAAATGAAATAAAAAATTTTGGTAAAGAATAAAATCACCAAAGAACGATGGTGCAGCCACGCGATGTCTGAATTTCTATTCATAAGCTCAAAAACACTCGTCGCCGATAAAATATTCGCTGCACAGAACCCGCGTTGAACTAACTGTACCGTCTCTCCGTAATTGATTATAAATACGTTTGATATTTCATCAACTGTCTCCATAAATGTTTAAATCTCAAATCGTGCGTAATTTAAAAAGACTCGCGATTCAACGAGACCTTTTACCAAGCAAAGTCAATACACGGTGTTCGTTTAAACGCGTATTGAGTGTACAGCAGAAATAGTGTCCGAATTGTACCGGTTCTCGCGATAAACGGCATTTTGAATACACATTATGTAACATTATTTCGTAGGTTTTTTTTTTCGTTTAACGAGTGATTTTGGAGAATTCCCATATCGATATTTGATGCACACCATTATACAGTTATAAAATCGATACGTTTTATCCGTACGCAATAAGACGTATCTGTAAAAAAAAAATTATCGGAAATCTGTTGTTTTTATTCACCATTATTTTTATTCGTATAGTAGCTAGAATTGTTACAGTTTTGTAAACTAACCACTGCACCCACATTTGAATCCACATAAATTATTTGTAGGTACATAATATTTTAGTCGTTTATAAAACGTACATCAGACTCGTTATTACGATTATTATTCGCTTAAAAACATTTGAATATTTTACTCCGCGAGCATACATTGGTCGCTGATAAAACAATCACTCTGTGTACACCTACCTATTATTTACGCACCATACAGTCATTATTATTATTAGTTATTTTTTTATTAATGTACATATTATCGTAGTACTTACAGGTGGCACCTTTGCACTATTAACTAAAAAAAAAAAATCTTTGAGCTTTTGAACAATTTTTTTTTTTTCTGTTCGATAACAATATAATACATGTATGCGTTATAATACGCTTTAGGTCAGCAGCTTTAATTGTGATTCGCGTGAAATTCTAACAATAAACGGACGGGTACTTTGTTCTGGTTACAAAACGCTAATTCAATTGAACTACTACGCATAGAGATCGGGGCATAACTGCCGTATTGAAACGTTATTTTTTAACCTCGCGATAAATAAAAAAATATCGAACATACAGAAAAACAAGCAATTTTCTTCCTGTCGTACTTTTCTCGTCCGCAATGGGCGTAACACAAGTAACAATATTATTTATGTACTCGACCTTTCGTGAGTCGTCTATAGATCGTCAAAGTAAGTTCGATGTTTGCTCTTTATCTGGGTGTGCACGTGATTGATAGTACTTTGATTGATAGTACTCGTAATCGAGACTAAAGTGCGCGCGAACGACAAAAAGAAAAATGGCTATTTTTTGTATCATGTGTTTTATAATTATTATTATTTCACGACGTAAGGTGCACCTATAATAAACTGCAATACGGTACAGACGTTATAACGTTATAGTGCCTACTTAATAAGTAACTTGTAGAACGTTTATTGATCTGTCAACACTTTAAACTCGAGTCGGACGACTGTATTTAAAAAAAGTCAAGCTTTTTTCTAATCCACTATCGTTCGCGCCTTTAATTATGATATCAGATTGGTATATACAGCGAGTGTGATCAAAAATAGTATAATTCACACGTTATACAATACTCTCGCAAAGCGTAATATTACATAATATCGATAGCTTTTACTGCAGAATATTAAATATTTGTGATATTGATTTTTTTTTTATTAAGCATATAAAACACGTGTATTATGACTATAATTATGTTAGATACCGACGTGATTATAGATTTGTAGATTTTTGTTACAACTGTGTGCGCGGTGTTTATACGATATTAAGCACAGTCGTGTATAAACGGAAAAAGAAGAAACGTCGTTTAATTTAATTAGAATCGCGCTTACGGACGTTTATTATAATATTATTTAAACGTAAATATACGTATATATTTTATTTCATTTTTTTATTTTATTAAATACACGTACATTTGAATTCATTTAAAAAAAAAACCTGTTTTTTCGAATAAACGCGAAGACACACACGAACAAAGATTGCGGGGCGTTATTATTACAACGACACTTGCGATCAAATAAATATTCATTAGGTATAAACACCCAATATACACTGTACTCGTGTCGTGTGAAAATAACGACTCAAATACGATCGAATCGCACAAGGAACACACGATTACGATGTTATAAATCGCCTACAAAATATATTACTGCAGTGGTTAAATTCGAGATAACATTCAGAGGTGAAATGAATACATAGTATATATACAGTTTTGCGGTCACGTACATGAAAACCATCATATCACAAACTTTACGGTGTATGGACGAAGTTCAAGGGTGGCCAATGATTATTTTTTACTTAAATCAATTAGATTGTACGCGAGTTCAAGAGTTTTTAAAAGTTGCAGCAAATTTTGAATGTACCTACCTGTACGGTTAACTTAATTGAAAAAAAAAAAAACTTTATATTTAATTTTGTTTGTACGTGTTATACGTTGGAACGTCTGTTTGGCTGTGGAAAACAAATTCAAACTTACTCGATCGTTTCGATTAATTACGCTAGTTTTTATTTAATTGTAAAGAAGATCGTACCATGGTTGGAAGTCGAGTTGATTAAAAACTACGTCGTACTCGCTGTATAGTTTATAAAATGTTATAGTCTTCGTAATACTAAAGGATTTTTTCCAAACGAAAGTAGTCAAAGCCAAAAAAAAAAAAAAAAATAGAACAAGAGCACGAGTGCCAATGTGCAAATAATGCGGTCTTACGTTTTTGAAATCGACTACATTCGTAAATAAACTAGACTGCAGCGTACATTCAATATGAAATCTTTGAAAAGAAACATCCAATTATAATTTTCGAACGTCCGTTTCAATGTTTGGTAAAAATTTACAATAATGATTGCCGAAACATACTAAATTTCCATACAGACATATTTATTTTATCATCGTATACACATAGTATCTTGTACACCTGAAATTATAGACTTATAATAATATATACTACATAGGAAAAAAAAATTTGTGTCGTACCAACAGACATTGAACGTTGGAAGGTATTCGATGATATTTTGAACAGATTTTTCAAAGTGTTAGTTTTGATCCATAGATTAAAAAATAATAATTGTTTGCTTTTTTTTTTATATTAGGTTTACGAAAAACTGCAATTGTTTGTCGAGATTTAGTTTGTTATAACCAGTGCTTGGGAGAGGCGGGATCTCCCATATTTTTAATAAATATTTTAACGTACCTCTTCTATTTATTGTTACCATTCTAATGTGATCTAGTATAGACACATTACTAAAAAATATATACATATTATATATATAAATACTACCAATACTTTTTTTTCCTAGTCAAGCACTTTTTATAACACCTTTATTGTTTGTCAAAATTTTTTTAGATATTGATTTAAAGTTTTTTTTTTTATATATACACACGCACGTGATTTACGTCATAATTATTATAAAATTATTAGGAATTACCTATACAATTAAACTTGACATTTACCTTGCTGTATTATAATATTAAATCATATGTGATTTTCCTTATTCGTTTATCCATCTTATACATCATGTTTTGACAATACAAAAACAGGAAATAATATAAAAGCATAAGTACGTACAATATATTCTGAGTGCGCCCCTGCCCTCTAAAGTCT
Organism: Hormaphis cornu; assembly: GCA_017140985.1. Classification (NCBI taxonomy): domain Eukaryota; kingdom Metazoa; phylum Arthropoda; class Insecta; order Hemiptera; family Hormaphididae; genus Hormaphis; species Hormaphis cornu. The sequence continues at coordinate 27,528,195 of CM029357.1, forward strand.
CAATGAATAAAAGTCAGTGTTTTTGAACTTATAAGAGTTATTATTATTTTACTAGAAATGAGTATAGATCGTGAATAAACTAAGTACCTATATAAAACGACATATAAGTATATATACCTACCCATAAATCATCCATAAATAATTTGAGTATTTCTAAATAAATGTTTAAGTATAACATACGACCAATCAACAGTCTTGTTACCTACCTACTACCTTGCTATCGAATAAAATTATTCGTAAGCACTTATACTTAAATGCTTTTTTTTGAATTCTCAACACTTTTTGAACACTTTTAGAAAAGTCACAAGTGTGTTTTTAACACTTCATAAATACTTTTTAAGTGTATTTTTATTTAAAGTACTATAAATACTTTTTTTTATACTCTCATTTGTTCGTATTTTACAGCTTTGGCTTTTATACAATAATACCTGATTCTAGTCCTGATCCTATATCTGTTTTTGTAAATTACTTTTCCAATAATGTTTTACATTGCTCGGGAACGAGTAATAAACTCGATCGGGTATATAACAATATGTGCCCTTCGTTTAGAGCCTGCAGAGTACTGACCCGAATAACGTATTGATCATTCGATCCTAGAAATAGTCTATTATTTCTTTTAATATTTAAATGATGTGTATATTATTTATTAGTAATCAATAATGTACGCCGTACCTATACATTATATGTACTTTTCAATTCAAATCGATGCTTAGGCGAATGTATATAGGTATAGGTACTATAATTGCCATCACTTAGTTTGAAAATTCTAGGATCTTCTCGACATTTTTACAATCACATAATGAGTTTAAATTTACAATTAACACATTATGGATGTTTCAATGATTATGTTATTATTATAAACATTTCTGTTTACATGACAATCAATTTTTTGTTACCGACGTAAAATTAAAAAAAATAGTTACGTACCTATTCCAAGAGTACTTAGAATACTCTTAAAAAATGTTTCATATTCAAATACTCTGGTGATACTTCGAGGGGGTCTCAAATTTGAAAATTCAAAATTGAAAAAGTCACAGTCGTTAAAATAAGGAGAACCTTATAGGAGAAACATAAATTACGGCAAACGCGTTTTGTTACATGTCGATTTAGTTTATTGGCCATAACTTTAGAAAGAATGATCGGAACAAACTGAAACTTTTCAATAATATTTAAATAGGTGTGATACAGGTTCGTTAAAAGTGATTTTGAAGATTTTTGAGCTTAGTATAGAACTTTGAAGTTCTCAAAAATTATACCAAGACGTGTAACTCGCTCAGAATCGTATTTTTATTCGGTTAATGCGTTTGAACCACAACTTCCAAACCCATCCAAAGCGTATACCCATAATCGCTATTCCTTCAGACTACCCACGCGACCAAGAATGATTCCGGGCTTTTTAGGTTCCGCGAGGAGCGAGAAAGCTAGTGGTTTTACAATGGAGTTTATTTATTTTTTTTTTTTTAATACTGTTAACAAAATTTCTACTAGAAAGAGTGCACCGATTTCTACATATATAGTACCTTTTCTTTTTAGAAAATTGGACGATCAAGATGGTAGTTTGGAGAGGTCGTTTTTCGATTTTTTTTCTCAATAGTTTCATGACGCGACGGGAAAAACCACCAACAAATTGCGAAAAAACGGAATTTTGTCAATATCGCGTACCTATACAGTAATTGTTTCTCCATCGTTACGAAAATAATCATCGAGGAGTGTCGAAGTAATCGTAGACGATAACGTATAATCTATGTACTGTACGACTTGAAAAAGTTTCATTTAATTTTAATTTATATCAACAATTTTTAGATTTTGAGGTTTCTCGTTCGTTAATAGGGTTTATTTTGGGCTTTTTGACTTGAAATTTGAACACGACGTCAGATACGTCATATACCAATAATTTTAAAAATCTCACAATTTTTCGATCTACCGATATAATTGGTCATAAGATTCTTAACGACATATTAGATTTCATTGAAATCTCGTGCCCTAATATATATATATGTATCTAGTTATTTTTTCGTTAAATTAAATTTTTACCAGGACGCACCTAATGTATAGCACTAGACAACTGAGCTCGCGAATCGTTTTTTTTCCAAGGCGACGATTGCTTTCGGACATGATAAACTGTGCAGTAACTACTACGTTTGAACGCCGCTATTTCCAAACCTCCAAAACCTCCGCAAAGTCGCTATACTCCGTCAAACTGTATGCAAGAGTGTTCCCATAGGGTATGCTACATACAGGCACAGGTTAGGTTAGGTGCACCAGAGCCCCCAAGCCTGCGAGTCGCAAAAATAAATCAAATTAAAACAACCAAAGAGCTGGCGGATATCCATATAATTGAAAACAGTTCATTGATATCGAATTTTTCAGATGTTTATATACTGCTTGCATAATGTTCTTAACCATTCCAGCAACAACTGGCCCGGCTGAACGATCGTTTTCAAAACTAAACTTGATCAAAAACCATTTGCGAAGTTCGATGGGTATAGCGAACGATTAAGTGGACTTTTCCATTGAAAATGAAAAAGCACGGAAAATTGATTTTTCGAAAACGATTGATGACTTGAATGAAAAGAAAAAAAATAGTTTTTTAGGATGAGAATAGAAATTTTAAGTTGTGACGATTCTGTGGTTTTACTTTGAATATTAGTCATTGATGTACTAGTCAAATGTAGCGATATAAGAATATTTAATTTTTTGTATTTCTAATCACTTAGCGACACTAGAATACGATATTTTGGCTGTAAAAGAGAATGTAAAGAAACTACGTATGCAAGATATAAAAATACTTTACTAGCAAAACCTTCTTTTTGGAAAAAGGGCCTCCGTGTGAATTTCGCACAAGGGCCCCCACGACCTTCGTCGTACGGCCCTGTATACGCAGTATGTTCTCAAGAAAATTTTATAAAATTATGGGTATAATACTATGTACTCACAAGACTCGAATGATACACGAAAGATAAAACTTTGGGTAATCAGACAACGCCTCGAATTCAGTTTATTTTAAAAATTAAACTACGTAATACAGTACGTCGGAATGCACATCAACGTTAATTATCACGTAGATAAGCGGAATATGATAGACTAAATTAATATGTTTATAGTGGGAAGAATATGTGCCAATGTGCTATAAAAAAAAAGAAAAATTTTTTAGTTTTTGCCTTATGGCGTCCGAAAATCACTGTGATTAGATTTTTGTATCGATTGAATCATCTAAATGTTTTTCTATGGAAATACAACGAAGATAATTGTGTAAAAAAATTGATTTTATTTTTGTCTATCGACAGTGCTCGACTTAGACGTGGGAAGTGCGCGGTAAAACAAAGACGAGGTCTTTGTTATTATTTCAGCCCGTCCTTTTTAATTACGCGCCTACCTTTATAATGGTGTCAAATATTGGAAATTATTTGTGTTCCCCCCGTTATTTTTTTCAAATCAAGCACGCTGAACACGTTCTTCACATTCAAAAAAATGTTTGTATTGCGTTAAACGTTTTCGTACCCGCGGACTTTTAAAAAAAAATATAGGAACACCACCGACACCGTAGGTTAAACTCACGCGACCTATCTATATGGGTACGTAGATTCCGGACTTTTTTTCACCGACCTTTGAGTGTTCTTCCGGTAGTACGGGAACCGGTCGCTGATGAACTTGTAAATGTCGGACAGCGGCAACATCTTCTCGGGCGCGCTCCATATGGCCATGGCCGTCAGCGATATGTAACTGTACGGCGGCTTTTGGTCGCCGTACGTCTCTCTGCACGGCCGCGGCATCCTATCACGTGACCATCATCGCGGTGCGGTTTACCGCGTCTGCCGCACCGCCGCCGCCGTCGTGGTCGCCGCCGCAGCCGCCGCCGCCGCCGCCGCAGTCGTCTGCGATGCTGCGGCTGCGGTCGCGCGGACCGACGTCATGTGTTCGCAGTAAGTAAAACCTGGTGTATTTTTTAACGCGCACTCGGTCGGCACACAACGTCGCGTGTTCAATGTTTGCGAGTTTTACGTTTCTCTCTGTGTGTGTGTATGTTATTGATACGCGTTCGAAAACGGTCGTCGCGTCAAAAAATCATACGACTGTGATATAATACAACAACGCACATGGGCGCGTTTTACCGTTTTTCGCGAGACGGCCGCAAAAAAACGCGCGAACGATGTACGCGGCGACGGCGACGGTCGCGACGGCGTGCGATCGACACTGACCGGTTTTCGCCCGGGCACGTACCGGCCGCCGAGGAGGACGACGACGGTCCCCCCGCCGCCGTGGGCGGTCCGCTGACCCGCGCGCCATTGGCCGCCGTCCCGAGCGCCACAGTGCCCATTTTGTAGCCGCAGCGACCGCCCCGCCGAGATCTACGCTGCCGCAGGGATTCTCTCGGGGAGAGCGCCCTGCGGAACCGCGATATACAATATATTTAATACACGGTATATATCGCAGGGACCGCGTTTTACTAAAAGGAAAAAAAAGCCCGAAGAATAAAAATAATTCAACGGCTGAATCCACACTCTCTCTTATATATCAAAATTTAAAGTCTTGTCGATAATTTCTTTTACTAGATTTTTGTTTTCTAAAAATTATCATTCCGAAAAAGCCGTCTGCGCGTGTATAGAGAATATACCATTCGGGCCGTTATAATGCATATTCGAGGAGCTATCACGATTACAATATAATATATCGATCGCACAACAGATTTCGTTTGTTATGATCCGCAAAATACAATTCGACACTATTCTTTTACACGCTTTCAGAATCAACTGCGGGACGGATTTTTTAAACCAGGGTTGTCCAACTGGCGGCCCGCGGGCCGCATCCGGCCCGCGATGCTATTAACTGTGGCCCGCGTAAGGTTTTACGAATATATATACTTATACAATGTCAATTAGTGTATGGCCCGCAACCAGATCAGAGGTTTAAGTTTTGGCCCTTGAGGCCTTGCAAGTTGGACACCCCTGTTTTAAACGTTTCGTATTCGTTCCGATAGTAACACAGATTTCGTTTTTAATATTTAAATGGCGAATTTGTGCGAGTTACGAATTTTTTTCTCGAAAAAAGGCCGATTTTCTACGGTTTTTCGACTTAATACCGACAACTAAAAAAAAAATCGTGACTGTGGACGTTCGAAATTTTTTAGTAGCATGTGTTCTGCATTTTGCCAATACCTTGTAATAAAATTCAAAACGTTTTGTAGAAGATTAAATTTTCATTTTTTTGTAGTTCCATACTTGGCTCACGAGTTTTTGAAATCGTCAACTGAACAAAAGCTGTATCGTATACCTATTTTAATATCGTGTAAAAGTTTCAGCTAGTTTTGATCGTTATTTTGGAAGTTATGGCCAAAAAACTATAAATCGATGTGCCAAAAGACTGCACATTTTTCATTAAATTTTGCTTCATTTTTTTATTGTTTTTTTAAATTTTGAACACTTAAATTCGAGATCCCTCGAAATACTACATCACTACCACAGTCAAAAAAGGCTCTGACTTTAAAAATTGGTTCATTCCTTATACCCTAAATATAGTGTTTACAGAAAAAAAACATCGTTGTACAATCAATATCTAAATATGTTATCTCTTATTTTGGAGTCGGTGCCGTCCAATATATTTTTTTTACAAGTATTTTGTTATACGTTGGTCAACGCACAGACTCCAAAAAAAATGATAACATTTTTTATATAATTATTTTATAGATACTTTTTAATGTTTCTTTATTTTTTTTTTTTTTTTTTTTTGTACTTGTTTTAATTTTTTGTTAAATTTCTTTTATTTCATACTTTTTAGTGGCATGTGATTACTTTCTGTATTCACATAATATTCATGCCATGTCATTTACTATTCAAAACAGTTGCTTATTAAATCATTGCCTTCGAAAAAAACGATTCTCAGCGAGCTCTGCAGTTATCTATAATATAGTACATCTGTATATGTCCTGGTAAAAAACATATTTAACAAAAAAAAAAATACATGGAAAATTAATAAAAATTAAAAAATACCTATAGCAAAAACTTTTTCCAATCTTGTATGACGCATTAAATTAATTTTAGTATACATTAAAGTTTGAAAACGACATGGAATAATATTTTTATAACGATTGTTTAATATGTATAATAGGTTTAATATAGGGTTCTGACGCCGGATTTGGCGGATTTCGACACGTTACTCAAAAAATAATCAACATATCAAAAAATGCTTCAAATAAAATACAATTAAAAGCCAAAATCCCAACTTTTATGTAGTATTCAACGTAACAATTGGAGCACTTATTATACCAAAAACGTCAACTTGAAATTTCCAAATTTTTGACCGTAAAATTCACGATTTTGTTTTTGGGGTTTAACACAAAAAGTAGGTAAAATTTAAAAAACGCTTCAACAAAAATACCACCGGAGTCCATACACCGTATCGTTAGAGGTACTGACTTTAAAAATCTGAGCATTCGTTCTACCCAAAAATTTCTTGACGGAAAAAAAACATCATTGTAAAAACAATACGTTCCTTCGGAATCACTCTAGGTCGCGTGGGTATAGCGACTACGCTTTGGGTGGGTCACTGGTTTGTAAGTTCAAACGTATTATTTAATACCTGAAAGCAATATAATAAATCATACAGGATTCATGACGAATTTAAATCAGTTTTTAGTAGATACATAGTTGTATCAATCATGGTATATTTTTTGGCACGGAAAACCGTTTAATTTCCTATAAATGATTTGATAGACGAAGACAGGAAGTTGTGGTCATTTCCAATCTCCATGAATATATTGTCAAACTATTAACAATCAAAAATGGTTTTTCTTTAAGAATGTATACCATCTATTTCAAACAAGTTCTATAGCTAGTAAAGCGTACATATATATATATATATATGTATAAGAAAATTTTGTTAGAGCAAAAGTGTAATATAATCTTGTAATCTCTGAGCAGCGGTCTATATAAAACCAAATTCGCAACTGTTAATTGGCCTATTTAGTTAATAGACGGTAATTCTCATCTGCCTTCAATAAAATCATTCTGAATTTCACAACCTAATACTTATCTGTAAGTACCTACCACTTAAATGCATAGTGAATACATATATGTTTTCATAATTTATACCTAACTATGAACTAGCTAGTTTATATATCTATTTAATAAGCTAGTTCTAAAACGCAGTATTTATACCTAGATCTTCGCATTACCGCATTAGTGCATAACATAATAACATTTCCACATCATAATTGTATACTTTACTAGCTACTATGTTTATACATAAATTTTAAAATGTGTTTTTTTTTTTTTATGGTTCAAATGTTTTATAATGCTTGTATAGGTACTACAAAAATATTTACCTACCATAAAATTGTATAATTTCATATTTTTATAGTGCTATATAATATATCATATAAATAATTCCTAGTCGTATAATGATTCTTAATGATTGTATAATAATATACTATATACCTAATAAATAATTGTTATTACAATATTACCAGCAGTCGTCTCTATACTCAAATTATCTGGCTGGTACGTATAAGATGACCATCATCGGGTGACATATATTACTAAAGGCGTGTACTGAGGGGGGACAGCAAATTTCCCCGGAAAAAATTAAAAAGAGCAATACTCTGATATCTGATAAAAATTAAAAAGTTTTCTATATTTTGAGCACGAATGGTCAAAATGTTTTACACGAACTTTTTTAAACAATTAAAAATGTGTAAAAAAAGTCCTAGTTGTTTGAAGTTTTTAGAAATTTTGACTTTTTCAATTTTGGGTCATAACTATTAGCGAAAAATTTTAAAAATTCTATGAATTCAGTAGGTACCACTATGCAACTACCGTTTCATGTTTTTGTCAAAAGTTAGACCTTGTACGAGTCTCGTACTACGAGAGACTCTTTTTGTTGACATACCTATTGCGCTATACTACACGAATCTATTCATTATCACAAAAACAGATTTCCAAATCGTTTTTATTCTTATTAAAATTGAAGAAATCCACATAGGTAATTTTTTTTTTTATATATAATATTATATCGGTGTTTTCTGTGCGGTTCAGATAATTTTTGTTATCACCAGCGCTCGAATTTACGGGATATGGAGTGCCCCATTCGTTTGATATTTTAGCGTATCTCTTCAAATTTGCTTAGTGGTGCGCAGGAATCGGAACATATTTTGTAACTACATTAACTCGTATAGCATTCTATTATATTTTTTTTCAATTCGAGCCTTGATTACCACCGTCGGTAGTCGGTATGCCCATTCATACTCGTCTCAGTCCCAACAGTGATTAGAGGTAGGTACCTACCAAAAACGTAAACACTTTTTCACGGAACAAACGCGTGTGGTCTGAGTCGCGGTTGCCACACCTGTGTACGAGTATATCTACACATATATGTATGCTGAAGGAGATGAGCCAAAGTGACAAATTATTTAGGTCCAAGACTATACGTAAAAGCTTATTACTTATATAAGGAAAATGAAATTATTGTTATTATTACTGTGACGTATTGTGGGTTCTATATATAGGTACGTTCGCTGCAGTCTAAGTACTATAGTACGTTCTGAAAATATATTTTAAATTACATACAAAGCGCGTGCTGTTTAAAAGAACAATCCGATGATTGTCTATATACGTGCACGGGCAACAGTTATACGTCGCCGACTCGACAGGGCGCATGGACACAGAAGGAAATTCGATGAAAAAATTAAACAACTAATAGCCCGAGCAATAACAATATTAACAGTAATATAATATATATATATGTATAATAATTATGACATTTTTGAAAAACGGCTCACCATCACTGGTAGCATTACCGCTACTTGGCGTACCCTTGTTATTATTATTACTACTACCGTACAAGAAGCCGAAAGCTATAATAATAATAATAATAGTTTAATATAACGAGCAAAGACAATAAGTACAATTTTGTACAATAACGTGCCGGTCTGGCTAGGTGTTAATGTATATACGACCGACCGATCTTCCGTCCGACAATAATGATAATAATATGATAATTGATGGTCGAGGCCTCCCAGAACAAGCCCGAACGATTTGTCAATCTTATTATTTTATAATATTATTATTATTATTACTATCACGTTCCCGCGCCCGTCGTCATCCCATTCTTCCGTCGGTTTTCGTAATTATCCGTGTACGCGAGGACCACCAGAGCAAAACCCAAAGACCTCCAACGAGACTGTACTGCAGTTATAGGACATTTGACGTGTACGTTATTAGGACGTATTAACAATATCCCAACGAAAACGCTCCAGCCGAAATCCGTGTGAAAAAGAACGCTAAGTACGCGAGAAAAAACCGCTTTTAAAAGTATTGTGATATCATATTCTATATATATATAAAGCTATAAGTAGGTACTTAAACTAAAAACGAATATAGGTACTGTTCGTTTATGTTAAAATTGACTGCTAATATAATCGAGCTTGGCGACTATAAAGTTTGATTAGCACTTTATTAGTAAAACTGTATTTCAAACCACCGCGTGTATTTCAACCCACTCAATACAGAATGAAAACGTTCGAGAATCCTTAAATTTTATACCGAAGTAGTTTAATTGTTAGCAGTGAGTTTCAACATAAATGATGACGTATATTAATTGTATGTAACTGCTTGTAGCTGATCACAACAATCAGAGGTGTGTTTTTTTTTTTTACTGAAAAAACGATTTTTAAAAAATTTTAAAACGGCCCAAGCAGTATTTGAAAATTCGAGTTTGGTGAGCCGTAGAAATGGACCCGACATTTACGCCACGCGTATAAAAACTATTAGTTCAGATTTGAAGTGAAATGTACCTAATAAAAAAAATAATAAATAAGAAAACTTAATATTGTCATAGTACCTATACAGTTGTATACAAGCGACTATACCCGCGACTTCGGCACGTATAATATTGATGCCAAAATCGCCATTTGTCTAAACGGCAATGTTTACATTTTTATCAAGTTGGATGTTTTCAGTGTACTCATGTTATAATCCTCATTTATATCAATGTAGGTACAAACATTGCCGTTTAGACAAATGGCGATTTTGGCTTCGATGATCTGTATACATAGTGCAGAGAAACATCTAGTCGTTGATAATATAACGTCTTAGGCTTATTGAATGTACTATACATTTTGTTTTTGCCATCATCGACAAATGTTCAAATCGCCCACTAAATCAATAGATCCAACACTGATGTACGATGATAATTAGGTATTCAAATTTTCTGCTCAAAGTCACAGCCACAAAAGTATAGCCAATATTTCGCCCCTTAAAAATTATTCACGAGCGCAATATACCTATATTCATATCGATTATATTGAATTCGTGTTGTATATTACTGGTAGCTCGCACGGTGGCTGCGATCATCGATAAATCGTCGTGTGCTCCTACTAAAACGTGCATCGTGACGTGTTAATCGCACAATATAGGTATGTATATATATAACAACAATTATAAATTAATATAATACACACGCGGTAACACTTTTGTTTCTGTCCGTCCGATTATACACCTAGGTGCTCAGCAGTTCGGCTCGACTCCGACAACCTGAGCAGCCACGTCGTCGCATATAGTATATTATACAGAGGATTAGTGGGTACCCACATGTAATAATAATAACGACAATATAATAGATTAATAACAATAACAATTAATCACAAACTTGTGTTATTACGACGTCCGTCCGTAGGCACGCTGATCAATCATCGCAGTCTGCTGCAACGGTCATCAACGGGGTGGTCCGCTCGCGTATTATAACAAATTATTATTAACGCCTTCCGTTGGATCGCGGCCGGTCAGAACCGGACCTTTTGGTGGATGCCCGGGGTAAATCTTTCTTTTTTTTTTTTTCGAGGCCCTTACCAGAAAATAATTTAATATTTTTTTTTTTTTTAATGTAAAAACATCTAAACGATACAATGTAGTTAAGTTCCCGTCGTTTTTATTTTTTGCTCGAACGGTTTGATTCGATGTAAGGTGCTACATATAGTTAAACCCGTTCCTTCCAAGCACTGCGTATAATGTATTATATCGTGTAGTATTATATTATTGTTGAAAAAATGTAAAATTATAAAAATATTATTTTTAAAAAGGGGTACGTCCAGGTCACGTGGGTAGTTTGGCGGAATAGCGACTGCGCTTCGGGTGGGTTTGGGAATTGCCGTTCAAACGTACTATTTAAATATCTGAAAATACGATTCTGAGCGAGCTCAGTTATCCGTATGGAATGCGTCTTGGTAAAAACTAAATTTAACGATAAAAATGATCCGAAAACTCCAAAAGTCGTATCCGCGTTCAAAAAAAAAAACATTAATTCAATAAACTTGATACGCATATCGATCATAATGGTATCGGTTTCACTTCGATCGGACAAATACTCGCAAATCCAGCGGGCTTTTCAGTGTAAACATGTGTGTTTTTGGACTATTATTACTCGCAAAACGTGTCAAATTAAAAAATTTGTTTGGTATAAGACACAATTTAAAGACAAAATCTCGACTTTTATGTGCCGTTCAAAGTTAACACACCGGAACACTGTTTCAACGCGAAAACGTCATCACAAACTTGAAAATTTCAAATTTTCGCAGTTAAACTCTTAATTTGTTTTGTTGGTTTTCGGTATTATAGGTACTACTCAAAAAGTTAGCGAGGTATAAAAAATTCTAGAACCGAAACATCGCACCGCAGTCAATAAAAACCTACCATCAGAAAAGTAACCGATTTTAAAAATTGGAGCATACCTACTTTTCAAACGAAACCCTCATCAAAATTCTTTGAATTTCAAACGTTTCACCGCGAATTTCTCCGCGAAATAGCCAATTTTTTTTTTTTGCTTTGGGGTACAACTCAAAAATCCGGCGAAATTTCAAAAACAGCTTGCGCCGGAGCTTATAGACCTTTCGCTATAGAGGTGTGTACGCTGACTTTGAACATCGGAGCATCCCTGAAAAGTTGTTGACAGAAAAACAAAAAAAAAAACCGACATTCTTCGTCACACTAACTGGGAATCTAAAAAAAATATGAAAAATATATAGGCGCGCAATTGTCGTGTTAGGTATGCGAAATTTACAAACGCGCGTCTATATTATTAACCATGCGCCGCAATAATGATATTTAGGTGGTACGTGCAGCACGCGCAGCCACATCGTAAAATACCTACAGAATATGCATGATATACATATTATAATAATCGCAGCAGTATTTTTTAACCGTTTTTTTTTTTTTGCCGTTACAATGGCACGATCATAATATTATCTGTATAATTGTACCTACCTACCTCTATAATGATAGTACAACCAACCTATATAGATTTCAATTACGATTATAATATTACTATCGTTATTTTCACTGTATTATAAGACACCAGAAAAGGATTCGTACACATTTCTCCCGTCGTGCAGAACAGTCTGAAACCGTGTAATACGGTTCGCGTATGTTTTCGTAAGTACACGCGTGATACCCACAAAAATACACGTCGTGAAAGAAAAAAAGAAATCAATAACAGACGGCGAACACACGCGCGCGAAACAATGTTGTTTGGCGGACGTGAGCCAATGTTTTTTATTTTCTACTATTATGATATTTTTTTCATTATACTTTTTTCGAGGATATAATATCGTAATGACCGCATACGCGCGCTTATTCCGCGTGTCTACGGCGTTCACGATTCGACGAATCACGAACGTTTACGACGGCACAAACGTGCATCCAGATTCCCCGACGCGAGTTCTTCATATACGTACATCCTCACGTACCAGCTATATTATAAAATAACAGTAATAACGTCACGACGGCGGGTTTGGTCGGTGCGTTGTGTTTGAATGTTATCGTGTATCTGTATGGTAAAAAAATAAATAAAATTATTGATATTGTTGCCGTCCCGGTATAATACGGTGTGTAAAGTGCCCAGTCAGCACGAGCCAATTACACTGCATGCATCGCGGACCTAAAGCGCGAGTCGTGCGTCAAAACTCGAGAAACATGACCGACGACGATGCGTACGTTATTATTATTATTATTGTTGCGGTTACAAACCTACGACGCCTCTGAACGGGCGGAGAATAAAAAGAGTGCGAAAAAATATAAAAACGATTGTGTGCCGCCGCGCGTGTGCAGGCTGACGATCGGGAGAGAAAGAATAGAAAAATAGTACAAAAAAAAATCAGCAATACAATCGGCGTTATGATGATAACTGTGGCCGGTCGTCACAGCGGGACAACGTATAATAGGTAGGTACATTTATATTATTGTCTACTCGTTTTTTTTCTTTCCGCTCGCGTCGATTTGCCACGGTCTTTATTTTTTACATAGGTGTGTGTATATAAATATATGGTAAGTGTGCAGTGGTCTACGACGTTCTGTATAAAAAAAAAAAACCCGAATAATGAAAAAAAAAAAATATATTTATCACACAATCGATTTGTGCTCTCATCGAATGTACGTATAGTATACAGAGAAAGGTTTTTTGCCGTTCGATGATAGGTCAAAGAACACCACCGCGAACGACACCAATTTCGTGGTCGGCTCGCGCGGCCGAGAAAACCGTTTATTTTCCCTTTTGTGCGTTTCTGCACACAACAGTGTCCGCAGAATGCGATTTGTCGCGCGTATTTCGAAACTGTCGATAAATATATTTATGTGTGGGGTTAATAGGGGGGAAAATATAAATACACGCTGTGACTGTAATACGCTTTGTGACTTTGCAAAATGCTGCGACAGACAAAAATAATTATCCGGCTATAAATTACTACTACAACGGCGCGGTAGGTTAAATTAAATTCAAACTATACACGCGCGTTATATATTATATTACTTATTTATCGGTTGGCACCTCGTATAATATATAGTTCGCCACGGGCAGGAAAATAAATTCCAATGTATAGAACTGTCGATGCTGAGCGTTAAAAGTTGAAATTAATTTAAAAAGTTTATGTCAATTTCAATCAATTCGACCAACCGGTAAACAGCTATTGTTCGTTAATTTAAAAAGTTTACGTTTTATTTATATAAGTATATAATATTAACTTTTTTAACTGTTAGTTGATATGTAATAATGAGAAAATTTCAAAAGAAAAAAACGTTTGAAGCGCAGGAAATGTCTGAAGTATTATTTTCGTTTTCGTTACTCGTTTTTGTCAATTAAAAATTGATTTTTAACTCGACTAAACTCTTTGTTTTTTTTTTTCAATTAACTGAACTTAACGAGTTAAAGGATGGTGTAAACTTGCCAAGCCTCGAGAACTGTTTACCGACAGTGCAATTTTGCAGTCGACCGGAGGTGAATAAATTGTATTCGATCAACATTGACAGATCTACACCGTGTTTCACCACGTTCGCTGCGGCACCGTTGTCCAATTAGCATTCGAATCGATTTTTCGGTTTTTAAACGGCTTTTTTTTGTTTTCCACGTAGTGTCTGGTGTACGTCAGATCGCAATAAATTATTGTAATTACTAACTGTCGACCTTATTGTTTTCTTCTGAAATTGTTCAAAATATAGAGGTAACTATCGAGTGATTATAGAGTTACTATCGAATTCCGTTAGAGCGCGTTTTATACTTTATTTCTATAGTAGGCTATCAGACATTCTTAGAGGAAGAACTTAGTTCCTTCGCGTATGAAACGATAATAATCAACTATAATATTTGTTTTGAAAAATGATTACGATTCACAATAATAATACCTATACGTATACTGACGTTGTATTTTTTACTCTCAGAATTTTGATAGTTAAAAAAAAGAACAACCCCGAAACATTAAAAAAAAAAAAAAAAAAATTATTTTTAAAAATTGGACAACAACAGTGATATTACCGAGCAATATGTGACCATAAATTCTACGTTTAAAATTATACAGACTTTGAGCTACAAAACTTTAACTACCTAGCGGGAAAGAGTTTATAATGCGAAATTTTGATTTTTAAACTGTTCAGTAATAAGTACTGACTAAAAAATAAACAAAAATTGTTTTGATTATTAACTAGTATATTAAAAGAAAAATTTCTTTTGATTTGGAACACACTTTCGAGCAACGAAAAAGGAACGGATATTTAAAAGAACGTAATGGAATTTCGTTCGCTTTTTGGAGGAACATGAACGATTTTTTTGTTCCTTTTTTAATTATTTAAAAATACGTAAATAATTTTTAGATGTAGGACTATACGTTTTTCAATTTCCATCTAAAATTGTATTCAGTCGTCATTTGTTATTATTGTCAGCCACCGCAAATATTAATGGATTAATTAGATTTATTTGTTAAAACAATTTACTATGAAAGTGCTCATGTATATTATATACGCTATAATGTTATTTATTAAAAAAGAAAATTAATCCTTTCAATTTAGTAGTTGAAAATTGTTAGTCAGAATTTTATTTTTATCTCTGCACATGTATACTTTTATTTTCAACTTAAAAATATATCATGTATTAAGTATTATAGAAAAATAGTGATACAATATGGGTATATTAGGTAAATTTCGTGGAATTTTCCGTTAGATAATTTAAAAGAAATTATTTTAATCCGTATAAACATAGTTTGTGCGATACTTACAAATACAATATATATTATGTATCTCAAGTAATTTAAAATTATTTCTATAATTGTGTTGATGGTATTATGACTACTTATGATTGTGCAATAACGAAGTATATTTTTTCAGTGTAACTGGGTCGGTCAAGCGGGACAAAATTATTCTGTGACTTAATTAATCATAATGAAATGATCGACTTTTTGGTCTATTTTTTTAGAGAAACGTTACCATGAATATACTTCAAAATATTACCGTTGTGACAACAGGTGTAAGATTTTAAGTTTATTATTCGTAAAAAAATTTTGTTGTCACGCTACTAAATTTTTGTGAGTATTATACGACATCCTCTTAAGCGTCGATGATGACAAATACAATAACTTTCACGAGATAATCGTATATTCATAAAACAAAAACGCGAGTGTCTTTTCTTTTTTTTTCCAGTACGGCAAACAATATATTATTTTGAATTGAGGCGGCGCGTGTGAAGAAGTGGCTTTTAAAATAACAAAAAAACACTACAAATATATAAACTATATAATATACAACGCGTCTCGCGTTGATGACTTTTCACAGAACTGGTCCGAATACAAAAAACACGAAATTATTATTATTTTTATTAGGTAAATCATTGCACGGCACTCGCGTGCGGCCATAATAATAATAAACGCGTTTTGCGCCGCAAAGAAGAAGAGACTCGCCGCCGACAGTGATATATGGCCGCCAAATAACTATTACGTCCTCAAACAGACAAGTTTTACCTACCGAATTTCAGGTACATACATCTGCGAACATCTATATAGAGTTTCGGTTTATTAAACGTGACCCGTTCGTCTTGACCTCCAAAATCATTCCGCGGATGAATGACCCCGTAGGGCGAAATAATCTTTGCAAACGTTTTTATTTTCTCAAGTGTTTCCACGGGTCTTTCGATGTACGCGTTGTATACGTGAATACGGGTATACTTTTTTTTTTTTTTGGAATCTACACAAAAAAAACCACACAATGAGCCAATTTGAGAGTTAACAACCGCGCGGCGATTAAGGCGGTTGGAAACGTCGGTTTTCTTTCTCTGTCCGTCACACGTTAATCATAGGACGGTTTTCGCTAATACCGATCGACCCCTGATAATGCGATAAGGAATCTGTAAAATGATTCTTCAAGACGTCTGCTCTGCATCCGTCGAGGCACGTTTTTGATTTTATCGTCTAAATTTATTTAAAATATTCACTACGGTATATTTTTAAATTTCCTCGAGTTCACTTCCGAAATCCAGAGAAATTGAATTTAAAACGGACATCGGACGTCGGACTAACATGATCGCAAAATGTTTATCGACGTTTGCTGCAGTGTCGTGCGCGCAATACTTTAATATCCACGTAAAAATAATTTTGAATAATAAAATAGAACCGACTTCAAAAAACCTTAGAAACAAGAATTAAATGGGGAAAAAAAAAATCTTAACACTTTTTTTTATTTAATTATTTTTTATACATTTTTTTAGTACTTTTTAGTTTTTTGAAGAAGTAGGCAGGTGTGGTTTTAGGCAATAAAAAATCGCTCGCAATTTAATTTAATTTAAAATAAACACTATATTACACGAATACGTATGAATATAAATGTGAAAAAACAAATATACAATGACGGAGGAATATATCGCGGAGAATGTCGTCGTGGAGTGTAATAATTAGCGATTTCAAGGCTAAATTTGTAAACTTATTTTTAATGGAATATTATTCTTTATACGCTCATTAAACGAATTCGACATTCAACTACAAAATAGCTATCTCAGTTTATTTTTCGTATTTTTCGAATATTATCCTTTCTCTACTCAATACTACGTTCAATTAACGGTGTATCGCGGAGTGTACTCTCACGGACTGACTAACCGACCGAGCGTCTGACCAGCCGGTATATAAGCGTCGATTGTTCCATAGAACTTTTTCGAAATTACCCAAACGAGATAATTATAGTATATTCTAGAACAACTGACAGTATATTGTAAACAACTTGGACGACTCGTGGCGCGTTGTTTACGTCGCCACGGTAGGTATTAATTTTTTGTTACGATTTATTTTCATAACTTTATAATTTTTAGTGCAATGTGATCAGTTTCTGTGTTCAGATAATTTTGATAACGCGCGTCATTCGCGACTAGTTGTTTGTCGCCGCCGGGGTAACGTTATCGCGATTTTTCTGTATACTGATTTTTTCAAAAAACACCGAAACAATTTCGATAAAATTCGTATCGGACCACCACCTCTGGAGTATGGCCGCTATCAAACAAAAAAGGAACCATCAAAATCGGTTCGTGATCGGTGGAGTAATCGCGACGTACATAAAAAAAAAATCAAATAAAAGAATACCCGCTGTCTCCTCCTTTTTCGGTTGATAAAAATATGCAAAATACTACCATCACACAGAAGTTAAAACAAAAAACATCATTGCAAAAACAATACGTTCTTCGCTGCGCTCAGAATCTAAAATTGATACGATCAAAATATAAATGTATTCTGTATTGCAGGTTATAGGAACACTATGATTGTTGTACCCAACAAGGATATTATTTATTTTGTGGTCAACTGCGGTGAACTGCCGCGGTACACGCGGGAATCGCACGCGCGATATACTGCAGATTAGCATTGTGGTGTTTATATTAAATACTAGTTAAAAATTCGTTTTCTCTTTCTAACATACGCATAATAAACACGCGAGCGTTTTGTTGGGACCACATTTATAAATAATATTATCACTCTCGTGGTATACGCCGGTATAGTGTGCAGTGGCGTAGATACGATTATTTTCTGGGGGGGGTTTATTTCATAATTAACTGGGGCAGACTGGAGGGTTGTCGGCCTACTATTTTAGTAGGCACTAAGCGGCCCAATACGGCCCAAGTGGTATAACAATGTGTTATGATAAATAACACTAAACATTTTTACGATAGAAAATGTCTAGATTTTCAATAATTTGATATTCCTGTACTTTTTAAAATTATTTAAAATTTGTACATCTAATTTACTTTTTTTTTTGGTTCTGGGGGGGGTTTAAACCCCCTAAACCCCCCCCCCGTAACTACGCCACTGATAGTGTGTAACTTTTGCTTTTCTTTTCTAACGATATATAATACACGAGGATTACTATGGCGTAAAAACGTATTTCGAGTGTGTATAATAATTCACACGTATGTAACACGACCCTAAACGCAAATTTAACGAGACAACGTTTCCGGATAATATTTATACAACATTGTACACGTATACCTACATACGTTTTTACGAAGATTGTGCGTTATCGAATATAATGCGACGTTTCGACACCCGAATGCACCCTTTCCGGGTCTACTTTGTATTAATTTAAATTAAAATATGACTTACAGATAATAACACGGTACGCGTATACACCGCGACAGGAAGCTCTACGACGATGTTGCAAATTTATCTGTATGCTGCGCCATTCGCGTTCGCCAATTCGTCGTACGTTTTTACAGTTGATTACAACATTTTCACGTGTAAATGCGATTTTTTCATCAATTTTTTAACAAAACGAAAACGAACAAAACTCACAAACGATTAGACTCGGTCAAGAACTGAATGACGGTCATAAACGGTGACTACGCGCCTACGACAAAATTGCTCACTGTTTCCGGTTTCCCGAAGCGTCGTTTTGGCGGCGGCCTCAGTTGCCGCGACCAATGTCCAATCAAGCCGATTGGATGAACAGCTGGTGGTAAACTTTGAACGCGGTATGTGGCAACCGCGCGGTTACAAACCCGGTCGCGGTCGAAGACGGAGCTGCTGTTTTCACTACCACAGCCGGTCGACTTTTACGCATAATGTATGTTTTGAATAAAAACCGACGAACGGCGGACCCGGAAAGTGCAGACGTACAAATACGCGGGGAGCAAGTGAAAACAAAAACCAGCAATATCATACGATTTAGAACTTGTCAAAAGTAAAAATTAAATGATGTTTATTATTTTAATAAAGACATCGTAAAGATAGCATATGAATCGCGTAACATATACGACCGCCCCGTATTGGATTTCTGAGTTCTTTGAAATGTGAGTTTTGGTAGGATACAGAGTTGGCCATAAAAAAAAAAAAAAGTAAGCGCCGGGATCAGTCTGGGTCGCGCGGGTAGTTTGACGGGGTAGTAACTGCGCTTTGTCACTAGTTTAGAAGTTGTGATTCAAACGCATTATTTAATTTCTGAAAGCGACGATAAATCCGTTGCCTTCGAAAATACGATTCCGAGCGAGCTCAGTTGTCTAGTTTACGTCGTGGTAAAAACATTACTTTAACAGTAAATACTCTCGTCAAATCTGTATCTTTCATATTTTGGTATATTGTGTAAAAGTTTCAGCTTTGTCCGATCTTTATTTTGGATGTTATGATATAAAAGTTTGTAAATCGATGCGGAAAAAACACGTTTCCCGTAATTATTTGTTCCCCCCCTTAAAAAATACACGGCCGCCCGGAATGACGCGTTTTACGACAAAATTACAACTTATAATCGGCTATAAACCAAAATCGTGTTAACCAATTTTCTACATTTTTTAACCACATATGTAAAACTGTCTTGTTTAGATTGTATTAAAGTTTCGTGACTTAAACGTAAAAACTAGAGGTTTTATGAAACAATAACTGCGTAAAATTAAACAATTCAAAAATTTCAAAATTCCATAACTCCCTCAAAAATAATCAAAATCGTTTGAAAACTAAGCAGTAAATTCGTTAAGCCCTTTTTAACGACACGTATAGATTTAAAGTGGAACGGAGCACTTTTGGAAATTTGACCGTTTTCATTTTCTCAGAACTTAAAAAATAATCAAAAATTTTAAAAACGTTTCAGATAAAGTACCATCTCGGATAAATTATCTATCTTTTGAGGTATCGTACGTAAAAATCGGAGCATTCTTTCTACTAGAAAAAGTGATCACAAAAATCGAAAGAAAAAAATCTAAATCGACGTGTAAAAAACACGTTTTCCGTAATTATTTGGGCCTAAGAAATACACGGCCGCCCAAAATAACGACAAATTCAAAGTTCCATAACTTCCTCGAAAATGATCGAAACCGACTGAAATTTCAGCGGAACACTCATAAGACTCTCCTAAATAACATATACGAGTGTCGAGTCGATCGGAGCGACTCGAAAAATTGTACCGTTTTTTGTTTTCCTCAGAACTTGGAAAATAATCAAAATTTCAAAAAACGCTTCAAAGAGAGTACCATCTCGGATCTTTCTTTTAAGGTATCGCGCGTTAAAATTGGTGCAAGTGTACTATAAGAACTTTTGATCACAGAAAAACAATAAAAACAAAACATCATTGTAAAACCAATACATTCTTCGCTAACGCTCAGGATCTAAAAGTAACCACGATTGCTGCACGTAATTTGTTTGCGCACCACAAAACTGTGATGAACTAATAGCGCTACTTACCGCCATTTTGCCCCGAAACTAGTCCACCGCACGTCCTGCATAGGTTTCTCCCGCATTGGCTAAAATTCGTTGCGATTCCGAGGCGGATTGTCCAAATTATTCTTTATTACGCACACCGGTTTTTTGTCCATTATTTCCGCCAACGATTGCCATCAGCTTTGGTACACTTGCTGAGCTATTGCGCGTACGCACGGTTCGACGGAATCGTTAATGGTTGTAATGTTGTCGGGCCGAAAAAAAGGAGAGCCAAAAAATACGCGTTTAAAATAAAAAATACGGTTTGACGACCCGTAATCATAACCGCGGTATAAGTATAGTGCGACTTCGGTTTACAGCCGGACAACCCTGAACCGACGCGTGCAAAAAGACAAGGCGACGCGGGTACCTGTGAATCCTATACATATTGGTACCGTTAAGAATGTGTAAAAAACAAAAAGTGGCCTGAATCGCCTGAAAAAATTGAGGTGGCTTAAAAATATAACGAATTCGCTCGGTAAGAATCCACAATACTCTATTCATTAATTACATAATAAAATTATCACGTACAGTAAGAAGATGATGAAAAAACGTAATGGCGTCTGACTGCGATGCACATATTTTACGGTTAGCCAGGGTCGCCAACCATTCGGTTTAGAAAATCGGGACTTTTTTTTTATAATGAAAACATTTTACAAACTTCAGCTAAATTAACCGGCTCACTTTCAGACGTATTTTTAATTACAAAAAATGTACTTGTTGCAGTCGATTGTTTACTAGCACTTTCAATTCGTTGATGTGAAACGCTGTTTGCATGGCGTTGCACATCTGATTTGCCACCATGAGATATTAAAAAGTCTTTCTTACATACTCGACAATGTCCATACAAATTGTTATTTTCGGATTTTTTAAGCCAAGAATATGAACATTCGTACCACACTTCACGAAAAGTACAAAGACGTTTTACCTTTTTTGGTATACGTACATCGTTCTTCGTAGTCACTCATTATTGAATAAATGCACAAAAAAGTATATATTATAAGCTAAGTATAATATTAATTATTACACAATATACTAAAAAGTAAGAACTAACTAAAATGACGTCACATTACCGTAAGCACGGCGTAAACGATTAAATGGCAACGCGGGCTAACACGGTGTATTATAGTATGTAATTAGATTATTGCACTGATCAATAACGAATGCAACCGATATATTATCACCGATTATGCGGCAAGCCGACGCCACATAATTTCCCTCCGGTGTCGAAATCATTTTTAGGTGGTTGGTCACATTGCTTTTCGTCAGGCGACGCACATTGTTCGGAGAAAAAAGTGTGATACAACCTCCACAATTATTTAGGAAAACGTCAGTACTGAACTATGTGTACATTATGCGCATGTGTGAGCACCATATTATGTTGACAGCAAAAATTTCTGCATCTGAATGCGCGCGCAGGTGGTATAAGACAGTTTAGCCAACTTAAGTGTCTAGGTTTTTCAAGACGCTGCTCGGCGCCGTCGCTTTGCTCCGCTAACAGATAATAGCCTAAAACCTATTGCATCCAAGTCTAGACACTTAAATTTTTGCTGTCTTCGTGATATGGTGCTCACGCGTGCGCATAATGTACACGGTTCAGTACTATATTTAGAGTATTTAGACGCTTCTAACTGTTTAAGAGTATTATCGTGTATTTAATCGTAGAAAGAGATGAATTGGGAATTTCCCATAGATATATTCAATAACGATTTGTATATGGAATTTCCTTATGTCCCGCATAAACCTCGATCGGGACGCGGGAAAAAAACCTAAAAATCGTGAATGTCCCGCTAAAATCGGGACGGTTGGCGACCCTGATCATAGCGCTAAACTATCGATCAGGCTTGATTTTAATATTTTATGAATCAATGTACATTACAAACTACGCATAGGTTACGCAAAAGTTAGAAACAATTTAAAATTTTGAGCAGGTGCACTGTCAAACTGTCGAAGAGTGAAGATTAGGTATTGGCTAAAAATGAGTGCGACTATGTTTTAGAAACGCGAAGAGTTCTCAAAACCGATAACAGATTAGGTACATACTTAAAATGAAAAACCGATAATAATAATAATGGACCAACGTGGCAAAATAATGAATTTTTTCATACTTTGGATTCATGCGTGGTGAATGCGCGTGGTCGCTACATCGTTTTCGGGTTCATACCGATGATTCATACTTACCATTTGTAGATTTCAAATTGTTGGTGTCGGAAGTTTTATATGAAGAACAAAAATTAACACCTATAGAAGGCAAAAGACGTATACGAACACAGGAGGAAAATACAACAGAGTTTAAATACCAAGAGAAGAAACGAAAGCGAGGACCGTGTAAAGAAATCCTTGCACAAGAAATAAGACTTGATATTATATTGGATCACTATGCTGTCCATACTGCCAATGGAACAAGATGCGTGTAGTCAGACTGCAAGTGTAAAACCATGATAATTTGCCAAAAACGTACGATTCCATTGTGCATTAACAAAGATAGAAATAGTTTCCTGTTATTTCATACCGTGTGAAGGTTTTTGATATTTTTCTTCATTATTATTATTATTGGTTTCTGATTAATAAAATTGTTTTTGTCTTAATGTTAAATGCATAAGAAATAAGTTTTTATTTGTTAACCACACGAAGGTCGTCTCAGAACATTCTGTAGTGCATTTAATTTTGATTTAAAAATAATTTTTAATCGAATTCGTTTTGGTTTTATTATTTAGTTTTTGGAAGCAAACTAAAGACTGTCAAAGAAAGACTTTATACACAGTATATTTCTAAAAAAACTAAAGAAGTCCGATGTAACTATTAATCTTGTATACTGTTAATTTTTTTCAACAATTAATTTAAATGCATCGTTTTTGTATTTATTCGTTTTGTTCTTTAAAATTCAATTTAGTGTTTTTCCATAACATCATTTATGGGCCTTATACGGCTTTTTTTTTTTTCCTGTAAAAACTATACACAGTATTAATAATGGTAACGTAACGAAAATTCAACAAAATAATCCTAGTAAATTCAACCAGGTGCACACTTCAGTAGGAACATCAAAAACCAAAGTTACGATTAATAGATTTGTGTTGAAATCACTGCGATAAATTGATAAGCCGAAAAATGTCATATGCATGAATAAATGAATTTACACAAAAGTTCTGTTATCTTACTGTTTTTTTTTTTTTGTGCTTTTTATACAAATCTAAGAAACAGTGCGTGGGTAGGTATAGCAATACATTATAAAACCACGTCTTGCAGATGTTTTACACAAAAATTACTATTGTGAATGATAATATATAATTAGTAATTAATTCTGTTCACACGGGTCAAAGATGAACCCATCAATTATTTTGTTCACACGCAATATAATATTTAGGAACAGAGTTTTATCCGCCTTGTGATTTTGCTAATAAGTAATAACTAATTGCTGTGCAGGTAGGTACTGCAACTAAATATTTATGAGTATATTTACTTTTTTTATAAAGTAAAAAAAAAAAAACGCGTACTCCGAGTTCTCTCGTGGATTTATACTTAATTTAATCTGACTGCCTGTGCGTATATACTGTTATTACAGTGTGTGCACGATTGTGTTTATACACGGATTTTTAATCCGTTTATCCACGCGTATTTATTATACCTACCTTCATAAGAAGGATATTATAATATAATATGCTCAGGCGCCGTTGGCAAACAATTCGTTCATAAATTCGTTCTTAAGCAGCTCACGCTTTACGAAATTCGTTGTAAGATAAAAAATATAAAAGTGCACCTGTAGGTGCAATAAGTCACCTGCGTCTCTGCGATGGATACGTGGTCGTAAGATCCATTGTTGCCCGCGTACCTACTCTGTATGTATAAATAATAACATTGTGTATAGGTAGGTACTTTTGTATTATTTTTATTGTGTAAATAATATGTATGATTCATAACGTTTGTGAGCTTGTATGCATTGTCACATACAGGGTGCAGGCGCAACCAGTGACGTGTTCAGAAACGTAATAAGGGACGAGATGTAAATACGGGCAAAATAACAAATTTTAGTGTACCCTTTCTAATTTTATACCAAATATGGACGATCTCAGTTATTACACAATTATGGAGACTCAGGGAGTGCAACTCGCTAAAAAACCATAGAAAAAAATTTGGGATGTTATATGTTTTGTATACACGATCTGGAACGCTGAAATTGTAATTTTTGAACGTGGAATTGTACGAATAATAAATAAGTTCAAATTCTAAATGTTTGCATCGTTATCGGTATTTTTGATAGAAAAATAACTAGCTGATTATAAGCCTATAAGTTTGGTAAAAAAAAAATGACAAAGCCCTAACCTCCCCTGTGCATGCCACTAAGGTGTACAGTCAGTGACGTGCTCGGGACACTTTGTTGAGAGCGGTCAAATATAATACATATAGGTACGATTTTTTCGATTAAAACCATCATAATTTGCATAATTAATATCATGAATACCTATCTGAAACACGCACGATTAACTATTGTTTCCGTCGTGTAAAGAAAATACGAGAAAAACTCAAATTGGCAAAAAAAATACAAATTTTGCAAGTGACTTGCGAATCATCTCGATGACTTGACAGCATTATCACCAGCAAAAGGTGTGAAATACGCTCAGATGAAATGTATAGTAGCTCACTGATTCAGTAACCTAACATATGTAGGTAAGCACTCATTTTTGATATGTGATGTTTATGGGAGTTTTCGCACGCTCTAAAACTCTTAAAAGTATAAATGCACTGTAATAATTGCACAAACGTGGGTTAAACATTGCCTATATAAAACCCCTTAAAATTGATCCGTCTGCAGCTACATCAATGATTTTCAAGTTTCAGCAGTTTAATAGTCCTGCACTGTTCAAATAAGAAACTTATAGAACAGTAACGAACTTTAGTAAACTATTTTGGTGTACATTTTTTATATTTTAGTCGGCAGTAATTTGTCTTATAAAAATGTAAAATTTAAATTTGTACAAAAAATTGTGTAATCAACAAACAAATTCTTGGAGTTATTAAATGGTCAAAATGTTATTACGTGTTCATACTGAAACTTATAAGTCATAATATATATAGGTAAGTCTTATATTTTAAATTACTACGAAATGATATGTAATATCAATATCAATTCCGTTTGTTGATTTAAGATACTTTTACAGACAATTTCTTTTGGTAACATGGACTCAAAACTTTATTTAAAACCGATTAATAAAATTTAATTTTCACTGACCCGCAGCTCCACAATTTGTTGGAACCAACTGGTGTTCACATTATGAGTAGCATGCATATATCTCATCATTTTTGAGATTCTGAGCGTAGCAATGAATGTACCAACTGCTTTTACAATGATGATTTTGCTCTTTTTTTAAAAAAAACCACTCTTTGGGTAGATGAAGTGGTCCAATCGTGAAATGTTATGGCACTAAAAAGTTTGAATAGTGGACGTAGATGGTAAATTTTTTAAAACGTTTTTTTTTTAAGTTTGATTCTTTTTCGAGTTGCGAAGCAAAAACCAAAACATTTTCAAAAATTTTACGACAAAAGACGTAAAAATGTTCAGATTTGTGATCACGTTTTCGAGTAAGAGTGTAAGAAGAATCGATTTTTATGTTGAATTTAATATTTTGCCTTTAAAATGTACTAAATTTGAAACTTTTTTTGTTTATTGAATTATCGATTTCTGAGTTACGGGCCGAAAACGACGAAAATCGCCAAATTAAATTGTTTTGACCTTTTTGTCGTTTTTATTCAATACAGACTTTAATTTTCTCGAAAAAATTTGGAAACCTAGTAGTATCTACTTGTCCATTATAGTTTGTGTGTTATGTTCGATAAACTATTTATACGATTCTAGGAACATAGTTGACGACCAAATACCTAAATATTAACTTGTCATGATAATTTAAAAAAAAAAAATTTTAAACGCTTTGTATGAAGTGTATGAACCATAATACTTACCATTACAAATTACACACACGAATATTTTAATTAAAAATTTGAATCCTAATCAACTTTAGCAAAATTAGTCGAAAATGGGTTAAAATTAAAATTACCTGGTATTTTCCACGATGACAATTTATTTTCCCGAGAATATTCTTCAACAGAATTATTACCAAAATATTAAATTGCTATACTGTATAGGTACACACCACTATATTAAACAATGTAAAGTTCTTCATTTCAAAATGTGAAAATAAGAAAACGGCAGTATTTTGATACACCTTGTACAACGAAACAGATAGCGTTCTCAGTTATAAATTGCATAAATATTTAGGTAGAGACTTTGATACGTAAAATTATGAATTGAATGATAATTCCATACAATAAGGCGCGCGCGTAAGTATCCGACAGCGTATTTTACTGTGAATTTTGGACGAAACACCTGAATCACGAGATTATAATATACAATAGATATTATTCAACACGAGAAAAATGGTAATTACTATTACTTCTATTTTTATTTTTTATTTTTTTTTTACAACCACGTCGGACGAAGAGCAACAGTAAAATGTTTGTATGATGTACACCGGCAGAAGATAAATATTACCAATACGGCCACACACAACAATGCGTCGGTGATTTACCTACAAACGCAGAACGACGTATACGTTGAGAACAGAAGCAGTAAACAGCTTAAATAATAAATGTAGGTAGGCACATAATATTATTATTGTACGTTTTTCCTCTTCTACAAAACTTACACCGTCAAACCAAGTGTCGTAGTAATTTATAACTATTATTGTGCAGTGTATTATAACTGTACAGGTAGGCTGCAGGTACAATAATAATTATTGTTGTCCATACACAATGGAATCATTTTTACTGACATTCATTGTATTTTTTCGCCGACTGATAATATCAACAAAATAAAAAACACTTTGTACCCCGAAAAGGTACACACGATTTAAAAAAAAAAAAAAAAAACAAACAAACAACCACACAGTTTACAGTAGATCAATTTAATATGCGTCCGCAGATGCAACGGGGTCGTATCTATACGCTATGTTGTACAGAAAGTTTCCAAGTGTTGAAGTTTATGGAGAAAAATAAACAGAGGTTCCCCCAGAAATAATAAGCGATAAAAGAATCTGTACACGTATACAGAAAGTTATTACTAAGTGTTAAAATTTCTGGAAATTAAAGGACTGCAGGGGTTCCACGAGAAAATTTAATCTTAATATTTTCGAAATTCACAAGGTTTATAAGTGTTAAAATTTCTAAAAATTAATGGACAGCTGGTAGATTGACTTTTTGAATAAGCAAAAATTTCTGTGTTAAAACTTCTGGAAAAAAAATGAGCAGGGGTTCCCCTAGAAAATTTAATTTAAATATATTTGATAAGCGAAAACTTTCTAAGTGTTGAAATTTCCGGTAAAAAATGGACAGAGTGTCACATAGGACATAAAATTAAATTTTTTTTTTTGATATTCAGTAAATTCCCAAGTGTTTAAATTTCTGGAAAAAATGAACAGGGTTTTCCCAGGAAAATGTATTTTTAATATTTCCGATATTCAGAAGTTTTACAAGTGTTAAAATTTCTCGAAAAAAATAAGGAGGGGTTCAGGTAGTGTATAGATTTTTGACTTTTTGAATAACTAATTAAAAAATTTCTAATAATGTTGAAATTCCTGAATAAAAATGAACAGGGGTTTCCCTAGAACAGCATTTTCCAACCGGTGGGTCGCGGGTGCATTTTATGTGGGTCGCGGCATGGCTCTTGAAAATTTACCATCCTACACTGTTTCGTCAGCATCACTTTATTTACATTTCCCTTATTTTTATATTTTTCGCTATGTTTCCATTTCATATGATTGACTACGCGTATATAAATATAAATCATGTGTATGGTATATACCAGTGGCGTGTCTGTTGTAAACTTAACTCAAGTTTATTTTATTTTATTGAACTAAAATAAAAAAAATGCATAAATAATAATGTTTATGTTTGCTTTTAGTTTGTACCATATTTGAAAGCAATGGAAATAAAATACAAGTATCTCTAGTTGTATAGTTATAATTAAGCAAGTCGAGTTAAAACTTAAGCTGATTTACAACCAGTATTCGGCCATTAAATTAAAATTAACTTTACTTTTAACTTGTTAGCCCAGCTGGTATAGATTTATATTTATGTACAAATTGTTTAGCCCGTGGGCTTCCAAACACCTAAATCCGGCCCTGCACACGAGCTGCTACCCCCCACTGGTGCAATTGCAGGTCATAGCTTTGGATGAGTCACTGTTTTGAATGGTGTAATGATTATACCTACGTTTGAAAAGAATGAAAAATCATAATTTCTTTCATATGAACAATAATACTGTATAGAAACTGGAAAGATATAGCTCTAAAATATAATTTTATTTTTAAAGAAACTCTTCACATTACAAGCAACCGTTTCAGTCGAATTAGGATAATATATTTTTTATTTTAAAATTATATACATAGTGCCTATATATTATTTTAGAATATGTGCTGCTGGCATATAATATACCACCTTGACCAATTAGAATTATTTGTCTACCCGTCGACCGCGGTAACTATGGAAAAACGTATATTACAAACGTAAGGAAATAATCAAACAGCTCGTTACCGTCACTAATCTGTACAACAATTTTACCGTGTAGTACGCAAACTTTCGTCTGGTTTTGATATTGTGTCGACCGAATCGCGCACGAAACACGAAAATTTCGAAAGTCGCAAATTTGCAACGGAACAATCGCTTCTAGAATTATATATATATATATATAATAGACACCGACGACGAAGAGCGAAGAACCCGATACATCGCGGGCGACGGCGGTCATGAATCACGTCGGTCGCCGCTGTTTTCTTCCGTGGCTGTTGACGGCTATGGCCGCGGCCGCGCTGCTGATTTCGCGGCCGGCCGAGGTCCGCGGCGGGGTGGTTGCGTGCGTGCCGCGACAGGCGATGAAGGCCGCGGCCGAGGTCCGCGGCGGGGTGGTTGCGTGCCGGACCGCGGCCGGGCCGTCGACCATTATGCAGCAGGCCGTCCAGAAGTCGACCGTTCAACTTGGTGGTGGTCGGTCGTTGTCAAACGCTCGCGAGGGCCGCGGGCAAACCAGTCAGTATATATTTTCAAAACTATAATATGGGGGTACTATGTTTAGACGCTGCAGAAAAATCCGAGAAAAAAATTAATTTTCGATTAATTTATTAATATAATTTACGTAGAGTGTATTTTATCATAACGGCGACATCGGTCGAAGCTGTCGGCGACGAGATAAAACTAAACCAAAAATTTAATCAAATGTCCCATGCGATAATATACCGTATACGTGCTACAGCGTCTGTACATAGTCCGTTTGTATTTGAAAGGTTATTTTTGTGAATCGGACTTGTGGGTCACGGATAGGTACCTTAGAAATTGTATTATATAAATTAGTTAAAACTAAAGAAATTATACTTTAAAACGCTTTTAAATATCCGTGCAGGTATAATATTAGGTCCCTATATACATATTCATTTTGTAATTATTCATTGGTCTAAATTGTTACTTATAAACTAAAAACGTATATTACCGGTAGCTAGTGTGCTTACGAACTCGGTAGGTTTTTGAGCCTAGATTTTAAGGACTGTACTTTAAATCACAACATAACAACACAGCTTACAAATCGTACATTTTACTATCAAGTCGTTTCTGACAAAGGAAATTATGAACTTTACATCATGGCTGCTGCCAGGGGCTAAAACTTTTCTAAAGGGTAGATGCTTTAATAATGTGTTTGCCCCTACTAAATAATCGTTTCACCACGCCACTGGGGTCACCATTACTCCATGCCCAGATTTTCTCCCCGCGGCCCTTCTGAAAATTTCCAAAATTGACTGCAGTGACGACGAGCGGCCGTCCGACGACGCCGGTCATGAGGAATTCGTTGCGCGCGAACGTAGTAACCAGCGCAAAAGTGCAGAAGATGACCAGCTGCGCCCCGGCGACCAACGCAGCAGCCTCGAGTAAAATAGCACCGAGCAGTGGCAGAAAGGCTGCAGTGACGGCGACGGCGGTGCCGGTCGTGAGGAATTCGTCGCGCGCGAATGTATTGACAAGCGCGACGAAAGTGCAGAAGATGACCAGCTGCGCACCGGTGACCAGGCCGAACAACGCAGCAGCCGCAAGTAAAATTGCAGCAGGCAGCAGCAGCAACTACCACGGAAAGGCTGCAGTGACGACGAGCGGCCGTCCGACGACGCCGGTCGTGAGGAATTCGTTGCGCGCGAACGTAGTAACCAGCACAAAAGTGCAGAAGATGACCAGCTGCGCCCCGGCGACCAGGCCGGCCAACGCAGCAGCCGCGAGTAAAGTTGCAGCAGGCAGCAGCAGCAGCCGCTGCCACGGAAAGGCTGCAGTGACGACGGGCGGCTGGCCGACGTCGACGGACAAGAAAAAATCGGTGCAGACGACTGCGCGCAAAGTGACGGCGGTGGGCACGTTGTCGTGCAGCGGTGCGGCGACGGTGCCGACTACCGCATCATCCTCGAGTAAAATTGCACCGTGCAGCAGCAGCAGCAGCAGCAGCAGCAGTGGCGGAAAGGCTGCAGTGGCGACGATGCGGAGCGGTGCGGCGACGGTGCCGAAATGCACCACAAAGCTCAAACACTATAAAATAAAATACACCACTCCGGTGGTGACCACCAAACTGTGGACGCCGACGAAAAAACTTTGCTACACGAAAATGCGTAGTACGACCGTCCCTACCTGTACGACGACAACGGTGCCGCGGCGCACCACGATAAAACGGAGATTTTACAAAATCAAATACACCACGCCGGTGCCGATTACCAAACTGTGGACTCCGAGAAAAAAAATCCACTGTTTGTGGACCACCACCGGTTGTCCGACCGCGGTAACCGTCCCGACGTCTACGGGTTGTCCCGAGGTGCCGGTCAGCCCGCAGACGACCGGGGGGACCAGTTGTCCGACGTCGAAGGCTGCGGCGGCCAAACCGGGGACCACCGACAAATGCGCGCCCGACGACGTCACCTCGTCCGCGGTCGGCGTCGGAATGCGACCTCTGCGGATCGAGAAATCGAAATCGCCGAGTGCGGAAACTAACTATATTTTCACATAGTCTGTGTTGTTTCTACGTTACTCGACGGCGCAAAATACCGGAAAACCGTCCTGGCCGAGCTGCGGTGGCCGGGTGGAAAAACACCCATCCGCGGATTCGAACAGTGACGTGAGGTGAGTCGGTCGGTCGGTCGGCCGTGGGATGTAGTAGTGGTCGCGACGGCCGACTGCAGGTAGCCGCGCGTGTCGTTTGTGGACTATCTTTTCAAAATGTTGGATTGTCGGAAACAAAATATTTTAGTGTTTTCTAACGCGAATCCGTCTCTCGTGTAGGTACGTAAATATTGGCGCGACTGCTATAGAACTGTAACTTAAAAGTAAATAATTCGTGAATTCTCGTGACGCGACATAGATTGAAAGTTTGGGGAGGGTCCAAGTATCAGAACATCGGAGAATAGAATAATTTTTATTTAAAAAACGAGAAGATATAGAAATTGCAGGGTTTGTTACCGAATTTACTAGGGTAATTTATTAATTATTTTTAATTCCACTACACGCATATTTGTTTTGAAATAATTAAAGGTCTTCAACATTTTTAAGTTTTCAGTGATGTACCTACCTAACCTGAACTTTGTGGAACCCATTTCTGATTGTCAGTGCCAACACGTGTTCGCTGTACGAATTGCGTTATTAGTTTTAAGGAAGATACTTAATAGCTAATATTTGTTGCGAAAAACAATTATTAATTTTCAATGTTATATTTAATATTTATATAATATTTTGTACAAGTATACGAATTGAACTTATTACTTTGATACATGTTTATAAAACCGTTTATATTTGTGTTGTAAAAGCTAATAAAGTTTACCCAATAAATACAATATTTTTGTTTTTTATTGGACTGAAGAGGTTAACTACTACTGTGCAAAAAACAAATAAATTATTATTATTATCTCAGTTAGGTCCGATCCGATAAATAAGTACGAAGTAATTAGTAACTACAATAATGATTACTTTCTTATTTGGGACTAAAAAATATAAAGATAGTTTTATTTTGTTTTCACGTTTCGTAGGCGTAAACATTGTTTAATTAACAAAATCGTTAATAATAAAGGTAAATTAGGAACTCAAGTGGGTACCTACTTAATTATAGTTAACAACTGTAACTTTGTTTCGTATAATTCAATATCAAACTGTTTTGAATATTACATATACTATTCGTGGTCAGATGATTAGAGTGAACATATTCAAGACCTGCGCTAATTAACTACAAATATTTTGATTGTCCTATAGTAAGTATTTTATATTAATAATGTCTGAAAACACTTTTTTTCACTCATTTCAATTGCCAATTGCCAACCGGTTGTCCCGAAGTTAAACTTCAGACGACGGGGTAGGCGGCCGAACCGGTGACCGACAAATGTGGGCCCAACATGAATCCAGTAACTAGTCTCATTCTCGCTCTCTTCCGTTTTTTTTTTTTAAATTCACAGTGATTAACGTTTGAAAATTAAAGATTTATGTACGTATGATATAAATTATATTATTTTTTAAGTACCTAGTTATAATATAAATTGACCGCTTTACTACCTGTTTTTTTTTTTTTAAGCGAAGAGGAAAACATTTTTGTTTTATGAGATCCTAAACACGCCTCTGTTTTTTTAACAACACGCAAAATAAATTAGCATTCTTGAAATCTATATAGGCTCTTTCCTACCAGCACCGCCCTGGCGGCAATGGCTGCTGCTGCCGCCGTGCGTCGTCGATCGGGCGTCGCTCGCAGTGACTCTACCTTGGCTTGGTGGGGAAAATTTGGCCTCGACGATCGCGGGGAGCCGTCATTTGTATGCACCACGTTCTCTTGCTGTACACAGTATGTGTAATAATATGAGCATAATAAATATGAATCTGTGCCTTTAATTTTGACTAATAATAATAACCAAACTATTTTTTTTTTAATTGTACATAATATAGGTAGTTTGGAATAACACCAAACTAGTAGTAACACAGACAAGTCAATGTAAAGGATCAAATCCCTAGTCGTTTTGTAGGTAGAAAAATGCACCAAATTAAATGGGTACATATAAATAATAAAGTTATTTAAAATAAACCGCAAACAAGCAACAAAACCGGTGGCGTGGCGTGGGTATTGATAGAGTGTAAGCAGTGATATTTTTTCAAATGTCAAAAAAATAAGTTGATTAGTTGATACGATCGTCGGTCAGTGCTGGTTGCCGGTTGTGTATGCAGATTCAAATGTGCTTACAAACACTAGCTTAATACGCAACACCCTCCATAACACTACATAGGCCATACAGCAACAACAGTCGCGTGTAAAAAGCAATTTCAGTTACACTTTGATTGATTTATGCTGATATAACAATAGATCTAAAATAGACCTTAACTCGATGGAAAATAATCTCGCAGATAAGTAAACAGTGGATAGCATAACGATACCAGCACAAAGATAACGAAAACCACTACAACTTCATAAAGATAATAAATTAAAATATTAAAATATAATTTATAAAAAAAAAAATATATTATTTTGTATATTATTGATTGATTAATTTCTTTTTTCTTTTGATTTAAGCATTTGTAAGCAATGTTTACAGCGCTTACGTGCACGCTACGCCCCTGGCATATACACTAGGTCGCAAATTTGAAAAAAATCCAAAAGGTGGGTCGCCAGACACAAAAGGTTGGGAACCACTGCCCTAGAATATTAGTTTTCAATATTTTCGATATGCAGAAACTTTCCAAGTGTTGGGATTTCTGGAAATAAATGGACAAGGGTTCCCCTAGAAAATTTAATCTTAATATTTTCGAGATTCAGAAAGTTTCTAAGTGTTAAAGTTCCTAAAAATAAATGGACCTAGGTTCAGCTAGTAGATTGACTTTTCACACTTTTTGAATGAACAAAAACTTTTGGGTGTTAAAATTTCTGGAAAAAATGAACAGGGGTTCTCCTAGAAAATGTAAATTTAATATTTTCTAAGTGTTGATATTTCCTAGTCGAAAATGGGCAGAGTTTCACCTAGAACATAAAATTAAAAATTTTTGGATGTTCTGTGTATATAGATGTTGC
This sequence comes from Hormaphis cornu, assembly GCA_017140985.1. Classification (NCBI taxonomy): domain Eukaryota; kingdom Metazoa; phylum Arthropoda; class Insecta; order Hemiptera; family Hormaphididae; genus Hormaphis; species Hormaphis cornu. The sequence goes on from CM029357.1 coordinate 27,563,264, forward strand.
AGACACAGTAATAAATACGTTATACTTAAATACATCTATAAAAATATGTTCTCATGATTCCTAGTTCGCATCGGCATGATTTTTATTTCAACAATGTCGAACGTGTCCAAACAAATAATTACTCTATAATATTATGAGGAATAATAATAATAGATAATTGTTTATGGCCATAAAATCACAACCTCATACAGTGATAAACTGAAATTACTCGTATGCATTTACCAAATATTCGTACATCACGCATTCGTGTACAGAGCGTTTAAAAAGCATTTACTATTTTTACCAAAAAAAAAATACAAGAGTGGTTGGTTCTGTTCTTAACGATACCAATATATGCTATGTATAATATTATGATAGTTATAAGACGACCACGGTTTGATCGCAATAATATTTTCGCTCGTTTAATAAGTATATAGAACAAAGAACTATTCGCAAAATCAACAAGATTAAAATTCATAAGGCATCCCAAAAAATTTCTTTATACGATTGGCAAAGTATCTAGCGTAGCCCTTCACGTACGTCCACTTGCTTCCATCGTTAAAATAGACGACGGGCTCTTCTACCTTCTGTTCTTCCGATTCCTCTATGATGTTCGTGTCGATAAATCCCGGTTCTCCGTCATGGCACTCGTACAGACAACACTTAACTGTCCAGTGTTTGCATTTCTAAAACAAAAAGCAATTTTACTGACGTAGGGTAACTTCCCTGCAGAAACTTAAACAGGAAAACCCTGTCGGCAGGGCCTACAAGTGAACGTAGATTTCTTGCCGCACGACGAGAAAATCTTTGACTTAACTATCTCAAAAAATACTCAACAAGTTTAAAAATAAGTGAAATCATGCACAACTTCAAATATGTATTTTTATTAATCTGTAAACAGAATTGGTTCAACCAATGTTGCTGTGGTGCCGTGTTAACAAAATTACATCGATCACACCGCCGCCACGCGATACTAATGGGCGATAACGTTAAACGTTAATTTCTCAAAAACTACCCCATTGATTTCAAAAAAATTAGACGATATAAAATTTTGAATAAACAGATTTATTTTTCAGAAATCAAATCCGTTTAAGCGTTTTTTCTCTGTCGATTCAATAAAATCTTGAACGGGAAGGTACTATTGTCCAATGAATCGAACACAAAATGTAAAAAGTTGAGCGATATGACGGCAAAGTATGAAGATGCTGATTGCGAAATAAAAGATGGTGCGAGAAAATCAACTTTCTGGCTACATCTCTAAAACAGTTATTAGAAGGTATAGTAAAACGAACAACTTCGAGTTGAAAAACAGGATAAAAAAATTAGAAGAAATAAACCGCGCCGTAAAAAATGATTTGTTTCACTTGAAAACCAAAATCGAACAGTTACGGTACGGATAAAAATGAACAAAAATAAACCTAATCGGTTAACATGAATAGTTGAGATAACTATGCATTTTACGTCAAACCCTGGGAAACTAATGAAGCGAGATTCGCGAGTTAGGTATCTAAGAAAAAAACGAAAAAAATCACTAAAAGTGCAAATTCGCCCCGTAATGTGCTTAAAGTATCCGTATTTCACGATAGTTTAAAAATTTTAGACGTCCGATAAAAAAACGCTCGTGGTCAATTAATACTAGCGGACAACTATTGAAAACGAGCGATTAAAAAAATAAGAGACTATACCGTATTGTAACCTACCGTCGGCGGTGGCAAATTGCACGGCAGTTCTTCGCATTCCTTGGGACGAGATCCATTGCACACGCACGCTATGCACTCGCTCGGGCCCGGGATGTAGTATTGGCCCTCGCCCACGAATTTATCTTCGTTGTCCGTGCAGTCGGCCCGAACGCCAACTAGTAAACACAGCTAGGCACGGTTTTATAAAAATTACGGCCGTAATAACTTATTTAAATAAGTTCAAGGGCGTATTTTTTGGGTTAGGTGCATTTTTTCGAAGGGAAATTCTTCGACTCGACAAAATCAAAAAAAAATAAATGTCAAGTCTGTCCGACATAAGCGTATAATTAAAAACCAATATAGGCATTAACTCGTTAAATGTTAAAATGTCGAGTTGAATTTGATTAAGTGTAGGTATAACACGCGGTTATATTTTTTGTTAACTTTTAACTAAATAGTTATAATAATAATTCTTTTTTAAATCTGACGCGTTAACTTTAAGTCGATCGGTGTGTGACATTGATCGAATACAAACGTAGAAATAATATAGGTATCATCAGAAAATGTATTACTCGAAAAATATTTCGTCCAAACAGCGCTTACCTATTTTATTTACCGAAAAAACATGTTGTCGGAACAGCTTTTTTCGTTTTTGATTCGCACTTTAAAGCTAGGACCTGTAAATCGCGTTGGCGGAGCAAAGCGACAAACACACGCGGCGTCATAAGAAAATACGTTTTCAAATTTCGCGAAAATTTCTGTTAAATTATTTTTCTATTACAATATTTTCGGATGAATTGTTTTCGAACAGAATATTTTTCGTCTGTACAATTTTCGGACACGATGCTTTTCGGCTAAATTATATATTTTGTATCAAATATTTTTTGTCGTAAATATTTTCCGCATAATTATTGTTTTCGGATAATTTATTGGACAACGACAAAAAATATTATATACCTAGGTCTATAATATCGTATACTTAACTGTTGTTGACGATTAGCGCGGTCGTCGACAGTAAAATCAAATAATTCATGGTCGGCAGTACCTATCTAAATATTTCGTTGGAATTTAAAATTTTGATGTGAACAACGCGTACTTGGACTAATATTTTATAATATATATTATATAAATAATAACAACGACGTTTACAAAAAAACAATATACATTAGATGTACAACAAAACACTGCAGTATTTGAAAACGAAAAATCTCTCGCAGCGGCTCTCGCAGGCAACTGCATGTTTGCTAAACTTTAAATTATTATAATAATCTCGAAGTCGTTAACTCGAATGGTCGTTAAAAATAATAATATTGCGCTACAAAAGCGGTAACTGTAATAATTACGAGTGTTGGATAAGTGTTGCAGTTGTTAGCACATTATATTGTACTGGTTAAATGATTATATTGTTTTGTAATAATTACACACGAAGATTACGAGATTTTTTTCCTCCATTTTCAACTATGGCTGCTATAGTTTTTCAATTATTAAATTTTGGTAAACGATATTTTCGCTAATTGTACTTACTTTAGAACAATATCGTAATAATATTTTGTTTTTACAATGGTTTTATTCGGTAATAATCATGCGTGTGTATATTATATTGGCATTAAATTACTGGTAGGTAACAAAATTTATACAATGTTATATAACATTTTAATCTATGCTTGATGAACAATCAAATTTTAATATTTTACTTTCCACACATAAAATTAACGGTAAAAAAGTTTTAAAGTTATATTTCAACGTTAAGTGGAAAAAAATGGCAGGGGGTTCCCGATAAGTATACAGGGTTTCCTACTTTTTGTGTCCCCACTCCCCTCAATATTTGTAGGTGCATTTTGAGTGCACCTTTGGTCTTAGCAGGTAATTCTCATGACGGATTTTTTTTACTATAAATAATACTTTATTTGAAGTTATTTATTCAACTTCTGAAGATTCTCTATTTCATATAGACTTCTATGAACCAAAAAAATTACTACGTCAATAAGCACTACGGACGGTTTGAAATTTTCACACATCATCAAGTTGGATTAAACGAACCAGCGTTTGAAATTGGAAACAGTTTTGACAAATTTTTATATATTTTTTAAATTGTTTAACTTTGATATTTTTTATTTTTTTATTTTTGATGCATAACTTTTTTTGTAATTAAGCCATATGTATTCATTTTAAAGTCTCGAGACTTAAGTACAATCTGAAATACATACAAATATATATACATATATACGTATACTTCATGTGGCAAAACATTTTTGAAAATCGGCGTACACAACTTTGGGTTGTAGACGTTTTTTTAAATGGTAATATTATTAGTACCTATCTTTTCTTTTTTTTTTTTTTTTTTGTCATTATGACGTGTTTTTGGTCATGGCTCCTCTAAAAGTTGTTCATATGTTTTGAGATAGTTAAACGTGCAACAATTTTTGACAGGTACATTTTAAGGGGGTCGGTGCCGGCCATATATTAAGGAGTATAATTTAGGTGAATTTTTGCATGAACTTTAATGTTACCTTCGCCGTGCGTTTCGCTTCTTAGAATTTCTATCATCGATTTTGTTGTTGTTATTTATCTTCCGGAAATGGCCATTGACAATATAGCACGATATAATTATAGTCACCACAGTCGAGCTGGATCAAACGACTTACAGAATAAAGCGCGATTGATGTTCAAAAATAGTTACACTGGTCATATATTTATGTATATATATGTATACGTAATCAATGACCATACCGAAAAACCGCGAGGTACTGTGAACTGTCTAATTACGATAGGCATGCTACAAATTTTATTTATCGTTTTTAGATTCTGAGCGATAGCGAAGAACGTATTGGTTTTTACGACGATGTTTTTTTTTCTTTTTTCTGCGATCAGAGAAGTTCTTGTAGAAAACATGCACCAATTTTAACGCACGATACCTTAAAGCGATCAAATTGTTTAAAGTGCTCTATTCGACTTGAAATTTTTATATGTTAAAAAAAATTTAACGAGTGTACAGTTGGATTTCCAATCGGTTTAGATCATTTTTAAGGCAGTTATGGAACCTTATAGAATTTTACGCAGTTATTGTTCCACAAAACCTCTAGTTTTTACGTTAAAGTCTCAAAACTTTAATACAACTTGCGTATGTGGCTTAACACATATGTGCTTTATACAATTTTTTACATTATAAAATATACGACACCGCACACGCCTGCCGCCTCCGTTTAGGCAAAAAAACGGTCCGAAAATACGTATGTTAGCCGATTTATGTACCAGGGTCCCATGAACCGACGTTTCGTAATTATGTGTACCATATTATGTAACCCATGGCACCGTTTAGGTGAAAACAGGTCTCCACTTGGCGCGCTCGCCACTTCGCAACTTCCCGTGCGACTTCATGCGACCCTGGGGGACAAAAATACATTCTATATTTATTATTAATTTATATTATTGTTATTATTATTATTATTATTATTATATTATTAATATTATTAATTTATCATTATTAATATTGTATGTATACACAATTGTATATTTTACGGCCAATTTTTTTGCGGCGGCGGCGGTGGTTTTATAGCCCGTCACTCCACGGAATCGTCAATTTTTGGTACCAGGGTCCCATGAAGCCGACGTTTGCGTTTCACGTACACCACGTGGCTACAAATACATGTCCGCAAACGTCGCGTCGGTTTCGTGCCGCTTCATGCGGATCATGGGTCCCTGGTACCACGGTGGGCTAAAAATACACATATTTGCGGCCAGTTTTTGCGTGAACGGTCGTGTTGGTGTTAATTATAATATAACTATAGAATAATTTTAATGTAGTTATAGAATAATTATAATATTTATAATTATAAAATATTATAATTTAATCAATTAATATAGCCCATTGCTCCGCAAAATTATCAATTTTTGGTACCAGGGTCCCATGAAGCCGACGTTCGCGTTTCACGTACACCGCATGGCAAAAACGTGGCCACAAACACGTGTACGCGAACGTCGCGTCGATTTCGTGCCGCGTCATGCGGATCATGGGTCCCTGGTACCGCAGTTGGCTAAAATACACGTATTTGCGGCCAGTTTTTGCGTGAACGGTAGTGGTGGTGTTAATTATAATATAACTATAGAATAATTTTAATGTAGTTATAGAATATTATAATATTTATAATTATAGAATAATTATAATATTAGTAATTATAGAATAACTATAATATTTATAATTATAGAATATTATAATTTAATCAATAAATATAGCCCATCGCTCCGCAAAATTATCAATTTTTGGTACCAGGGTCCAATGAAGCTGACGTTCGCGTTTCACGTACACCGTGTGGCAAAAACGTCGCCGTAAACACCTGTATTCGAACGTCGCGTCGGTTTCGAACCACGTCATGCGAATCATGGGTCCCTGGTACCACGGTGGGCTAAAATGTCCGTATTTGCGGCCAATTTTTGCCTGAACAATTGCGGTAACTATAGAACAGTTATAATATAATAGATCCAATCTTCGAGTATGATGACAGGCTCGAGATGGTACGATGGTACGTATTTGAATCATAAGTAACTGAAGTTTTAGATTCTGAGCGTGATTTTGCTAGAAAAATACATTTAAAAACTACAAGATTTCGGAACTATTCAAATGCATTTTTTTAGCTATTATAATTAGAATTTTGAAAATCGGGCTTCATTCCGCCCTGCATAAAGTTCTTTTTTTTCAAACAAAAAAACAATTATCGAAATCTGTCTAGTTTTCAGGGCGTGAGAGTTTTTCCGGTGAGACATATTTTTTTACTTAAAACACGCCGGCACCGACACCCTTAAGTTCAATTCGTAGGATTACTCCATATTAGATTACTTATTCTCAGGTGCAGCCTAATGTAAATCGATTTTGAGAAGTATTTTGTTATTAACTGATCATTTTGGCTCATTCTAGCGTTCATTCTTTAGAATAATTGGTTGAAGGGGACGCTTTCATACTGTGATTAGAGGTAGCGTGAATGAGTCCTATTGCGTACCCCCTCAACTCACTTGTAAGAAAAATATTATAATTTGATTGTTCAACAAGCATATAGATCAAGTTATAACTGACTTGCTGTCGAGTGCATGATTATTAGAAATAAATAAATGATAAAAGTAGTAAGCTGTAGGTACCCAAAATTTCATAAGATTTGATCTAGTGATTTTTCGTACACATTGTCTGAATGTTTTACCAAACTTTTGAACTTTTAAGAACTTCTACAGACTTGTGTGGGGTAGACTAAAACTGTGTGTAACCTTCCGCCTCACATTTTACTTCAAACCCACCATTTTCTACTGTATCAATTTAAAATACATATTTGGTAAACCAAGCTCTGCTCGTTATTTTTATAAGTCATGATTGGCTAAAATGCTGATGAAATACCTAACAACCCCTTCCAAACTGTTGGTTCAGCTATAAATCAGTAATCTACTTCAGTCATATAGTCAATGCTTTGACTCGCTCCCTTATATATTATTATTATCTTATTTTTCTTCTTCCTTATTGATCTATTTTTATTTATTTCAATATGCAATCTACGTACAATAAAAATGTGATTCATTCTGGTTAACATAATCAAAATTTGCCACTTGGACGTTGGAAAATACTTATTAAAAATCGCCTCCAGTATGAACTTTGAAATACACCACTGGTACAAGTGTGTAACGTACAATTTCTGTTGCAAGTACTGTTTGTTAGATATAGGTTGGAAAGTTGTGGAAATTTTTTGTATTTTATTTAAGTTATATTTCTAAGCCGATCCCCGAATTTATCGAATTAATTTATAAACCCCTAGTTTTTTACAGAAAATATGACAGGATATAATATAAATACAATACATTACCACCATTATAAATTTGCATACATTATATTGGACGTAAATTGTTCGTTATAAACAAATAAAACACAATAGACAAAAGACACATACTAAATTTTTATTGTAAATAAATCATTTAATTATATAGTTGATAAAATAGTTATGGATCATCAGTCATTACATATTAGATAACAATGACAAAAATATTATGTTCTAAAAAAAATTAATAATTATTATAAATAAACAGAGTAGATTATTCTGTACAGTTTCAAAAATAATACTGAATATTTAAAGTTTTTTAATGTAAAAAAAAAAAATTGGTAACTACTATATTTAAATTAATTAATAATTAAACATGATAATAAGCATATAATTAATTAATAATAACAAAAAAAAAAAATCAACATAAAAACTGAATCCAATATTAATAGAAAAATATAGGTAATAGAAAAAATTTTATAGTTAAATAGATTATGAATAATAAGCTCTCCTATATTGATCTGGTAGTACAGTATCATAGTCTTCAATTCCATATGGTAATTTTTCATCACTGAGATAACTGTAAAAAAAAACAAATAAATTAGCAAAAGCTAAAGTAAAAACACATCGCATTAGACAACCTAAGTCTAAAATAACGTTATAAGAACTAAAGATATCTATAATAAAAAAATAGATATATATATTGTTTATGATGTAATAAATTGAAACATCATAAGCATTTTCACTTATAATAATATATAATGTATTTAGTTAGTTCAAAATTAGATGGTACGGCAATTAACATTAAAAATATTTAAGTAAGAAAAAAAAGTAATTTATGACCACCAAAATGCATTAAAAGCATATATGTACACAGGTAGATAAAAAAATATCAAGTACCTACATAATACATATCATAAAAGTGTATATAAAAGAGGAAAGAAAGAAAGGAAGGAAGGAAGGAAAGAAAATAAGTTAATTTAAGAAAGTAAGGAAAGAAAGGGAATAAAGTTTAAGACAGTTAGTATATTAGAGGTCGGGAGAGAAGTTGTTTGGCGTATCAATTACGCTTTGGAGAGGTTGACTTCTTTAGGTAGGCCAATGTCTTGGAAGTTTTGATTCAAACTTATTATATAGTAATGATAAACAACCATTGCATTCTAAAAAACAATTTTGAGCAAGCTCGGTTATCTATTCTATACAACCTGGGAAAAAAACAAATTTAACAAAAAATATCAGCAATAATAATGTACTATCTGAAATACAACTTTTTTAGGTTCAAATTTATAACAAGAAAATAATATGCATTTGTGAAACAAACCACGCAAAAACTATTGATTGTAACATATTAAAAGAGTTTAAGTTCCCAAAAAAACTAATAAAATTTATTTAGGCCACTCTGCAAAATACAGAAATCAAAATAAAGGTAGCATCAGAATTGTCAGAGCCAGCAACAGTAAGGACAGGCCTAAGGCAAGGAGATGCGCTATCACCAATATTGTTCAACCTAATATTAGAAAAGGTAATCAGAGAAACAAATAGCAACAACGGAATAGTATTGGGAAACTCAAACACAAATATCTTGGCTTATGCGGACAATATAGCAATATTAGGAGATACTGAAGAAACAGTTAGACGAGTATGCAGGATACTTATCATGATGGCTAGTAAGGTTGGACTGGAGATAAATGACAAAATAACAGGGTACATGATACTAAGTCGCCAGGACAGAGTATATCAACAAGGACAATCTATGAATGTTGAAGGGCATGTATTCAAAAGAGTCACACGTTTCAAGTACTTGGGGCACTTGCTAACACAAGATCTGAAGATGGAAGTCAGTGGTAGGATACAAAAAGGCAACAAAAGTTTTTTTGGTCTAGGAAAAGTACCGAGCTCAAGAACATTGTCAACAAACCTGAAGATACAAATGTACATGACCCTGATACGACCCATAGTACTATATGCTGCAGAACCATGGACACTTAGGAAAGCAGAAGAAACTAGACTAAAAGTATTGGAAAGGAGAATCCTACGGAAAATCTATCGCCCATGCGTCGACACAAACACAGGTAAATGGCGTGAACATCATAATAAAGAACTCGAGAAGCTGTTCCAGAGACCAAACATCGCGAATGAAATTAATTAAAGGAGACTGACCTGGGCAAGACATGCATGGCGGAGAGTGGGATCCATAGTCAGAACAACAATCGAAGAGACCCCAAGGAAGACCACGCTTACGTTGGGAAGACTGTGTAAAAAGGGACGCGGGAAGCATTGAGCCAGAGATACCATTGAGAGTAGCGGCAAAAGATAGAGATAGATGGAGAGAAATTTGTTTGGCGGTATGGTCTCGTAAACCATAAAAAAAAAAAAAAAAAAAAAAGGAGACGTACAGGAAAGGGTTAAGTATGTGAAATCTATTGAGACATTAAGTTATGAGTCATAGGTACTATTAAGATTTGGGAAAAGATCATTAGAAAAGAGAATAAGAAGTGAGACATTGATAACAGATAATTAGTTTAAAATGTCAGGAAAATCAACAATGGCGCCATTATTTTATGCAAGACGGTAGAAAAGTACAAGGAAAATAATAAAAAGCATAGTGATGTGACCCAGTCAGAATCACAACACACTAGCTTGCCACAGCACCAACTAAGTCTCTTTTGAACCCGTGACTTGATATTTAATTGAATTTCAAACATACAAATTCAAATGTTGTTAAAAAATAAACTGTTAGTTTATTTATTTATTAGATTTAAACTAAATATGTACTTATAATAGATTTTAATGAAATATAATGGTATTGAAAACGTGAAAACGTAATAATTATAATAAATATAAAAAGTCCTTTTTAAATTAAATTGAATTATCATGAAGATTAGGTAACAAGTGAAATCTGGAGACCGTCATAAAATATTGAAAGTCCTAAAAATTAAACTGACTGTCATAAAGACGTTGTATTTAGTGAAATTTGGGAACAATCTGAAATCGGGCTGATCTTGGGTCACATGTATATGCCAAACGTGCCAATGGATTTTTTAAAGCGAGCGTTAATGAAGGAGAACATCCCCTCTAAAGGTTTGATATACAAGATATGTATGAAGGTTCGTATGTGTGGAGTAACAGAAGACTTATTGGGATTAGGAGAGTACCAGGGTTTGGCTTTAAGCCCTTACTACTAGTTCTCTGCAGTAATAGTTGAAGTTACAAAATAAATTCAAGATGAGATACACTGGGGTGTATGAATTTTTGCTGATGATTTAGTTTTGATAAGAGAAGATTGAGAAAGAGACTAGGTGGTTGTTGACTGTACAAGAAGGGCAATTATAATCAGCAATGAAATAGGTAATACATTACCTGTAATAGGTGGAGAGAGTAATACCTAGGATCCTTTGCACACAGATGTCGGGGCTTTATTGTAGATGTAAAATGGGTAAGTGTAGGGGATGTGAGAGATTGAAGTTGGTATAGAACAAAAATGGCTGACTCCAAATAGTTTGGAGGAAAGTAAAGGAAAAGAAAACAAACAAAACAGAAAACTATTTTAAAAGTTTTCATCACAAAAAAAAAAGAAACCCTGACAACTCTAAAAGAATTGATAAAAATTACTAAGTTTCATTATTCAAATCAAAGCCTAAGAAGTTAATAAATGTAAAACCATTGTATAGGTTTTTTATTACATATTAAAAATAATAACTTACATGAACAATCCTTGTACAAAATGAAGAGCCTGGGGTACAAAATGAAGAGGAGTCTGAGGCAATAATTCTGAGGCATCGTTTTTTAATATGTGAAATAGTTTGGGTAATTTTACTGTAAACATGTCAAACATCACAATACAGTTAAAAAGTAACACAAAAATATCATTATATTAAATAGTTTTATGTTTGTGATTACCTAAGAACCTAAGGAGATGTGGGAGTCCATAAATTTGAGACATAGAATTATTTGGATATTTGACAAGTAACTGAAAAATTAAAAAAATTATTAAATTGTATCACTTTTTTTTTAGTAAATGTAAAAAAAAAAATACAAATGTGGTCCAATATACGTCATGCAGTTTATAATTATAATATAACTGGAGAAATAAAATATAAAACATTGCATTTTTAAATAATACAAAATACAAAAGGGCAATAACTAATCTAATTTGATTTTTCTTCAAAATTTGAATTTTTTTAAAAAAAATAATTTATTTGAAAATTATTGCTAAAAAATACATGTTATATTCAGTACAAGAAACTACTAGTTTAACAGGATTTATCAAAATATTAAACATTAACAACATTTTTAAGAAATCAATTATGCAGCAAATGTTAAATACTTAAATAATTATTTAAGTATTTATTTAATATATGTTTTAGTTCAAAGCACAAAATACTGTAATAACAAAAACTTACATCATGGTACTTTTGTTTTTCAAATGGATGTAATAACCACAAACTTAAACATTGATCAAATGCAAAGCACATATTACTCAAAGTTTCTTCACATCTATAAAACCAAAATATTCATTTTATTTAATAAAATTGAACTAAAAACTCTGAACTTACACAGGGAATTTTGAGGCATAATCACGCAAAATTGATTCCACTGATAGTTTTGCAGGCACACGTGGAATCTGAAGAAAAAAAATTAGACTTATTTGAGAAAAATAATCGTTTAGGTTGGGTAGCATTTTCACTTACAAAACGTTCGTCATCAAGTAAATGTTTGTCTTCTATTAATATTCTCTTAATGTAGAGCGGTAAGTGTAAGTTGTAATCGGCCAAATCCTTGTGTTCATCAGATTGATCATCCTAAGGAAAAGAAAATGCATTTTATTTTTTCAAATAAAAAAAATTGCTGTTTTTATTAATTGTTTTGTACAGGTAAAAGTAATTTATAATATTTTTAAGTGCTTAAGGGCCAAAAAATGTTTATGGGAACAAAAATAAATCCATTACAAGAATGTTTACTATTTCAAGTAATTTAACTAGGTAGTAAAGATTTTTATTGCATTTTAATTTTCAGAATCTTTCAATTCTAATGTATAAAGAAAAACATTTTAAACTCAAGCTGGTAAAAAAGAACATATTTTAAGATTATTGTAATAACTTACATCATCTTTCTTTCTGCCATTCTTTGTACGTTTTCCAGTCTCGTTTTTTTTTTCTTTACTTATAGGTGGTTTATTCATCTGTGAAATTGCTTCATTTGCTTTGACCTTAGCAGCTCTTGAATCTAACAGAATAATTATTTAGTATTTTACTTATTTTTTATCCATGCATGGCGCAGACTACTTTACTCTCCATACCAAAGTGTAGAAAGTAATATAACATTTCAAAAAAATTATAGTTTTTGACAAATATTATGCAACAATACACTACACTTACATGACTTATCACAACCAAATAATTTAAAAATACTATGATCCTCTTCACTTAATTTTTCCTTAGTAACTTTTTTCTTTTCAACATGATGATCATCTAAAAAAAAAAAACTACATATGAGACAGTACACTTAAACGAAACAACACTAGTTTAATTAATAATTAGAAAAATATTCATCATTTTTATTTCAAAATCTCAATTTGACAATAGAATTTAATAGCTGATCTTCACCAAAGAATGACAAGGTTTATGTAGTCATTTTTGGGAAGAACTTTTATTTTATTGATTGTGATGTAGAAAAAAAATAGTCAAATTTTTAAGATAAAAACAAAGTTTCACAAGATTCTACATAATAATAAAAAAAGCAAGTTTCATCAATTATTTGATAAAATAATAATAATAATAATAATAATAATTAATAATAATAATAATTAATAAAAATAATTAATAATAATAATAGTGATAATAGTAATAATAATAGTAATAGTAATAATAGTAATAATAGTAATAATAGTAATAATAATAGTAATAATAGTAGTAATAGTAGTAATAATAGTAGTAATAGTATTACTAATAGTATTACTAATAGTATGACTCATAGTATGACTCATAGTATG
>CM029357.1:27582830-27632982 GCA_017140985.1 Hormaphis cornu
CGTCATTAGAAATACTTTCTAGAAACAAAAATTCAAAAAATATTATAATGGAATCTGTTATTAACCCTGCCGGAAATTAAAAAGAACAATTCATTAACTAATATCTTACCATCATTTATACAATTGTCAAAATTTTCTTGTACATTATAGTTGCATAATGCATTGGTTAATTCAGAACTTTCTTCAGCTCTCTCAGCATAAGGAATACTATCTAGAAAAATACCAATAAAAAAATATTACAGTACAATCTAATGTGAAACCTGGTGGAAATTAAAAACTAACAGTTCATTAACAACTATCTTACCATCTGATATACAATTGTCAAGATTTTCTTGTACATCATTGTGGTGTAATACATTTGATAATGTAAAACTTTCTTCAGTTTTCTCGGCATTAGAAATACTTTCTAGAAACAAAAATTCAAAAAATATTTTAATGGAATCTGTTGTTAAACCTGCAGGGAATTAAAAAGTAACAATTTATTAACTTTACTTTCTTACCATCATTTATACAATTGTCAAGATTTTCTTGTACATTATAGTTGCATAATGCATTGGTTAATTCAGAACTTTCTTCAGCTTTCTCGGCATTAAAGATACTGTCTAGAAACATAAAAGTAAAAAAAGCAGGGATCAGTCCATGCAGGTCGCATGGATAGTTTAAAGTTGTAGCGACTACGCTTTGGGTGGGTCACTAGGCTATAAGTTGTGGTTTTAACACATTTTTTTTTATATCTAATAGCAACAATAAATCATTGCCTTCAAAAATACGATTCTGAGCAAGCTCAGTTCTCAAGTATACGTCGTGGTTAAAACAAATTAAACAATAAAAACTTTTATCAAATCTGTTTTTCCTATTTTGGTCCTATGGAAAAATTTCAGCTTGGTCCGATCTTTATTTTGGATAATATGATCAAAATAAACTAAATCAATGAGGAAAAAACACGTTTCCTGTAATTATTTGTTCCTCCCATAAGAAATACACGGCCACTCAGAATGACAAGTTTTATGACAAAACAACAACAACAATCGACTATAAACCAAAATTGTAGAAACCCATTTTCTAAATGTTTTAACCACATATGTATAATTATCTGGTTTAGATTGTATTAAAGTCTCAAGACTTAATATAAAAACTAGATATTTTATGGAGCAATAACAGCGTAAAGTTCAAAAATTCAAAAATTTCAAAGTTCCATTACTTTCTTAAAAATGATCAAAACTAATTGGAATTTCATTCAACAGTAATCTCGTTAAATTCTTCTTAATGACATTTATAAATTTCAAGTCAAACGGAGCACTTTTGAAAATTTGAACGTTTTTGTTTTTTGCTCACAACAAAAAAAAGTACCATCTTGGATTATCTTTCTTTTAAGGTATCATACGTTTAATATTGAAGCAGTTTTTTTACTAGAATTTTTGATGACAGAAAAAAAACAAAAACAAATTCATCATTGTAAAAACAATACATTCTTTGCTAACGCTCAGAATCTAAAAATATTACAGTACAATCTAATGTGAACACTACTAGGAACTAAAAAATAATAATACATTAACTACTTGCTTACCATCAGCTATACAATTGTCCAGATTTTCTTGTACATCATTGCGGTGTAGTGCATTTGATAATGTAAAACTTTCTTCAGCTTTCTCGGCATTAGAAATACTTTCTAGAAACAAAAATTCCAAACATATTATAATGGAATCTGTTATTAACCCTGCTGGAAATTAAAAAATAACAGTTCATTAACTAATTTCTTACCATCATTTATATAATTGTCAAGATTTTCTTGTACATCATTGTGGTGTAATGCATTTGATAATTTAAAACTTTCTTCAGCTTTCTCGGCATTAGAGATACTTTCTAGAAACATAATAATAAAAAAATTTTACAGTACAATGTGTTGTGAACACTACTGGAAATTAAAAAATAACAATACATTAACTACTTGCTTACCATCAGCTATACAATTGTCAAGATTTTCTTGTGTATCCATTTTAAATACAGTTTTCAATGCTGAACTTCTTTTAGCTTTCTCGGCAACAATATAAATTTCTAGAAACAAAAATTAAAAAACAGTGGTCATAAAATCAGTGATTGGGAGTAGCGCATTTATTGTAGCGACGCTATAGTAGCACACTACTATTTTTGTAGCAATTATAATAGCGTTTCTACATAATGTACAATGTAGCAATAATTATAGTGCGCTATACAAATTATGGAGTAGCGTAGTAAAAATTGACGCTTAATGATACGCTAATTTCTTCAGTTTTAATAAATTGAAATTGTTTTGCTCAAGCTATTTACAGATTGTTATTTTAATGTTTTAATTTAAAAATAGTTGTAAAGAAGCGCACTATGTTTAAACAGTAGCATCAAAAGAGTTAGGGGTAGCAAACTACACATTTTTAAGAAGTAGCTGTAGCGTCAGCGTGCTACAAAAAAACTGTAACGTCTTCACTGCATAAAATGTAAAACAGTTTTAAAACTGTATTTTCTTTAGAAAATCAATATTTAATTTGCAAAAATGGAGAAGCCTGGATTAATAAATAAGTTTCAACTATAACACAATATAACATAATATATTTGAAAAATATTATTGCTCAATATCTTATTTGGAAATTACACCATTTATAGAAATCTTTATTCTGAAAGCTATCTTTTCAAGAATAGAACCGTAAATATGATTTTCCCTAGCAGCAATGCAATGTCTGCAATTTTTTTTTTTTAATTCATATTTTTAAATTGTGTTTTGTTAAGACAGTATTTTAACCCTGGCGTGAAAAAAAGCAGGAACAAATATAAAAATTATAATGATTCATATTTTCAGAAACAGATACACATTAATCACTTTATTCATTATTTAAAATATGAAAAATTAGTGAGAGCTGTACAAAGGATTTATGCCTTATGACAAAATATGCACAACATTTTAGTTGTCAAAACATGTTTAAATAATAAAATATGAAGTTTAAATTAGGCACTTCAAAATATTTTGATTTTTAACATTATCAAGAAATAATTGAAAATATTTTAAAGAAGTGTATTAAAATTACACTTTTGTTTGATGATGGGTTTTTTACATAAATCATCTTTATACTAAAGTTTAGAACATAAAATATTAATATTTTTATATCGGACAAATAGTATGCAAGCCCCCTACAGAGTTTATATCAGAAGTAAAACTATCATAAGTAATCATATTGTTCAACTTGGTTTGATACTCTAAAATAAAAATTACAATCAATTACAATTTTAATTTAAAAATTAAGATTACATTTTAATAATTTAAAATATAACATATTATTTTATATAAATTAAAAATTTAACTTACTTTTTATTTTAATACCAGAATCTTTAATTTTATTTTGAATATTTTGAATATGAGCTGTAAATGAAATGTTTGTCATTTGAAAAGAATTTTTTTCGTTCAACATAATATCTAAAACAAAGTTATGTAAAAAGGTTGCATCTCAACTAAAAATAATAATAAAACAAAAATATTATTTTATAACAATCAAAAATACAATTTACCATCAGTTTCATTTTCAGAATCAATAATTTCCCTTTAACTAATTATATCACTACCTAGCTGATGAAGGTAAAGAATTTATTACATGATGAGAATTACTTTCACTTGAAATAAAATTATTGTTTAAATAAAGAATACCCACAAAAATTATTTTAAGATTAAATTTTAATACAAAATAAGTACATAATATGTAGATTTATTTTTAAATATTAAAAAACCCTACTGTTACGTTCAACAACAATGTCCTACCAACATCAAACAAAGTCAAGTACCTAGGGTTAACATTTGACAAACGTCTTACTTGGAGCTTACACTTAAAACAAAAGCGCAATAAAGTAAACTCCAGACTGCACATTCTTAGACCCTATCTAAAATGTCTAAAATCTAAACTATCCCTAATAAATAGTGACTATATACAAAGCGATAATCCGTCCTGTATAGCTCTATGGTATTCAAATATGGTTGTCTGCAAAGCCCTCCAACACTACAACTTTAAAAGCATTCCAATCAATATGCCGATGTCTAATAACCTCCGCCCCTGGTAAGTAACTAATAAAAATCTCCACAAATATTTAAATCTACTTACACTTAACAATCTGGCCAAATCCCATTATACCAAATTCTTTTCCAAACTACACACTCATACAAATTCTCTAATCAAAAAATTATCCTCAGCTACACACGTCTCTAGAAGACTTAAAAGGCTATGGCCCAAAGACAAACTTAACAAATTAGTTAAAAAAAATTTATATATATATATATATATAGTAATAATAATGATGTAATTTTTTCTAGTCAGGTGGCACTGCTGAGAGCACTTCCTACTCAAGTGCTTAAATGTTATTATAACCAATATAATCATACTTACTTATTATTCACTTGCAATAGAAATGTAAATGTATAAATTTAAAAAAAAAAAAAAAAAAAAAAAAAAATGTACTATTATCCCAATTAAAAATATAACATCAGTTGTTTTCTATTCAAAGTCATTAATTTTGATGTTACTATACTTAATTTAATGAAGGAACATATGGTATTAGGAAAGAGGTACGTCCATGTAGAGTAAAATTATCATAGACTTTAATACATAAATAATCAAAATTATTTTTAAAATAAAAAGGTTAAATAACAATCGGAAATATTTAACAAAGAATGTATTATACTTAATACTTAAAAATAATACTTACCAGCAACTATTTCATCTACACAATTACTAATTTTGTGTTTTGTTTCACTTGTTGGCAGGAGTATAATGTATGGTACTTGAGACGAATTATTTTCATTTGAAGTATAACAATTATTGGACACATTATCTAAAATAAAAATTATTTCAAAAAAGTTAAAGTTAAATCTCAATATAAAATGTTTAAATAAGAATATATTCTCTTTTATACCAATTATAATTCATGTTTACCATTAATTATTAATTAATTGTTTTATCTTCAGAATCATAAATTTTCATATTAATTTTTATTTTGGTTGTTAATGAAGGAGGAGAACATGTAGTTGGATAAGAACTGCATTCATTTGAAAAAATATTATCATTTTCAAGGGAAATGGGTGCAGTTAAAATTTGAACGGCAAAACTTTCCAAAAATATTTAATATGCAGATTTTAAAAATTTTTATTGCTTGAAAGAGTAAAATCTTTTCTAGGGCACTCGTTTATCTAATTTTTGAGATTTTGTAGTGATACTTTTATTAATTTGTTGAAGTTTTAAAAAATTACAATTTTTTTAGGTTAAGTTGTACAGCAAAGGACATAATTTAAAAATCGGCAAGACGAGCTACTTTTAAGTTAATTTTACCGAACCAAAAAAAGAAAAAAATACTCCTATACATTAAGTGGTTAACTCAAAAAATGTAGTCTACAAAATTAAAAAAATATTATCGCTAAATTACACTATAGTACAACCAATGAAAAGTAAGCCGCGATACCAATGCACCTGGTGGCATTTCATCAAGACTTCCACAATTATTTGCTGCATAAATTAATTTCAAACCTTTGGATATACGAATATTATTATTTCTCCTTTATATTTTTATAAAAACGTATTTTTGAAGAAATTAAATTGACATACACCACTAGGAACGTAACAGTCAAGGCTCATTTTTCGCTGGCCGTACTATAGCAAAGCAACGCGCAATAACCCAAAAATAAAATTAATTTGATTTCAAATTAATTTTACAATTTTATTTTGAAATCTTTTTTGAGTAATGCAACTGCAAGATAAAAATTTTTCTAAACACAATATTTTAGAAATATTTAGATCAACAACAACTCTATCAATAACTCAATAACTCTATCAGCAAGTCCATATCTAGACAATACCACCTGTGAAGAAACTGCAAACTTTGCCTTTAATAAATAACCGCACTTGTTCTCCTTAATGCAATATTTAAAAAAGAATCATTATAAAAATGTTACAATCTATTGAAAAATTCTCTAAATATTATATGTTCTTTTGCCAATTAAAAATACAACTTACCAACAGTTTTTTCATCTTTATAGCAATTAATTTTTACATTATGTATTTTTTCAGTAAATGAGGGTGGCACACATGACATTTGACATAAATAACTTTCATTAGATTGGTCTTTGATTCTTGTTTCATTATTAGATGCATCATCATATTCTAGAAACAGAAAATAGCAGTATAAATTATTACAAATAATAATATCAATGGTTATAAGTGTAGCTTGAGTCAAAAAAAGTAAATTTTATTTAATGAGACTATATTAGACTTGAACGTGAATATTCCACAAATATTTGGAAATGTTTTCTTAGTTTTGGAAGGCCCTCCCCCCAATCTATGTCTATGACCTATGTCAATGGTTTTATGAGTATTCTGAGTAGGCTAAAACTAGAGCTGAGAAGTTCTACTAGTTCAAAATACCGAAATATATAAATATTTAAATATGTGGTATTGACAAAATGTGCAAAAATGTTCCAAATAAAATATTTTATACAACTTTCTTGGGTTATGAAACAAATATACAACATGTATAAATTATTCACATAGTCACATTTTTCTAAAAAAACATAAAAAAAACCAGAAGTATTCATATCCAGTGATAATTGTAAATTGAACATTGTTACTGCAATTTTTAAGTTTATTTATTAACCGTTCTCTCATCAGTTTCACTACAAGGGGGGTCATCTACAATTTTATAATTTTATGATTTCATGTTATAGTAGAGGTAGAAGTTACTTTTTTTACACTAATACAGGTTTCTAAAAACATAGTAAGCAGCATATATTATTAGCAGTAACAAAATAGTATTTATAACAATGACTTCTTTTAACTATTAAAAACTTTACTGTTGAAAGAGTTGAAGTTTCTTTTATTATAAGATATATCTGTGGATAATGTTTTTAATTTGTTTATTTAGAAATCATCATTAAAAAACATCAGTAAAATTAAAACAAATCCAAATGGTTTGAGTACAATATACGATTAATAATTATATTTACCATTTATATTTTTATCACAAATTTTATCAATCCTCCTTTTTTTGTTCATTTTAGTTGCTGGTGTTATTGAAGATTTTCTTTTGACCGAGTTATGATCTAAACAAAATATATATATAATTGTATACAAGTTAGTAATGATAGAACGATTGAGTAGGTAACAAGGGTAATTTAAAGTTTTAAATGAATTGAAGTGTATAAAAATTCCAAGTACATTAAATCTGAACAATGAGAGCTTTAAAAAAGTGTTTTTGTAATGAGGGCAACACTGGTTGGAAACCTATATTATTTAATAAGTTGGTTAGTTGTTGAACACGCAAGGTTGACAGTGACCTATGAGTAAAAAAAAGTGAAATAATTGAGTTTTTAGCCAATAAAAGTGAGAATAGCAACTATTTCAAATGATACCACAATAGACTTCAGACTTATATTGGATAGGGGGGGGAGGCATTAACTTTAAGAAATCCTATCATTTATGGCAGACAACTGGTTACCTACTTCAGATGAAAATAGTATAAATAAGTAAAAAATAGAATGAAGAATCCGTTGGAACTGCTACTGATTGCCACCATGAACCAATTTTTATACAACATAATTAAATTTAATTTTTATTCAATAAATAATTTTAAAAAGTAGTATTTAAACTTTGTAAATGATTTTTGTTAAATAATTATTTTAGATATGAAATCAAATTGCTTTTTAAGTACTCTATATCATTCATCTGCAATGTTATGTTATATAATACCTATTTATTAAATTAATTCTAGAATCATTCTAATAATTGTACCAGTAAACCAGTTAATTTAGGAAGTACTAGTTGCATACTGAGTTTTTGACTTTGAATAGAAAATAATAATAGGGGGGTGCATATCAAGCACTGGTATAAAACTATAACAAATATATCATAAATTGTAAGTTGTAGCAAACCACTGAGTGAGTGGGTCAGTTTTAACTACTTATGAATTTAGTAATTGAAAATTGTAAAGTATGTTTCAAATTAGGTACCATCTGGAGCCATGACTGAATATTATTGACATAACGAAAAACTTTTATCAGTTATCTATGAAAACTTGACCAAAAACAAAATCTTGCATCAACTATCAAAATTAAATTATAATACAACTTCCTTCTCACTAACAAAAAAAACATAACATACTTAACATAATCCCCTATACCACACAATAGCTGCTCTTGGATATATTCATTTTCAGTAATTTCTCAAAATATTCTTTCCACCTTTTCTATGTTTTTATAATTTGTAAGACTCTGTTATCCTCACTTTTTCTACACCACTTTTTCTTAAAGTCTGATCACTCTCTCATAATTTTTATTATTAATTTCTTGTGGTATCAAACATAAAGATTAGAATACTCATCCTTCTACCCAGAAAAGGAATAAAAAATAATACAATTGTTTGGTAACAACATAGTAGAATAATTTTATGATTTTGGGATCATACTAAAAAAAGTTAAAAAACAGTTTTAAATAAGTGCCAACTTAGTCTACTTTCAAACTCTTTTATGGCACAATATTTACAATATTTAACAACTGGACCACTCTTTTTATCCCAAAAAAATTGTCACAAAAAAAAAAAAAATATATCACTGTGAAACAATACATCTTTTACCAAATTCAAAATGTAAAATGAAAAACTAAAAAACATTATTAAGTACAAAAATTTCACACATTTTTACGTTATGTTTTGTCAATGTGTATAAATTGGAACATATTTATTGCTAATAGAGTAACTTACAAAATTTTTAATTTAAAATAAAACAACTTTCTATAAAAAGTTTTTTAAAAAATGCTGCAAATTGTTTATATTCCTCTAGTTAGTCGAAGTAGTAAACAATTCAAATATTATAGAACTTATATTATTCCAGTTTTATCCTATTAAGGTGAGATTAGAAACACACTAAAAAATATATTTTTACCAGTTAAAAATAGCCTACTAACTTGATTTATCGCAAACTAAAACTTTATTTGAACTAATGTTTTCTTGATCATACAACCTTGAATTGTCATTTAATTTTTTTGTGGTTACTTCTTCATATGCATGATTAATAACAACTATATAATAGGTATAATAAACATAAATATAATTAAAACAACCAATGTTCAACAATAGACAAATAAGAATAATTTACAATACCATTTATATCTTCTTTTGTGTTAGACTTAAGAATTGACTCTTCTTTGCAGTAATTTACTGTAGTTTCATGAACACTGTAACCTAAGAAAATAGATAAAGAAGAATATATGTCAATATTTTGCCTTTTATAAGACAAAACTAATAAGTTTATTTAATACTATTTTAAATTAAATGTTATTGTGAAAATAAAAATTTCAAATCAATTAAAAATGGAAAAATTGATTGTTGAAAGTTTGTATGTAAATATATATATATAAGAATATATGTCAATATTTTGCCTTTTATATGAAAAAACTAATTAGTTCATTAAATACTATTTTAAATTAAATGTTATTGTGAAAATAAAAATTTCAAATCAATTAAAAATGGAAAAATTAGTTGTTGATAGTATTAATACTATTATTTTACTTTGTTCAGCAATTCTCCACCCAATTATACTTACATGGGTCATCCAAAATTGAAACTTTTTTTGAATCATTTAAGTTTTGTTGATCATCCAGTACAAGTTGATCATCTGATTTAGAAGTTGTAAGTTCATCTTCTAAGTCATTAGTTGCTACTAGACACAATAATTTTAAATCATCTAAATAGAACAAAATACATTCTTTCATTGATTAAATACTAATTTATAAATTATACAGTATTCAATGAGCAGAGTTGATAAGATCACTAAAAAAACTTTGAAATGTACACAACCCCAGTGTTGTATTTAGTGACATAATAAATTTACATCCCCTTTTTAAAAATTTTTATTGAAAAAATAATATTTAAAAATTTAGATTTTTACAAATAATTATTTTTGTACATTAGAGAACACAGGAAAACAACGGCATCAATTTGACAAAAAAGTTTTGCAAGAAAAAAAATGCATTGTTAGGATAATAGATACCAATTGTCAATTGGTATTAAGAACATAAATTCTAAAACATTAAAATTCAATAAAAGATACGTAAAATTAAATTCTTTAACTTTGAGTATGGTAATTCTAGTAAAATCGGTTTAGATAAATCAATTAGTTTTAAAATCAAACACAATAAACATCTTTATTGAAACATAATATAATTTAACAACATTTAAACGACACATACGTAAATAAGAAATTTCTTATATTGTGTATTAAGTCTTAGAGCACCATGTACTATAGAATATAAATCAGTGGTTCTTAACCAGGGGAAAAATAATAATATGGGAATTTTTTGTTTGGGAGACGTATAGTGTTGGACTCTCATGTATAAGCGTTACATGAATCCAAAAAGGTTGAGAACCACTGATATAGATTAACAACTACCACGTAAATGTCTGTCACAACTAACATCTTGGTTGTGAGCCTAAGTTCCAGCATAAAGGGTATAGCTAGCACTCCCAATAAAAGACTAACAACCCCAATTTTATTCAAAGATGTTTAAGTGTTTGTCAATGATTAAACACAGAACACTCCAATAAATGTGGGTGGATTTGCGCTTATGCTCTTGGTTGTTACATTAATGTAATGACATATTTTAGCAATCCTCTTGACTCTACAATTCACAGTGAAAACATAGGTCTTAGAAAATATTCAAAATTATATTATAATATATATATAGCCACATATAGCACAGATACTACTGCACAATGCCCATAGACCTTAACTTATAGCTGAAGCAGGGGCGTATTTATGGGGGGGGCTGACGGGGCTGCAGCCCTCCCTGAAATATCAGAATAATAAAATAAATATTATATTATTTTGAGCGAGTACATTATATACTCTTACATGTTTTTCTTCAGCCCCCCCTGAAAAAATGCTCTGGATACGCCCCTGAGCTGAAGTATACAGATGGGGCGCAGGCGAGTGGTGTGGCATTGCCAAACACAGTAAACACAAGCGGAGAATAGAAGAAGTACGAGGGTATATTATTTTACAGGCTTTGCGCATGTAAATCTGTAACTCATGAATAACGCACTCACATTATGCTACAGGAACTACAACCACGCTCCGTAAGTATGTATAATGTCTATAATGTCCGCCTACTCTTTGTTTAATATGGCAGAACAATCCATTACACTAGTATTACATCTAGTATACTATCTTACATATAACATAAAACAAATAACTTACAAAATTAGAAGCTCAAACATTTGACCCAATGAAATTATAAATATAATTATCACAAATAAAGAAATTAATAAATAATAAATAAAAATAAAAATAGATATCATATTCTTATTGTAAAAAAACAAATCTAAAAACTTAATGTTAAATAACAACATTATCTGTTAATTATAAAAGCAGCTTACTTGTCTCTGCATTCACTGGACCATGACTTGAATTAATCAAACCAGACGGATTATCCAACTCTAAATCTTCTTCCTCGTTAGAAATTGTATCTTTATCAAAATTGTTCATGGCAGATTGATTTTTTTCTTCAACTGAGTCTTTAACAGATAGAACAAATATAGTACAAAATACACATATTTTACATAAAGGAGTTTATTAAAATCTTGGTTCTTTCAGTTGCCTGGTTAATAGTTTTATTTTTTAGCTGCACACATATCCTTTACTAAGATTTCAAATCTCAACAACAGAAATGTATTTTATTTTAGAATGTGCAGAAATATAATTTACAAATACTTATCAGCTATTTTACTTTTTGTTAGACAGCACACTGGGGGAGATACCAAGAGGTTGAGTACAAATTAATTTAAGGAATTATAATGCAAAAATTGGGCATCAAGACATTCTGAAGCTTATAAAAGGAGACCATAGTCTACACCAGTTATAGAATGATAATGGTTGCAGACTTTTAGACTTAGCCTCAGGCAGAAATCTTAGAGTTAAAAGTTGTGCACAGAGACATATGATGATAAGTTTTACAAAAATAAACAGAATGGAGAGAAGTGTCCATCTACTTTTACTTGTTCAGATGAGGTAAGGGTAATGCTATTTTTTTTCAACACAATTGTCATGCACTTGCTGCAATTTGGAACTCATATTCAAAAGCGGACTAGGCTCATATGCAGGGGCGGATAGGCCTATGGAGAAAAAGGTATTATCCCCATGGGCCTTTGCCTGCATTTATTATGGGGGGCCCTTGAAACCTGTGGCCTTAACCAGCCATCATTTTCTGTTATTTTATAATTTATACTTAAACATTTATCAGAGATTTATCACGGAAAAGATAGGCGTTGAACCCAATGCTCAACATAAAGCTTTAGGTTTTGTAGAAAAATTATGCAAGTAAGAAGCTATTATAATGGCTCAAATATTTTTGCAAATTTTTTCAAAAAATACTTCGCTATCTAAGTATCTTTAAGGTTATGAAGTAAATATTCATACGATATGGTAAAATCAACACTCAAAGACCTTAAACTTAATGCTAGAGATTTTGTAAGAGTTAGACTTAAAGCACTTCTCTACAACAAACAAGTCGAATTAACAGAAAAATCCTCCGTCTAATGCGTTAAAGGTAAATAATTTTACTAAAAACCATACCACAACACAATAATTGTATATATATATAAATTCAGAATTATTCTGAATTTATATTTCATACTCAAAAATAATGTCAAATACTTATGACCAAAAACATAAAGCAAAATCTGCAAGATGACGCATTTTTGTAAACAATCCATAAGCAAATAACCACGACAAAATAAATATAAAATTATAATAATAATATATAATATAATAATTAAATTTATTTATTTTGTCATGCAAATAATTTTATTTTAAACACGATTTTAAAGTATTTGCAATAAGACCATAGAAAAATAAATAATATAAGTGTATACACTAATGAGTAATGACTAATGCATAAAAAAAGAAAAAAAGACTATATCCAAAACATACTGAAGGAGGCAAAACAAGTTTTTGCTAGTCATAAGGGACCTATACAAAATAATAAGCTTCTTTAGTAAAGATTATAAACATCACAATGTAAGTAAGTTCTGATAAATCATGATGGAACGCTAATCACATCTAAAGAAGTGATAGCAAATGTTTGGGCGACCTACTTTAACCAAATATTGAACTGTAATGTACCATTAAGTTGATTCCCGTTACCCGTCATCCGAGACCATGGAAATTAATAATACACTATGCTTGGCAAAAAGTAAGGTAAAATAGAGAAACAAATAAGAAACCTAAAGAACTAAAAAGCACCTGGAGAACTACTTAAAAGTATAGATAACGGGTTGCTTGATTATGTGACTGCACTAATAAAAGAAAATTTGGGAATAAGAAGTAATTCCAGAGAAGTGGAAAACAGCACTGTTATATCCTATACTCAAAAAAGTCAAGTTCTATATTAAGTTTATATTAAACATAATTAAGCCATGAATGTAAGACTTTTTATCAAGCAGATTTTACACAAAACAAACCAACTACAAACCAGATATTTATTTTGAAACAAATTTTTCAAAACATGTGGGAGTTTGACAGATACTTATCTGTACATGTGTTGTTAATCAATTTCAAGAAGACTAATGACTGCATACACAGAGAATTCCTTTTGAATATAACAAGACAGTTCAAACTACCCCAGAAGTTAATTAATTTAATAAAAGCAATCAACCTTAACACGGAAATAAAGGTCAAGGTTGGCAATATTATATCGCAAGCAATTCCAGACTGGTTTACGACTGAATTAAGACAAGGGATGTTTTATCACCCATACTAATTAATGTAGCATTAGAAAAAGTCATCAATCAGGAAGAGCCTAGAGTGCTAACTGCTTTCATTTTTATTTGTTTTGTTAATTTTTTAAAATATTTAAACATAGCATTC
Organism: Hormaphis cornu; assembly: GCA_017140985.1. Lineage (NCBI taxonomy): Eukaryota > Metazoa > Arthropoda > Insecta > Hemiptera > Hormaphididae > Hormaphis > Hormaphis cornu. The sequence goes on from CM029357.1 coordinate 27,596,748, forward strand.
TTTTTATTTAAACATATTTATACTTTTTGAAACTAACCAAGTAAAAAAAAAAAAGAAATTTTGAAACAAAAACTACTCATTGATGAAACACACATTATGTGTTAGGGAGTTCTATTCCGAGTTAAGAACAAGAACATTTACGACATACATTTAGCAACATGAATACATTATTTAGTAAAATTGTAAACAATGGGCTAAACTATAGTCCATAGTCATAATTAAACTAATAAACAATTAACTACTTCCCTGAAAATTCTGTAAATCCCCCAGGTTGGAAAACACTATAAAATATACATGGTAGTTAAAAGTTCACTATTTTAAAAGTCAATATACCTGATATACATGGCCTCAAAACAAAATCTTCTTCGTCCAATTCAGCTTCATTAACATTATTTTGCTCAGATTTGTTTTCTGGGTACAAACTATCATCTTCTTTTGGGAGACATGAAAAAATAATTTTTACTTAGTATTCAAATACATTCTGTTTTTTACATTCATTATTTTTCAGAGGTTGTTTTTCACAGTCAACACACAAGCATTTTATAATTTGTATTCACTATTTTTACTCATTAAGAAACGTAACTAGAGGCCATTCAAAAAGCAATTTAAGGAAAAGGGAGTATGTTTTTAAAATAATTTAAAAATTTAACATAAAAAAGTTCTTTTTAATATAGTAAATGGTAAATAAAAAACTCAGTTCAAGAAAACAAGTATAACAAGAATATGCGTTATTGATAAGGGATTAAATTTAATACTTAAGAATACTTCAAACATTGTAATTTAAATAATATATATTTTTAATTAATGAAATTATTCATTAAATATTAGTTTTATATTTTGTAATTTGCATGAGACCATTGTTTTGAGCACAATCAAAATAGGTTTGTGTAGTTTAGGTGGATGTAAAACATAGAAGTGCAGTTAGATTAAATCGAAAAAAGTTTTAGTAAGATAATTCCAGTAAGATTGAAATTTAAGTTTTACAGGAATACGTCAAGACATCAACTACATGTTATACAACCATGTTATATACGGTTAGGATTGTAGGGCAGTCAACAGGAAAATAAAAAAACACTAAGATGGATGACAAGTGGAGTGAAGAGAGTAAGAGAGAATGAGCAACAAATACGTAAAAGATAGTATTTAAGCATTGGGGTAAAAAACATTAAAGGATTAAAGGATGGTTTAAACATGTCATAAGAATAGGAACCAAATGCACGTTAGAGGAAGATGACCAAAAAACAACATGTTTGAGTAAGATTGAAAATTATGAGGGTTGCACAAGTAGCGATAAATTGAGTCTCAGGAAACACAGGGTCTTGTCAAGTCCCAGCCACATATATACATTACTATCAATATATCATTATTAAGTACAGAACTACCTATATACTGATACAGTTGATATTATTACTTATTATACTTAGTTATACTAGGTAAACACAATGTACTATTCAGTGTAGTATATGTCATGCGTGCAATAGTGAGTAATAACTACATAATAATGTAATATAATTTTAAAATGGAACCAACTAACCAGCAAAAAAAATAAAATTATGATTTTAAATAATGGGTATATAAATCTCGTTTTCACAAAACTTTAAATGATGCACAGTGGGCCAGATATTAATAAAATTGGACAAAAATGAAAAAAAAGAAAACAAAATCTCATATATTTTGTAATAGATTAAGTTTGGGTACATTATAATGTATTGTACAGATAATATTTGTTGCGGTAATTGACGGTTTTTCCCGTCATTAAAGCTTATCAAAAGACGATTGCGTATGTATAAATATCGATTCATTTTGCGTTTTCTGTTTGTACATACACATCAAGCTATCGTGTAATTGAATTTCTTATGTTTATTTTTTCAACTATTCAACATTTGTGGTATCATCTAAAAGCTCACGAGGTAAGGAATATTTTACGATGCTTAAAATAGAAATAAGTAATATATTTAATAAAAAATCAAACAATTAAAACAACTAGTTTTATGATTAATTTTTATTGTTTTTCTAAAATTCTATACGCATATACTTCTTATTAGTATTGATTAGTGCTATAATGGCTACATAATATTATCAGAAATTAGATATATTTTTTAAATATGTAACTTTTAACTGCACATATTTGCACGATTTTTTTTAACAAAAGGAATTATTTGAAATTTTAGAATGCCATCTGTAAATATATTTCGGCGAGAATTATATTTATTACTTGAAAATTCACCAACAAATAATAACGATCGTCTCAATGTTCTTATCTCATACATAAAAACAAAATTAAATACAAGTGAAAATATATTTTTTGAAATTGAAGACGATGTAAAAGAAAAAATAAATTTTTTCTTGTACGATCTTGATAAGCGATGGAAAGTATGCCATAGAATACGCGATCGTTTTGAACTAAAAAACAACGATTGGCTTCGAAAAAATTTTGAACTTCCTAATATTCAACCTCCAAATACCTCCTTTGGTAGACCACAAGTTACATTTTTAAATGCTAGTGAAAAAACTAAACGTTGACGAACGGAGCCATTGAGAAAATCTACTTCTGTTGATGAACTTGTTCATGCCACACAAATTAGTCTTAAAGAGCACGGTAAAAACGACGAGAGTAAGCTATTAAAAGAATCAACGTCAACTACTCCCACTCGTGCTCATAAAATTAGGAATGCATATAAAAATTTAACAACCCTAAATGAGATTGTACCTTATTCTGAAGATGAGGCTTTAGCTTTAGTAATGGATATTAAACTAACCAAATCTCAGTATACATTAATTAGATTACAGGCAAAAAACAAAAAAGCTAATTTATATCCATCTTATAATAATGTGAGAGTAGCCAAATCTCGTTGTTATCTTGACCAAAAATATATTAGTATTTCTGAAACACGCGCAGTTGAACTCCAGGGTTTACTTAATCATACAATTAGTCGAATAATTCAATCATTAAATGAATCAAATTTATTATTTTTTGAAAATCAGACATTAATTCTTGTAAGTAAATGGGGTTTTGATGGAAGTCGGGACAGTCTCAATACAAACAAAAATTTTTTAATACGGATTCTACAGATAGTAATATATTTTTGTCATCTCTTGTTCCAATATGGTTCTATGCTCAATGCAATGATAACATAGAGTTTAAGAATAGTATATGGAAAAATCCGAAAACTTCTTCTACTAAGTACTGTCGACCAATTAGACTACAATTTGAAAAAGAAACAACTGAGCTTACAAAAAAAGAATTTGAAGATATATCGGAACAAATAAAAAAATTAGAATACTCAACTGTTACTCAAAAAGAAAAAATATTTAAAATCAAACATGAATTGATATTGAGTATGATCGATGGAAAAGTGTGTAATGCTATTTGTGATAATTCATCAAGTCAGGTATGTAATGTCTGTCTTGCTTCTCCAAAAGATATGAACAAAATTGAAGTTGTACAAAGACGACCCACTAATACTGCAACTTATATTTATGGATTGTCGACATTACATGCCTGGATTAGGTTTTTTGAGTGCCTCTTACACGTAGCATATCGCTTAGATTTTCAAAAATGGCAAGCAAGAAATGAAGATAAAATTAAGTTTCAGAAAAAAAAAAGAGAAATACAAATGAAATTTAAAGAAAAAATGGGACTTTTGGTTGATGTTCCACGGCCAGGTGGAAGTGGTACATCCAACGATGGTAACACCGCGCGTCGATTTTTTGCAAATTCTCATTTATCATCAACAATTACAGGTGTCAATGAAGAGGTTATTAAACGTTTTGGCGTAATACTGCAAGTTATTTCTACCGGATACAAGATTAATTTACAACTGTTTGACAACTATGCAGTTAAGACAGCTAAACTATTTGTTTTACATTATCCCTGGTTTTATTTACCGGCGAGCGTTCATAAAATTTTGCTACATGGCTCTTTTATAATTGAAAATGCATTACTTCCAATAGGTCTTCTAAGTGAAGAAGCACAGGAAGCGAGAAACAAGGATATTAAAAAATACCGGGAATATCATACTAGAAAAATATCACGAGTTAAAACTATGGAGGATTTATTCAATAATTTATTAGTGTCTTCTGATCTCTACATTTCTAGTTTACGCAAAACATATGAAAAAAAAAGTATTCCGTTAACTATTGAAGCAAAACAGTTATTACTATTAGAAAAAAAAGAATATGCTAATGAAGACGAATATGAAGAACAGTGTGAAAATGAAACATGTTGATGAAGAAAATTCTGATGACATTTAACTATGTTTATTTATATTATGTATTCAATTTCCAATGTATAATACATTATATTTCATATTTCATTACATACATGTTATAATAATTTAAATTTGTGACAAACAAAAAATTTAATTATTTTAAATATACCTAATATATAATAAAATATATTATAAAATATTATTATATTTTAAATATATTTTTTTTAAATATATGGGTTATTTTAATTTTGTATATAGGTATATTAAATAAAATAGTGTTTAAATAAAAATAAAATTAATTTTTATTAATTTTAAGTTGTTTATATTTATATTTAATATTTATGTCCCATTATTTTATATTATGGCCCACTGTGTGATGGTGTGCAGGAATGAACCTGCTGCAAAAGTACATGTAAGTGATTATAAAACTGCTCAATATGGTGAAAATAATTAATTATTTAACGATTCTCATTTATATTCATTTATATTAGTCACCAATGTCATTTTCTTTATAGCAGTTAATTTCAGTTAATTATGTTTTTTGGCAAGTAGGGACAAACAAGTGTTTTTTCATGAACATATTTCACGTGTTCACGTTCAAATATTGTAAACAGCACTCGTCTTTTTTTTTTTCAAATAAAACATAATTGTAAACAAAATTTATGTTTTCAATGAACTTGAACAAGATTTAGGCCCTTCAAATTCAAGTATGTTTTGATTGATGACTGTTATACATTATATAATTATTATATAATAGTACAAATTATAATTTGATGCAGAAGCAGTCAACCTATACATGTCTTAATAAATTATCATATTAATTTAACAGTTAATTCCTTATTTTAAAACAACAGTTTACATTAATAAAATGTGTAGAATTTTAAATTTCTGAAATCCTAAGTAGGTTCTAATTATAATTGGAATTAATATGATACAAATAAAAATCATAAATAATTCAAAAACTTTTCCAAACTAAAATACGTGACAGACATAATATTATTCTAATGTATCATCTGTATCTGTATACTATACAAAATAGAACCCCTTTTTTTGTATACACGCGTATAACTTAAAAAGTACCCAACAGATTTTAGTAATTTTCACTAATCAATAGGTTGAGCGAAGATTTTAATGTACAATTTATTCATATAACTTGATTAATAAAATGTCTATGATATAATCAAATTTGTGCCTTACAGACGTATATATTTAAATACCATAAAATTATTGCTCCGTGTTCAGATTCTTCTTGCGCAGTGGCACTTTTATAAGATTTTAAAGACAGTTTCTAGAGCTTGAACCACAATATCAGTTGCCTTTTTGAGAAAGAGAATACAGATCGCAAGAAAGTGCTAGAAAGTCTAGCACCAAAAAGTCTCAGCAACTATAGGCAGAATATGTCAGAAATACAAGATGGGAGTCTAGCACCGAACGTTTGCAGACTTATTGCTACTGCACAAGGGCAACAAACATCTAGAGTACACAATCGAAGTGCACCTCACAGTAAAAGATCAGCTTTCAATTATGATTTCAATAACTATATCTTTATCTACTGCACGGGCAACGCCGGGCGGGACAGCTAGTATAATAATATAATATGATTTTTTATATTTTTAAATTTTATACTCTAAAGACTTAATCTAATTGTGTTTTATAATACCTATAGTGTAATGAATTTAAAATAGAATATTTTTTTATGAAATAATTTAACATAATAATATACAATGTTAACAAATTTAATACACAAAAATAATGAATAATAGATTGTTTGAAGTCACTTTTATACTGACTGTAAGCCAAGTAATAGTTTCAAACTAAAAAATTTTAATGAACAAGTTTGTTTTTCAAAGAATGTGAATGTGAACGTAAACAAATTTACAAGTATTTACATTGAATGTACGCTTACCACCATACGTACAACAAATAGTTGCTTATCATAAACTTTGAAATGAAACCAAAAGTTCACAAAGATCCAAATATTGTTGACAAATTACTAGAAATACATTTGGAGTCACATATAAAATTACTAAGCAAATAATATATGCTCAATAAATAACTTGAGGGAAAAAATGACGTAAGTATGCAACTAATTTAATAAACCAAATTGAGTTTGTTAGATTCATATACCAAAAACATAATATTTACATGCAATACACATAATAAACATATTGACTTCTAATCAGGTTTTTTAAATTTAAAAAGAAAAAACATGTGCTATTTTATTTTTTGTTTTTTGCTGGGACTCAACTCACCTACAATCTTTTTTTCCAGGACCCAATTTATACCAAGGATTGCTAACCCCAAGTCATTAAGAGGAACGCAAAGGAGAAATAAGAAAATATATATAATATATGTTACCTATATATAATAACTAGTACAATTTTGGATTTTAATTATCACTAATTTAGTTTCAATTAAACAATATACCTTTAGGTGATTCATTTGTCTTTTGAAAATTTTTGATAAAATTGTTGTCCAAAAACGCTACAACATCTTTTTCAGTGGAAACACAATAATTCGCTAAATGTCCATTTGAAATGTTCAGATCTAAAATAAAACAATAATAACAGACTTGAAAAATAATAAGTTTTTAATACATTGGGCATATAATTATCTTAAAAAATTAAATATTAATGAAATTCATATTATTTTTAACTATTGTTGACCTTTGTTTTGTACAAGTTTCATTTTGTTTTCAAATTCTGGACTTTTGGATAAAGTATTCATTTCAATATTTGGAACAGCATTTGATAAAGATGAATCCTGAAAACAATCATTCATTGAAGTACATAACGAATTACTAATAAATTAAATATCATTAACTAATGTTTAAAATATTTGATTTAACATCAGAATAAGTAAATTTAGATTTTAAAACATTTAGAACTTTAAAAATAGATGGCTATATCTATTTTTTTTTTTTTTTTTTTTTTTAGTATATAATTAACTTGAATACATAAACATTAGTTATTTTCTACTGAAACATTATTAACAAACACATGGCTGTAAGTTTATATTATATTATATTATATTATATATATAATATTATTTTACAACAAGGTAAAAGTTGACAAAAACTAAAACTATAATGAGAAATGCAGTATACGTGCATAACAACATAAAAAATAACAAATTGTACTCGGTGCACAGAGTGACAGCATGTTGCATGCAAATACATATATAATATATATTGTATTTGTGCGCCACCAGAGTTTTCCCAACCAAGTAGCAAAAATGCAGTTTTTCTAACGCAATTTGGTTGCAGCAGACTTGTACTCTCTACAAAGAGTTATATCAAAAATAATTACATACAAAATACCAACTAATGATAATTCACTCTAATTTATCAAAATTCAACTAACATTTGCCCTCTTTAAAATATTTTGGGTATTGTCTTCAGTCAAGGGCTTAGGAGGTATCTAACAGTGCCACCCAAGAAGAAATATTTTAAGGTCTGCCCATTTTTTATTAATAGTATGTACTTATTACAATAACATCTTAAATTATGTCAATATTCTTTGTAACGTATTAGAAACAGTTCTCAAATAATAATAATAAAGTCAATAACGTGCAACCAATTCAAACGAAAAATTGTTGATAACTAATTAATCATAATACTGCAATACAAAGATTTGAATACAAAAACAGTGTTAAAAAAAAGGTAAAATTTGTATTTGATCACATTGTACACTAAACTAAGACTGCCTAGTTTGAAGTAGTTGCAGTTGGAACTTAGGTGGAGGTAAAAGGTAGTAAGTATTTTTCCCAGGTTATACTGTTTTGGCCAAACTCATGATTTGGACAGGTGGAGCCACAGGTTGTACCGCACTTCTGTATTACAAAATTAATCACTCCTTGTACGACTAGTCTCTTGCCTGAGGAGACACCCGGCACACTCACTTAATTTTTTTTTTTTAGTGTGACGGTGATAATTAACAACCTATTTTCTAAGGTAGCCCATAAAAAAAATAAATCACACATGTTTAAATCTGGTGTGTGTCACCACACTTGACAAGTCACTCCATCCAGAGACCACTTGAATAGGGAATGTTTTTAGTTTGGCTATTACTATAATATGCACGTACAACAAGACCTTTATATTTACCAGTCACAAACCACGACTACAAATGGTACAACCTAGGAAAAACTGCAAGACCACTCACAAAATTTTATCTCCAACAAATCTAAACTATGACCACTTCAAACTCATTGTCAGCTCGGCAGCACTCAGTATAATATGTATATTATAAACTCAATATTACATTATAAAATTAAATAACTAGTGGCTGTCACTATAAATATGATATAGAACATACTATAACATTTTATTCTAAACAATTTTTTCTGAAAACATGAAACTTTATTACATTAATACCCTCTCAAAAAACACTAGTACTTAGTACACTAAGTCACTACTAAAACACGGTTTACAAGACAAAATTTATTGGCAGTTATGATACATCAGTTATCAATCATTTTTTTATCAGTAATTTCGTATTCATTAGTTAATTAGGATATTAATAATTATTAGAATAGCAAATATATTCTTAGTTATTTATAATTCAGAACATTTAATATATATTACACAGGAAGTGAGTCAATAAGAAATGTAATTAATATTTATACAAGTAAGTATATTTATAAAAGTAAATACAAAACTGTTTATATTCTATAAATTATTCATTTTTTTCAATATAACATGTAATTATATGTTAATCAAGCATTGAATAATATGTCAATGCGCAAACAAATGTTAGATGTTAATTATTGTGAGTTAAAGTACATATTTTTTTCTTTTTGGGGATATTAATATGAGAAACATTAGATGAAGAGGACATTATACTGACACAATTTTTTTCCGCATCAACTGGAGTTCTATTGTTTTCTGTAGCAACTGGTACTTGTTGAAAATTAGAAACTAACAAGCCAATTTGTTCGTCGCTTAAAAGCTCAATTTTCAAGAACGGAGGTTGGTTTAATAAAGAAAGTTCTTCATTTTGCTTCTAAAAAATCAAAATATATACATATTACACTAACTTAAATTGTTGGTACATCCTTATTATTTAAAGGTAGTGAATTAAGTTGACTACCAAATATTGTTTAATGATAATTGACCAAATAGTAAATGATTGGTCAAAAATTGGTCCACAATATTTAAAACTTATTACATAAATAATTATTTACTCATCACAAAATAATTAAAACTATCATTACATACTACAAGTAGTTTGTTCTTAAGAGAGCACAACTCCAACAATATTTTAAGAGACCAAATAGACAAACAATTAAAATTAAACTTCAAGAAAAATTAAAATGCATTTTAATATTTTAATAATAGTCTGAAATAAATATAAGTTTTGATTATTGTTTTATCGTGTAATTGGTTCAAAAACATGTTTATAATTTTTTTTTTTTTTAATTTTGCCTTTTAGAATGAACACAATAAGTTAAATATGGAGCATTCAACATACAAAAATCGACACACTTAATAATTGCACTCATTATTTTTAATGAAAAAAAGTAAGCCTGTTATAAGTATATAGCACTACATGCATAATAAATTATCAAAACGAATTCCAACCTCCCTGAGTCAATTGCCAAAGCCCTCAACCAGGAACCCAATTCATTATCCAACACAATGAAATTCATCATAACTGTAAAATTAACAAAAAAATTTAAACTCAGCATCTCAAGGTCAAAAAATTCATTCATCAAAATTAACTATCTAGTCTCAATTAACTATAAGCAAACTTCATGTAATACAATTATAATTTCTTTTTGTTTTCCTTTTCTCTATGTCACTAGTTTTTAATAACACCCAATGGCCATAGCTGCGGAGGGTTTATTTAAAAAAAAAAATTTTTTAAAAATTATCAAAACAATTTTATAATAAAATTATTGTTGTTGTTTATCACAGTATCATAGCCCACATGAAAAATAAGTATTGGTACACTGATATGTCCGAAAGATTATTAACTTAATTATTTTAGATCTATAATGGTTTATATTGTAAGAAAAAACTTTTGAAACCCAAAAAGGACAAGAATCGATCATTCTAGGTTGCGTGGGTGGTTTGACGAGTGGGACACTGGTTAGGAAGTTGTGATTGAAACATATTATTTAATATCTCTAAACAATAATAAATCATTGCTTTTAATAAAACAATTCTGAGTGGCTTAGTTATATGGTACACGTCCTGGTAAAAACCAAATTTAACAATAAAAAAGGTCCAAAATTCTGAGTTGTATCCACGTATAAAGAATATTAACTAAAAAAATTTTAAATCATTTGGACCAGTATTTGAGGAGTCGTTACGATTTTGGTATCGATTGCACAACAGTGCATAATTTATTGTTACAAAACCAAATTACACTATTTTTCAATACTTTATTTATACGCTTTCAGAATCTACTAATCAGATTTTTTTGAAATTTATTTATTCAGATATCAAATGTTGTTTTACATGAAATATTTAATTTTCAAATCTTAAATAACAAATTTATGTTACAAATTTTTTTCAAAAAATAAGTCAAAAGTACGATCAATTTTCTAACTTTTAATAACTAAAAAAAAAATTGTGACCATAGATTTTTACACTTTTATAGTAGTATATGTACTAACTTACCAACCTTGTATTTATGTTTCAAAACGTTTTGTAGAAAATTAAATATTTTATCAAACAAAAACTACAAAGAAATTTTAGAAAATGTTCTATATCTGACTCAAAAAATTTTGAAATCACTTAAATCTTGGACACCAAACCTGTATTTTACATATTTTAAAATTGTGTACAAGTTTCAGATAGTTCAGATTATTATTTTGGAAGTTATGGTCAAAAAACTAACTTGATTGTCAAAAAACATGTTATTAATTTTTAAATGTTTTTCTTTAGATTTTGCTTAGTTACTCTTCAAAATTTGTACCAGCTTAGTTCAAAGGACTTTCAGAAAAAATACTGACTTTAAAAATAGGAGTATTTACTAAAACCTAAAGTGTTGACAGAAAAAAATTTATCATTGTAAAAACAATACATTCTTTGCCAAGCTCAGAATCTAAAAATTTTTATTAACAAAAATACAGTAAAAAAAATTGTTAGTCAAAATATGGTAGACCACAAAAATACTGTACATCACTTACAACACTTTAACTATACAAAAAAAACCTAAATTTAATTTACAATCTACTATACACTCGAGATTGGAAATAATTTAAGTTAAACAAGAGAAGGCTGTGACTAAAGTTGTATTAAGAACCTTTAATACAGTAACAGCAACTAACAATTATAATTTAAATCGACTGATGATACTGTAAATATTGCATAACTAATTTACATTATAAAACTTTACAATACTTCATAAAACTTTATTTAATTCATTCATATTATGTTAAAACTTAAAAACCTTAATTTTGTAACTATAATCTTGGTTTTGTTCATAAAAGAATGTGTTACAGTGTTACCCAAAAAAATTCACATGGTAGCTACACATCAAGCAACTAATTAAGTATCATAATTTGTACGTTATAACAAAAACAATTTTACCTTAGTCATTGCTTTTAAATAAAATTTAATTACCGTACGGGCTAGTTATGATGGACTGAACACAGAGTTAAAAATGTAGGAATAAAATGTAAATTTTATAGTAGGGAAACTTATGAGACAGTAATGCTATATACAAAACAGACTATCTTGCTACAAGCCACCAGGTTTGCATGAAACATTATTGATTAGATTTCTCACTTTATTATATATTCATGCTTATCATATTTTATAGTTTAAACACAATACTTTAAAACCACAAAATATGAGGGCTCCAATTAACAGTAGAATTTTGGGAAAAAACTTTTAAAACCCGTTACATAAATAAACCTAAATAATTATTACTTTTTAAAATACAGTATAGAAGTTAAAGTTGTTTTATGGATACACTACTGTTTGAATAAGTTATTAATTATAATAATTGAGAAACTTAATAAGTATAATAATAATAAAATACATCCAAAAAACTAAATTTTAATCACCGAAAATCTAAATTATCAATTTTAGGTACATAATTCTACTTTCTTCCAGAACTTCATCAGTAGGTACTTACAATTATGGTATCCTTAAGTCTTTGTTCAACAAGATATTTTTTTCTTGCCGCTCTAAAAATTAATACAATAATACACATTATATATATAAATATATATATATATATATATTGAACATAATAATAGAAACAAATACAATTAATTTAAGACAAATCAGCAAAACTTTATTAATTTAATTACCTATTTGCTTGATGTAATTTTTTTACAAATTTATCGTTTTCTTTATTTATTGCTAAAAGTCTTTGACTCTTTACTGGGCCATCAAATCTAAAACATTGAATTCAATAAAAAATAAATGTCATTTACATATTTCTATAATAAAATATCAAAGTGAAGCCAAACCAAACCTAACCAAAGTGGCTTTCAAAATTATAACATTACTTACTTTCGAGAAAATTTTATGTAATGGATGCCATAATATTGTTCACCGTCAACATAGTTTGAAATGTACTGAATTTTCGCTTTATAATAATAATTTCGGAATTTGCACCAAACCTGCTGTCCTAAAGTTGAAGAAAAAATTAATATTAACTCTCAGTATTAAAATATTTTTTTTTATACTGCCTAGTAATAAAATGTACCTAAGAAGGTAAATATGCAAAATGGTTTAATTTAAACAATAGACAATAAAAAAATAATTTTGCTGTCAACATTTCAAATGTAAAACACAGTAATTTTTTTTTTCTTTTAAGTAAAGCATTTATCATCCTGCAAGTCATAGAATGATAAGAACATAAATAAAAATTTTAAGTTACATAGGTATTAACTTAATCAAAATATCTTTAGCGTTTGAAAAGATCAATGAGTTTCAGTACCTATAGAAGCAATACTGAGTACAAAAAAATGACTGGGATAGAAAGAGAGGTGGAAAGGATAATAAAAGCAGAAAGAGCATCATACATATATATATATATATATACCAAACATATAAACCGTTTTGTATTTACTTATATACATATTATACTTGAATAAATATTAGTTACATTTCTTATTGACTTACTCCCTATATAATATACATTGAATGTCCCGAGTTAGAAATAACTATGAATATATTTATTATTTATAAATATACTAAATAACTAAGTTATAAATATGAAAAATCCAATAAAAATGATTGAAAACTTGTCTACTCATCGATCTAAGCATTCTCATTTCCGCTACACTCATACTTTGTTTTGTTTTCCTATCAACCGCCCAAAACTCTCCAAACCATACTGCACAAAAATATAATATATTCCTACGTTTTCTTCTATAAATACTTATAGGTAGGCGCATACTCATAACACCCTTTGTTATAGTGTTCTGCCGATTTATTGGTCACATAGAGCCGTTGAGTTTTTAGTCTTGAGTACCGTTGTGTTTACCAAACGCTACAATAAGTAGTTGGCAGTAGTATAGTTGGCTAGTATAGGTAAAGTGTACATTTCATGTCCCAAACTTGTGGTTCATGAATGGAAAGAATTGGCCCGGGATGGAGAAAAATTGAAGGATTTAGTGATGGCAATGAAAACCCTTAAAAGAGTATTAAGAGCCAGAAGATGAAATATACGGCTGTTGTCAAAGATAGACTAAGTACATACTTGTTTAAATTAGAAAATAATTTAAATTGTACAAAGATCTCACTCATTATTTGGCTAGTATAACTATGTAGGTAATTTACTTCAAGATATTTTAATATACCTAGCAATAACTCCTCGAATAACTCATTTCATGTCTATTCAGTATCCAAGTACGTAGATACTTAATTTTTGACACAATTTGTCTGTATTATTACTGGATAGTGATCACAAAAATCTCTAAAATCAATATTTCCAAACACCATATATCATTTTAATTACATTTCATGATCATAATAATAAAGTCTCAACAAATTTTTTTGAATAATTATATTATTATAGCATCTTATCTAAATTGCTTAACAGAATAGGTAACTATAGTTAAAAAAAATAGTTTCAAGGCAAATTAGTATGTGAAGGGTAGACTAGTATGAATCGTAGAAAAACTAACGTTTATAGGCTTACTAAAAAAAACCCCAAATAAACAAATGAAAAGAAACAAAATAATTACTACCTAATGAAGTTAACTTAAAGTACCTAAGTAGGTATTATAAGTAAGTAAGTTATTGGCAAACTAACAATGTTTGTAAACCTATTAAAAGAAAGAATACATTGGTAATAAGGTACTTGGACATTCTTTATATTAAGAGTACAGTTACACACAAGTAATTTTAGTGCCTAAGCATTACTACTGTTAAGTACAAATCTTGAAACATGTAAGCATCTTGAGTGTTACGTGGTTTTATGGGAGGATTTTCCACAGGTTTGGAGATTCCAAGGTTGTGTAATCATCAAAATTTTAAAACACTAATGGTAAACAAACATAATATCGTCACAAGACAAAACATTCAATGAGCGCATCCAAAAATAATTCCAAAAACCACAAGTTTGGCACATGAAATGTACACTTTACCTGTACTTTACTAACTACCAAATGTAACGTTCTAAAAAAATCAACGGGTCTATGCAACCAACAAATTGGTAAAATACGATAACTGTGAGTGTTATAAGTGACTTTTAACTTGCCTACCTATAAGTCTACAGAAGAAAATGTAGAAATATATTACATTTTTGTGTATGTGTTGTATAGTTCGGAGAGTTGGGCGATTGACAGAAAAAAAAGAGTGCGGCGGAAATGAGAACGCTTAGATGGATGAGTGGAGTAACAAGAGAAGATAGCTAATAAGAAACGTAATATATGAATAGGGTAGTATCGGTGTTACATCAATAATGGATGAGGGGAAAAAAAGATGGTTTGGACATGTAATGAGGAGAAAAGAGACTGAAGCAGTAAGAGCGGTTATGAAAACGATAGAAAAAAATGTTGATGGAAAAAAAGGTAGAAGAAGACCAAAGAGATGGATGGAAACAATTTAAAAAGACGTGTGGTTAATCTGCGGGCAGAATATGTGAATGATCGTGATGAGCGGAGGAATAGGACGAGGGCGGCCGACTTCAAATAGTTGGGAAAAAAACAAGATACCTAGAGGGGCCCTAGCTAACATAATAAAATCGATCGTTTTAAATTTAATTATTAATATATAATATTGCGTACGATAAAATTGCGTTCGATTAGGGCTCCTAAACTCTGGGTGCCCGTGGGCCTCTGTACGGCCCAAAAAGACCCTGACGGATAAAGGGCCGTTTCGTTTTTTCCCTCGTATAGGTCGCATTCGCGCAGGGCAGGGACGCAGTGGCCGACGAGCACGCTCGCGTTTACTTACCTTTTTTGAACTCGAGCTCATCGTCCGAATGACTGTCGGACATCTTGTAGTAATAAAATAAGTACTTGTAATAAAATAGAGATGTAGAATATTAATTATTACTTATAATATATGAACACATAATATACGAACGACGAACGGGAGAACGTACCGGCACCGAACGACCGACAAGTGACGAGTGCGCAGTGGCGAGTGGCGGCGACAAGAATGTAATATTGTAATGTGCCGCTGATTTAGCGGCGACCGCGGCGGCGGCGGCGGCGGCGGCGGCGTCGTTATCCGCGGTGCGCGCGCACGCACTATCTGCGGAGTACGGTCGCGGTCGCCGGTGGCGGGAAAACAGATTTTTAGATTCCGAGTGAAACGACGAATGTATTCGGTTTTCACATGTTTTTTTTTTTCTACCACCATGTAATCACGATCACTTCTTCAATAATACTCCAATTTTTAACGTCAGTAACTTTAACGATAAGTACCTATATGGACACAGACGGTACTTAAGTTAAGAAGTAACAATCAAAAAACTATGCCAATATTAAGGAAAAAACGTTAAAAATTACGGCAAACGTATTTTTGACACATTCTATTAAGATTTTCGGTCATAACTTCCACAACATATCAAATAATAGTCGCATCATATATAAATGTTATTGCTTTATGCTAAACTCGCAAACCCACTTTACTTATGCCACCATAGTCCAGCGTTGCCACTTTTTCCGGAAACGTGGAAAAGTCAGGAAATTTAAATTTAATCAGGGAAATCAGTGATAAGTCAGGCAATCTTGAATATTTCTTAATCGTACTGGACATTTGTGATTTGATAGCATTTTGAACTATTTATTATTATGTGGGAAAGATAAAAGACTGCACAAACTTAAATAAATACGGTACTTAATCGATATAAATTGTTCTTAACTCGGTAATGATTCGTAAGTGGGACATTAAGTTAGCTTTGGAATTATTTACTATGAGATAGATCTGATATGCCCATGGGGTGTAATTGATTTGAATTCAGAAAAACTTTTGCGCGTTCATCCATAAAAACTTTTTGAAAAAAATTAATAATTCGGAGTGTCAATTTGGGAAAAAAATACACGATCGTGCGTGCGACTGCAGACTGCATTTTACACTTAACAGTATAATCATGGAATAGATATAATAATGTTATTGTCAGCGCCCAGACAGCTTTGCGGCCGGCACACACGATATTTGATATAGATATAATATAAATGAAATATTACTACAATTGTTATAAGAAATGAATAATACAAGGGTAAAGCTATTGAATTTTTTTTTTTTCTGGAACGTCTGTAAAAGTCGAAGGATTTTTGAAATTCAAAATAAATGGCGAACTTGCATGTTACGTACAACGTGCAAAGGTACTGCATACATTTATACTACAACACGATGTATAGATAATTTTCTACATCGTGACGACAATATTTGCTACGAATTTACTATTATTGCGCGTCAAAGTGTGCATATAGTCCATATTTATTGTACATGGCGATCGTCAAATCGGCCCCCAACAACGGTTATAATAAAAACTCTCGAATGATCGTGCCAATGATCAACCACGTGTATAGTGAAAGCATACAACCATTGTTGTACATTTATAATAAATTTATATAGGTAATATAAAATTTATATTAAAAGATAATAATAATCCACCTTGGATAAAACCTGAACCTTTCGACCTATTCAATAATCGACGCCGCATAACATAATGTCGCCCGAGTGTGCCCGAGTGGTGTCTTTTTAAATAAAACTTTACTGCTACAAGTTTTCAACAAATTATTTTCATTTATCGCGATCGTTAGGGCTTTCCGGGAAAAATAAACGAATTTTAGCACAGTAGGTAATTATTACAGCGATAATCGCTCAAACGCCAGTCAAGTCGGGTTCGTACAGTAGTACCCGTCTACACATGTAAGCTATAAATATATATTTATAAGAATTATTGAAATAATTATGTTATTACAACGGAATATAATATAAAAACGTGATCGTAGCGTACCGTGTGCAAAACAAAGACAAGACAACCCTAGGGTCTGATGGAAGTTGTCGTGGTTCCTAATGGATTTAAAAAAAGAACTATCAAAATCACTCGTGTCAAACATTAAAACCAAATGTACACTATAGTACCTGATTATGCTTTCAATATGCATTCTTTGGCATACTCGGAATCTAAAGCGATCTCCTAAAAACTTACGTTACAGACATTTTACACTTCGATAATTATTACGTTCCTGCGAATTTACGGTCCGTTTCTTTAAACTAATTTGACGTTTTGCAATACGATATGAATTGATTTGCAATATTAAAATATTAATTTTCAATCTGTCTTTTAGTCGCCTCGTAGGTCCAGAATTTTTATTCCTAAAATATTATAATTTGGTTTTTTGTTCGTAATTATAAGTACGTGCCCGGTGTCAGTGGTGTCACACGAATTTATGTTCCGAAACTAATACTGTTTACGTTTTAAAAATGCGGTATAGGCACTGTACGCATCTTACTTTTTACTTTATTTTCAAATAAAATTCTAAGAACTTGAATTGAAAAATTTGTTTTGTTTTCAATGTATATAATATAATAGGTGTCCCGAACCGGAGTTACCCGGGATTTAGTTGGTCGAAGCTTAATACATTAACTCCAAATTAAATTTAAAAAGTGAGTACACCAGTTGACGCATAAATATTATATGTGAGGATCATTTTGTCATGGGATCTAGTTGACACAAGGGATCTAACTGACATCGGAGTATCTAAATGACGAGTGATCAAATTGGCTACAGGGCGGTTGCAGACTACAGGGATCTAAATGGCGATAGGAGAATTATAATGTAGAGGATCTAGGTGTCCGTTTTTTCCAAAATAATCATTGGGTAATGATGCAAAATAAAATACATATGCCAATTGCCATGCATTACATTATCAGTTATCTCTTATCAACCCGCTTAACACGATTTGTATATCATTATCTTAGATAACTTTTAATATCTATGATCAGTATTTAGTACTATACCTAAATTTTTTATTTGATTTTGTAGAAGTATAAGTAATAATAATAATTCTAACTAAATAATTCTAAAACAATGTTATTTGAACAAAGTTAAAACAATTTTCCTTGGCACATCTAGTACGTACGTAACTGTACGTTTTGTTTAAAACCATTTTCGACGTGTAAAATAATGTACAAGACATTGTTTTTCGAAGCTGCCCATTTGCAGTTTCGGGCATTGTTGTGCAACATAGTAGTCAAGAGAAACGCCGGTCATAGCAAATGGGCCAACATAAAGCACACCAAAGGGGCCAATGATCAACAGAAATCGTTGTTGTTCGCCAAGCTCAGTCGGCAGATGAAGTTGGCCATCAGAGGTGAGTTGTTTTGCGTAACAATTCAACTGGATTCGCCTGTTGTTATTCGCATTGTACACTACATTCACTGACAATATTACTGTGCTTGTATCTGTTGTATTTTTAATTTTTGTTTTTCCATTCAAGTTCTTGGTTGGGTTTGAGTATTTTACCCAAAATCAAACATTAATAAATCCATTGCAATTGTTTGTGAAATTATTTTATTGTACGACGTAAGTACTCGTATCCATACCATCAACACGAATCACAAGCGTTCAACAGGAAACATTACTTTAATTCTGAATTACAAATGACTTTAATTTATCGATTATGATAAACCTTTGTATGTTTTGTGAAATAATTGCTCATTTTTCTGTGGCATTTTTCATTGTTATTCGCTACATTTCCAATCAGAAATGTCTATTATAATACATCTTACCGTAAAAGTTCATCATAAAATCAATGTTACCTAATAATATCACCAAACTAATGCTGATAAGCTGATCACTACATTAATTCCATTTAGATAATAGACATAATATATTTTGTAGTTTATTTAAAATAATACTGTTAAAATAATATGTTTCAGAACAAAATGATCCAAATCCTGAAACAAATTCAAAGTTGGCATCAGTTATTGAAATTGCCAAAAAAAACAGTATGCCAAAAGATACCATATCCAATACTATAAAAACACATGTAGGTATTATACCTATATTATGTACGTCTTAGGCATAATTATATTATACTGTATTCAAGTATATTTAAATAAAATAATTTCTATGTTCTAATTAAATATTTGGACTATAAAACAAGAAATTATATTCTTAAGAAATGTCTATTTGCATTTAATGATATAAAAAGTATTTAATTTTGAAAACAAAAATTTTTAAGTAGTAACCTAATTGATTTTTCTAAATATTTTATGTATTAATAAATTACTTTAACAACCTTTATAAACTCGTGTTAATAATTTTACTTACCTATTTTTTGCTAAAATACTTGTTTTCACTATCAAATAGTTTTTGAAAAAAAATTTGTTTCTTAAAATATTTAATTTTTGTAAAATTAAAAGTAATGATAAATTATTTCAGTCTGTAATTATTCTATTATTTTGATGTTGATTTTTAACATTTCTTCACAATTAAAGGCAAATATGGTTGTCAAAATTCTTTAAGCACCACTTGTTTAGTACTTTTTATATTTATGATACATTTTTATTAATATTATATTATTTTTAGATAAATTTTGAAAAATGATTACCTATATGACATTCCTAATAACACCACTGTTTATTGACTTAACCTACCCAT
The DNA here is from genome assembly GCA_017140985.1 of Hormaphis cornu. Taxonomy (NCBI): domain Eukaryota; kingdom Metazoa; phylum Arthropoda; class Insecta; order Hemiptera; family Hormaphididae; genus Hormaphis; species Hormaphis cornu. Next base: position 27,616,996 of record CM029357.1, read on the forward strand.
TCTTTGGTTGTAGGCTAAATATTGCTGGGTGGTTGTGTTTATTTAACATAGATAATTTAAAATTTCACATTTTTTATCAACTTTTTTTCTAGTCAACGAGTAAAGCAGAACCTGCGTGGTTTGAAATAAAAGGACCTAGAGGATCAATGTTATTGGTACAATGTCTATCTGAAAATTCAAAACTATTCAAACAAAATTTAAACACTGTAGTCCGGAAAGCTGGGTAAACATTTTTAAATGAATTTATTATTTTTTATTTTGTACAGGGTTCGGCAGTGAAATGGGGTGATTTCAATATTTAATTATTATTTAAAGAATGAATATATTTTAATTTTAATAAATATAAATATAAAGTATAAGAGTTATTATTTGATGTTCAATACAAAAATTTTTTTGTTGAGAATGAAGGGGTGTTTCATGAAGTAAAAGAAGGTTTTCATCCAACCAATTTCCGGCTTCACTGCCGGACCCAGTATATTCTATGAACTTAAAATGCAAGTTCTGGTTTTGTTCCACATAGTTTTAATTTTCACTTATTCAATTTTAATTAATTAAAACCAGTTACAATAATAATTAATAAATTTTGTTTTTTGAAAACTCAGAGTATTACAAGAAAATAAAAAGATTGTCTCGGATTTATCTACAGACAAATTTGAAACAGACACTGTTTCAAATGTTGTAATGTTCTTTCACCTTACACTATTAATTTTATATTATGTTATAATAATCTAAAAGCTTGTAACTTATTAAATTGAAACTTTTACATTTAGACAATCAGTTTCTACAATGCTATGCTGTTTCAATTTTATTTATTTAAATTTTCAAAATGTTGTATTTAATAATTTTGTTTTAATTTGTAATTGCAAGTTTAGCATATTGTGATTCTGGGGCCAAGCATTTATTTATTCACAAAGGCATTCTAATAGCCAAACCATCTCCAGATTTAATTAATGCAGAAGATGAATGTATAGAACATGCTATTAATGCTGGTGCTGAAGAAGTTGAAACTGAAGACGAGGATTTAGAACCTGGATATTACAAAGTAAATTTTGAGTTTAAATTTAATAGTTCAAAAAGTTATGTATAACTTATACGTTTTTATCATAAATTACATACATTAAATGTTTAGATGTTTTAATATGAATTTCATTGATATTGATTGAATACTACTATATTAGATGTATATTGCATAATATATTAGTAGTATAATATATTTAAGGCTTCTGAATCCATTTTAGCAGGGAGGAAAAAAATGTTTTTCCACAAAACCCTAAACAAAAAAATTGAAATCTCCCTGCTTTTTCTGAACTTATTTTTTACGTTTTTGACCCCAGGCCAAATATAATTGATTTACGGAAGTTTAAAATTTTAAGTTAAGCTGCTTTTTTGTAAAATATTGTAAAATTATTTACACTATTTTATAAGGTAAGAAATCAGAGTGAGCAAATTGTTTGAAATTATATTTTACTAAACAGTTAAAACAGTATGAAATTGTTTTTACTTAACAGTCAAAACTGTCACGTACATATTATGTTAAAAACCGTGTGAAGTTGTTTAAAGTCAACGAATATGTTCTATATGTTTGTAACTTTTTTTTACAGTTTACTTGTGAACCACATGATATTCACAAAGTTCGTACAAATCTAGAAAAATTAAAATACGACATTGTACATGCTGAAGAAGAACACTTACCCTTGCAAAAAGTAACACTAAGTGAACTAGAATATGAACATATAGATAAATTTATTAAAACTGTTCAAGGACTACCAGATGTAATTGAAATTTATGATAATATAGCTTAATGTAAACAATGAAATGTTTAGTTAATAAACGTTGTTAAATATTATTTAATAATAAACTCTAGATTTTTTTTTTTTTTTTGAGATATGCAAATTTAAATCATTTTTTTCATACATTCTTACTTTACTTATTTCTAACACGACTAAATTTATGTATTGTATAGATTTGTATGAAAAAAATGACTTTCTATCACTATAGCCTTTTGGTCCTAATAATTAACCGTTCCAAAATCTATATAGGACATTGTAGTATAAAAGAAAATTGCGAGGAACACAAAAACGTTTTCAGTTATTAGATTCAATACATATATTGGTCCTGACAAATGATTGATAGTTTTGTTTTTCTTCTTAAATTTCAACTATAACAATATTTTAATAATATTACCATTATTGTACAATAAAAACGGTCTGTTACCATAGATGAGACAACGCAACGAAATTTGATAAATTGACCGGCAAATGTGCGTCATTGTGATGTTAGCTTGCTCACGGGTTATGTTATCTGTTGTGTTAATATTCAAATTTAATAAAATAATGCATAGTAAATTGTAGTTGGTCTAATTTATTATTTTTAATAGTCCACAAAGTAAAACAATTGTACCTTGTAATTCCATGCATTTTTTATTTGCAGTTCAGATTACTCTGAGACTAGGGTTGCCATACCTCCCGGAATCGCCGGGACACTACCGGTTTTTAACCAAGTGTCCCGGTGTCCCGAGAAAGTGTTTCGGGACAGCGATTTGTCCCGGTTTCAAAATTTTACTCGATAAAATACCGATTTTCAATTATGAGAAAACATCTTCCTACACATTACAAAATGCAAGATTATACGCGCGATAATCATAGGTATTTTATTTTTAGACTTTGTATGGTCAAACGCAAAATGTATTATCCCGATAATCATAAACTTAATGGTATTTTTATCAAAACCGCTACATCTCTACGGTAATAATGTTATCTACTTTAAAGTTTAGTAGTTTAATCACAGAGTATTAAAAAAGCTCACTTTTCTTGAATTACACGGGTTCTTATGGGGGGGATGGATTTGCTTCAACTGTTGGTATATCAGTGTAGCCTGTATAGAGATAAAAAATTAATTGCACAACCACATAATATCCTGCGGTACCGTATTACAAATCATTAGTACAATAATTATTGTTCATAATTTAATTGTACAATAGTAATCATGTCAATTATCACCATATAGATATATAATAAATATATCTATGATTATCACGGAAAAATATAATGATAACATCAAAAATGTGTAGAATCAGCATAGCACGAAGTCTATAAACTTTATAGACTTCGTGCAGCATAGATAATAAAGGAATGGATAGAGCTTTTATCTATGATCTTTATTATTTATGAGAATCAGTTTCAGCAGCAAAAGAGAATTTTTAATTATTTTCAAATTCTGGCTACACTGATATCACAAACATTTTTCACTAATTTTGAGTAAGTTCTCATTAAGTGAGCTTCTGGTTATTCTGTGGTTTAATGTTCAGTATCGTTGTACACGTCAGCTCTTATTAATTATTATTTAACTTTATATATATATATCTATATATATAAAAATGAATGTATGTATGTATGTTTGTCCTCAATGATCTCAAAAACCGCTTGACCGATTTTCATGCAATCTTTTGTAATAGCTTCGTTGAAAGTCTGGGAAGGTTTATAGCACAAAAAATGTTTTTTTGAAAAAAAATTTTGAAAAAAAATTTTTGTCGAAAAAAAAATTTTTTGAAAAGAAAATTACAGTTTGATGGAAAACATCAATAATCGTTTTGTTACGGAACATCATGCAGTTTTTGTAGATTCGTTCACACAATATTATCCATTTGAATAAATTTAAGCCCTACCAAAAATTTATTATATTCATGTAAATTGCAATAATGAAAATAAAGTTCTGAATTAAAAATAACAATTACTGTCTATTTAATATTTTCTTTATTTTTAAACTTCATTATATAATTGTGTGTGTGTGTGTGTGTGTGTGTGTGTGTGTGTGTGTGTGTGTGTGTGTGTGTGTACGTGTACGTGTGTAAGTGTGTATAAGTGTGTATAAGTATGTATGTGGAAAACAATTGAAAATAATTGGTTGAGCGGTTTAAGAGTTATTGAATCACAAAAAGTGGCATTGATTTATATATATATATATATATATATATATAGATTTCTGAATTGCGCAGCAAAGCTCGCCGGGTTCGCTATTATATATATACAATATTTGTGTGTATAAAGGAGAGTGTACTTTACCCGGGGACCTTTTTTCGATGTAATAGTGTATAATAGATACGCAGTATTGTCGTTACTGGTTATAGGAGAAACAATTATATAGTAGAAATTAGTACTTAATTATTATTGGTTGCCACCGGTTGTTCGGGCAGACCAGGTACAAAAACTTGCGTCAAATCGAATTTTTGAACACGGCCTACCGAGGTGGTACTTTGTCCGCGAACCAGGGTGGCCGAGTCGCGCTTACTGCAGCGATTACACCCAAAAGTACTCGAACAAACACGATTTTTTTTTTTTACGAATTATCATTTTTTACGGGCAACGAAGTGCGCGGGATCAGCTAGTATATAATATTTGTCCATTCAAAATGTCCCGGGTTCGGAAAAATATAATCTGGTAACTCTATCTCAGACAAAAAAAAACCATATGTTACGGAAATTAGTGTTTTTAAATAGGAAATTTTACAGAAAGTTTATTGATTTAAACTGTTTGACAAATAAAGTGGCAGTTATTTACAAATTTGACCAACGTTGTTGAAAAAATTTAATGTATTACAATTTTTTGTCGTTATCGATTACCTAATTTTGTTGAGAACAATTGGTTATTGCTCGTTTGATCTGATCATGACCATTGACGAATCTGACATCTTGAAATTGATTTTTTAATTTGTGTATGATATTATGTTTAAGGTTTACAATTAATTAGAATTGTAAAATGTTAAATGACATTCAAATTTATACCAAGGAGAGTGAATTGTATCATTGATTATATATAATCAATACAATATATGATCAATGATTGTATACACATTTAGTTGTTGAGATTCTTGTTATTTATAACTAAGTAGGTATTATTTTATGTTTATAATTGTTATTTTACAGTCATTTGACTTTATACTAAAGTAAATGTAAAAAATAATTATAATAAATAAATATAATGAAATAAACGTACATATAAATATGTAATTATAAGAATGGTAAATAACTCCCCATTCAAAAACACGGTCTTGTGCTGCAGGGAAGAGTCCAGTTTAGCTTCCATATGGACCTAGAAAATAAGACGATTTTTTTAATATTTTTACAGATTACAAATTGGTCGATTCTAAGTACGTGTATTCTTATTAGGCTTTTTAGTCTAATTTGGACAAAATAACTAGTTAGGCATTTTATACATAATATGTAGGCAAGTTAGGTATGCAATTAAAAAACTACAAAATGGTGGACTTGGATACTTTGACACGGTAGATTGGTTATTTTAAATTTGATCTGAAGGATACCGGCGTTTGTTCATTGCTTCAAAAAACATAAAACAAAATGATTGACGTAGTAATTAAAGGTGACAAATGTAGCAAAAAGTGCCACCCCATATTGGAATACCATTTGAGATTATTGATTGAACTAATGCTGTATAAACTGTTAAAACAATTTTTAAAATTTTCATACTCTAAGGGCACGTGGGACACGTTCCCAGGGAACCCAAGTCAGATGGGTGCTCCAAATTTTGATGTTTTTATTCGACTTTTTTTAGGGGTAAACTAAAAGGGCCCCTTAAGCTCCCGGTGGCTATGGGCTATACTTATTTTAGTTTTAATAGTTATTAAAACATTTACCTCTTCATTGGTTGCAAACCTCTGTAATTTCAACATAGTTCAGATGTTTGGCCTGAAAATAGTAGAACAAAAATAAAGTTATTTAAAAAAAAAAATTGATGATACATTCAGTGCTAAAATATTGGTAGTGTACAAAGACCAAATATCCTACATTATAAAACGACGTTGTTAAACAATAATCAATTTAATATTCAAGCATATTTGGTGGGTAGATAACTATGTAGGTATATTTACAGAATCTTTGTCTATTTGAAGAACAATAGTTGGAAATATGTTATTATTATTGTTTATATTATGTATAAATAACAACTAAAGGAAACAGCAAAGATCAGACAAACATGGCTGATCGCCTGCATGATGATGATACAAATATATATTTATGATCACAACAATGTGCAGAACACCTGGAATATTCAACTTACATTACACAGATTCTTTAATTAATTTAAAATACCAATATCTGCTAGTCCGCAGTGACAAGCATTCTGATTTTACGCAGTAGGTACTAATACTGATTACTGTTCTAAGGTCACACAACTGATATAGGCTGGAAGTATACTATAGGTATCCTACGTGCCTACTTGCCCCATTTTAAAGCGGGTGGGTCGAAAACATTTTTTTTTTTTTTTTTTTTTTTCGAACCGTTACAAAGCGGAAAAATTTCCATCTATTGTTAGAGAAATATCGACGAAAAAATCGAATGAGTTGGTTAACATCTTCAGATCGCGCGTCGTACCTAGAGTTCATAAAAATTTACAAAATTATTGACTTTTTCATATTGTTTACATTTAAAATGCTATAATCATCACGTAACGCTTTATTTTGTTGATTTTATAGTTCGATCAAGTCAATTTACAATACGCAACCGGAAGATGTCAACCGATTTTAAATTTTTTTCTGAAGCTATGACGCTTCTTATCCGCGGGCTTCGCTGGGCTGGGGGGCTGGGCCCGCCGTGTAAAATCTAAAAGACGTAACGGCAACGGTCAGCGCGCAAGGAGAAATTCGCCGGGGGATTTTTCCTCGTTACGACTCGCGCAGCCCGGCTCGGCGGCGTCAAGAAAGAGAGAAGTAAATTCACGTTCCAACGTAAATCACGTCGCCATGACCGCGTGATCGCGACGGGTGAATATATATAAATATATAGGAAATTTATGGGACCGAGTGTGCGGCAGGTGGTCGTCGCAGTCATGGTACGCATCTCGATACAAAGATACGTCGTCCACGAGTAGGGTTTGACGACGAAAAAAAAAACATAGGGTCGGCCAAACGCGAACCGCGGCCACATCGACGCCGCAGCGAGCGAACGAACGAAAAAAAAAATACCATTATCCAACTCAACAAAAATACCGTTATCCACTCGTTGTGTATTTACAGTATTTTACTCAATACACGTACGCGTTCGTTTTACCGAGAAATATTCAATACTGTCGCTGCAGCTGGGCGACTTATCCGTCCCGAGTCGACTACCATTGTATATTCGGTCAACGTTGAAAAATACACGGCCTATAATATAATACGATATTACAACGTGGGATGGCAAACTATATTTGTTGTGAAGAATATTGGATAAAATAAAAGAGAAACTACGTATGGAGCAGGCCCGATGAGAGGGGGGGCAGCCGGGGCTGTAGCCCTGGGGCCCGGGCTTCAAAAAAGGCCCGGAGTCTGCCCAAGTCCACTACGTCAAGTTTGATACCTTGTGTAAGAGGGGCCCGGATAAGTTTGTCCCTGGGGCCCTTGATTTCTCTCCACGGCCCTGGTATGGAGACGTATCGATCCGGAAGACCGCGATTGAAACGAAAAAAAAAACTGAAGGACGCATATACATATATACAGAGGAAGACCTGGGACAGAATGATGAAGGACGCGAAGGAAATTACGAGGACCCGAAATAATTTTAGTGTTACGATGTAGAGGAGCAGCATGGAAATCTGCCGCAAATCTACAAAATTAAAAAAAAAAAAATACGAATCGAATGTTGATCGCACTCCAGAGAATGTCACGCCAATACGGTTTTTATACAGTTTTCGGCGAATCCAACTGATATAACACGAAAGACACGGAACCCAACGGTTATTCCGCGATTCCGTGCGAACTTGCAGCTATTTGGGTTGTTGTACTTAAATTGATCATTTTATTCGAAAATCACGTTAGTTACATTTAACATCCCCAAAATTTGTTGTCAAGAGCGCACAGATTATAAAATACTAATGTAGTTGGGCTTTGAGATATTCACGTAATTTAAGTAAATCCTGAGAGATTTGCGTGAATTAATTGATCACACCATAAATATTTTATGTTTGTATAATGAGTTTGTTAGAGACTAAAAAACTTAGGGGAAATAAGTCCGAAAAAAAGGAAGAAAGAGTGCGGATACTGAAAATAATAATTATTTTCAGTGCCTACTGTACACATGCGCAAATGATGTAATTTTTTTCAAATTATTTTTCTAAAAATTATAACACAAACAATATAATTTTTGTAATGCATAAAAATAAAGTATTATTCAAAATATTAGGACAAATTTTATCGATAAATATTAATAACGTACCTATAACTACGTTAGGCGTTATAATTTACATAATTTCAATCGCAGAACAGAAGGAATTAGGATAATTTACTGTCGACTGCAGCTGCGTGTACACTGCATATCAGTGGTGCGCAACCTTTTATGATCCCCCCCCAAAATTATTTATTTTGATAATACGACCCCCTTCCCACCAACATTATGTAGGTGGTATATAACTTTTTCGTTCGGTGTAAAATTATTGGCGACCCCCAGGTTGCGCACCACTGGTGTGTACTAAGCAGCGAGAAAAACCCAGACATATTTATCGGAAGAAAATGATATTATAGCAGTACTGAACAAACTAATTACCTTATCAAAATTAAAAGTCCGTTTATATAGAGTACGGTCTGTGTAACCGTAGACATATAAAAAACATTGTATATGTCTGTAACGTAGAAAAGGTCAGTCATCTTTTATTAAAATTAGTTTTACTTCATGAACTATGGAAAGTGATTCGGAATTGAGTGGTGACGGTGATATAAAATCATTGAATGGAGAATTAAACGAATAAGTTTTTAAAAAGTTCTAATTTCATATTAAGTAAAAATCACTTATTTTTCCGCGTTAATACTTATTATGAGTTATGTCGCAAGTTTGGTGGTAAATTGTAATGTTGACAAAGCGTGTCGTGGAAGCGATGACTACGTCAGCAAGACTATCCTGCTGGTAGCCGTTTTACAGGGGCCATATAGGGTCCGGTGATACATTACGCGCATGCACTTGTTTTGCGCATCATCTTTTTGTATAATTTTTTTTTATTTTAATTATTAAAGAAAACAACTATAAACGTTGTTAAACTTTCTTCTGTTTAAATTACTTTTACCACTTTTAGTCGAAAACAAGAGATTGAAATAAAAAAAAAACAAAAATGCTCGGAGGTCAAAGAGAATTTAATATTTATTATAATTTAATCTTAATTATTTTTAACGTAAGTATTTGAAGAGCATAGCTTCTGTCGGTCAGTCCCGCGACTGCTACGATTTTTTTTTTTTTTTCCGAACCGTTACAATGCGGAAAAACTGCCATCTATAGTAAAAAAAATATCGACGAAAAAATCGAATGTTAACATTTTCCGATCGCGCGTCGTACCTAAAGTTCATAGAAATTGACAAAATGAATAATTTTTTGATATTATTATTTAAAATTCTATAATCATCACGCAATGCTTTATTTTGTTGATTTTATAGTTCAATCAAATTGTTTTACAATACGCGACCGGAAGATGTCAACCAATTTAAAATTATTTTTTTTTTTTTTAATATTGTTCTTATAATAAATGCCAACTTTTCCGCTCTATAGCGAAAAAAAAAAAAATAATTATTATTATACATTAAAATGCTTTTTACTAGCAGTTATTGGTATTTTAAAATAATTAAAGAATATGTGTATTGGAAGTTGAACATGTAGGTGTTCTGCACATTGTTGTCATAATAAAAATATATTTATACATATAATATATCATCATCATGTTTTAAAGGCAACCCCTTGTCGAATTAACCATAATTATCTGTCCTTTGCTGCTTCCTTTAGTTGTTGTTATATATACATACATATTTTAAACAATAATAGTTATATATTATTAATAATAATTTTTTTGGACCCAGATTCCTTACACTTAGACAGCGTCACTGAACTAACATCGTTTAAGACGATTGGTCGTTTTTAAGGAGTTTTGTATAGGCAATATTTTGATGATTTCTATTACGTGTTGTCTTTGTGTGAGTAGTAAATGAACGTTAGTGTGAGTGTATGTTACCAGTGTATGTGGTGCCTTCCGGGAAGGTGTCCCGCACGACGCACGCGCAAACACATGTCACTATTTTAAAAGAATTAAATATTTTTATGTTCCTAAGACAACAATGTATAGACCTAAAAGCTAGAGTCGAATTTGTTCACTTAAAGTGAATCAAATCTCATAATTCCCAAAAAAAGATTTCAATTCTTCAATCTTTTATCTGGATTATTGTGGGAGTCGATTTTTTATTTTATACGTCATAATTTTTTTACGTTTACCGAAAAATCATTAAAACGTCGAAAAATTAATATGATATTTAAATATATTTTTAACTAAAGTATATATGATAATCGACTCCCACAATAGCCTAGAAAAAAGGTTAAAGAATCAAAAATTTTTTACACAACTAAATTCGGTTAATTTTAAGGGAACGAATTCGATAAAAACAAATCACTTACATTTTTCACTCTTTTTACAATAATTGAAGGAACAGCATTATCCTTTAGTTGAACACTTTTTAAGTACCTCAAAAAACAGTCTTCAGTAAAATGTTCAGAACACACAATGCTTGAATTTTTAATCGCCTGTTCTGGAACCGAACACTTCTTGGCAAAACTCAGCCATTGTTGTCTAACAATTTCATCTTGCGGTATCCTAAAATGTAGTAATATACAATATTATTCAGCGATCTATGTATATAAAAATAAATATTTGTATCTGTCTATCTCTTATGCATTCAAAAACTGTTCACTCGATTGCGTTGAAACTTTCTGAAGTCGTTGTCTGGACCCCGTGGGTGGTTTTCAAACTTTCAGATTTTCAAAATGTTGATTTTAAATAGTTGAAATGGGCAGTAATCAAAATTTTAACGTGTAAATTGTGAAATAACACAATCGGCTTTTTACTAATTGTAGCCACAACTACAAATAGCAAATAGTTGTAACACACTAATGTTGATTTTTGTTGTTTGTAGTTTGTACGAGTATAATTGTTTAAAATACATTCATTACGTAATTATGCCTCCCGAGTGAGTAGCGAAAATAGAAAAAATTATGCTTTGGTTATATTTTTTTGAAAATTGACGTATGAAGCTGAAACGTGGCAGACAGATAGGATAGTAAATAAGTAGCAGATGTGCACTAAGAACGGGTTTTGCGAAATTCAACTCTAAGGGGGTTAAAAGGGAAAATGGAAAACGTTATTTTTGGTCGGATTTTTTTTAAATTTAACATATTATATACTATATGTGACACAAACAATAAAATATAGCATGTATATAAATCACACATTAGAACGGAAAACATTGTAACACACGGACAACGCTGCAGGGTAACAAAAGCTACTGTAAAAAAAATTAATATATAATTTATTGGCGTAAATTTATATTAATATTATAATTATATATTAATTAATAGGCATATATTGTATACATTTAGCAAACTATCATACACGGGCAAGGCCGGGTCGAGACAGCTAGTACAATATATTTTATAATAATAATTAATTATTCCATTTTCGTTCTTAATATTTATTATAAAACTAACTTGTGAAAACTAATCTCTTTGGTTTTACTACGGTGATTTCTGCTTCTACTGCATAAAACACAACTAGGCATTTTTAACAAAATCGATTATTCACAAAAAATTACGTAAATAAAAACACTACTGTGTTTGAATAAACAATAAAGAATGAAAAGAGGTATTTCTCTAAACAATTATACGATCACTCTATGAAGTATTAGTGTTATATTTGAAAATCAACACGCAACCGGCGGTAACTACTCAATGAGTAAGTACTCATCGCACAACTACCAAGTGGCATAAGGTCAAGCCGAAGCGTCGTCCAACATAATACATACAACGATGGAACACGCGCAACTCGCCGATACGCACGTGTTCGTATAAAAGAGATTAAGGCACAGTGTTGCCAGTTTTAGAAAAATTTCCTGTTGAGGATTTTCGAAGTTAAAAAAGTCTAAAGAGAAATTTTAAAAATTTTCAACGACTCTCGAAGTTTTCAATTTGCAGGAAATCGATGACTGGATCCAGTAGGAGATTCGTGGATTTTTCCAGGAAAACTGAGGAACTTTCGATAAAATATATTTACGAAAAAAGGAGATGTTGGAAATATTGATAAATTAAAATGTTTGACCATGTACGTCCGGCAACACACGGACGTTGTGAGCGGGTGAGGAGGGGCTCCCATTGTTATTAAATTTATGGATCCTGTCTACAGTGCATAGGTATACGTTTTTAAGCCGACAAAACGGAGAGCGAAACACCACTTTTTATTTATCTCACGGGAATCTTCATGGGTGAGTGAAACGACAGTTCTTGCGTGCGGAAGAGAGTGATAATTATTTACTTTTCCGTCTTGGCTTTACAATTTATTCTCGATGCCGTATCAATCGCTTAATTTGTGCCGTAATAAAAACGTTTTCGAATGAATGGGCTATCACTCAGTTGCACGGGGCTGGATGTGACCAATATGCTTTTTCTGCTAAAATACTGTTTGGACGGAATAACTTTCGTGTGATATATTTTGTTATGAGTTTATTATTTTCTACGTTTTTATTTTCCATTTAAACAATTTTCAGCATAGGTAGTATATGTTAAGTAAAAAATATTTTTTGGCTAAAATGCAGTTCGGAGGTAATATTTTTGAAAATTTTACGCATCCCCCAATGCCTTTAGGCCCGAACCTGTATGGCGAAGATTGCAATCATAACGGGATGAATTTTATATCAACATTTTTATTGAAACAAGTACTATAAAAATAACAATAATTACGATAACATGACTTACATAATATTTTTTTGTTTTCTAACTCGGAGAAAAAATTGGCCAGAAATTAAAATTATCAAAATTTTTGCTATAAAATGTTGATATACCTATATTTTAAAATTTTAACTTCAGAAAAAGGATAAATATATATATATATATATTTTATCTGTTTTGTATACAGGATACAGGGTATTATATAGGGCGTTCCACACTATAAATTGGGTTTTAATTTCTACAGCAATTATTTTTCTTTATTTTTAATATTTGTCGGCAGATTAAACCGGTTTTTTAAATCTATTTTTCTATTTACACTATCGGCTATCCGATAGTTAAATAATTATTAATTTGTAATTTAATCCTGTGAGCTAACAGATGAGTACTTAACGTTATTAATGCAAACTACATTGGTTGTTAAAAGGCGCGTTTTTAAAAAAGTCAATTCCGTTTAGTACGAAACAATAATTTTCTATTTTATGTTTTCTATACCAATGCAGGTTTTATTATTGAACTTCTTGACTACCTAGCTGTTTTTGAACTGTTTATTCGATCTTTTGAGCCAGGGTTCCATTAAGTTTTCTTACGGATTTCTCATAACGTTTTTACCCGACTTTTCTATAGCAGATTATAACTACCGAAACACGTCTCCGATTCCTCCATTATTTACAACAGGCAACAGCTACCTATATTTATAAATTAGTTAATTAGTTGGAATATAATACACATATGGGCTTTTTAAACTTTAAAAACGATATCCAACGGCAGTGTAGCTACTCCGAATTAATTAAATTTTCGTATATATCTATACGGTTGTTGTTTCATATAAAATCGTCAATTTCCAGTTTAGAGTCTTGAAATGATTTTTATTCTATCTATTAAGTTATTAACGACATATAGTTTCCTATTGAATACATCAAAATTCGTAGGTAGGAATCTATTAATAAAAGATTGTTATACACTTGTTCGGTTTATTTTTCTGTTTACATTAATTTACATCGTTAGGTATTTTTTCATTTTTGTCGCATGTTCTTTTGGCCACAACACCTTGAAAAATTGTCACGTGTTAATTTGATGTACAGTATAATGTGCCTACCCCGCATATACGTCATTAAAAAACGTTCAAACAATCGAAAATTTTAATAATTATTGTACAATACACAGTTATTTTAATAGAGCTATATAAATGAATAACGATTTATTATTGCTAACAAATTTATGTAATATAAAACGACAATCGACCGCTTTTAAACAACTCAAAATATTTTTATTTTTTTTTTCAAAGTAATTTTTATACTTTTCTAGTTTTTTACCATGTAGTTTTAATTGATTTCACCGTGGTTTTTTTTAGGGGACCAACTGTGCATGCACACCCCGTGACGAAATTATAATATCGACGGTGAAATGGTTGTGCAGAGTCGGCCGCCCACAACACCGCGGTCTCCTTCGGGCTGCAGCAGCCTGCAGGACGATCCGAGAAACCCTCGACATTCTCCCGAGTCCCGGGCAGCTGCAGCAGGCAACTCTCCGCCCCCGCGGCCTGTGTATACCATACAGTTCGGTTGTACTATTGTCGGTTATTTGATACCCACATATATTCTAAAACGCTGCAGTGTTATTATAACATGTTATTATACACATCTGATACATTTGAATTCGAGACAAATATCTAATATAAATATTTCATTGAAATAAAATAATAAAATAACTATAACAATAGTGATGACATTATCATAAAAATGTACTTATACTTAAGTAAGAAAAGCCTATACGCTGTAAAAGGTATAATAGTTAAAAAAAAAAAAAAGCCGGGATCAGTCTAGGTCGCGTGGGTACGTAGTTTGACGGAGTAGCGACTACGCGCCTACCTTATTGGGTGGGTCACAGGTTTGAAGATTGTGGTTTAAACGTACTGTTTAAAATATGTGAAAGCAATGTATAACGATAAACGTATATCATATATTATACAATTTAATCTTTATACACAATAATAAGTGTTAATTAATAATTTCATAATAAATTAATGTATCACTGTGGTAATTGTAATTACCATGTATAATTTAGAATATAGCTAATTACGATGTGATATGACTCATACATAATATCAATGTACCATATTTGAATAATCTTTGTCCACCACTACATATTAATCTATAACCATCATTATCGTGTTGTTGTTAATAAAATCCAAGATACGAAGGTGACACAAAAAATAGCATAAAACGCTCCCCCCCCCCCAACGGCTCTTCGCCGGTCAGTCTTCTGGTTTCATGTATACGTACACTTTCAGGTATCCACGAAGACTGTAATTTTCCTTTTTTACGTTAAAAAAGTTATGCTTTATCATGAAAAGTGTGTTTTTTATTTATTTGTACATTTAAAATCTATCTTCTCTTTGTTTCTGGAGGTCTGCAGAATTTTTACCTTTGGCGCAGTGCTGAGCAATCATATACTCCATGCGACAGGTAAGGAAGTATTTTATTTACAAGTCCAATCATACGTATTGGCAGTTAGCACAGGGTCTCTTATATAAGTAATCGTTTTTCAGTATAACAGTTGTGTTGTTTATGGGTAATTTTATAGATACTTATAAAACAGTAGAATTCACGACCCCAATTTTATATATTTCCTTAAACAGGAAATGGTAATAAGGTAATATAATTATTGTATAATAATTTCTATGTATATTTTTTGCTAAATATAGTTCTTACCAGGACGTATACTAGATACGTGTATTACCTATGCTAAATAACTGAGCTCGCTCAGAATCGTTTTTTCAAAAATGCAACGATTTATCACTGCTTTCAGTTATTAAATAATACGTTATTAAATAGTCACTACTCCCTAAAACTACCCACGGGACCTAGATTGATCCCGGCTTTATTCCAAAAGTATATTATAATCATGTGTGTGGCATGGCTGATGTTTTTTCTATACACAAAAATACCGACTTATAATTATAATTCTCATAAATATTATTTTCTGTGAAGTTTTTATACGTTGTAACCATTTTTTTTTTTGTTATTCTCCTGTCTCTACTTATTTTTCATGGCTGATGTTTTTGCTGTACATAATATAATAAAAATACCGACTTATTATTATAATTCTCATAAATATTATTTTGTGTGAAGTTTTTATACGTTTATTGTTATTCGCCTGTCTCTACTTATTTTTCCCACATGGTTCGTTAAGAATAATAAACCGCGTTTCTAAAGAACAGGTACTTACCCCTCACTGTGATTTCTTTTAAAAAT
>CM029357.1:27655335-27694849 GCA_017140985.1 Hormaphis cornu
GCGGTCATGGCGACGTGATTTACGTTGGAACGTGAATTTACATTGGGGAAAAAAAAAAAAAATGAACGTTTACGACCTGCAGCCGTTGTAATACGTACAGCTGGATAAGCGTCGCTACGTCGATGTTTTTGAATTTCACGGAAAATAAAATTAACATACCCGTTGGTACATATAATATATACATATACGATAATATTACAGAGTATAATATAATCATTAATTTTAGGTAGGTATACTGTAATGTGTCGTTCTAGTTTTCTAATCTTTTTTTGCTCGGGTACCGGTTTTCAACCATAAATTTCCGGTATTTGGAATAAACGTGGGTACGGTTTAAAACGTACAAAAAAAAAAAAATATATACATAAACGTCCAGTGCCTATATACTAGGCATGAGGGATGAGAAAACGGCGTGTCATTTTTGACGTATCGGCTGTAACGTCTTGACTCAAACCGCTGGAGTGATTGTGATACTCCGACTTAAAGTACATAGATAGGCGTGTCGCTCGCACCGCCGCATTAGAGGTGCAAACGCTTAACGGTATAATGACCCTCTCAGCCGAAATTTACGCCGGTAACTACAAATTTTTCGGTGTGTGTGGGTACCGATATTTTATTTAAATGCCGCCGTTTTTACAAC
Source organism: Hormaphis cornu (assembly GCA_017140985.1). Lineage (NCBI taxonomy): Eukaryota > Metazoa > Arthropoda > Insecta > Hemiptera > Hormaphididae > Hormaphis > Hormaphis cornu. Next base: position 27,655,973 of record CM029357.1, read on the forward strand.
CACAATTCATATTTTATACTATTTACCTATAATTATAAACATAAAACTGTTTATCCATGTTAATCATAAACACGTCGTTTCTCTCTGTTTAGTTCATGCAGTTTATGTGTTTGTATAAATAATTTGAACAAAATAATGACGTGTGCAATTAGTTCGTAAGAATTTTTCCTACGGTAGAAAACTATTTTGACAAGCAAAATAAAACGAATAGTTTTGTTTTGAAAGGCCCGTATAGCAAGTAGAAGTATAAAGTGGTCCACAAAGTTAGAAATATAATTAAAGCGAAATATTAAAGGCATGCGAACTAGTGCCACCCTCTATAATACGTTCAAATTATGGTTTTCAAACATTTTTCTACTTCAAACGGGAAGACTTGACTGGACCATAGCAATTTATTTTTTCACATATTTTATCATTTAAAACCAAGACTTATTTTTTAAATAATTAAAAATTGTTTATGTCGCTTGATTTGTAGGGAGAAAATTAAAATTAAACACATCGAACAGAAAGTTCCTGCTCAAATCCTAATGCCAAAGCTCACTAATAAAACGGTTAACTTACAAATTTCGGAACTGAAATTAGAAATACGATAGATAGGTAATAGGTATATAGAAATTGTTAAAAGTTATTATTGTTCTCGATACGTTTAAACAAGGCGGCTCGTGATTATTAATCAATATAACCGGTTGCGGACTGCGATACACCAAACATAATTACCATGTTTGGTATTTTTAAATTTTCTTCGGTCCAGCGAAATTTAATTAACTGGCTTGTAAAATGTAAATGAAACCGTGTTTCCTGTATCAAACGAGACCGTAACTTTGTAATTTAATTTATTTAAAATATATATACGATGACAGCAGTAAGGAAGCCATATATATGTTATTAACACACATCCTACGCTGATGTCGGTTTAGACGAAAAATGAAATAAGGTTTGCCATGCGTGTAGATACTGCAGTGGCGTTTAAAATGTTTGTTATGTGTCAACTAATTTTCTAAGCCATAGAAATTAGACAGCATAGTATTTCAACACTTTTAAATGCATTTTACACTTAATGTTTAGGTAGGAACCCGGATATACTATACGGGCCACAATCAGTACTTATATGAATCTAAAATTTGTTTGGATGTATTTCATTATTAAAACTTTTTTGCAGGTAGGTATTTTTGGGACGGAACAGCATATTGTTACGAGGTGAAAAATTGATATTTTCCTTCAAATAACAAATTTGTAGGTAAAAAAGATAAAAATGTTTATACATTTTTAATAAAATATGTTATCTATACACACTATATAAAGTATGATTTAATAGTCATACGCACAATTATGCAACCTCCATAAAACTTGTCAAACGAGCGCATTTCAGACAAACAAATTTTTACCTATAACAAATCAAAATGTGTAAGCCCTTACGGTTTTTCACACTTTTTGAGCCATCGGTGTAAATTTTAATCAACCTGTGTTTTCATATACATATATGTATATAATAGTACTTGAACAATACATAATTTTAAGTACAAAATCATCGGATAAACATTTCCAAACTGCTTTTTTTTCATTTATTTTGGTTTTCACTTCGTTTTGTTATAAATCGTTGAAATGAATTTAAGTTGGCCAAAAATAAGTATTCATTATAAGTATATTTTTGGTCTAAATAAATCATTTTTTTAATCTAAATTTTCGACCAGCTACCACATTGCCAAATTCAAATAAAATAAAGATTCGTGTTTACGTATTAGTTTCTTACGCAGTGTTTATTTAGTTCGGAGTTAATTTTTTTAAAAAGGATTTAAAAATATGCGTATGCCTTCATTTAAGAAATCTAAAATCATAAATCTTGAGTAATATAATATATACATATATATATATATATTAAATAGAATCTAAAAAAACTTTCTTTTACTTACAAACTGTGTTTCAACGACTGACGCTCAAGGTTAAGCGAGTTACGTCTACATTCATTGCATCAAAAAGTGGAAGGGAGGTTGCTAGGCAACATATAGTTGGATTCTACGCTACATTTCCGGCACTTTGCCAGCGCCCTCGGTGTGTTTTGTTCTGTTAATCAATATATTCGGGGCTCAGACTCCAAAAACGATCAATGATTGGAGACCCTACACGAATCTCGTTTGTCTGAAAATTCGAATAAACTGCTTTTTGTTCAATGTGTGAATTTTGATTCGTGTTCTGAGTTCTGACAATATTGCTATATTAAGCCTCTCTACTAAAATTATGAATAGCACTCCAAAAATAGTAAAACATATCGTTTCAGTTGCATAGTATTTATCATTAATTTACTTTCACTTTTGTCTGTTTCAAACTTTAAGAGCTTTACTCATACGGGCAAAAATTCATATTTTAGGTAAAGTTGATTAGGTATCGTACCTACGTATCGTTTATATGTACGTATAATGAAAAAAAAGATACTTGGGAAAAATCGTTTGGCACCGCTATAGATATTAGACGAAAAAAACATTAATTTTTCAATATATTTATATACATTTCTTTATAAAATTAATATTCCTATCTAAAACATTGATGTTGTCATGTTAAAAGTGACTGATTAATCAAAGGAACAAAGGGTTCAGTGGAACAACCTGGTACGTTCACTTTGTGAAACTGGCCGTTGTGCCCAGAAAAGCGATTTCAACGTTTTTAGTTTTACCTGAGTCAATGCAAAGTTTTAAATTTTAATCACAGAAAAACAGAAATTTTTTCAATAGATACATCAAGTACATGAAAATGTCGTTTACTTATACAGTTGTACAAGCAAAGTGGACTTTTAAATTTTTATTGCGCTTTAATTTCAATTAGCTAATAATTAGTGAAAAATACAAGTCTAGTACTACAAGTACAATTAAGTATTACTAAATAGTACTATTATGAATAATCTAAATTATTGTTTGTAATTTCTCAAAACAAAATAGGTATTTCTAAAAGTGAGAAAGTGTGGTACCTGATGCTGTGATGTTCATTGTTCGTCTATATATTATTTGTTTAACAAATTTATTTGTTCAACCACTTTTATTGGAAGTAATGATAGTTGAAAAAGAAACGGAATGTAAATAAAAATACATACGCATGTATAATAAGTTAATTTATTCATCACAAAACAAAACAAATTGACTTCTAAAGTCATAACTACGAGGGCTTCGTTCAAAGAGCCACTCGTAAAAAAATTATACCGTTTTTGTATGTTTTCCTTGTTGTATGATTGGAAACTAAATTGAAATATTTAAAATCCTACTATATGAACTAGTCAATAGTCATAGTACTCGTGGAGTGAAGTTTTCATAACATTACGGAGAAGCAGTATAAGTATGATTTATTACAAGCAAATACCCAGTTAGTATAACATTATTTAATTGAAATTCGTTGTTTTACATCTGTATTCAAATCTTAGTATGAAACATGAATTCATTAGTCTTTACGATTATTATTGTAGTTAATACTATCGGAATAGAGCATTCTGTATTTATAGTTAGTATTGTAAAAATAACAGTTTATTTTTACCTACTAATAATATGATTAGAAAAAGAAGATATAATTATATACCTTGAATTTTTATGTACTTAAACTAATTATGATTTCTTGTTTTATTGTTCTACTGTTCTATTTTACTGTTTTTACAGTACGTACGAAGATGATGTTTATTAATGATCATGACTCCAGACTCGTATTGAATGACTTATATGACTGTCACTGGGCAACATTTTTGATACTGCTATAGTTTTATAAAAATTATAATTATTATTAGAATCGACAATCGTATGTGGTGATCGGTTCACTCCCAAAAAATAGATACAAATTTTATCTAGCTCGTTCTGTTTTAACGTTGTTTTTTTCGTCAAATTAATAACAACAGTCGGTACCACAAAAAGTAATTTTTTTTTTTTTTGTTTTATTTATTAGTTTTCCTGACTTAAGTTGATTATAAAATATTTGCATGTAAGAAAACACGTATAGGAAAATTTGATACAAGGACACGGAAAGGAATGGGGCCGAACAATTTAATGTAAATTAAATAAATCTAATGCTTGACTTAATATTAAATAAAAACACAATCGTTTAACTATAAATATTATCATGTAGTAGGTATTCTAAAAATCCTTGCATATTTTAAGTATGAATAGTTGTTTATGCGTCGTCTCTGCAAAATATTTGTAGACAGCTATCTATGTATGTAATATTTTTAGTAGAAATACGCGGATACTATAATATATAGTCATCGTGGGCTATAAAAGCATCGCGCAGACGCCAGATGGGGGCCATTTTCGGTGAGCTCCGGTAGTTGTCAGCAACCGTTTTCTGTTTGATGTTGTAAGTTGTACTCCTAAAAACGCGGTATTCTGTACCGTTCTATTGATTATTAACTCGTCAATTTAGTTTTCATTGTAATCCATCATTTTTCGGTTTGGGTATCTATAATAATATTGTTTTATTCCAAAACTAGTTTAAAGCAGCTCGCGCAGTTATACGTAAGTTATATGTATATAATTCATGTTTGTATTTGTAGCAAATAATTAAACACAATAGTTTTTAGTTTATATCGAACTAATACGTCGACACTCTTATTTGAACAAATTATATTGAACGAATATCACAAATATTATCAATCGTTAAAAAAAATTATTACCTATTGGTTACAATCACTTTTGTATCACTTTCAAGTTGTTGACACATTAAGTTTATCACATTGGATTTGTATGATTGCAAATGATTATAACCGGTACGAAATATAGGTACTAATTTACTTCAAGATACTAAAAATTGTATCATTAAGTACGTTTAAACTTTTCAAATAAAAATCAAGCCTAGTTTCTTGACTAATTCACTTAAAATTTGTGAGTATTATTATATTTTTCCTATTTATACAGTCAATAAAAAAAAATGTTTGATATTATTCAACAGTCGTTATAATTTCAGTGGACTTTTCTCGAAATGCGTTAATTGGTGTTAATGAGGATGCGATGTTTAATCTTGGTATTGAAAATTACAAATCTTTATTATCATAGGGGCCTAACCTACTTGGTTAAAAATTGTGCGTCCAAATTCTAAATAGTTGTATAATTTATAAGCAAAATGTCCACCATTTTTTATTTTTGTCATTATTGTTATACACACGAGTATCAACGAACATTGTTGTACTTGTACATGATATGTTTTTTTTAATTACTGAATACTACAATATATAAGTCATTAGTCATTATGCTATAAAAGAGCCGATTATATTTTGTAACCATGCTCAGTGGCGGCTCGTGCCTATGTGCGATGGTGCGATCGCACCCCCTACTGAATTGAAAAAATATTTGAAATAATATAATATTTAATTTTATATTTAATATTATTAGAATTTTATATTTATTATTTTACGAGTATACTATACATCATACATTATAAATATATATATATATATATATATATATATTATATGTATGTTTATAGTTACTACAGCGGGGCTGTCGATATTACGTGGTGTCCTACGTCATGAATCGCACATATAAAAACCGGTATTTATAGAAGATAAAACATGATATTATTGGCGACGGCGGCAGCGGCCGTAAAAGCTATGATGTGCGATGATTTCTGCCGTACAATTCGGGCGGCGGAACGCGAACCGTTGCTATCACTACAATAGGTCGTGTGTACTGACACGTGCTTTACTACGAACCTAAATATAATTGTTTCTTATGGCCTTATCGGCATTGACTGTGACCATTAAAGCTATGATGTGCGACGATTTTTGTCGTACAATTCGGGCGGCGCAACTGTATCAGTGTAGTAGTGTAGTGTTTGTGGCTAGTATATCGTATTAATTTTACCTTTTTACCGTTTGAGAAGACGTGAGAGTGTACAGATACATATGAAAACGGTGAATATTTTTATTTTAATTATTCTATTTACGTTTGGAATACTCGAATAGTCGAATTTATAGTAGTATTTTAATATAATAAATATGAATTCAGTTCAAGAAATTTTAAGAATGAAATTTTCATCTCTAACCTTAGAAAAAAAAGTGGAAATTAAAAATTTGGGTCGACCTCTACCAAATTTACCAAACTTAATTAATATTTCGAAAAAAGGACAAAAAGAATATACTCGTCATTTTAATATTGAGCTTTATCAAAAGTTTAAATGGCTCTGTGGGTGTGAAACAACAGTATCTTTATTTTGTTTCCCTTGTGTATGTTTTGGAGGTGAATTATCTTGGAGTAAAACAGGTGTAAAAGATTTAATACATATATTAGTTAAATTAAATAAACTTGAAAATTCATTTAAACATTTACAAAATGAGGCAAATTTTAAAGTATTGGGAACTATGGACATCAGAAGTCAAATTGAGAGTGGTTATAAATTAGGGATTAAACGTCATAATGAGCAAGTTACTAAAAATCGAAATATTTTAGAAAAAATTTTAAATTGTGTAAAATTTTGTGGAAATTACGAATTACCATTACGTGGCCACGATGAAAAAATTTCATCAAAAAACCAAGGCGTTTTTCGTGGTTTGATTAACTTATGTTCAGATTTAGATCCAAGGAACATTTTCAGAAAGCTACTGTTTTCAAAGGAACTTCTAAAACCATACAAAACGAATTACTGGATAGTATTTTAAATGTTACAAGAAATTATATATTAAATGAAATAAATAATTCGGAGTTTGTATCTATTATTGTGGACGAAACAACTGACATATTTAACAAATTTCAATTAACATTAATATTTCGTTATGAAATTAAAGGGATTCCTGTAGAACGTTTTTGGGGATTTTTTAATCCTACAGGACATGATGCAGACTCATTAACCCAGACTATTCTAAATGAAATCGATCCTATAATAGAAAAAAAATCCTCAAAAATTAATCGCACAAGTATATGATGGAGCTGCAGTTATGAGTGGTCATCAATCTGGAGTTAACGTACGAATAAAAGAAAAATATCCGTATGCTTATTTTATTCATTGTTACGCTCATCAACTGAATTTAATTATGGCTCAAGCAACTTCTCAAAACAAACAAGTCAAAGTATTTTTTTCAAATTTGTCTCAAATTCCAACATTTTTTTCGAATTCTCCACAGAGAGTTGCTATACTAGATGAAATAGTAGGCACTCGTTTACCAAAAACAGTTCAAACACGTTGGAATTTTAATATTAGAACAGTAAATATGGTTTATGAACATAGAGAAACGTTGATTGAATGTATGGAGAAAATTATTGACGTATCCTTGCAATCTAGTTCTATTAATCAAGCTACAGGACTTAAATTACTTTTACAGGATTCGAATTTTATTTTTTGGCTTAATTGTTTTCATAAAATTATGCCCCATGTTGATTGTTTGTATAATGCTGTTCAAGCAAAGAATACTGATCCAGTACAAGTCCAAGATTCTGTAATAAAATTTAAAATAGAAATTAAAAAAATTCGTGATAATTTGACAACTCTTACAGAAATACCAAATGATGAAAGTTCTTCCACAAGAAAACGATTAGAAGATTCTGTTAACTATAAAAAATTGGCTGCTATAGAAATATGTGACGTAATATCTATTCAAGCTCAGAGACGTTTTGATTTTACTAAGCATTTAACAGCAGCTCAACTTTTCCAAAATGAAAAATATGTGATTTATAATAATAACTTTCCTTCAAAAGCTCTGAATATTACTGCCGAATGCTATCCATTTTTTAGTCAAGAACGTTTGAAAACTGAGTTAGAGGTAATTTACTCACGTGATGATTTTCGAAGTTTAAAAGGTGTAATTTCTACAATAAATTATATAATAAATAATAACATGCAAGACACATTTAAAGAGGTTTTTAAATTACTTAAAGTTTTGGTAGTCACACCAATGACATCTTCAGAAGCTGAAAGAAGTTTTTCTACATTGAAGAGAATTAAGACATGCTTAACACGTTGACCGCCACGTGCCCGCCGGCGGGCATTTGATAATCTTTCGCCGAAGGCTACAGTGTTTTTATAGAGTTATTCATTAAATGTTATTTTCGATATTTATAGAACTAATCATCGGAAATTCACGAAGCCGATATCGTTATTCTTATTTTTGTCTCGCCAATAAGATTATAGCACTAATTTAAAGTGGTAGCCGGCGGTCACTTGGCGTCCTGTTAATACTCGTATTAATCATACGCCAAGTGGTTACCGGCGGTCACACCACATTTTACGTGTAAAAATATATTTTTTTTTGTGAAAACAATTTTAATGATGAGTTCTCGTGCTAAAAAGGCTAAACTAAATGACGATCTAATAAATCAAATACTTGAAATTGATAATTCTAGTAATTCTAGTGAAGAGAAGTAGAGAAGTATTCTAGTATTCTAGAGAAGTAAAAAAAGTTTCAACATTTTGTAGAACTTGTAAAATTTATACCTGTATAAATTGTTTTAATATACACCATGTAAATTAGTATTTTTTTTTTTTTATCTTTTAATTTTGACATGTTTAATTATTTAAAAATCCATCATACATAATAAAAAAAAAAAAAAAATTAAAGCAATTAAATCCAATAGAGGTCAAAAATATACCGTTCGATGTAAAATTTTCTTCTCTATGCAATGGTAATATCATACGTATCATCACTTCAGCGCCAGTATAATAAAGTCTATTTGAAAATATACAAGAACGTGACAGCCCGCGGTCACATGGCGTATAGGTAATAGGGTAGCGTGGCACCCGGCGACCACATTTTTAGTGTTATCACCAGTAGCCAGATGACCGCCGGCGGGCACGTGGCGGTCAACGTGTTAAGAAGTACAATGTGTGAGGACAGACTAAACGCTTTGACTATTTTAAGTGTAGAGAACCGTATAATAAATGAAGATATTGATTTCAACAAAAAAGTAATCGACAAATTTTGTGACATCAAGGAAAGGAGGCTTGATTTTCAGTATAAAATTTTAACCTAATGAAGAAAAAATTTTAATATGCCTTTTATTTTGTATTTATTTACAAATTATTACTAATGAAATATGATAATATATAATTATATACATAATAAATAAATAATCTTATCATTTCAATTTAGTATTCTAAGTAAATTAAGAAAAAAAAACATCGCACCCCTTTGTCAAATCACCACGAGCCGCCACTGACCATGCTTATATTATCAGTATAATATTGTACTTAAATAATATGTTTCTATAAGACTATATTATAATTAGATGCATAATCAGGAGAAGTCCCAATTAGTTTTTATAAGCTGGTAAAATTAATGTAGTTTTTACCAATCATTAATTGTTTTGTAACAATATCAATAATTTTATATACTACTGCAACTGTACATTGGTTTAAGACGCATGTTCTTTGAGTAGAAAATTAGTATAAAAAGAGTTTACGAGTGCTCAAATTATCCGTTATTTTACATAGAAATCACAAATTTTGAAAGAAAGAGTAACCAGGAGCGTATTTATTGGGGCCTGGGGGCTAGAACCCTCGAAATTTCGGGTAAATGTAATATTTACAATCAACACTACCACAATAAATTGGGAAAAAACATTTTTACTATAAGAAATTTTTAATCTTTTGTTTTTCAATTCTTTACTCTGTGGCGTTTCTCATTATTATGGTATGTTTTGTGTTTTAGAAAGATTAAGATTTTTTATCAGCCCTCGGGCCTGAGTCCCTCCCCCCCCCCCCTAAAACAATCACTAGATATGCGTCTGAATCAAATAAAGAACACAAATAGCCTAAAATTGTCATTATAGTTAGTCGGACGGCGTAAATTTTATTCTAACCATAAACCAACTAGTCATGTACTTATATAATGGGTATTTAAATCAATATTATATACACGTTTTTACATTGTAATTATTTTATAACATTTATACCTACAAAGACTATATATATTGTTGTGTTCATAGTATATTATTAGTGATTAGTGTTGTGGATATTTGTTTTTTATTGTGAGTAACCGCGGTTATGTTCAATCGTATCTACATTTTTACACAAATATAGTAAATATATAGTTTTATACATAAGTATATAAAATAGTAATAATCGTAAATTCGTTCTTGGATATAATTCAGGGGCACCGGAAATACGGAATGGAAAATTACACTCGATACTGAACGTGTTTGCCACACATAAATATCGTAGTTATTTTTAGTAAAGAGTGTGATGTTCCTGGACCGTGTTAGCCGAGAAACGACGTCGGCCGATCGCGCGGGAAATACGGTCTGGACAAACACACCCAAAACTAAGTGCAATCTCGTTCAAGCTTGAAAATATTTTAGTGACGTGTGTGATGATCCAGACCGTGTTGACTAAAAAATTACGTCGTACTGCAGTATCCGGAAATTTCATCACGACGACGAGATGAAAAACCTGTAGCTCGGCCTGGAAAATTACACGAGCCGCACTAAACCGTAGATTTTAGTGGCGCGTGCGATGTTCCAGTCGGTGTTACCAGGGAGAAAACGCTATCCAATGGAGAGGTTTTGAATACGTCCGGTGTCGCGAAAACACGTGGGTACAGATTTCTGCGCGATGGCCATCAAAATGTAAGATTTTTTAAAATCATGTATGTGTAATGAGGACCGGACCCAAAAAATTTGGCTCTTCGAGTTTTAAAACTTTACCGGCTCAAAAATGTGGTGGTAAGGAGGATTTAAAACACCTATACTATTGAACACTTAAATCCATAGGATGTATCATGCAACCACTATTTTTTGTAAACTGCACAAGTCAAAGATCGGTCCTTTGAGAATATCTCAATAGCTCTTAGGTTTTATCCGGCCCTGTGTATAACATAGCAGTGGCGCAACTGGTCAAGGGTTTTGGGGATGCATACTATCCCAAAATACGAGACGAGACAAATATTCTACGTCCTTAAGAGGTTAAAATATATATTTTTTTTTTATTACACGCTTGATTAATTTTACCACTTCAATCGGACCCCCTCAGGCCAATAAATTTAAACCATACACAAACAATCAAAATAAAATATTATTATTGAATTAGTCTTTCTTTTTAGATTCTACTCAATTATTTGCATGTACAAAGATTTTTTTCTGTGATCAACCAGAAGCGAATAAAAAAATAATTCAATTTTTACAAAAGTGGGGTCAGGATATATTTCCCACACATTTTTGATACAAATAAATACGTTTATTTTTTATTATCTGAAAAATTATTTCTACTACCATACATTAAAACTGTTGGTTTTTTTCAAGTCATTTTTACCTAGCTACTTCGGTCATAATCTCAAAGTTGTCCAAATTAGAGCAGTTTTAATGATGATGAGAATTGATTATTGTTACACAACTCTAATGTGAGCGCGGAAATAGCTGTTTGACGTGTACGCAGCTCGATCTCGCATAAACTAAAAAAACATATTATATGTGGCGAGTTGCTGAATTTGCGGCGCGGTCCCGTTGTTCGCGAAAAGAATAAAATTTAGAATATTGCTCCCAAATTCTCTATCAGTTAAGTTTGATAATAGGACCATAGCTTTTCCGATAGAACTGTTGAAAGTACTATGTACTTGAAAATTGTAATTTAAATACTGTATCAAAAGTATAAATGTTTTTATGGATAAAAAAATAAGACGTTCAACAGTTATTTTACTCATAAAAGGTTTAGAGGTTTAATATTGTGTAATAGTGAGTTAAAGAGTGTTAAAAGTTTCATCGAACCAGGGGCGGAGTGGCCGGTCTGGAAATGGGAATTTTCCAGATGGCCTGGGCCATATTATACTTGGTGGCCCGATTATTTTATGCTATATTTCATTTACAAAATTAGTAAATGCGTCAATATTTTTTTTTATATTAAAACTTTAAAGCTATTGTATTATTTTAAATGCAATAATGTTACATTTTAATAGTATCATTTTTATGAGAAAGCATCGGTCGGATACAAAATTACAAAATATTACATAAATATACACATTAAATAAAATCGTAACAACATCACGACGTCGGCTGCTTATTTTTGATAACAAAATACCCGTTTGGTATATGGTCTCGACAACACTCGGTTTGTTGTTTACCTGCCGGATGGCGAGTGGCGTCGAATAAACTCTATTTATAGAGCAGCAAATGAACAATAACAAATAATACATATTGTGTTATTAGTGTCATTGGTCATTGGTATCAATAATTTGAAGAAATAGTATTACAGATATTTCCATACAAATGTGTTTGTGGCCATAGTTGTTACTGTCATCAGTGTATTGTGTATGTGCGACGTTTATTCTTTTTGTTTAAAATTTCAATTTATTAATTTATCTTAAAAATATTAACTATGGATAAAAAAAGGAAAGGAGGGGCTGAGAGAAATCGCGAAAAAAACAAGAAATTACTTGCGAAATGTGCTGAAAAATGTATTCGATTAGATTCATTCTTTCGTGAAGATATATATAGTGTAGTGACTGGTAGCATTAATGATCAATTGGCGGACGAATATAATTCTGGAAGTAAGTGATTTAAATGTTGAATAATTTTCAATTTATTTTATTATTTATAAATTTTGTTATAGGTAAATGATTAAAATGTATTAATTTTGTTTTTAGATCATAATTCAGTTAATAGTCCAGAACCTACTGTGCCTTTTCATTGTGAGTCTGTTAATGTGCCTAGTACTTCACAGAATTTTCTCATTGGTAATTTGTCTAATTAGATTATTTATTATTGTAAACAATTTATACTTATATTAACTTTTATTTATCTATTTGTAGATCATAATTCATTTAATAGTCCAGAACCTACTGTGCCTTTTCATTGTGAGTCAGTTAATGTGCCTAGTACTTCACAGAATTTTCTCATTGGTAATTTGTCTTATAAGATTATTTATTATTGTAAACAATTTATACTTATATTAACTTTTATTTATTTATTTGTAGATCATAATTCAATTGATAGTGCAGAATCTACAGTGTCTATACTTTGTGAGTCTTCTAATTTGCCTAGTAAAACAGAGACTCTTGTAACAGGTATAGTAATTTAAATTTTGTCAATTTTTAATTATCTTGTATCAATGTTGGTATAAATCAGTGTTAGCTTATCTCTAAAACTATTAAGCTTTGAGCTTAATAGTTTTTTCAGTGGACGTATAATGTTCAATTAAATGTTTGTAGTATTTGCTGGGTAGGTCAAGATTTTAAAAATGTTTAAAATATTTAAAATTTTTGTGATTTTGATGAGCAATCTATTCCAATAATTTAAAAGGTAAAAAACTTAATAATTATTAAGTGTCATTGTTACATTTTACATCTATGTATTGCTTATTTTCATGATTCTAAGTGGTAAATATGTGTTTTTTTAATTTAATTTTTTATTGGTAAATAACAAACAAGTAACTTTAATTAAAATAATTTAATTTTTGTAAGATGATATTTAAAATAATTGTCATTTATCTTTATACAAGTAATAAAGCTACTTAACCGATTGGTTAAATCATAAAAATAGAAAAAGTCTCAAATGTTTTAAATTTCTATCATCTATTATTACAGATTAATAAATTAGAAATATATAAGTTGACCAGTTTATGATACTAGTTTTTAGATGACATTATTTTTTACTCACTTCAGTTATGTAATAGTTACAATCATTTAGTAATCATTATTTTTGTTTTTACATGACTGAATGAAGATATTATTGTCGGAACTACTTCATCAAATTTTATTAAACCAAAATATCACACACTTGAATATTTTTTCAAGATCCATCCAGTTCAGCCACTTGATGATTCTACTTGGCCATTTGTCAGTAAAAAAGCTTTTTATCGGAAAAATCAAACAATTCGAACTTGGTGTACATATGATGCGAAAAATGCCAAGATGTTTTGTTCTGTTTGGCCTTTTCAATGGATAAGAATCCATTTACTTCTGGAATGTGTGATTGGAAACACATTTATCAAAGGATTTCTGAACATGAAAATAGTAAAGTTCATAACCAATGTTGTGAAGCTTATTTCATGAATATCCAAAAAAGAGATGTTGGTAATTTACTATTGGAAAATCAGATGTGTCAACGAAGAGAAGAAGTCAAGAAAAACAGACAAGTTCTTGAAAGAATAATTGAAGTATGTAAAGTTATAGGAAAGCGTGGCCTAAGTGTCCGGGGAAAACGAAATGAAGCAGCATACAATCTTAAAGATCCAACATTGGACCATGGAACATTTTTAGAAATGATAATATTATTAAGTAAATATGATGCTGTATTAAATGAGCATCTCAGTAGTGTTATCAATAAAAGTGAAAAAATGCATTTGAAAGGATCTAAAGGTAGAGGAGATTTTATAACGCTTCTAAGTCATTATTCAATTAGTAATGTAATATCAACAATTTCTTTGTTGATAAAGAAAACAATATCTAATCAAATTAATAAAGTTCAAATGTTTTCTGTAATAATTGATACAACACAAGATATTACTGTTATGGATCAGTGTTCAATTGTCCTACGATATGTTATTAATGGAACTATTAATGAAAAATTAATTGCAGTAAAATGCTGTTCTGATTCAACTGGTAAAGGAATGATGGAATTATTGCAATGTACATTAAAAGAGATCAATGTTGACCCTGCAAAATGCATTGGTAATGCTACTGATGGAGCTGCCAACATGCAAGGTATTTATAATGGCTTCACTGCATGGCTTAGCAAAGTCGCTCCTGAACAGATACACATATGGTGTTTCAGTCATATTTTAAATTTAGTAATTTCCGATGCCACTAAAAATCCTGTTTGTGTAGCCAATTTCTTCTCTTTGATCATTGCTTGTGCAGTTTTTTTCAAAGAATCTTATCAACGAATGAACATATGGAGAGACATTAGTGAAAATGAACATGAAAACATACGCCACAAACGATTGCAATCTAATTCTGACACTAGGTGGACTGCTAAACAAACAGCTGTTAATAGAATTTTTGGAAGTTATGGTATATTTAATGATGTCATGTATCCGGATTTAATAATTGCTCTGACAAAAATTTCAAAAAATGAAGCATTGAAACCTGATATAAGATCAAAAGCAAATAACTTATTAACCTCCTTGTTAAAGTATGAAACTATTTTAATCGCACATTTATATATGAATATATTTTCAATAACAGGACCATTATCTAGATATTTGCAGACATCTGGATTAGATTTGCATAAATGTGTTCAAATGGTCAAGGCATCATTAAACGAGCTTAAAAAGATTCAAAGAAATATTGATAACACAATGCAAGTTTGTGATGAATTTATTCTTAAAATGACTAATGAAATACAAAAAAGAATTGATGTATCTAGCGAAAATTTAGAAATTCAAGAGATTCAGAATAAATTTGAGGTCAACCGCGTGGCTAAAAAAAGAAAAATGGCAAATTATGAAAGTAACGATGAACCAATTGAAGATGAAAAAAAAAAATTTTCTGTAGAAATTTACAACAGAGTATTGGATATTATTATTGAAAGCATGACCAAACGATTTTCAAATAATAATGACCTGTTGATTGACTTATCTTTGCTATCTCCATCAAATTTCAATTTAATTAAAGATGGACTTTCAGTTGATGCATTAGCAAAATTGTCCCACAAAATCAAACCATTTATTGATAATCATTTAAGTGAAAATGAAATAAAAAATAATTTAGCTGAAGAGCTTATTACTTTTGGAAAATCGTGGAATTTTTTAAAAAGGTCTGTTGATGATGAGTATAATGAACAATCATATAATAGTGACTCAGAAAATGAAGATCTTGAGAATACAGATGATATGAAACCTTGTAAGAAGTCTTGTAGAAATTGTGTAATATGTTGCTATAATGTATTAATAAAGTATAATTTATTTACAAATGCTTACCCTACATTAACTATAGCTTATCAGTACATTTTAACCCTTCCTGTTACACAAGTTGCATGTGAAAGGTCGTTTTCAACATTAAAATATTTGAAAAATAGACTTAGAAATGCAATGACCAATGAACACCTAGAATCTTTTATGCTAATGGCTATTGAAAATAAAATTCTCATGGAATTAGAAAACGATGTCATTATAAATGCAGTTGGTCAAAAATCTAACCTTCTGACTAAACTATTATTATAGTTGTTGTATTGTATTGTTTATAATTTATATTGTTATAGGTAAAAAGTTATTACCTAATATATTTATACCATTAAACAACAACTTTACTTCATTATTAATATTGTTTCTTAATTTAAACTAATTCTAATCCCTGGGCATTAGTGGTATATCAATAATGCATTGTAAGTTAAACAAAATGAACTAAATAATATTTTTTTATTTTGTTCTAACATCCATTATTTATTAGAAATTATTATCAATAAAGGTAATAAAAAAAATTGTTAAATATGTGTTATGGTTTTTGAAATTTAAAATAAATAAAAAATTACAATTTGGGCGGTGTGACAAATAATATTTTGAGTTTTAATTGGTAAATAGTTAATGGCCTGGATCATAGACGGAAATATTTTGATTTCTAGGGGGGGGCTAAATTTACTTTAAAAAAATAAATTGTATACTTTTACTTGTAAAAAAACAAAATTTTAGAGTGAGGGGGGGGCTATTAAAGTATTTGGGGGGGGCTAATCCCCCCCATTTCCATCAATGGCCTGGATACATATCAATCTCCCGGCCTGAATATGTTTCCCACTCCGCCCCTGCATCGAACCCACGGAAAACATAATAATTAATAATATACGATTTCCGTACACTATTTTTTTATTTGAATCCAAATCCAGTAATTTTTAACTGTTGTTAAATATTCTAGTTACCAATACCTACTCAAATTATCAATCAACCTTTGATTGTAAGAAATGTAGGTTACACATTGTATTTATTATTATAATCTATACACACATAATGTAATATATATATATCAATACTAGTATATATAAATATAAATATATTGTATAAAATATAATATATGTTAATTTTATTAAACCGTGTTTAAAATATAGATAATTATTTGAATTTAAAATTTTTACAAAATAGTGTTTGGTGTATGCTATGGTTTTTGTCACAAAGGGGACTGCACTTAAATATGAGAATACCTACATTAATAAACCATGTTGTAATCTGTGTGACCGACGATAAAATAAAAATACATATTTTTGTTTTTTTTATTTTAAATTTGTGAGTAACTTAATATAATTAACTATACGTAATAATAACTACCTACCTACTTAATTTAACTAATTTTTTGTAAATGTTTAAATTTAATACAAATGGGGAATGCCACTTCAAAAAGTGGGACAATCCCATCAAATAGGGCGTCCAAGACTCATAAAACACAATTTTGTCTCTTTTTTTTTTTTTAATTTGAACAATTAATTTAGTACTGGTAATATTTGAAGTGGTTCAAAAGTCAAAATAAATGAAAATTTACAAAAAATACATACCATTTATAAGGGGAACATTTGTGTTTGGTATACCTAAAAGCTATAAATTCCATAGAAGGATGAACACTGCGTGTAGGTACAATAAGAGGAGGGGTGACATCCCTATTACACCTAGACAACCGTGTATTTGTAAATCGAAATTGGTTATAGATAAAACCAAATTATAAAGCCAATACTCATACTTAATTAATATAATGTTTATCATTGCTATAAATACTAATATTATTGATAGCAGGTATCTTGTTGAATTTTGCAAGGTCGCGAGTAAAAAGTATATTTTCGAACCAGTCTGTTATTTGACAGTTAGAATCGATCGCAAGTTATCAATAACAGTTCAGAATTTCAACAGGTAATTGGGTGTACTTTCTAATATTGGTTAATCGTATAATATATTATATAGAATGTGCACGCAATTTAAGGAGCAGAAAAACGGTTGATGACGGAAGCTATATGTACGGATTAGCAGCCAAATGTTAGTACAAAATTAAAAACAAAAATATGACAACCAGTATAATTTCAGGTATGCAAAACAATTCATGTTGGTTAAACTGTAAAAACTAAAAAGGTAAGACTTATATAACAAGTGTCGTAAAAATTACACATCCATTTTCAACAATAGAAAAATATAGTGTTCAACTTCAAGTTTAACCATTTTTATTCGCATTACACGTGTAAATTATATGAAATTAAAAGGAAAATTGTATCACATTATCGTACTAATATTGTAGATCAGACACCAATAATTCTCTTACGTCTACAGTTTCAAATAAAAATACTGTTACAAAATTCTATCCATTTTACAATACATCCGTCTAAAATACTGAACCTATTCAGATGAAACAAAAACTAAAATAATTAATTGTTCTGTTACAGCTGCATGCATCAAGAAACAGCAATTCACAGGTCTTTCACATTGAACACGATTCGAAGTCCACTCACGGTGATCACATACATATTATTATTATTTTAGTTGTAGAAATGAGAATTATCGGTAATGTTGTACAGCAAACATTGCATAGGTTACAACTTACAAAATAACATAAGAATATTTTCATATTATTGTAATTTATATCATACATAATACCCTATATTCACCGTCAAAGTGTTTCACAATCGATGTTTTCTAGAATTATTTGCCATATTAAACTTAGGTTATTAAATGTTTTTATTGAATTCGTTTGAATACATGTAAAAATATTGTTGAAATGTGTACAAATTCTTGAATTGACTAATAAAACTATCGACATGGTTACTTTAATTATTGTTTGTCGAAATAAACTATGAAAGTATAGTACTACGTTCATTCTGTTTTATTAATTGAAACAATTATTAATACGACCCAGTGTTATTAATTGAACATCACGAAGTTACTAACACGTAATATAACTTATTAAATATATATATTTTGAAAAACTGTTAAAAAGTAAAGTAATATATAATAATATATAGGTACGATGGACGATATATAATATGATCGTATAATATTACAGTCGTGGCCGTTCCATGTCCGGTAGATTATTTTAGACGATAAATTTCATTATTTTATGAGGGCTATAAAATGGTGTGGTATAGTGGTCTCCACCTTCAGACGGCGCCAACTATTATCTTGGAATAATCTCCCGAGTGCCGGTCAATTGTCATGCCGCTTTTTCGAACACTGTCTCCCCTAAAGACGGAGCCATTGTGCGTGTTCGTTGTATTATATACATATATATATATATTATTTTGTTAAATAACAATATTAGGGTGGGTACACGACGTCTTAGTCGGGTCTGATTTCGGTTATCGATAGTAAAAGGTACCGTAGAGAAAAAAAAAAACATAAAAGAAATAATTTTGCTGTCAAGGCTGTAAAATGTAAATGGAAAATCAGCCAGGTGCAGCAGACGCCGAATGCGACATCACGACGCCCGCCCGACAAGCATATTATAACCATAGTCCCGAACACCGCACCAACTCGCGTGAAGAAAATTTCGGCGTCATCAGAGTTGGCGTTAGTAGTTTAGTACACAAAATAATATTACAACAAATCGAAGACACAAAATATTATATTTATATAAGTGTAAATAGGCAGGTTAACTGCACCAGTTGATGAATCCAGTGGCGTAACTACCGGTGTTCAGTGGGTTCCACGGAACACGGGCCCCGCGGCTGTGGGGGCCCATTGAAGGGCGAGAATACATGAAAATGTGTACTAAAACCTTGATAGGGGGGCCCATTTTGTGCACTCGAACACACTAAAATCAGAAGTAGTTACGCCCCTGAATGAATCATTAATTGGATCTTACAAAACACAACTGATCCAGTAAATATTATCGTAAACGTAGTACAAAAATATTAGCTTAAGTGCATTTAAAATATTCTACAATAACTACTACTAAATTGAGTAAATTACAATAGTGATCACAAGTTTCAAACGATTTTAACTATCCACCAGAACTTTTCGAATATTTGCATTAAAATGTGCATTAATAATGCATTGAAATGATTCAACTAAAAAGTGTAAAAAACAGTACCTACTGACAATTATCAAAAAAGTTTATAAATTTGCTTCACGATTATCATAATGTATTTTATTGTATATTTGTTAATAATTATTTCATACTTAAGTGTTTTATTGTTTCATTTTATTTAAGTATTTAACCAGGGCCGGCCTTAGGTGAGATAGCGCCCGGTGCGAGCATGGAAAAAAAGCGCCCCTTTATTACTTTTTTTAAATATTATTTATTATTATTATTATTCTTATTTATTTCAAGTACAATTAAAAATACGAATATTTACCTTATAATACTTCTTGCAGAAGGTAAATAATTTTTTTTTTCCAACATTTTTTTTTTTCGTTGCTACCTAGAAAATGGCGCCCCCCAAAGCGTGGCGCCCTGTGCGACCGCACTGCTCGCACCGCCCTAAGGCCGGCCCTGTATTTAACATCGCACAAATAAACTTCCATAAAATCAAAACAACTATACACTCAGTTAATAAGTTTGATGAACCAAAGTTGATGCTGTTTGGAAACAATTTTGCTGGTCCAATTTATATTGAGATGTATATTTTTATGTATATCTCAATAAAAAAACAATAGGAATCAATAAATCTGGATTCTGGACGCATTATAATTCAATAAGGTGTATTATACACATTTGTTTATTAAATAAAAATAAAATTTACTGTCTTAAAGACATTTGCAAACTTGTATAAATAAAAAATCTAAACGTTCAGTGAAATCATTAAAAACAATTGAGAACGTAACGAAAATTTTATGATTGACAAATAATAAATAAGAAACTGGCAATCAATAATACTGATAATAAGAGAGATAATATATTTTTTTATTATAATTATTGTAGTAGGTAAGTATCTTTTTCAATCGGTTCTCTATCTTCTTTGTTAAGCTAAAGTATGAGTATCTGAGATAATGAACTGATTTATGACGTTTTTTTATACTTACATAATTTTTTGTAGATCTGTATATTTTTGCTTGATCGACAATTGTATTGTTCTGTTCATTATAGGTAGGTAGGTAGGTAGGTAGGTACTAATTTTATTACATATTATTCTGTTGTTTTATGTTGTAAAATTGTTGTAACCATATAACTTCTATATATTACAAACATATATTATACCTACTAAATAGTTATAGTTTTAAATTCTGATTTTTAAGTGTAGTGAAGAATGTATTGGTCCTAACATCAATACGTAATTTTCAATAATACTCCAATTTTTAAAGTCAGTGTACCTTTTCTGATAGGTTTATAGACACAGATTTTCCACAAAAGTTTCGAAACTTTAATACAAGTTTGCCAACATGTAAATTATGTATATGATTCTGAAAATTATTGAATATTGGTCATATACCTTTGACTTATTTTTGGAGAAAAAATTTGTAACTCACACAAATTTGTTATTTAAGATTTGAAAATTTTATATGTTATGTAAAACTAAATTTGCTATCTGAATCAAACATTTAAAAAAAAATCCGCCCTGTAGTTTCTAAAAGCGTACAAAAAAGCATTAATAAAATGGTAGAATATACTTTATACGTGAGTACGACTTTCGGAATTTTTGGACCATTTTTAGTAAAATACAAAATATAGAACATTCAATCACTCCGTGGTATTTGATATTTTTCAATGAGTGTTTTTGGCGTTAGTTTTAAAATTATTTTCTCTAAATTTAATAAAATTAACTCTAGCGCCTTTTCAAAATTTCTTACAATTATAATATACGATTACTAATTAAACCTTCCGAAGTGATCAGCATCAAACTACTTCCACAGCTCAACCCCACGCCACCTAGAACGAATCCGGCTTTTTTTTATTTTGAACGCCTATACAAATTTCAACACTTTCAGAAGGCATAAGTGCTCACGTGTGTAACACGAGCAAATACTAATAGTAATACTGAGTTTCACTCGAGGGATATTAATTACTTTATTTTTTCTGGCGAGGCCTCTGAAAGCGATTGCGTCTGATGCGATGAATAACTATTTTTGGCGTTCCGTTGAAATGTATTTTGGCTCTTTCGCTTGTTAAGGAGATTATAATAATATATTATATACTTTTAATACACAAAAATCGTGTTGCACCACACGTGTGACTTGATGCCGTGTATAATAGTATACATAGCTACAATAATATTATTATATTTCTACTTTACGGTTGGAAACGTTTTATTTTTATAAACGTAGAACGTCGTCCGGCTCATGTGAAAAACGACACCGAATCTTCTCGGTTCTAAAAATATTGTACTGCACATAATATAATACGGACGCACATGCTGGTGCAGATGAAATGCGGTCGAAGCCGAAAAAAAAAAAGTAAGTACAATAATTTACTGACAGTCCTGAAGTCCCAGCGTGCGCTCCAGTCACAAGTTACATTTCTCCATAAATTAAATACCTACACGTTTTTGATATTGTGTTTATAGGTTCTGGTCAGGTGTGCCTATACAAAGCCGCAGAACTGGTTTTTTTTTTTTCCTTCGACCCGACTACACGACAAACGAATTTAGTGGTGTGTATAAATGAAAAAAAAAAATTTTAAATTTATATATATATATATGCCTATATATACGTCCTACGTATTTGTATATACCTATAGATACCTTCAGATAAACTATATGGGTTTTATGTGCATCACAGAAGATGATCTCCCCCTCGTCGGTATAACATCTGGTTTTGGAGAATAACCAAACGTCGTACAATGTTCATAATTTATGTGCGTATAAATTTTTATTACTTGCACGTGAGTGCTGCAGTGAACTCGGGCGTTCACTAACGCCGTCCGTGAATGTTGGGTCCCAAAGAATATTACAGATTTTCTCAGTAACTTTCAGATAAAACATACACACGAATATATTTACGTAACTATTTGTTACCGTGAACAACAGTTATCGATTTATATCGTACATTTATATAAAAATATTAAACAATTAAATATAGTTACACGCAGTGAAGGACAAACGAATACACAATTAATGTAAATGTAAAAACTACTCCGATCATCAAAAGGGGGAACTACTAAAACCATGCGAATTAAAAATATATATATTTATATAATCATCATTTACAGTAAAGTTTTAATTTTTTTTTTATGATTTTTTATTTAATAAATTAAAAAAACGAAAAATATTAACTTTTAACTTTACTAAACGAGTTAAAAAAAGTTGTGTACTCCCCAGCCTTGAATTTATATGAGCTAATTAACAACATATTTTCCTATTGGTGTAGTTAAAATGATTTTGAAATTTTCAATATATATTATAATCTATAATTCTAATTGTGAATCAAGTAACCATCAACTGACTGTTATTTTGCTGTTAACAATACATAGTGCTATTAACAATATTAACGACCTATAATTTATCTCATTAATTTATAATAATTGTTAAATTAAACAGAAACTGCCAATGGTACGAATCGCAGTAATTTATTTATTATTTTTTTATTATAAAATATATACAGTGAACTATATACATATGTATTCAGTTCATATTTTATACTTATGACCTTTAGGATTTGACTAATAAGTTATTATAGTTATAGCACACTGTATAAAGTCAATGACTTATTACGTTCGACAAATTATACATTTATATAATACAGTTTTAAGTTCAAGACAAACGCGTATACAGATTTTATGTACTACTAACAAGAATTTTTTGTAGTTAAACATCGGTAGTTCTCTCCATTGAACACAAAACATACAAAGTTCATTAGTTTCAATTGATGCCGAAGTATTTTTAACTGGCGAGACGTGAGGGGTGTTTTCATACTCACGGTTCCATCCTCACAATACAATACAATAGTATGGTTTCATTAAATTAATTATAGCCATCCATGAAGCCATCGCCTCTCCTGTTATTAGAGATCGGCGCCACTGATTCATGTAGTTTTATACTAGAAATAATTTGATAAAAAAAAAAAATTGGTCGTAAATCGTAAATTTAACTAATTCTAGGAATTTTATTAAATTTATGTTGATTTTATAAAGTCTATAGGTAAGAATTGCATCTATAACAGTTAGCTTGTGATGAAAACTATTTCAGTTCGTATTAAGAAATGAAAATAAAACATAAAGTACAATTTCAATTTATTAATTCTATAAAAATTACTGTAAACTAACATAAATATTATGCGTCATAAAAAATAAATTTTCATATTCAGTATTATAACTATAGAAATTATATGTTGCCCATAAAACGGATTATTTAGTGTCTTTGTAACAAATTTGTTATTATAGTCTTTTACAGTCCAACCGAAATTACACAGTCAATATTAGATGACAACACACACATAATATTATGTCTGCGTTAAATAGCAACGAAAGTTTTGTTTATTCTGTCTATATTTTATCGAAAATAAAACGTGACCATTTATTTTTTCTCTATAGTGTACATGGATAATAATAGTGTGTGAAGTTTAGGCACATTTGATATTTATAATTTAAAAAATAATAGTAATAGTTAATTTTTTATAACCATTTAATGCATATTAATATAACTATGGACATATTAATATGATTATTGACAAGCCAAACATGTTATTAACATTGAAGTTTGTCGTATGGATTTCATTGTGTTTGTTCGTCCAAGGTAAATAAAAAAACAATAAACGTTTATCGTATTTATATAAAAACAATAATAGAAAACCGAGTGTTGTTCTTATACCAACAGGCGTTCAAAATCACAACCATCCTAACAATAAATTATGCAACGAAGAGGGCAAGCTGGCAGATGATAACAGGAATGGTACAAATGAGCGATCAAATGAGAAAGAAATTATGCCATATAGGTCTCCAAACGATTTCTTAGGTATGACAAAAAAAATGTATACAAAGGGCAATTAGCAAAAATTTTAAACGCTCAAAAAAATCGAACTGTACCAATACTAATCGTTAACATTTTGGCCTGAAAATCTGACCAGTTACCATTGCAATTTTAAAATTAACAAATAGCCTATTAGGTATGTATATTTTTTTTAACGAGAGAACATGTTTATATTTGTCTACCAATATATTATTATAAAGAAAAACTATCACTGTACATATTATCAACAAATCCGATTAATATATTATAGTTTCAAAAATCTATGGTACACTTAAATGAATTTAAAATTTCGACAATACATACTGTGCAGTAATGAACAAACAGGAAATTAATGTGTGTTTGAGTTTGCAGTAATTTAATAAAATTATTGATAAACTGAATTGCGTTTTTGATATAAAGTATAATACTTTGGAAAAGTATTTGAAATACTAAGTAGGCACTTTTAAATACCTACTTTTCTATTAAAAATTGTACAAAGCACGTATTTTTGCATCTGTTTAGTGTTCGACTAAAAGTACTATCCATCTAGGTTTTACAGTTGAGATTTTGGGATACTTTTCCAGTGTCCAGTTATATTCTTTTGCTGTTCGTATATTGGCTGGACGCCAAAATATCGAGATTTAGTAAGAATTATGCCGTTATACCATTCGTTCAACAATTTCGCTGATCAGAAGAAAATAATCATTGATTCATTTAATTTCAATTTTAATTGAAAATTATCTTATAGTGTAGGATTGAGAAACGGACTCTTAATATCTGTATAATTGTATAAAAATGAATCCCTATTTCCCTAGGTATAACGGCATCACGCGTGACGGGTGGACCGATTTCGCTAATTCTTTTTTTGTTGTATTTGTTACTGTCAGGAGAAGGTTCTTACATGGAAAAAAAATATTAAGAGAGTTGCGCGGAAAATAAGTAATAATATTTTAAATATATACAAGCAGATTAAAAAAAAAAAAAAATGATGTTTATCAATGATATATTTTATTTTAATTATGGTTACTATAGGCTATACACGGTATCAAATTTTGGCCGTTTATTTTACTAATAGTTCAAAAGTTCCGTTTTATGATGTTAAGACCCGTTAAGAAAAGATTTTTCAAAATCCTTAAGGATGTGAAAAAAGGTGAAAGATTTGAAGTTAAAAAAAAATTCAAACCATTACCGCTGATCAGTGTGAAGTTTGGTCAGTATATAGTTTCGTTTTATCGTGATGCGGACTTTTCAAAACTTAACAAACATCTTATTCATTATTCTGCAATAGAAATAATGAAATATTCTTCACTGCATTTTCAAAAATTTAAAGCCGTAGGGTGTCAAAAGGAATAAAGTAGAGGAGTTGGAGATAACTAAAAAAAAAAAAAAGTAGTACGTATTGAGTTAAAATTTAAAATGGATTGATATAAATTGAATATTGATCAAAAGTATGTATCAAGTAACGGGAGGACCGCATTATCCAAAATAAAACCCGCAAGGAGGTTTAAAGGGGCGATTGGCAAAAATGTTAAATATTTTTTTTAGTCATTTAACGGTCGGTTACTTACTATATTATACGCATTATATGAGAATATTTATCAATGAACTTACCCACTATAAAGTGGTAATATGTTATAAATGTGGTAAAAGAAGTATTTAGCAACTGCACTGAAAAATGAATTACAATAAATTCATTTGACGGAAAATAGCAGTATAAAACTCGTACGTGGGAAAATTGTGACACACGGGCAACTGGAACGCTCCAGGGTAACGAAAACTACTCTATTTACATACGAGCGAAAAATACACGGACAGCGCCGTGTAAGGGCAGCTTGACGTTCGCAGTTTTCGCAATGCCCCCCGTTTTCCCACGTCTTCTCTTCAGGTTTCGGGATGTTTTGGAATGTAGGGGGTTATGTTATCGGGATGTAGGGTACCTGCAGGTATATACATGTGCGCGTTAGGAAAAAAAAAAGTATAATTTATTAGCCAAACATTTTTCCTACAGTTGTGGAAATTTTTTTCTAAGCTGACCCACCTTGCAGGCCCCAAATTCCCGGCGTCGTCGGTGATCAACCTGTGCGCGGTGACCCTGCTCGTGTACGCGGACATGGTGGCCGAAGTGAAGTTTGACGCCAAGGCGACAAAGATGTGCACGGCCGTGTGCAACCAGTATCACCAGATCATCATAGCCGAAGGTTCGGAGGAAGTGGTTCTGATGTACAGCTACTGCGATTACATCGGCGACACGCGTGGGTTCGGCGCCACCGACGAGCAGGACCTGAGCACCAGGTGCACGTGCACGTACAAGGTGCGGTGCAATCAGCGCACATCCATGTTGGTGTACACGTTCCAGGCCAACCACGAAGGGTTCCTGAAGGTGTCCATCACCGAAACGAACAATACGTACGAGATCAATCGGTGAATCGCGTCAACCTTACCTGCTACTCGATTTCTGGTCAAACTTTTCGTTTTGTATTCGTATCTTATATTGCTTCGTATATAAGGTTAAAGTTGTAGGTACAAAGTGTTACGACTTGTACGAATATGATATTCATAAACAAAGTATAGTTGAAACGATCGACAAACGATTTAATATAGATGATGGTGTTTGTTTTTTTTTTTTTTTCAATTTAAAGTGTCTCAATCGGTGGCGTAGCCAGGTATTTGTCAAAGAAATGTTTTGAACTCTATACACGTAAATATACAGCAAATTTATGGGTATTGGATACGAAATGAAACGTACTCAATGATAAATTATTTTTTTAAAAATATTTCGCAGTTCAACGATGCGATAAAAGTGTTTAAGAAGAAAAAACTGGGCACCATCAAAAATTTAACAATATTGTGCATATTATAATATGTAAGGCGCCAATCTTGTATTTTGATGAAACGTAATTTTGTGCGAGTTCGGTGAGTCTATATAAATATTTATAGAGCTCATCAAACTTTTTGTTTCAAAGTTCTACTTGTACGTGGCTCAAAAACGACTGACGTGTAAACATTTAAATTGTATCTTATGAAGTTGATGCCAAAAAGTTTTTAAAAATATTTTAAATTACGAATTGTTGATACACAATCGTCGAGAATGGATATGATGCCTCATACAAAAACAGAATTTCAAAAAAAATTATCTACAACCTCGGATCAATTAAATTGTTTTTTGAAAATATTAAATTCTATTACCCTAGTGTCGTTTAAAGAAATTTTTGTAAAGTGTAAAAAAAGTATTTAATACAATTTACCGGGAGGGGGCTTTGAAAATCCAAAACCACCCTGGGGTTAAGAATTGTCATAGGTACTAATAAAAATTATTGTAATATAGACGTCTATTGTAACAACCTCAGTCTTGTTTTTTTTTTTTTTTTTTTTTGTACGACCATTGTTTTTATAATAAATTTATCATAAAATCAATGATACAACTAAAGGACATCTCACGATTTAAAGTGGTTTCCCGCATCAATGTATTGGCAATTCTACTACATAACTATAAATAGTGGTGAGAACGTGGAATAATATAGGACTATACTGGGTAAACATTTGCAATCTAAGTGGAAAAACTGAATATTTCCAATATGTTGTAGTTGTTTTCATTTTTTTTTTTTTTTTTTTTGGTTTGAAACAACGACAAATAGATTATTACGTGTTACACATTTTTTATTAAGATACAATATCTTACAATGCAAGCTTATACCTTTTCTTTACACCACAAGTAGTTAAACTCATTAGGTACAACTATTGAACAGCATTAAATTAGTTGCTCTATTTTAGACGGCAAAGAAATTTTTTCTTTGATAAACCCAAGACAAAAACTGGCACATTTTACGGATGTGGTACCAAAATATTGGAAAGTTAACTAGTAATTTATTTCAAAAATTATTTTTGAAAATCTGCTTTGTTATAAGAGTTGTAAGTTATTTTTTATGTATATCTTGGTTATAATTTATAACTCTTTTATCGAAAACCGATTAAATAGTTTTTTTTTTAATAAATTAGGTTTTAATGGGTTATTGGCCAACGTACGCGATGTTATAAACTAAATTAACAATACTAAAACAAAACCTTGAAGCGAAAAAACATGAGTTTAGTTTTACACAGTATATACCTGTTCACACAAATTTTCTTTATTACAAATTTGTCTAACAAATGACATTCAAGAGCATTAAAATGTTCATATTACTTATATACTGTTATTGTATAAATGATACGCACGAGTTTTATTAGTAACTAACAATTTCAATCGTATTGGTCAATTTGACCGTAATGTACATGGATCGTTCAAGCCTTCAAAGGGATTTGCAGATTTGAAAAATTTGTGTACCGACTATAAATTATTATTAATTTAAACTAAAATTTGTATAGGTTTATTTATGATGCATTCCAAACGTCGCGTTATTTTTTGACTATATTTCAAAATTATTGAAAATCGTCGGTTGTAGTATCCGTTTGTGCATTTTTAACGCTATTAACGCGTGTTCAACCATCAAACACGAAAAACTGCAAAAAACAATTTTTTATACGCCTATGTATATTCAATGTATGCCCAGCGTATCGTGTGAAAAAAGAAATGAAGGTAGGAAAGAAAGAAAGTGAGCAAATTTGAGGTCGGTGAGAAGTTGTGTAACGATTACCTAAAAAAAACTCGTATTTCAGGCAGATTTATACCAGGATTAACGTCAGGGGACGTATACCAGATAACTGGACTCGCTCAGAATCGTTTTTTTTTTGCTTTCCGATATTAAATAATGTAGGTGGTACGTTTATAACACGACCTCCGAACCAGTGACCCACAACACTAACCAACACGGTCGCCGTATATACCCATACTGATCCGTCAAACTACCCCCCACCCACGTGACCTAGAGCGATCACGGTTCACGGCTGAAAAATCTCGACAGTAAAAATAAAAAAAAAATGTTTTTTTTTTTATTGAAATGTTTTTTTAATTTTTTTAAAAGTTAAAAAGCGTAGATACCTTCCGTGACACTAATAATATCAATAATATTATTTAGACCCGCGACTTGGTCAATTGCTCGTACGTAACACTATCTGCTGCCTACGAACACCAAACGGGGAGCTCGAAATCAGCTGCGATTGCCACATCACCGACCCGCAGCAGCGCGTCGCCGCCCCCCCCCCCCCAAAAAAAAAAAAAAAAATAAAATACTACTAGCTGTATAAAGTTGGCCGTTGCGGTGCAACGCGCAGCAGTTGCAGTATTTCTGGGACCGGCGACCGCTTTACAGCCGTACATCGTACACGAGTCCTGCGCACTCATACAGAGCGCTTACAGCATACTCATACAGAGCGCTTCAAATAATTTGTCTTGACTTTTCGGCGGTACAACATCATAATTATACACCAACATACCGACACGCGCCTACATACCTGCACCGTCGAACAAAACAAGTGAACGGCGAAGTTCTTCGAAGTCATTCTAATAGCACGCAGCTGTCGAGTTCCAACATGTGAGTAAAACATTAGTTCTTAGCGTTGTAAACTAGGTACACCCCCCCCCCCCCCACGACCCCCTGATTGATTCTGGCACATGAGCTGTACTTTAAGTTTGAACAGAAAACGTACTTGAATTTTGTATTTCGATCGATTCCCGGATGAACACGTTTACAGAAGTTTTTTTTCCTTTTTTTTTTATTCGTCTAGACTATTATTATGATTTTGGGCTCTTAAATTTTTAAAAACTAATACTAACCAATGTCGCCCATGTTTATACGTCGTCACCGCGGTGCTGTGCAGTAGTCCCATCCGTTGTTTGCGTTTATCCCAGGTGAATGTTAAACGGTTTTTATTGACTGATCGCCTTTTTTAGGATTGTCCAACGTAATCAATAGTCTCACGAATACGCGATGTAATGGCAAGATATACCTGTAAAATATTATGTATTAGTATACAAGTCCGAACCCGCTATTGTTACCGATGATAAACGTAAAATTCATAATTAAAATGTAACTACCGGTAAAAAAAAAAAAAAAATCGCTAAATTTAAACAGAATCGCATTTCTGACAGTTGTGCCGAACCCTTAACACGTAAGCGCTGTCCGGTTGTATAGCTGTTTCAGTCAACAATTTTCTAACAGTCGAACCGTAAACAAATTGTAGTATTTTTTTTTATAGGTAAGGTTGTAATTGTATATATACTAGTTTATCGTACGTATCGTTTAGTTCGGTGTTTCGTCTCTATGAAATCCGTAAAATAATTTTACGGGATCGAATATAGTCCCCAGGACTATTTA
Organism: Hormaphis cornu; assembly: GCA_017140985.1. Taxonomy (NCBI): domain Eukaryota; kingdom Metazoa; phylum Arthropoda; class Insecta; order Hemiptera; family Hormaphididae; genus Hormaphis; species Hormaphis cornu. Next base: position 27,686,889 of record CM029357.1, read on the forward strand.
TATTAGGTAGGTATTCAAAGACATTGTCAATCAAATCAAAATATCGATGACAGATTCTTTCAAAATTAATTTTTCAATTATTATAAAACTATTATTTTGTATCAGTGAATGCAGTTAAACGCACTTTTTAATGTAGGCTAATTATTACAGATTTAGATAAGATGTCAAATTGGTTATGTGGATCTACTTATTTGTATTACAAATGGTTCACGTTGTTTTTTAATAATTGTAATCGTCATGTAGAAACATAAATTGTTTAAGAAAAAATAGTAAGAACATAAAAATTGCTTACATGAATGAACTGGTAGAATTTTTTGTTCGAGGAAGGTAAACAATATGTACGTCAGGTATTTTACAATATGTTTAGTGCAACTACGTGTAGGTGGCATATAATATTATGAATTAAACTTCACTTTAACAATTTGAAATTCCAGTGATAATCTTTTACTGTTTATTTAAAACGCATTAAAATGTAGGGGTATTTAAAAATTGTGATGCATTCGCTTAAAATCTATGGTGTAGAATAGTATACTGCAGATCAACAAATTTACTCGTATTGTTATTATGTTTCTTAGTTCTAAAAAAGATAATAAAATGAAAACATTTTAGTACAAATAAAACCTAGATATATTTTTAAAAATATTAATAAGTTTTAGTCGCGTGTGTTTTGTTGTACGATGATAACTTTAACAATACTTCACTAACATAATACTTTTTGAAAGTACAATTATTACGTTGGTGTAGGTATATATTTATTCATTTCTCCGTAGTTTCGATCTAAGAGCTAATTAAGTGTGAATTGAATGTACAAAAAGTTTTTCTATACATGTACTGACTTAAAAAATTACGATAGTTTTTATTTACGAAGGATAAAATTCGTTTTTTTTTTTTTTTTTTAGTAAAATGGTGCAAGCTGGTAAAGCTAAAAGAAGCTTGACGAATACCACCTCCGGAAACCGTCACCCAAATGACACCGAATCAGAATCAAATGGTCTCTCTGCTTACTTGGACTTATTGACTGATCCAACCGATGTAAACAATTCTGACTATGTAGACTATCTGAATCATTGCATAACCTGGACATGCAAAGAGGTTTTCATCACAATCCCCGACGAATCTGGTTCGAAAACAAAAGACGAAACCGCTTGCAGTGGCCGGATCGACGGGCGGAACTGCCCGAAATGTCGGGTTAGAGTTAACTATAAAATATCAGGCCCCACAAAACGGCATTTTACAAATTGCTGTGAACTAAGAAATTTTATAGTTGAACAAAGCAAATACCCGTGGAATTGCTCAAAGTGTGGAAAGATTATCAAAACAGAAACCGAATACCAAACTCATAGTGCTAAATGCACTATTTGGGTAAGACAGTTATTGTTTTGTTCATTGAAACAATTGTGTAAATTTTAAATCCCAATATAATAATATTGTACGTTTGTTTGTGCATGAGGAACGAGTATTTTTTGACTATATTACAATTTGTACCAATCGTAATTATTTATCGTGATGCATTTCAGAAACGATGTTTGCACTGGTTCCGTTCCCTATGCAAAAGTAACAACGCGCCCGTTGCCCAGTCCTCCAACAACACAAACCAAGAGTGAAAACAGAATAGCGTTATAATAATAGTAATAAAAGTAATAATAGTTTTTGATTGAATTAAACAATTAGGTATACAAAATAGTACTAATGTGAGAATATAATAAAAAACATTTTAGAATATAGGAATAGATAATAACAAAATAAATTACTTATAATAGTGGTGTAATGTAAAGTACAAATAATTTGTATGCATAATATACAATTCAATTATACTTAATTATATACAGTGTATATAAATATGTATAACTATGTTTATACTTATTAATCCTTACTATTGATTATTATAATGGTTGTATTAATTTTATAAAATTTACAAAAAAAAAAATTATAAAACTCAAAAAAAAAAAAAAAAATTATTAAAATTAAAAAAAAAAAAAAAAAATATTAGGTAACTTGTAAGCTTTATTATATACAATTAATTTATATCTATTTTTATACTCATGATTTACGAATCATTACTATTAATTTTATAAAACTCAAAAAAAAAAAAAAAAAAAATTATTAGACTAAACAACTATAGAGTTAAAATTAACAAATATTTTATCTGGTGGTGGGATGTATTGGAATAGAGTAGGTAGTTTACATTCTAATTTTTAAAGAAAAAAAATGTTTAACTATTTTTTTTTTATTAAGTAACTTGTAAGCTTTATTATATACAATTAATTTATACCTATTTTTATACTTATGAGTTATAAATTATTACTATTAATTATTATAATGATTATATTAATTTTATAAAACTACAAAAAAAAAAAAAAAATTATTAAAATTAAAAAAAAAAAAATATCATTAAGTAACTTGTAAGCTTTATTATTTAAAATTAATTTATATCTATTTTTATACTTATGAATTATGAATTATTACTATTAATTTTTATATTAATTTTATAAAACTCAAAAAAAAAAAAAAAATATTAAAATTAAAAAAAAAAATTATTAGGTAACTTGTAAGCTTTATTATATACAATTAATTTATATCTATTTTTATACTTATGAGTTATGAATTATTACTATTAATTATTATATTAATTTAATAAAACTCAAAAGAAAAATTATTAGAGTAAACAATTATATAGTTAAAATTAACAAATAAAGTAGTTTACATTTTCATTCTTTGAAAACATTTTTTTATTAGTTAGCTTGTTGGTTAGGTTAATAATAAATACATGTGTCATATGCATTTTTAATTCATCAATATTTATCAAAGTTATTAAAACATAGTTAAAGATCATTATCAAACTCACAAAAAAAAAAAGAAATTATTTGAGTAAAGAATGATATAGTTAAAATTAACAAATATTTTATCTGGTGGTGGGATGTATTGGAATAGAGTAGGTAGTTTACATTCTAATTTTTAAAGAAAAAAAATGTTTAACTATTTTTTTTTTATTAAGTAACTTGTAAGCTTTATTATATACAATTAATTTATATCTATTTTTATACTTAAGAGTTATAAATTATTACTAATAATTATTATAGTGATTATATTAATTTTATAAAACTACAAAAAAAAAAAATTATTTGGTAACTTGTAAGCTTTATTTTATACAATTAATTTATACCTATTTTTATACTTAAGAGTTATAAATTATTACTAATAATTATTATAGTGATTATATTAATATTATAAAACTACCAAAAAATATTTGATTAAACAACGCTATAGTTAAAATTAACAAATAAAGTAGTTTACATTTTCATTTTTTGAAAACATTTTTTTATTAGTTAGCTTGTAGGTTATGTTAAAAATTAATACATATGTCATATACATTTTTAACTCATCAATATTTATCATAGTTATTAAAATATAGTTAAAGATCATTATTGCTTTTAGTTATGGTAGGTAAATTAGGTTTTATAACAATAATACATATATTTGTTTTAATTTAATGTTCATACTAGTACTTTGTTACTATTGGCGAGAATCCTCATTATAGATTTCATATATGATATAACCCAGGACCATAATCACAATGGTACAAATTAAAATTACTTAATTTTGATTGTTTTATAATAGGGTAAGGAGTTACTTACATTTTTTACTTTAATATTTTGATTTAAAAGTTAGGAATTATTAAGTATACATTACATATTATATTATTGTAATCTATTTCAATAAGACTAATTATATTATGTATTTCTAAAAATAAAAAACTGTTTATTATTAAGTTATTGATTATTGAATTATTTAATATAATATACACATTATGTATTTTTTTGTAATACATCAATGTATTTATAATATTAAGTATTTTTTTTTTATTAAAAAAAAAATTGGTTTTGATAACTTATGTCTATGGAATCATTTGATGCATATTATAGTTTGTAAGTGCCTATAATACAGGCTATATATAAAATTTAAGATTGTATTTTGTCTATTGATAATAAATTAGTATTAGGTTAAGAATTGTGTCTTAAAATTTTTTTTTTTTCTGAAGATAAAAAAAGATCATTATAAATAATGTCTAGGGAACCATTAATTGTACTTGTATTAGTTTATAAGTGCCTATATTGGCTAGCGATAATAAATAGTGATTAATATTTAGTTCAATATATATATTATATTATATAATACAAACATGTTGTGTATTTTTATACAATACATCAACGTATTTATAATACTAAACATTTTTTTTTAAATAAAAAAAAAAGCTGTTTTGATAACTTATGTCTATGGAATCATTTAATGCATATTATAGTTTGTAAGTGCCTATAATATAGGCTATATATAAAATTTAAGATTGTATTTTGTCTATTGATAATAAATTAGTATTAGGTTAAAAATGTTGTATTAAGAAATTTTTTTTTAAGATAAAAAGAAGATCATAATAAATAATGTCTTGGGAACCGTTAATTGTACTTGTATTAGTTTATAAGTTTCTATATTGGCTATCGATAATAAATAGTGAATGGTATTTAGTTCAAAATGTATTTGTTTTGATTTATCCTTCAACAATTATATTTTATATTTTATTTGTTGATAAAACTAGTTAATATTAACACTAACATATTTTAAATTGAACCTTAGACTCTCGTATCTTTTACTTTACAAGGGCAAAGAGGACAGTCACCCTTAAGTGTTTTTTTTTTTTTTTTAAATATTCTCATGGTTATTGGTAACTACTAACTAGTGCTCTAATATTTACCTTCTTCCCTGTTCTTTGGTAGTAGGTTCCTGAATTTTTCTGAAGTACTTAATTATTCAGAAAGTGCCTATCGAAGGAGTGAGGCTTGCAATTGTTTTTGAGTGTTTGTACGATTGAACAAATGATGTAACCTGAAAAGTGTCTTTATTGTTATAATGTTAATATATTCTTTCTAATTACAAAGAAGATCATTGAAGACCTGTAAAATCATTTGAATAAACATATAGTCTGACTCACACCAACAGGACTTTACCAATAGACTACACCAATAGACTACAATTGGTACCCACATTAGTGATTACTATGCACAGTTTATTTAAGCATTTGATCTTAGTTGTAATACTTTTGTACCAAACGCTTTTGAATTTTAAATATATAATGGTGATTTGAAGTATAAATTTAAGTTTAAACAACTTTACAAATTGGGTACCTATAACTCTTAAAGTTATTGTTAATTTGGAAATTTAACTAATCAAAGTGTTACAGTTAATTATATTTACATACAATGAATGCCTGATACGTACCTGCAATATTATATACCTACACATCTAATCAAATTATTATTTTTATGTAAGTAACGTGCGGAAAAGTTTATAAATTACCAAATTATAGTTATATGATGTATTAATTAATTTATCAAAACAAAGTACATAATATCATCCATCAGAAAAGCATTAACTAGTTTCAAATTTTAATGTACATTTCCAAACTATCTTATTTTTTTTTATTGCTTTTGTTGATACAAACCTTAAAGTTGTATTATTTTATACGGTAAAAAAATAAAACTAAACTCTTGAAAATTTTACTAAAATATTTTATGACCTAATCATAAATGAACTGAACTTGCTACATAAATTACACTGATTTTATTCGTATGTTTTGTTGATGATTGATGAGTTGGTTATAAGATTTTGTTGAATGTTGATGATGATTGATAATATATGCAGGGCGCGTAGCCAGGAGATTTTCTAGCGGCCACATTTATTTTATCAAATAGTTTAAAAAAAAACAGTTATATTGGTTTACACGTTTATTTCTATATGCATAGAACATATTATTTTTAGACCGAAGACTTATACACGGTAAAAATATTTTATAAACATGTAAAGAAATTATTTTTCAGCACGATTATGAATAGTGTTTTTAGATTTTGAGCGCAAGTACATATCAAAAAATTTACTGTCAAATGCAACAACACTGGGGCGTATTTGGACCCTTATTTAGGGGGGGGGGCCGAATGTATTTATTTGTATGGAATATTAATTATTTGAGTCTAGTTCCTCCTTTAATTTCTATTTCTAATGTAAATTTTACGGTCTAGGGAGAGGCGATCGCCTCCCCTAAAATACGCCCCAGGTCCCTGCAACAACATGGGACATGTGTTCAACTTGGTTAATTACATTTTACATTAGTCATCAATACACTGTGGCAACAACACCATTATTTGAAATCATGATTTTTTTGTTATCCACACATTTCCAAGTAACTTTCCACTGAAATTATAATGTCGCCGAAATCACAAATTAAAACACCGAGAACTTTTCAGTTTTCACATTTTTTTGTATCTTAATTGACCTAACAAACTTCATTGATAATAAGTCACAGAATATGCGTCAAGCGTATTTTTATTATTATATATAATTTTGAGGTAATACCACATGATTTTTTTGATTTCAAAAAACAGAATTCAGTTTGATACATTTTTCATTAACCTAGTTGCTAATATTTTATTAGCTTTATTTTATACAATCTGGGACAAGCGCTTAAAAGATTGATAATATCACGTATTGTTAGAATATTAATAATTGTTTTGTATAATTTAATTTTTTCCCGTTACGGAAGTACGTTTTGTACAGTTGTTTATTGATTTGATTATTAATGGTTACAAGTTAAATAAAATTAAATATGGTTAAAATTGATGTGATTATACAATCATATTTAAATGATTTTTCTTACGGATTGTAATTTATTTTAATTTTACATACGATCGGTTTTTCAAAAACTGTACAGGTACATAGTATGTCCCCCCATGTCGCAAAATAAGAATGCAACGTGGATTAGTAAAAAAAACTCAAATGTGATGACGCGTAGCATTTCAGGAAATAGTTTTAGTTGTCCCTAGAAAAGTATTATTATTAAACTGCATAGTTACTTGAATTTGAATTAGGTACGGGACACATGAATTACGGGTGCGGGTTGATACTATACCAATTTATATACGTCGGCATAATAAGCAGAAACGGGTCAATTCGTATTATAGTTATTACGTCGTGCCGAACTTGGCCTTACACACCTGGCCTTTGGGCATCGAGAATCGACATTTCTAAATCGGCATTTATATCAACACTATACTTCTCGAACATTGTTACGTTTAAAGGCGTTTATCAAGCACCTTCTGGATAATGCTAAATCGAATTTTCGCATTTGATTCTACTACCCACGTACAGCCGTGCGTACCCATACCAAACTCTATACGAGTCAAAGAGGTCGAGGACCCTTTGACTTTCCACGGCAGACTTGAACGGTGGTGGGTGACTGGTGTGTAGTTGTGGAGAAAAGTGATCGTAGTAAAATATACACTTTCTTTATATATATATTGGGCTTTTTTACCCTAGATTCTAGTACTACGTATTATTAACCAGGCCATAACTACCAATCACAGAAGGTGAAAACGTCCTACAATATTTTTACTAATTATTTTTCCTGTGAGTTTTTTTACCTTTTTTATTTTTTTTGTGGACTTTTTTTTCTCATTTACACGTGTCCGCTGCGTTTAGACTGTATTTATTCTTCAGTCGGTATATTTTTACTGTGAATTCATTGTATTTTTGGCGGCAACGCAAAAGGTTGTAACCAACATTAACGTTCTGTTATTATTTAAATTTATTATAATCGGGCTGCACGGAATTAACATGGTGCGCGTTTTTACTATAACCTATACCCCCGTGTAGACGCGTGTAATTAAAAAAAACCGTGTTTTCGGCGAAACCGTTACCGCAGTCGCGTCCACGACATCGTCTCCAAAATCTGTACAACAAACAGGCGCGTAAATTTTTTTGTAAACGCGTCTTCCCACGGTCCGTGTCGCTATATATTATGGAAATCTCGACGCAAACGCACGCCGGCAGCAGCGACAGGCGACGCGTCGGCTTTCCTACTATGATTATTATTATTATTATTATTATTATTATTATTATTATTATTATTATTATTA
>CM029357.1:27695283-27770011 GCA_017140985.1 Hormaphis cornu
CCATAATAATGTGTACGGGTGGCCGGTATAACGCGCGTGTACGACAAAAATCGTTTTAAATTTTAATAGAGGAACGAACATCGCCTCGACTCGCATTCACTCGAACCTCGATTATCGTCTGATTGTGAGAAATCCTAAACAATAATTGGGGGTTACCTGTGCTATACTAGCTAGTATATTTGTTTTTGTTTTTTTTCCTATGGTACCTATATGCATAAGTACAGCGTATACCTACATTGTGTGGAGTAAAGAAAAAACTAAACACACCAGGTAAAACGCGTTTTAACCTTTCACTGCACGCAGTCGACCAGTTTCCCACCCGCAGGTTATGCGTGTTTGCTCGTCGATGTACTGACGTTATAATAACGAGGACGCTGCTGCAGCCTGCAGCTGTGCTTCACCGAAAATATAGCAGACCACAACATCTTCTTCTCGATACTCACACATAATATCGTGAACACAATGTGTTTCATTTCTCTGTGTACAATAGTGTTGTAATGCGTATGCGTACGGCTCTCGTTTGACCTGCGCGTTAAAATCATATTTTGAAAGAGCTGCAATATTCGGATACACTCGAATCTCAGATATTTCCGGACCAACGATATAAAATCAAAACCGTTGGTAAACCGAATGAGCTTTCTCGTAAGTTTAATAACAACATGAACAAATTCACGTTATGAACAAATTTTACAAAGGGAACGAGGCGGCTTTTATTACGGAGGCTTTTTTTTTTTTTTTTGGGGGGGGCATTCTAACCATGACCGCCATCAAATGAATTGTTCGTAATACAGCACACAACACCGCGATGATCCAAAATGTGTTGCACCTCGATACGGGTGATATAATTATTTTATTCTTACACTGTAGGTGCACTATGATTCCTATGAACGTTTGATCTATATAAAATCGAATAATGTTAAGGGGAGTTTTATGTATAATGTACATATAAAAAAAAAAAAAACATTTCAAAACTATCAATTAGTCAACTTGAGCGTGTTTTATAGTTTTATATAATATGTCAAGTCGTGGTGATACTGTTACAGTTGCAATGTTATAATATAGCCCTTAGTTATATCGATCGCCCCATTGAATACCCACGACTAAAAGCGCCTTACGACTAAATCCGTTTTCACAGCCGATACGTTTAGGCGTTATATAAGGTTATCATTTTGTATTTTAGATGTAATTTTTTTTCCCCGCATTCTTTTAAGCCATTTCAAAATTATTATAAAACAATAACGGTCATCTTTATAAACGTATAAATAGTAAAAAATAATATTATTTTTGGCTCGCTGGTTGTGCACGTTCACTACCTAAATAATATTTACCCTGCACCACTCGCGGACACGCAAACGCCTAGTACCGAAAATTGATAATTTTGCGGAGCGATGGGCTATATTTATTGATTAAATTATAATACTCAATAATTATAAAAAAATATTATAATATTCTATAACTACATTAAAATTATTCTATAGTTATATTATAATTAACACCACCACCGTTCACGCAAAAACTGGCCGCAAATACGTGTATTTAGCCAACTGTGGTACCAGGGACCCATGATCCGCATGACGCGGCACGAAACTGACGCGACGTTCGCGTACACGTGTTTGTGGCCACGTTTTTGCCACGCGGTGTACGTGAAACGCGAACGTCGGCTTCATGGGACCCTGGTACCAAAAATTGATAATTTCGCGGAGCTATTGGCTATATTTATTGATAAAATTGTAATATTCTATAATTATAATTACTTTAATTATTCTATAACTACATTATAATTATCCTATAGTTATATTATAATTAACACCACCACCATCGAACGGTTCACACAGAAACTGGACGCAAATACGTGTATTTTGGCCCGCCGTGGTACCAGGGACCCATGATCCGCATGACGCGGCACAAAACCGACGCGACGTTCGCGTACACGTGTTTGTGGCCACGTTTTTGCCACGCGGTGTACGTGAAACGCGAACGTCGGCTCTATGGGACCCTGGTACCAAAAATTGATAATTTCGCGGAGCGATGGGCTATATTGATTAAATTATAATATTTTATAATTATAAATAAATAAAAATATTTATAATTATAATTTTATAATATTAAATAATTATAAATATATTATTTTAAATACCAAAAATTGACGATTACGTGGAGTGACGGGCTATAACACTACCGTCGCCGCCGCCGCCGCCGCAATGATTGGCCGTAAATACAATTGTGTATATTTAATATTTATACATTCAATATTAATAATAATAAATTATCAATACAAATATTAATTAATAATAAATATGCAATATATTTTTGTCCCCCGTGGCACCTGGGTGGCATAAAATCGCACGGGAAGTTGCGAAGTGGCGAGCGCGCCAAGTGGGAGATCTGTTTTCACCTAAACGTCCTAAACGGTGCCATGAGCGTGTACACATGACTATGAAACGTCGGTTCATAGGGCCCTGGTACATAAATCGGCCAAAATACGTATTTTCGGACAGTTTTTTCGCCTAAACGGAGTTTGGCTTGTGTGTGCGGTGTTGTTTATTTTATTAAAGTTCACGCACACTGATATTGAATTGCACACTCACACACATGCACCGCCGATACAACGAGTAAATTAAATTGCCTAAATTTTACTCCTCGGCCGGCACCTACCCCCTTAAGGGGAGTTTTATATATGTATAAAAAAAAAAAAAAACATTTCAAAACTGTTAATTAGTCAACTTGAGTATATTTTATATAATACGTTAAGTCTTGGTGATACTGTTACAGTTGCAATGTTATAATATAGCACTTAGTTGTTTCGATCGCCCCATTGATTCACCTACGACTAAAAGCGCCTTACGGTTAAATTCACAGCCGTATACGTTTAGGCGTTGTATAAGGTCCATTTTGTACTTTATGTGTGATCGTTATTTCTCCGCATCGTTTTAAGCCGTTTCAAAATTATTACAAAACAATAACTTTATAAACGTTTTGAACCGTATTAATAGTAGAAAATAATATTATTTTTGGCTCGCTGTGGTTGTGCATGTTCACTACCTAAATAATATTTACCCTGCGCACCACTCGCGGCCACGCAAACGCCTTTAATGCGACGACTCGAGAGGGAGCGGCAACGTTGCAGTGAACTCGGTGCGTGTCAGCGTGTGGGGCTTGTAATTGTGTATAGACGTCGAATGTTACGCACAAAGCCGCAACCGCGCACGCACTCACTCGTTCAAGCATATTTTTTGTTTCACTCGTTTGCATTCGGTAAATTTACAGAACGCAGCGCCACAAATCCTAACCGCACACATTCAGCTCATAGAGTAATGGTTGAAAATTAGAAAAAATCATGTGTTATGAAATTCTTGTCCTACGCCGCAACCCGTTAAAATATTTATTATAACACCTACCGACATCATTGTCTTACGGTTAATACGTTCATTTCTAAATAATGTGCTAAATATTGAGATACTAAGTGATACCTAAGCGTGCCTATTAAGATTCGAGTCAATAATCCATATTGTTGAACACACGTTAATATCTCATTGTATTTGTTCTTTTTTGTTACTCAATTTTTAAAATGAAAAAAAATTTTTTTCTCTCGAAACTTTCGCAAAGTATAGGTAATTTTGTTGTAAATATAGTCATTATTATAGCTGTGTTCCGAATGTGTTTATAACTGGTGTATCAAAAATATACGCTTTAGCCTTCAATATTACTTATTGCATATTTGTGATTTAATTATTTAGGTAAATAATTATTACCTATACATAAATATTTATTCCTTACGTTTTTAAATGTCTTTTACCACAGTATCCTAAGTTCCAAGTCCATACAGACATTATTATCAACATCGAATAAAAATTAAAAATTATTTTTTATCCGTGCCATTATAATTATTTTTTGAAAAAAATTACTATGAACGACCTCAATCTATTGGGAAGGTATGTAATATGTATGTACCCCTCCCCTATCATAGTCCGTGCAATGTTAATTTTTTGAAATAATAGTATCTCTACCCATAACATATCTGTGACACTGTCTGCAGAATGTGTTGAAAAGAATACCTTTTAAAAGTGTTGGAGAAAATATTTACTCAAACACAACATTTATTTTTAAGTAGTATTCCTATTCAGTATTCTAGTGTTTTATTATTTTTTATGTGTTCGGAATACTACCTATCTTATCGAAAGATATATCTAACAAGTCGGTATAAATACAAATAAAACAGTCTATATATTTTTTGTTGTTTTTAAGTGCACTGATTTCCCGTTCCGTGTCCTGATGGCTGAGTTTAAAAAACTTAAAACTCAAAAAAATATGATTATTTTCTTTTTGAGACAAATTATAGATATACTTAAAAATTTGTTTAGGAAATAATCTAAAACAAACAAAAAGTGTTTGATACAAAAAGGGAGTATTTAAAATACCACAAAACATATAATAACCAATAATAATTGGTGTTAAAAGTAATTTAAAAATTTTATTTTTTATTCTCAATAAAATCTATTTGAAGACTTTTATTCGAATAGGTTAGTATGATATTGTATTTCCCACTGGTGTGCTGTATAATAATTTAATGCGAACTCACAAAAACACTTCGAAACACTAACAATCACGGTGTATTATAATTATATACACAGTGGTAACAATCATAGCAATATTTTCAATCGCGGTCGGGTCAAAACGGTCATCATAAAAACATTAATGTGTGGATAACACTGTGTTCTGTACCTTATCTCTATACACACACTCGTAAAAATGTAAAATAATATCATCGTGAAACTATGTATTATAGACACACAAGATATTCGCACCGAATAAAAGTGTAAAATGTGTAATAGCGAAAAAATAAAAGTGTATAATAATTATTATAGCAGGTAATAAAATATGGAAACACCTATTCAATCTTTAGTGGCCAGCGTCAAATGGTGGATATGTACCTGCTACATATGAATATTGTTTTTCCTGGAAAATAATATAAAGTTTATTTTAATTTTTCAAATGACAATCCGTATTTTACTAAAGAGAGACAAATATTTTGGCACACCACTAGCCTACATTAATAAACGACTAAAAATAACCTATTTTTTAGACTCTTTTTGAAAGCCTATGAAATTGTTCTTTCGAATACCTAATTCACTGCAGTACATTTCATTAAATTGTCAACTTTTTTATCTATAGGTAAACTATACATCTATTAACTCCTACTATCACTCTCGAGATAGGACGGCAATTTCAGTATAAGGGAGAACTAAATTTTAGTAAATTAATTTATAACAAAATATATCTAATAATAATTATAACATTATGTAAAATTATTATAGAACATACCAATTATACTGGTTTATACAGCCCCCCTTATTGCCCATGGCATGGCCCATGCCCAATACCATTTGTCTGGACAAGTGGAATTATTGATTGTGTGTATACATTATGTTTATGTAGTTATACTTATTACTAATTATACCAGTGGCTATGGTACATGTATAAAAAATTTTGAATTAAAAAACAAATAAGAATTTTTATTACATATAAAGGTAGGTAATTTATTTAATTTCATCATTCTGTTACTCTATACATTATAGGCAGGGCCGGCGGAAGGCACAGGCAACACAGGCATTTGCCTGGGGCGGCATTTTATAAGGGGCGGCATTTTCACAGCACCCCCCCCCCTAAATCCGTCCCTGAGGGCGGCAAATTTGGATTTTGCCTATGTATAAATATTGTCTTGCGCCGGCCCTGATTATAGGTATACTATTATATTTTTAAATTAAATTTATATACATATACATAATAATAAATATAAATTTGAGGCGTCAATAAAATGTGTGCGGTTTTGAACTATCTCGACCTTTAAAATTGTTCATTATAACAAAAGATCACATGTGTACGGTGGTAATGACCGATGAAGAATATGCGGTTGTGTGCGGTTGTGTATGACGCCCTCAACTCCTCGGTAGTTAAAAGTGTACAATAATTAATATAAGGGCTTATATAAATTAATGTGCACAAAATATACAATATATGCTATTCATGTCATTCTTGTTCTATGACTAATGATTTAAAATCAAAATAATTGTGATTATACCAGTTCCGGTTGAAATCCAGTTTTCAAAACTCAACAAAACGTAGATTTAGCCCCAAAACGGTAAAAAAAAAAAGACAAAATCACTCTAGGTCGCGTTAGTAGTTTGATGCTGTGGCCTGTGGGTGGTCAATGTTTTGGAAGGTTTATACAGAAGCGTTGTAGGTATATTATTAAATCTGTAGGCAATTAAGAATTTCTTAAGAAAATAAATGATTCTGAGGGAGCTCAGTGACTCAAATAGAGAGTTAAAGAAATTATAGTCCCAAAGTTTAGTTTATTAATTTAAATGACGTCTGAAAATTTCAAACCTTTTGGACCGTCATTTTAAGTTATTACTCTGTAGCATGAATTGCACAGCAGCTCGTATTGTCATTGTTATAATCAAAATAACACAGTTTTTCAATACTTTTTTTGTACGAGTTCGTAATCTATTGGGCGGATTTTTTGACGCATTTTTATTTAGATGGCAAATTTTGTTTTACATAACATAGTTGATTTAAATAACAAATTTGTGAGTTACGAATTTTTTACCAAAAATAGTCAAATGTATCACCTATTTTCGAAAGTTTTCCAAATTTAAGCAACTAAACATAAAATTTGTAAAAACGGATTTTTGAAATTGTTTGGTAGCATCTATATTTAGGAATAATATGTTGGAAACCCTGTGTTAAACTTTTTGTGGAAAATTAAATTTTTATCGAACAAAAATTACAGAAAAAATGAAAATTTCAAAGTTCTTTGCGCTCATTAGCTCAAAATTTTTGAAATCTCTAAAAATTTGTATCATACCTATTTAATAATACGTAAAATTTTCAGCATATTCCGATTCTTGTTGTGCAAGTTACGGTCAAAAATCTAAATCAATTGTGTCAAAAACACGTTTGCCGTAATTTTTAACGTTTTTTCCTTAATTGTTGGTTAGTTTTTTTATTTTACAGACGCTTAAGTCTATGACCTCTCAATGTACTGTCTGTGGCTATATATACTATATAGTATATATAATTAGAGGTACTAACGTTAAAAATCGGATTACATAGTGGTAAAATAAAATAAATAAAAAACAGACATCATGTGAAAATCAATACATTTCTCGCTACACTCAAAATCTAAAAAATTTAATTGATTTCCGACTGTGCAACTGTCCGACTGAAATGTGACGTAAATCGAGTACGAGTAGACGAACATCGACTTTCGGCGTATTATTATTATGTGGGACCGACGGTCACGGACGCGCGGCAACGTCGCTGCTGCACTCGGTGGTAATCGGCACATAGTAAGGTTTAGATATTGTGTTACGCACGATTATACATTTATAAATTATTATAATAATATACAGTATGACAAAATGAAATAACTTTGTTCGTGAGTTAAATATTCATTTACAAATAGTTTCCATAGTGAATGCAGGGGCGAAACATATGCCGATGGGCCGATCATTGAGTGGGCCGTTTGTATGCCCTGTGGCCTATATAACAAACTCGCGTTTTTGGTGGAAAAATGTTGAGCATAAAAAAACTCAAAATCAAAGTAAAAGTGTAGATTAGAACTTTTGGTATCTATATTTATATGTTTGAATCAAAATTTTTGATGTTTTTTTTACCAAATAGCTTCAAAAGGAAGTTTGATCAAAAACTATACAAAAATGCAGATTTTGAACGAAAAAAATCGTGCGAGTATATTTTACAAAATTATTATTTGTTTATTATTATTTGCATTTATTTAAAATTGTTTTTATAGAATTATGTTTTTTATTATTTTCATAAATCTCGGTGGCTTCGGATTTACAATGAAGATGGGGTTACTCCTCTATAGCCCCTCCCCTTAATTAAATTCATGATGCCTGCATTACAAAATTAAGTTTGCGTATTGCATAGGTCATGGAACTTTGAAAATCTACAAAGTTCTGTAAATCGGTCAAACTATTTTTGAATTAGGCACATCAACAAGTTAACTTTACCTTTCTCAATTATTATGGGTGACAGTAACGTCGACATCATCATTCCGGACTAAAATATAAAATTTAGGCCCAAATAAATGTCATTATATAAGTTATAGGTTCTGAATTGAAATATTGGAGCATTTTTGTGGGTACTCTCTCGTAAAAGTGTACATAAAATATAAATATGTGTGACAATATAATACCATTAATAAAATATAAATGTAAATACTTCCAAAATAATTTAAATGTTGAAAAAGGTATTGCAGACTAATGGGGACATTAACGAGGAACAACACAAAAATGATAAATTTTTGGTCGTAGATAGTACCTGTCATTATTGACAATTTTTTTTTAGATTTAAATTTTTTGCGTTATGATCTAAAAATAAAGAAATTATACTATAAAAAATTCAATTTTTACCCGGAAAAGTTATTTCCAGGAACGTAGTTTTTAGGAATAATCAAGATTTAGAAACATTATTTACAGAAACGTGCACTTATTCTAAGAAATATCAAAATAAACAACTTTTTAATTTATTAATAGACTATAAAACCTTAAACTCCCGTCTTCGATTGATTTATTATAATATAGCATCGTTCGATTTTCACTAACGCTATATTTTTGTGTTAGCGGAGCGGTATCTGGCGGAGCAGTATTGAGCACGTTAGATAATGATATTGTGGGATAGATGTCGTGGTATAGGTTATAGTCAATATAGGATATATACCATGGTTATGGTTTGGCCATTCTCAAAGTGGATACCATGGTTTTAGACATCGAGATAGATAATTCTTATCTATCTCGATGGTTTTAGATAAGAAAGTTCTTTATTATCAATGAGTTTATTTTTTCGCACGGGCTTAATGTAAAAATTAATAGTTAATTATAATAAATACCATGACAAAACAAATTTGTCATAGTAAATAGCAAATACAGTATAACAGTGTTTTCTGGTCAGACTCTGATCTGTACATTTTGAGTTTTGACAACAAGTTTTTTATTTTGAATAAAAGAAAATTACTGCTTTAACAAAATGCCGCCGTTCCTTCAATTATGGTATCAAGAATGAATTATGTAAAAAACTTTTTTATTGATGACATTTATTTTAATATTTTTTTAGTTAGGTACAAGTTTTAATTTCTAAAAATTGTCATTTTTCTATTTTTTATTTAAAGTGAATACTCACTATTATAGATTACATCAGACACCAAATCTGAACGGGCTTCTGCCATAAAACTTATTACTGCTCAACCTATAATTTTATTAAGGTGAGTAATTTCTTTTTTGGTCGTAAAGTTTTATCATTAAATTAATACCTATTTAATTTGAAGTCTACAGCTATTTAGATGCACTCAAAAATATTGTAAAAAGTTTTCGAAAAAAATCAAGTAGTAATATAAAAATAGAAATAGTGAAAAATGAAAATAATGAACTACATTTTCCTTTTTTCCAGATCAGGACTTCGAAGTGCTATTCATTGGGGCTATATAAATTTTGAATGATTTTTAAGACTGCCACTTTATGTTATTTTAGGTTTGTTATGCATTTATATTGGTATAATGATTGATAACTAACTAAAGGCAACAAATTACATTGTATTATTTTGTATGTTCTATTTAGTTGTAGACTTGAATGGACAAAGTGAGATAGTAGATTTCTGTCTTCTGAAGAGTTACGTCAGAGAGATTTTACTTAAAAAATGTAACAAATATGATGTTGACATTACAGAAATTTATTCTTTACTGGAAAAAAGACAAATGCATAATGACAGGTAAGAACAATGTGGAAAGAAATGTTTCTAAAAATGAATTTCCCAATTATCAAATGCTAATTTGTATTTCTCATAGCTTAAAATCTCAAGAAATAACTACAGAAAAAATGAAAATTACATCAGGTGGTCAAAATATTCTTGAATTATAAGTGTAACACAAAAATCCCTCTGTAAGACTGAATAAGTTCTCCACTATCCTATTTTCCATTAATTTAAACCACTTTGTCTACTATAATTGCATTAGTTTCTAGGTATACTAATTTCTTTTGTTTGTTTATAAATACAGGTGTAAGAACTATTTGTCTGCAAATTTTACAAAATATGGCATTTTCAAAAAAATACAGTATGAAGCTTATTATGAACAATTAAAGAATACAAAAATTGAAAATGTCAACAACTATTTTTAAAACAAAATTGGTATGCAATAAAAACTGAGTGAGTCATCTATTTTCAATGCAAATTTTTAATTTTAGGTTAGTACTTTAAGACACACAATAATAAAACTAATTTTGTACAGAGTTTTTTCAAGTTTCAACACTTATTTCAAGTTAAAGTGGCTTGTTGAAAGAATAATAGTATAATGTATTTTTTATTATTTTAGGTAATAAAACCAACAATAGACTAGAAAGCATAAATCAAAAATAACTCAAATGGTACTAAAGTATTCAACACGACCAATTATTTCAAAGTAAGTAGGTATAAAAATAATTCATAATCAAGATTCAGCATTAAAATATGCGCTTAGAAACATTAAAATATACATTAAAAGATAAAAAAAATGCATTTTCAAATTCCTTTTGTTCATGAATATGTAAGCATAACATTAAAGTTTTAAAATTAAAGTATATATATATTTAGAATTCCAGTATAATACATAAAACCAAGCAATAAATTTATTTTCTATAATGCTATTTTTTTGCCAAATAAAAATAAAATGCAAATGCTATAAGTCCCAAACCTTGCTGATAATTATTAAACTGATTGTAATTATAGATAAAGTGTGATCTATAGGCTATAAGTTATAATAAATATTAATTATAGGACTAGAAATGTTGATGGAGACACTAAGAACTGAAATTGACAAAATAGCATTTAAATGTTTTATCAAAATTCCCAGGTTCTTCAATGAACTTATTAATGCTGAAAAAAATGTATTATATATATATATATGTATGTATTTAAGATATATTGTTAACAGAAACAAATTACAATTAAAAAAAAAAATACAATTATTTAATAATTATCTATTCATGTATTAACAATTTTGAGTTATTAATTATATTTTTATGAATGTGAATTTGTATCTGTTAGTAAATTTTAGATGTGTTGTTGAATGTAAATGAGATAGATGAGCCAAAAGATGAGAACTTCTATGATGAGAATTTCCAGAAAACAGATCAGAACTTGAGTAAGACTCACATATTATTTTTGTTTGAAATTAATAAGTGCACAAAGATGTAATTTATCTACTATGCTTATTTATTTTTAGATGAGTTAAATGTAGCGGAAAATTTAGAAGAAGTCCAATCAGAAGATTAACTAACATAATTGGTATTAAATTATATATAAATACATGAATAACATAATTGTTCAAACATTTATAAAATATAGTTGAAACATTTGATGGATTGCCAAATTTATATCCAATGCTATTGGGTCATAAAAAAAAAAAAAAGGAATCTTGTTGCCATGACATTGTTCCACAAACTTTCAATCAAGATTAAAGATGAACATACATTAAAATGGTTTGTTGAGGAACACAACAGTTTGATCAGTAAAGCAACTATTGAAAACAATCCTTATAAATTAAATTGTGCTATGTTAGTTGATACACTATTGTTAAACCATTTAAGGATATATTTTGATGCGAGTGGTTGGGTTACCGTGAAATAAGTAATCAAAAATTAAATCCAAATTGGACCTGCCCCATTTGTAATAAAGACTATTACAAATTCAATTTTTTGTGACCATTATCTTCAATGGTTACATTTCACATGGAGTAAAGTCAAACCAAATTTAAATAAAAAAAGTGGTTTTGTATTATCTGTAAAATTGAACATGCAGGTTTTTTAATTATAATATAAAATATTAATATAATTTATTAAGTACAGTAGAAATCACTACAGCGATGCTCGCCTAGAACGAGATACTGCTTATAACAAGCAAAACGTTAGGTCCCAGCACGAGCCCATATGATGTATGTTAAAATATTCGTCTACAACGAGTATGGTTATTATGAGTTATCGGCTATAACGAGTAAAATAAACAAACTTGACTAACGACCTTCCGGTTACTACAAACAGGTACCTGCAAGATAAGAACTTTTGGCTATTATTTTATTTATTACAATAGCTATTATTTTAAAGATTATTTTAAGAAATTAAATTCAAGTGTTTTATAAAGTATTAAATCTCCAATTAAAATAATTAATAATAAATGTAAGTATAAATAATGTATGTGCATACATGTATAAATTCAGTATTCATCTCAATTATGAGTTAAATAAAAAAAAAAGTCATCGGTTTAATTTTCGTATTTCCCGTTTTTAATCGGTTACAACAAATGCTTGTTCTAACCGCATATAGCGAGCTACCGGTTATAACGAGAAAAATTAGCTGGCTCTTGAAACTCGTTATAACCGATTTCTACTGTATATGTAATTGATTAGCTTAAATTTTTGAGATTTGTAATCACTTATGGGTAGCAGATTGCTTCATTCTTTACGTAAAACACCTCAAAAAAGTTTAAATTTTTGGTTTTAAAATATATTTTATTTGAAATATTTTTTAATATGTTATTATTTTTTGAGTTATCTGCAAAAAACAAAAAAAAATGAAACATTACCAAGTTATTTGTATTTTCAAGTTGTGGAAGGAGCTTTATAGCACAAAGTTAGAGTATTTGATTAAAATTAGATGTTATTCGAAACAATTTTATAAATTTTACACACTTAGCAAATTTTGATCTGAAAACACAAATTTAGATTAAACACCATGATGGAGAGGCAAATATTAGTCGAATGGTATCAAAATGATACCTTTCTATTTCTTTGAATTTTTAGTTGTTTAAAATTGGAAAATTAGTAATATTTTAGCCACTCTTATCTGTGATTAATTTTTCCAAAAATATTTTGTAAGTATCAAATATGTAAAGAGTGCTCAAATTTTTTAAATCAATACCTTATATATAATAGGCAGTTAAACCAAGATTATTTTCCTGTCAACACATTTTCGGCTAGAAGAAGTGACAAAATTTGGCGATGTTCCAATTTCTGTAAAATTTTTAATTAAAATATAAAAAAAAATTTCCAACCAAAATCCAAATTTTTTTTATTAACTTTGTGGTATTCAATGTAATGCGAACAAAGTCACCTCTTACCCATAAAAATGTCAACATTATAAGTAGTATTCCAAAAATGGTAAAAAAAATTTTAGTTTTTGGGCCATAACTAGAATCAATGCAAAATTTCATAAAAAGCTTCAAGTAAGGTACTATCTATTTCCAATTCCAAACTTTTAAGTGCTATGAAATTTTTCAGTTGGGCGCTTCCTCTGGCTGCCAAAGTGCTCACAGGAAGTAAAACAATACATCTATTGCTACGCAACGCTTTAAAAATTGAAATTAGTAAAAGTGTTACAATTTGATTTACCTTAATTTTTTATGTTTAAGATTCATTGGTAGTTAAACCACTTTAAGAATGTACAACAGCAATATTTATAAAAATGCTATTTTGTTGGTTCATTCAAAATAGCAAATAAGACTCAAAATGTATTTTAAATACAAAATATAATATGTAGGTAGGTAATTGGTAATTGATAGTTATTTCAAATGTGCCATATTATTCACCAATAAGCATTATTGGCCTTAGGAATTATTCCTTCAAAAGTTTTGAAGTTTTAAATTTTTTAACTAAAAATAGGATTTTTAAGGTTTTCATAATTACCAATTTAGGTTTTGTTTTATAAATCATTGAATTTTATTATGAAGACTCAAATCTTGTATAGAACAATTTGATAATCAATTAACATTTTTTTTTACTTTTATTCACAAGATTATTATTATTTTGTCCTTTCTGTTGGGTGTGGGCAATAACACGTCAAAGATATTTGCTCAGAAATAGAATTTTTATAAGCAATCTGTGGCTTAATTATTTAATATAATCATCAACCCATATCATCAAAAAAAGTGACCTACTTCAAGGCAATGTGGCTAATTCAACAATATACCGACAATTCAATTAGTAGAGTTGTTTTTTCCTTTAATCTAAAAAAGAAGTTAAGATATGAGTGTTAGAAAAATTGGATGAATTGGGTTGTGTAAAGATGCTTTCAGGTCACTGATGTATTGCTGTGTTACATATTATACTCAAATAATTGTAAGTTAAGTATGGAATGACAGATGTTATTTTTATATCAAACATTTAATTTTTTTGTAGATATTTGTTTTGTATTAAATTTTTTACCAACAAATCGTATTATTAATATTAGTATTAAATAATTATTACAATAGTTAAGCAATACATTTGCAATGGTACAAATTATAGTAAATATTATATTACCTATGTTCTATAGTAAATTTGTGAGTAAGAGTAAATTTTTAAGACTGAATTGTCATATGTATTGTATTATTTTTTTTATCCTTGCTTTTATTTCAACTAAGCAATTTTGCAAACTAAAATGAGAATTTATAATGTAAAACAGCATACAGTTGAGTTAAAATTTTAATAAGTTGTATTTTTTTTTAATAACCTTTGCAGTTAATTTTTAATTGGGGTACTTGTTGGTTATTGCTCCGCTCACTAGTAAGCTGTATAAATTTATTTGCCCCGCCACTCTTGTTTGTAAATGCTCTGCAAAAAAAAAATCTAAAAATACAAAATATCAAAAAATTGTATTTTTATTAAGAGGAAAATATTTTATTATAATTATAAATTTAAAAATTATAATGTAATGTATTAAATTGTGTGTGTGCCTTTTTGTCTAGGCAACAAATTTATACTCGAGGTCAACAACAGTATATGTTGTAATCCCACTTGCTTATTGAACTCGGTCTTATTGATCAATCAGATACATTAACTATAAAATATGCTTTGGTTTTCTGATATATTCCTCTAAAAACCCATTGCTGTGGCTGTACACTCCCAGCATTATTTTTCTTACACACAAATAAAAATTTATCCATTTCAACGGTATCCTCCTTGTAGACTATTTTATTAGGATTAGATCATCAAAATTCATTTTACCATTTAGTATTAATTAAATATTGGATACCTTGCTATACAGTTATTATGGCAGACTGGCGGGGCAATAACAAACAAGAGAGGCGGGGCGATAAGTAATAACAAACAAATTAGTAAACAACAGTATTGATTTAATATTTACCGTCTAGGTATTTGGATTGTATTTTATTCAAGGATTGAAAACAAAGAAATACTTGCCAATCTACTTGCAAACACTTAACCCAATGTAAATATAATACACTTCTAATTTACAAGCTTTCTTTTTTTTTTTTTTTTATTAGCTTCCTAAAGAAATCTTTAACATGCCAATAATAACTGCTATAGGTATATTATATGCTATATGCAGGCTATAGGTACTTTCTTGGTTTAAATAACAATCCATTTATTTACTTTATATTTGCATAGCTAGCAAGAATGGTTTGAAAAAATAAAGTGGTGCTATTGGCTGTGTTGTATTTATAAATATAATTATAATATTCTTAGATTAGGGTTGCTAATATTTGGGGTTCAACAAAACAAAAGAGATGAATTAAACAACAAACTTTTACTTTTGTTAATATTTTTAAATAGATACTTATAATTTGAATAGAATACAAATTTAAAAAGCTAAATAGTTCTTTGTAGTTCCGGGTTACATAAGCAGACAGGTTGATACTTTTTATGCGCCATTCTAGCATACAGCATAGTAGTTCAAAAGTTTCTTGTTGATTAGATCCACGCAAATTGTATATAATTTAAAAATTTATCTCTATGTTTGTGATTCTATAGATTATTAAGTACTGTACATCAATGTTTTGAATTTTTCACAGTATCCATCATTGTTATACTTCTGCTTTTCTATTAATTTATTGTAACGTACAGCATCATATTTTAAATTATACTTAGTATACATTCCATATAATCAGATACACGAGACTAGTAAATATTTTTAAAGTTTATTTTTATGTAATGATTTAATCAACGTTACATTATACCTTACTAATTAAATCATATTATTATAATTTTACTTTATATCCAATACTGTTATGTTTATTCTGTTTTAAGCCCAATGCACATGACGCTTGATTTTCTGATGGTTTCCTTGCGGGGGGAGCTGTTATGCCAATTGTGCTCTATTTATAATTACATCACTGCTGGTCTCGTTGCGTGAATGCATGCAGGAAATCAGTGATAGAACATGTGCTATTTTCCGTGCTTATTTGTCTGATGGATTTTGTGATTTGTGCATGAACCATCATGTAAAACAGTGTTGTATGCACTGAGCTTTACTATACATTATTGTCAATGGGCTCTGCCCATTTAAATAAATAAAATTATATAATAATAATAAATTTAAATAAAGCCTACATACTTATGGTATCTACTGTAGAAAAGTTATTATTAATTTAATTTAGTCTATTTAGATAGCAACTAGGTATAAGGAAATAATAATTATTATTAACTGCCAATCAACTAGCAGTAATACAAAGATGTAGGTACTGAAGAAACAATATGACAATGATAAAATATAACATAGCGCTCAGGTACTTATAATTAATAAGTATTTATAACTAAATTCTTACGTTTCTCATATCTAATAAAATTAAATTGATTACATTAAAAAAAAAAAAAATTGTTTAAATAATTATCTTTAAATAGTAATTTACGCGAACATAAATAAATCAACATTGATTAATTCTAGATCATTCCATCGAAAGATTAAAACTATTTTATTTTTTGAACGTGTCTATTATGGAATATAATATAAATGAATGTATGGATATACTCGACAATTATAAATTATGAAAAATTATGAATACAAGTTACTAAATCTACAATATATTATCTTGAAATATTCTAATCTAGTTTAAACAAAATGTTGTTTATTAAATGACAACCAATTAATCTCATTTTTAGAGTAAGGGTAGATATAAAGCTCAACAATAAGTGTTAGGTATACAGAACAATTATACCCGTTAGAAATCTGCAAGTTCAAATGATTGTACACTAATCAACTAAATGAATTACGTTGCTAAATCTTATACTATGAAAATATTTTTTCATTCATTCAATTTACTTATATTTGTTGGCTACTGCTACCGCAACCGTCACCACTGTAGATTTGACCGTCACGGGATGTACGATCGTATTTCCCAAAATGTGATTTAGCGTTTTTTATGTTCAACCAAGCCGCCGCCGAAGTTATTTGGGGGTCGCACATGATGACCATTATGTACGAGTTTGGCGTGAGCAGATCAATGTACGCAGTAAAGTTTGAGTTTTTCACTTCGATGTCTTTGAACAGAGAACCGGTCTTGTTAAGGCAACTGAGTTTGAATTTTTTTATGATGTTCGACACTTTTTCAAATCGATGTCTGTCTGGGTGTTTGATGCGCTCAAAATGCGCTATTACGAGGAACGTGGTACGTTCGAGTACAAGCACTTCGTTGCACTCCATTATTTCGGCAAACCGTTTCAGACTCTGTCCCAGTTCTCTCACGTTCGGCACCAGTTGGTGCATGATCGAAGACCACGCTTCGTACAGCGTTTCGTCCCAGATCGACGTCTTGAAACACGTACACATTTTCGGTGTGGACATGGTGACAATCGCGGTCTCGCGCTCGTTGTAAATAAGATCCCTTTGGTTCTCGTGCTCTAAATCCATTTTGTGCACGAGGCAAAAAACCTTGGCTGTCGGCGAGTGTTCGAGAAGCGCGTTCAAACACATTTGGTAGTACTTCAAGTCGTTTTGTAACTCGTCGCCACGGCTCTCCACGTCGAACACGTAAACGAGTACTTCGACGCTACGGAATATGCTGTCGCGTTGACTAATAAAATAATTGTCCATGAACGCTTCTTGTCCACCGCAGTCCCAGATATTTAATACTAAATCGCCCATAACTCTCACGTTGGAATGTTCAACGTCGAACGTGGGACCCAGTTGCCTAGTGTCTTTGGGTATGTAGTTTGCGAAAATTATCGATCTCATGCTGGTCTTACCGGCATTGCCCTTACCCATCAACAACACCTTTTTCCTCATCTTGACGTCCGCTTGTGCCGTCAAAAACACTACTGCCACGAAAATTAAACGATACGCGTCAAAACAACGTCAAGACGCGAAACGAGAAACTCCGAGAGACGGATGTCGAGAACCACGGATTTAATTGAGTCGCGTGAAACACGGACTAAGAGTAAAAAAAAACCAACGAGTTCCGTTTAATGAGCGGATACGGTGGAAAATCACAATAATTCTATATAAAATATATATAGTTAATAATGTAAATTAAGTCAAACAAAACGACAATAATTATTTTCTGAAATCTGCAGTACCTTTGCGCACGAGTGACAGCGAAATAACTTTGTCGCGGTCGAGACTTGTTCCCACACAACGATTGATTTTACTATAAAACCATTGTCACTTATAGGTACGGCTTTATATTTTATTATAATATCTATATAAAGCCGTGCTTATACCAAATACTGTGAATGACGCAGTAGTGGTTCGAAAAATTATGATTAGCAAGAGTACCAACTTCAAAAAAATCATAGACATAATCTCTTTTCTATGGACATAATTAGACATAATTGTTCTCTAGACATGATCCTTTGTATGTCTATGGAACACATCTGTAAAATATTTTAAGTGATTTATATACAAAGGTAAGAACGTATTCTGTTGGCACGGTCGTCTTAGATTATCTCTGTTAGATTCATTTTCATCCACCTCAAACGCAAACGGTGATATTAAAATAGTCAGCTGCTGCCGCTGATTTGACCGCTGCTGCTGCGTACCAACACTACCAAGGCTTATAGATAATATAGTACGGCCAGCGAAACTAGGCGGGTGACCGTCGCGCGCCTAGTGGCGAATTTCCGGCAGTGCTTCCAAGACTACTACATTCCCGCGTAAAATAATTTTAAAAGCTCTGGAGTTGTAATAAAAACATTCGATATTTCTGTACGTAAAACTCATTATTTATTAATTATCACGTGCGCTAATAAGTAATTATATTAATATTGTAATTTTTTACGTAACTATATATGCGTGTACATTTAAAAACTAATAACTAAGTAATGAAATTTAAAACTATTACATATAAATGATATTTACATAAAAAAATATTTTTCCGCATTGAAATAATCTAGTCCTCATTGTCGCCTTCATCTTCACTTGAACCGCTTTCGTCAGGATTAATGGTCAATATTATCGGTACTAATATCTCATCCCTTAGTCCCGCCTTGACCTCCTCCTGAATCTTAACGCAACGTTCTCCACATTTGGCCCAATCGTCCGGAGAGTAAATGCATCGATCTCTTTATTCAGAAGTGTCTCGACATCTGCAATTTTGAATGTTGAATTTTTTTTAGCCACTCTGCCTTTAACTTGAGCCCAAATTAGTACTATTGGATTGTACTGACAGCGGTAAGGGGGGATCTTGGTTTTTTTTTAACTTTTGATTTATAAAGTGTTGTATTTTTAAAAACCATACTTGTTTTTGGCTTTCTAGCTTTGGACGGATACTCTCCGTCCTTTATTTTAAATGATTCTATAACTCGTATAGTTCTTTGGTAAAATTGATAAGTCCATTAGTACATTCATTGATTTAATATTTAATACGTTAAACATCAACGCTAAATCCAACACAAATTTTAACATTTACATAACCTTAAATATTTAGATTACGTCTTTAGATCTCTACAAGTTTAGTATGTTTTGTTTTTTTTTTTCAGTCCATTATTCAATTATCGATCAAAATATTTCTTGGAAATGTTTGTAGTAGGTAACACAGTAACCAATTTTATACTAAGTACTTAGAGTTTCATTTTAATAAATTTGAATTTTAAGTATTATAAATGAGAATTTTGGAACAATTAATTTCTTTGGCCATTTGTTTACAAAATGTATTTTTAAAAAAATTTCCTTTATAATTAATTTTATACATTATTATAATTATTTATTATAATATTTAATATTATTATAGTTGCAAGGGCAGCATCAGGGGGAATGCCCCCCAGACCAAAGGCAAAACCACAGATCATAGATACCTACCTAGTTATACAAAATAACTGTTCTAGATAACCATATTATAATTTATGAATAATATGTCTGTGGTTACTGGTTTTAATCTAAAAATAGAAGGATTAAACTATTAGTGTAAAAATGTGTGTTTTTTCTCTTTTTTAACATTTCTCTAAAGTCTGTAAATAAACTATGCCCCCCAGACATATCTCTGGAGCCTCCCTTGCAAAGTCATTATTATAATTTATTTTGTTTAAAATTTATGGTATCAGAAACCAAGAACTCAAGTTTGTTGTCTTATTATGCAAAAAGATTCTATATACCAAACATTTAATTTACTTACTACTTGATACACACCAGTGTAACATGTGTGAAGCAATACTCCAATGAAACTCGATAGTCAAATAAACATAAACTTTGCATAATATGCAACTTGTGAAATTGTTAGGATTTTAGAGTTTGAGATAAGCAAACACATAATAGTTGCTTGTTACACACTGGTGTAAAGCCTTATTTAATATAATATGATTTTTCAAATAAAAATAAAAATTAAATGGTAATAAATTTACTTATTTTTAATTTTAATTAATTAAAAATTACAAAAACCTATAAAGAAAAAAAAATACAATTCTTACATGTACAAATTAAATACATTAGTATTTAAAAAAACAGCAGCATACTTGTTCAAATTATGTGGACCAATAACGTAACATAGGATGTACATGATACATATGAATTTTTAAGTTTAAACATGACCATTAATTTTATAACTTTTGAAATTTGATCACAGTGAAATAATTTTAAAACATATTCCAACTTTTTTGTTTTATACACAATTATTTTAATATATTTTATTAAATTAAACAAACAAGTCTTAAAACTCATTTTATTTATTTATTAGCCATACGAATAAATAAATATAAAATAGAACATACATATTTGGAATGATAATGAAATTTTATACTTTTTTACAAGCTCTCAATGTCTGCTATAGCTGTGAAATTATTGATAATAAACAGATAAGCCATGTACCTGTAAAGTGTTTATCTAACGCTTATCGTAGTCACCAAAAATTACTATAGTATAGTATAAATTTGTGCGAATTCAAAGCAACCTCTTTTTGCATTGATTTGTCCCACAATGACACATAATTTTTTTGCCATGTACGCTTCCAACGACATAACCGTAATTCCATGCAAGTTCTGTTCCAGCTGGTATGAAACGATTAGCAAAAAAAGCTACCCATGGAAATCGGATATCATGTGTGTCAACAAACACATTCTGAACAAACATGTTTGAATCACATGAATGATTTATAAATCGCTCTATATTGCCACAACTATTAGCATCCAAAATGTAAGCATTGTCACCAAAGTAACTGCGCACAGATTTTGGCAGTTCCAAGCTGACAACACGTGTTTTATATTTAGGTAAAACCGTTTTTGTATTTTTAGTTTTAGTACATTTTCTTTTGTAATTGGACCCCCACCGCGAACCTGGTGGCGCCACTTTGTTTGCCCCTGAAAACAAAAATATTTCAAAGATAAATAAATAACTATCAACTGTATTACTATAAATAACTAAAAAATTGTAAACCATAAATTACTTTTAATTGGAGGTAGGTAGTCATCATCTGATGTATCTGATATAGTTTCTTTGTCATTGCTATTCATAGTATTTTCATCATCACTTGACTGTGCGGTTTTTTTCATAATCTTCTTTAATTTTTTCGATTACTTTTATGTCATCCAACTCTGCTAAGTATTGATCACCATAATTTAGACCTTCTTGTTCAGCACAACTTTCAGTTAGTAAATTACCAACAAAATTACATATAAAATTTCCCGATGGTATGTCATTTCACAGCGTACACCCCATCCTTTTTTTTCTGTCATGAACAGTTGTAAGTTAAGGGACAAGGGTTGTTGTACAACTCTGTTTAAACATGTTTTGTAACATTTACATTTATCGTTAAATTCATAAATTCTAGTGATAACATGATCAGACAATCTCCGATAGTTGTAGCCAATGTTTGTATTGTACTGATCAGCATCAATTGGAATAATTTTTTGATTTTCAACAGTCATTATCAAGCAAGCGCATTTAGATTTATCTTGGCAATCATTGGTACAATCACACGCACTCAAAAAATTGGGGTCCGTATTCACTTTAGCACCTGCCAATGGACGTCTAGAAGTTGTATAGAAAATACTTGGAGGTTGTTGTTTACATACATAATTTACACATCCAATTGGCTTATCCTCTTTGCCATAAAAATAATCTTTAAGCGATATTATGGGCTGCTTGACTTTAAATGTGTTAAATGGATCCAACCTACAGTTAAAATCAAATATATCAATAATCATTTTGTTTTTAGTAGCCACGAGGTAGAAGAACATTTGTTTCATTGAATTTGCTGTTTTTCCACATGGACATTTATAAATAACACGTTTTTCTTCTTTAGGTGTTCTAGATGTATTATTCAAGTCATTGTCTTCAATTTAACTCACAATAATTCTGTAAAAACCAAAATGCAATGGTACACTTAATTTATTGATATGCCATATTTTGCTGTATTCATAATGTGTCCAGGCTACACAAAAATTATTACAAGTATGATTGAAATAACATCGAGGTTTTGGTACACTATGAGGTAAATTAAACTTCACAACTTCATGATTTTTCATAGGTACATTAACCGCAGCATCATTGGTATATGCACAATTTACATTGGTAACACTTGTTTTATAAGGGTCCATCTCAGTGATGGACACTCGTTGCTTGCCGTCCCTTCACTTCAGCTGCCGTTGATTTTTCATGACATTCATGTACGGATGTGGTCTAGAAGACTCCATATTTGGCGGCACTTGTAAACGACTAAGCTTCAAAATTCAAAACCTGGTCCAGTTCAACTTTCCAGATAATATTCTAATAAAAAATAATAAAAAATACTATATTATTATAAAAGAATAATTCTTTACAACAAATCACTATTGCGGCAATCAAAAAGACAGTCCTCACTCATGAGCATGACGTCCTGTTGGGCCTAGGGATGTTGAGTCAGCATTGCCAGATGAAAATTAGTAAAATCTTTTATTTTTTACTTACATATGTGAAACCTATCAATAAATATAGTTTTTTTTTTAGTTTATTTTGAATACCTACATTATGACTATACAAATTTAGGGTAGGTCTCATGGAGTTTATTATAAACTATAATACACGGAGAAACGGTTCAAGTCAGCCAAAAACGTAATAAAAAAAATATATATAATAATTCATCAATTAGTCAACGCAAGTATCAAAATTCAAGTGCATAATACTGTGTGCAGCTGCTATAGTGACGCTAGTTTCACGGCGTCTCGCAATTCTCTGCCGCTTTTGGTAGTAATTTCACTACTACACAGTTGTTTCTCCATGTATTATTTACTCAGTAGTAGGTCTGGAAAGTAATTTATAAAACCACCATAAAAATAAAATATGCTAATCCTATAAACTACCTATCAAAAAGTTTCAAGCTAATGATTATAAACATTGAATAAGAACTTATTGAATAATTTATTTAAAAATGTATAAATAAATGAAATCAAATGTTATAACTGTTGGTAAATAATATATAGTATAAATTTACCAATACATTTTTACATTTTACATGTCATTACATGACTTTCAAAAAAAAAGTTTTTTAATATTGTTTTTTTCTTTCTGAATATTTTATGGTTAGAAATGGTTTGATTTTTGAAAAACACCAACACTGACTGAAAAGTGAAAATAAAATAAAGACCAAAAGACCAGTAGATCCATGAGTAAATTAGGTTAGGACATATGATCAAAAAGTTCTGTACTTTCAACAAGCAAGGGTAGGTAAAACAACATAATATATAAACTTGGAATAGTAAAAATGTACTTAGTTTTTAGTGGCATGTAATATAATAGGTGTATGATCAAAACGTATTTGTATGAAAATAACAGAGAGTAAACCACGTTAATTGCCAAAAACTTCCTAGTTTCCACTACAGCATTGTACATTTACATCATATCAAATTTTTTAAAAACTTACTTATTTAAATGGAAAATCCGGGACTTAGGAGAAAACTGGTTTTTGTATATGTTGCGCTCAGCACCTGACAATAACAAAAAGTCATGTTAATAGGTATGCCTATAAGACTATGTAAAAGATAGAGCAGCTACATATTATTAATTAATAATGAATTTAACAAATAAGATATTTTTATTTTTATTTGGTAAGTGAACAGTTTGCAAGGCTGCTACTCAATTTTTTACCACAAATAAAGAGAATAGTGAGCTTTTTTTCAATTTTATGTGAATTTTTTACAAGAAAAAAGTGTTTATATAATATTGACTGAGTAATAACATAAAAACAAACAATAAAACTTGTTTGAAAATAAAAAAAAGATTGAGAGTTACAACTATTATATATACATAAAAAAAAAAGAATGAATTATATATACAAAGCAAAAAATGTTTTCAATCGTTTATAACATATAAACTTAAAAACAAGTTTGAAAACGATAATGAATAATTTTTTTATAACGTTAGTTTTATAAGCCGTTCTGACAATTCTGCAATTTTCGTTGTTTTTGACACATAACTCAGAAAATAATCAAATCAAAAAAATTAAACCCTAAATCCTAATTTTCATGTGCAATTCAACGTAACGAATGGAGTACGCCTTCTACCTGAAAACGTCATTAAAAACTTGAAAATTTCTAATTTTTCGCTGTAAAATTCTCCATTGGTTTTTAAAGCTTTCTTTCTATACGAAAAGTTGTTGAACATTAGTTTAATAAAAAAGAAGTCAAAAAGTTACTATTTATAAGCAAATACCAACATTATATTATTCAAACTTGAAATTTAGCTCATTATAAGTATAAAAACATAAAGTCATGAATTCCATAAATTAATGCTTAAAAATTGAATATAACTATTACTATACTCACTCAAAAATAGATAAATTATAATCTACGGTGTCAGGAACAATAATAATAATTATTATATTCTGTAGATGACCCAGTAGATGAATATTGTACATTTCATTTTCATCGGATAAGTAATCTATACATATGAATTGAGGTAGTCAATAAATTATTAAAAATACATACAATTATTTCATCAAATAGTAACAATTAGTTATAATTTATTATACTTACTCATAAAAAGGTAAGTTATATAATCTTAATAATATATTATTAATCTATTAATAATCTATTAATAATAATCTTCAGAGTTAAAACCAAAATTGCCAAAACTTGTATTTACCCTGATTAATCTGTGAATTATGTAAATTAAAAAAAAAAAAAACAAATATATTAAACTAAAACAATAATATAATAAATGTATATAAACAATAATCAAGTTCATTACAAACACATATTATACATAGGTGTGTATTGTGTGGTTGGATTGTGTAAGTTGATCTTATGCACAACTTGTGGGTTGAAGTTTATTCAGTTATGCCTTATTGAAATAATTATAAATTAACAATAAGTGCTCTGTTTTCAAGCATTTAAAACTGGACAAATTTTGTAACGTATCGGCCATTAGTCATCACTAGTTGCGTACCCAGAAATTTACAAAAGGTCATGTTAATATATGAAAAATAATTAGATCAACTATACTTTCATCATATTATATTATGTTCAAACTATGTAATTACTCAATTAGGGAGACTTCAAAAAACTTAAACCCATGAATAACTTTAAATGTTTTTCCAAAAGTAGCTTTTCATTGTACATTTTTGAGTAAGTACACACATTTAAAAATTGTGGAATTTTTTCATGAAAATTTCATATTTGAAGGAATACTGAGACCTCATAAAACAATATCTGAAAAATATATTTTTTAATCTATTGTTTTAATTGATTATTGGTACTGTCATACCAATTTCATTGGTTAGGTTTATTGGTTTCATTGTTGAAGAGTTTGATACTATCAATAGTTACACAAGTCATCTACCCTTATCTCTTTAAACCTTAAATTTTAAAATATAATTTCTTTGTAAACATTATTGAATATCTAAATAAATTATATACTCACTCATCATCTAATTGTATATTATATTGATTATTTTTATAGGAAGCAGTTTCAAAATAATACATTGTATCATTTTTATTTCCTATTTTTAAAATCCTGTTTTTTTTTTTTAATAATATTAAAATAGTTATACAATAAGTACACATTTTGAGTAAATATACAAATAGGTTGTAACTTGTAACTAAAATTAGCACTTTAGACATTATTCACATTATTCTAAAAACAAAGAATTCCTCGCTACGCTTAGAATCTAAAATTGTAACATTCTTGGTGGTAGAGTAAGTCCATGTTTTGATTTGTATAGTTCGACATTTTATATTCAATTTGTATGCATTGATAAGTTAATTTGTGGGTCTATGGTTACAGGATTCATTATCTTCAATCACGGACATACACATGCGCAGTGATCCATCAGCACGGCTATAGATAGCTGTATCTATAGCCGTGTCCATCAGCAATGTTTGTACATCGAGATGTGTTTATAGCACGAACTATCTTAGTTACTCTGTTTTATGAGAGAACGCACGGAATCTGCGCATGTAGACTGACGACGGAGCCAATCAAAATACAAATCTGCGCTCTAGTGACGTGAACCGTTCAAATTGACGAATCGATTATGGACATCGGCCGGTAGTGGGTGTGACATGCGCAGAACAAACCAATTTTCGTTGGGCGGCCCGTGCGTTCTCCTTTGGTACCAGGTATAGATAAGCCAGTTGGCAGAAAGTTGATAAGCAGCCTGGAATCCGGTAAGGGTGTTGCCAATTTATCTGAAAAAGTATTGTAACCCTTACCAATATTTTTGTACCAATCACGGCTATAATTTATATTTTTTCAAAGTTGGTACTCCTCTTGCATACCATTTGGGCGACGAATTCGCGGAATGGAATCCAAGAAACCTGACTCGCCGTCTCTGACCTCTGTGCATTTATGTAATTATTATGTGCGTATCATATCGCGTATGTCCTCCATTTTTTGTCTAGTATTGGTGTACTGAGTTTGTTTACTGTAATTCAGACGGTCGGTTTTTGGCGTCTGCCCTTCATCTCTGCAGTCTGCCCACGGAGTTATCTGTTTTATTATTATCTGGTTGCTGTATTGTTTTCTGTTCTACAGTCTACTCGCGATGGCATCTCGAGTTACAAAAAATGAAATGATCGAACTGACGTCCGATGAACTCAAATTTTACGACAAGCAAATACAATTATTGGGATTAAATGGGCAACACAAGTATGCACCGATTATTTAAGACCAGTTTATCTAAATAAAGTATTTAAATACTTCGTAAATATTTAATACCTACCTAGTGATTTTATCTTATAATTTTTTTTGTATTTTACAACTTAGACTTCTAAATTTCACCTAATCGTATGTATGTTCTTGTAAAATAATTTTCCAATAACATATTATATATCTTGGGAGCAAAACTAATATTTATATAAATATAAAGTAATATTTAACTGGATAATGTACAATGTGAGAACCGGATATCTGACACTTATTGATAGCATTGGGCATTCGCATCTAGAAATAGTTTATTTAATATTTTAATGTTGTTCTATTTAGTAGTATATATTTCTTAATGTATATGACATACCCTTTTTTGTTTAAATTGATGCCTAGGAATATGTGTGTGTGTGTGTGTATATATACCTATATCTGTATAAGTAAAGGAGACCGCCCCTATTCACTCATCAACAGCCAGAGCAAATCGCTGGGTCTAAAGACTTGAAATTTTGTACAGAGGTTCCTTAAGCAATGTAAGGGCGCACCAAAAAAGGATTTTTTAAAATTCGAACTCTAAAGGGGTAAAAGGGGGTTTTTTAAAAGTTTGTTTACATTTTATATTGCTATATATATATTTTTTTCCCAACTGTTAATCGCTATTTATCGGTGTATCGATAGTGTTCTAATGGAATTTAATAATAACAATCAATTATTTAACTGGTGGTGATAAAACCAGTCGCAGGTAATCGGCGACCCGCGATTGCAACACACATTCATTAAAGATAGCAGGGATTGACTTGAGTGATAACTGTTTTACACAGGGGAAATTTTATGTGGCATGCTCCAGAGTTAGTTCACCTACAAGCTTAGTCATTCTTGCCCCGAACGGAAGAACAACCAATGCAGGCTATAAGGAAGTGCTTTAATAATAATATTCACAGCCTATAAATATATGTTAACAATGAATCTAATTGTGCTATAACAATTAACACACACACACACACGCTCAATTAAATTGTGAATTCCACGTAATATTAGCACTATCAATACAATTAAATTAAACACACGGCCTACAAAAATGCTAAAAAGGAAACTAACACACAGGCAACGCCATGTCGGGTCAGCTAGTATACTATAATTGCCAACAATTGACAAGATTGTTGAGTCATTTAAACTTTGTTGTGTATAATGCTTATATGTATTTTAAAA
Source organism: Hormaphis cornu (assembly GCA_017140985.1). Taxonomy (NCBI): domain Eukaryota; kingdom Metazoa; phylum Arthropoda; class Insecta; order Hemiptera; family Hormaphididae; genus Hormaphis; species Hormaphis cornu. Next base: position 27,723,801 of record CM029357.1, read on the forward strand.
TGTTTAGGATAAAATCATTACAAGTACTCTTGATTGGGATGCAAGGCCTTGGTGCAGAAATTGCCAAAAACCTGATATTGAGTGGCATACAATCAATTGTACTAAAGGATCACACTGACACATCAATGTTGGACATTTGTTCACAGTTCCTAATACCTCGTAACAGCCAAGAGCGTAATGTAAGTGTTGAAGTTGACTTAAGGCGGTTGGAGACCTTGAGTTTTTTCTCTGTTTATCATATACAAATCGTCATCATTTGCATACATAATTTGCCAAATGGATTGATCAATCTATTGACACAATAAGAATTAGATAATTTGAATTTACCTCAGTCAACTTGAAAATTACTTTTTTTGATTTTTAAATTTTTTCTCTTAATTTATACAACCCAAGTTTCAAAAAAATTTGTTTTTTTAAATCTTAAAAAAACCTCAAAAATGAGAGAAAATTGTAATTTGTATTCAAGTAGACTTAATGACAAATTCAAACCAGTTTTTAGAACTCTTGTTTCATTGTTAAATTAATAATTAGTTATCTATTCTGGTTTGTAATCGCCTTACTAATTTGGTATACCTACCTAAGTGACACAATACACTATTTATAACTTTTTACAAGTAATATAGCTAAATGATATTAAAACAAATAACTTGTTTAACATTGTAATTAATAACTTTTCTATATTAATTTATTGATAGAATTTAACTATTTAGATTTATGTGGATGATATCTAGTATCTACCTATGTCCTATAGCAAGTATTTTTTTGAGTTGCACTTTTAACCTATAATGTACCTAATAACCAAAACATAGTAATTTAGCAATAACTAATTATTTTAATTTATAAACAACATAAAATCATCTTGTGGGTCATCAATGTTCATACCTATTTAGAAACTATATTCAGTGTGGGCTATTTGGTGGTTCACGAGTAAAATTGTTTTTTTAGTTATAAAATATAAAATTATTATCAAAAAGGTTCAGTAGCTGATCCAGTTATCTGAAAGGAGCAAATTTTGGTTTTGGTGTAGGTATAATATAAGATTGTAATATATAACTGCACTTTTATGATTTTACATTCATTAACTCCTAGGGAAAGGCGATTGTCTTATTGCCGCTTGAATATGCTACTGAAAAGGAGTATTGGGAACCTAATTTAAAAATAGAAATTTCACATTGGGTATATGGTTATGGCCTTACCTATTACACATCACTGTTATTTCAAATTCAATTTTTTGATGAATCAATACAATTTAATGAGACCGTTGCGTTGCAATAACAGTAGTAATCAATCAAAACATACTAGTATAAATTTTTATGATTGAGTGTGATTGGCAAAGATAAATATATTTCTGTCCCTAAATGACAATTTCTGATAACTGGTATTCAAAACTGTAAGACATCAATTTTCTCTGTCAATTGGTGTCTTATATACTATAAATAAACAAATAAAAGTAAAAAACAATGTAGTTACTTTAAACGAAAACTGGTTGATAAATAATTAGTGTCTTAAATACAATTCAAAAATTATGCAAAATATTTAATTATGTACTTATGTAAATTTAGCGTGCTAAAGCCAGTTTAAGTGCTGCTCAAAAGCTGAACCCCTATGTAAAAGTCATGGCTGATTCAACACCAATTGAGGAAGAAAATAGTACCTTTTTTGCAAAATTTGATCTGGTCATTGCCACTGAATGCACTACTTCTACTTACAAAAAAATCAGTGAAGATTGTAGAAACGCTAAAGTGAAACTATTTATTGCTGATGTGTATGGTTTATTTGGTTATTTTTTTCAAGATGTGTAAGTATAAATATATTGTTAAATAAAAAAAGTTTTTAAATCTATGTTATTATTTTAGAAATTTCAAACATTCTTTATATGGTGATTTATTTGAGAATTCTCCGAACAGAACAAAAGTTTCTAATGGAAAATTACCGCTACTTTATTATTTGACTTTAGGTACCTATGTAGAAATAGTAAAATTGAAAAGTTTTATAATCATTATAAAACTGATGTCTAAAAAGATTAAATAAAGTATATTATATTTATTTAGCCTTAATAAGATTTCAATGCGAGTTTAACCGCAAACTTAACCCGGCTTTATACGAAGAGGACATGATGAAATTGAAATCTATCATTACATTTGAAGAAGATTCCAAGAATTTGATAAATATATTTGATGAATACTATCGGTAAATTTATTGATGAATTACATTTCATATTATAAATAGATATTAATTAAAATTAAACTTAAATTGTACACTAAAATACATTTTTTTGTTTAGTGAACTCTTTTGTGAGCTTAGTCCGTCAACATCTATTGTAGGGTCAACATTATCCCAGGTAGCATTGAAGACTGCAATTGGTTGTCCATTAGAAAATTTTAATGTCTTTTTTTACGACCATGTTTTACATGAAGCAACATTTCATTTGTTCGCTATGATTAAAAAAAAAAATTAAACCTGACAAATGAATTTTTTAACAATGTTTGATTGTATTAAAAATATTATAAGTTTATTATTATTAACTAACAACTATACCTATTAACTTCAAAAGTTTTTGTATTCATTGTATTTTTGGTAGAAAATAAAATGAAAATAATAATGGTATTAAAAACCATCATTTTAGATTCAGAGTGGAAGAAGGAAGTATTTAATTTTACAAAGATGTATGTTTTTTATTTTACAACTTTTTGTGCATTACACATAGCTCCTAGGGAATATTGTTCTGATCTTAACGAAAACATTTTTTGTCTGTCCAATTTATATTCTTGAAGCATTAATATATGTGTTTTGCAATACTATATGTGTTTTTAAATTTTTCAATTTAATAAAAATAGTTACACCCAAAAAACAAAAACAAACATTGAAAAAGAAAAATGGTAAAAGTACGGCCAACATTATTTTGATTAAATTGATTACTGAAACATAACTTCTGTAATATTAATTTGTAAGACCTGAATCTTATCTAATCTAACACAATGTTTATATAAAAGTAAGATAGATCTGGTAGAAATTTTAAAATATTTCCATTTTTGGAGTGTTTTTGTGAGAATTAAACTTAAACCATAGAATAGATTAATCTATTTTGTGCTTTACAGAAAAAATAATATTAGCTTAGTTCTATAGTTCTATGTGTTGTTAAAATTGGGAAAATTTTTTTTATTTTGTTGAGGAAAAAATGTGTAATTAACACAATTATTTTATTTAAGTGTGCCAAAAATGCATCATTAAAAAAGTTTTGATTTTGGTTATAAAAATGAAATTACATACTACTTCACAACTGATATTTACTGATTTATTTACTTGATTTTTACTCTTCAGTTAATCATCTAAATCATTTTAAATTTTCATGACTTTAAGTACACATTCCAGGTTTTTCTGAGTATTTTTAGTCACGTTCTAAAAATAAAAGATTCAATAACTCATTGTTTTTAGCTTCGATGCGAAGCTGAGAAGGTATTAATTTTTAAATGATGTGTTTTTTTATTTATTTTTTTATTTTTTTTTTTGTGTCTGTCGCCGGTTTTTCTCAGCTGTGACTGGACCGATTTTGATGATTGATACGTCAAAAGATCACAAATCGTATCTAGTCGGCTACATTAACTTCTTGAGCCTTCATATTCCCCTCGTCCGCTGTAAGAGGGGAAAGTGTCCAAAAAAATTTTGACTTTTGAAATCGGGAAATTTCGACATTTTCCATGATTTTTCGGATAAAAATAGCCATAACTTCTCGAAAAATGATCAAATTAAAATAATTTTTTTTTTTTTAGATGCGCTAGACTATAACCTTTTTTTTAGTGTACTGTTTATATAAATTTGACTTTTAATGGCTCCACAACAAAGTTTTGAAAGTTCGACTTTTTTTCAAAAAAATATTTTTTTCAACTCAACTTTTGAAAATGTTCCGGAAAGTCTGACACCTTCTCACATAGCTTAAATTAAAGCTTATGTGATGTACTTTCATTTGAAAAAAAAAATAGAGGGACCACGACATGTCTTCATGGTGAAAATTGCTGCCGTATCCGAAAAAATGCAATTTTTGCGTAAAAATTTTTGATTTTCGATTTTGAAATTTTAACTTAAAAATGCTATAACTTTTTGAAAAATGTATAAATCAGTACGATTTTTTCGACACAAATGCTATGTATGTTTATCTTTCATTCGATATACTTTTTTTGATAGTCTGAGCTTTTGTCTTAATATAGGGGGGTTCAAAACTTGGAAATAGCTTATGAAATAAAAAAAATTATAGCGAAGTTTAGAAGGTATTTTATTTTATAATTTGATGCGAGAATCAATTAAAATGCAAGTCCATTTTTCAAATAATTGAGTTAGGTGTATAATTGGAATAACCTTTTTTTGATATTTTTAAAGGTATTTCCTTGTAAGGTTAGTTAATACAATAAATTCATAAATAGTTAAAAGAATACTATCCCAAGTCCTAGACTGTGATAGGAGTATTGATACATATGTTCAGCTTAATAGTATACTTCTAAGTCACAATAGTAAGACAGAGTAATATACAATCGTAAGTGCATTTAATCTGAGTCTTACAATCTCAGTAAATAATTTGATTGAAAAGCCATGTTTAAAACTTCGTTTTGCCTCTCCTGTAAAATTTACTTTTTGTGACTTGTGTTAGTTGACTTTTATAGTACAGATATATTGATGAATAAACGTGGGACATAAGCAAATATTTCAAATTATTTTTAACATAATATGTAAAAAGGTGATAAAGGTGGGGAAGTAGCTCCCACTTCAAACACATTATTTAATGAAATTTGTCCTTATTAATCTAAAAATTTAACATTATCTACAGATTTGCATCGAAGCGTTTTTTAGGATAGTGATTTTAATCACTGTCAGATATCACTACTATACCCCATCACTACTATGCCCCGACAAGACTGCACACTCCACTCGACTGTGCTACCGTTTTTTTTTTTTATTGCTTTTGTTAAGTAAAACATTTAATTCTCAAAATTTTAATACAAAGTTACTGTGACCAAAGTGAGGGGGGGCCATAAAGTAGCCAAAAATAATTTCTCCGACAGTATTTAAGCCGACATTTAAAATATGCCATCCTACCGTAATTTAGCAGACAGATATTTTATCAATCTAGATTTTTCAAGACGCTGCGTATTTGGCACTCGCTTGCTCGGCGCCGTCACTTCGCTCCGCTAACAGATAATAGTCTAAAACCTTTTGCATCCAAACCTAGACACAGACACTTGTTTTCACAGTTGGTAACACTAAATTTTGATTTTTTGATTCTTATCATTTTGATGTACGGTCCTTTACCGGTCTGATAAAATAATTGTTGGCTATTTTACGCTCTCCCGCCAGTCACAGGAGCGCAGTACATCTTTATCCAACTCAATAATAATGGCGCAGTTAAGTAGAAAAAATAAATTCATTGCGGTAATGATCAAGTAGATAGGTAAAAGGAGCCAGAGTTTTGTCATTGAAACCGTGTACATTTATCTCATTTCTTTGCTCTGCTCTGCAGGAGCTAACAATTAAATATTGTAAGGTATCAATCAATTGGAAATGTTGTCAGATGATATTAATTTCCAAGCTGATTGGTTAAAAAAAACTTGCATACCTATCTTTTTAGTTATGACCAAAACATTCAATAATTTTTACCTCTAATTTTAATGAATTTTGCGATTACAACATAAAATATTTTTTACTCAGCTAACTGCAGCTAGTCTACCCGACTACCACCAATACTTGTTACGGCAGTGGCAATGACAATTCACAACAACTGTAAACCATTTGGCAATTATTATTGGTTGGATAGTAAAACATAAGGGAAGATGCTGTCTATTCTTATGTTTTATTAAATTTCTATATACTAATAAATAGCCGGTATTTCAACAAAAACACTTAACTTTGTGTAAAGGAAGCTAGTAAAAAGAAATTTCTGATAATATGAAGTATATTTGTAGTGATGATTTCACCTTTAGAAGAGTCGATCTAGTATACAAAATAAGGAAAACACCATTAAGTAGTATTACAAATTGGTAACAACAAATAAGATTATTTTTTAAGTTTAACACTTAGTCAACATTTGCAGTTTTTTATTTGGGAGGAAGTGTATTCAAACACATTACACAATCAACCAACACATTGCTATGAAATACAGTTTCAAAAATAAAATATTTCTTCGCAACAAATGTATACATTATTTCATCTTTAGTATTTACTATTCTTCATGTTCTGATCGTGTCTTTTATTATTTTTGGAGGTTACATCAGTAAAATGAACATTGTTAACTAAAAGAAATTGTAAAAACAGATTTGAACTATTTCATATTATTTTAATTTTATTTCATTCGTTGTAATCAAAATACATTTTGAAAGCATAATTTTTTAAAAGTTTTAGTGTTATACTTTGGTTACTTAATAATTATAAAAAACTTCAAATGTTCAATGTCATACCACTTCAACAAATTCAAATATGTTTTTACTTTTTATTTATGTGTATGTTAAGTAAATCATTCTAATGGAACTAGAATGAAGAACTTTGAATCAAAGAAGTTCCCCTGATATCAAATATATTGTTAATTGGTGGTGGCTAATTTCTTAATCCCAACTGTATTTATTTATCTTGATTTCAATGGGCATAGCTTGATGACAATATTAATTAGTTTGGAAACATATTAATACAAGTATAAATACAAGCTGTTGTTCAGTAAAAATGCACAAGATTATATTTTGAAAAATTAATATGTTTTCACAAGTACAAATTATAAGTATAATAATAATTAACGGTGGGTAAAATTCAGATTACACATTAAATAATGTACACAAGCAAATGAATCTCTAATTAAAGGGGAATCATTTCATATGCTAAATGTTGAAATGGCACATAAAACATAACACATAACATAAACTACATGTCTATATCTTAGACTCTTTAGCAAGTATACTTGTGCTTTATATATTTCTAAAATAAAAAATATCTCAATTGTTATTTACTATGGAATCAGTATGCATAAAAACGTTAATTTGAAATTGATCTATTCTTAAAAAGTAGTTTTTAGAGTATACAGTAAGTTTACGTTACAACAAAATAAAAATTCGGTACCTTGAAGTTTGTTGTAATGGGAACTTACTGAATTTGATATTTAATGTGTCATCAGAATTTGGCAATGACTTTTGTGGAATGACAATTTAGTTATATCAATGGTTTAGTAATCTAAACTTCAAAATAAAAATCATAAATTTATTGAAAAGGGTTTTTTTGTTAACCTAACCTGGGAGAGAAAATCCTAAGAAATTTAATATGAACAACTTTTCGACTGAATAAAAAAAAAAATAAAATATTTATTAATAATTTTTTTCCAAAAAGAATATTAGTGTGGATTGCTAGTCAGACCAGTAGTCAGATAAGTCTGATTCCAAATTATCTGGCTGAATCATAACGCAATTAAGAAACCTAGATTGAAATGCAGGGTAAATATTATAATTCAGTTCAAAACTATTTATAGGTCCCAGAATGTTCCAGATTAAAACCATACGATTTAATTGCTTATGACATGTGTAAGGTATGATTCCATCACTAAGGTTGATATCTTTTGAAATTAACATTTTAGTCAATTGTAGATAACAAAACTGCTGTAAATCTAAAATAGATGGTTCATAAATTATAAGCAGCGTTCCACCCGGTATATTCACAAAACGAAATTCAAGACGCTTATTTCCAACTATCCATGGCTCAGCAGTACATTGATTTGCATCAATAATAATTCGGCTATTAGTTGCATGTTCCCTTTAAAAAAAAAAAAAAAAAAATTATTTATGTTAATTATACTTATGGTTAGGTTAGCCTAACCTAACCTTTTGGTCTCTATTTAACAATACATTTGGTCACAGCCTTTAGTCTTAAAATTATAATATAATTTAGTGTAGTAAAATGTTCAAATAATATTTTAAGAGCGTTTTAAACATTTCAATTGCTTAAAAACAAATTTTATGTTTAGTTAGTAATTAGCTACTAAGGTATCAAACAATAATTGTTGTATGGAATTAATTTAGATGTAAAACTTAAGTTAAACTGCATTTAACAGTATGGTACACTACAATTTTTTTTTTAAATTGTGTTGACTCACAAGGAGCAGCCATAAGGTGACATATATATAAATATATTGTTGCCCTTGTGCCAAAAGTAACAGTGTGTAAAAATTGACCAAGCAAAAAAATATATTTAAAAGATTATTTTTGTACTAGTAGATGTACAGCAAAAACTTTCATGAATACATTGGTATTGGATTTGTAAATTTTAAATTAATTCTGGTTTTTTAAGCGCATGTTGAACACAAAAACTAATAATTTTCTAAACTGTAAAAAAACACTTTATCACTCTTGGCATGAGGGCGTAAATATATGTATGTTAATATATATTTATGCTAATTTAACTCTAATAGATGAAAGATCTAAATGAATTTTATGTGTAATTTAATTTTCTTATTTAAGTATTACAACAGTTTTTGCTTTTGAGTTATGCCCTACAATCTAAAATATAACAAATTTCCAAATATTCTTATGCATAATCTCACAATACTAATAATATACATTATTACTTGAATTATTGTTTTAAAAAGTGCTTAATCCCTACCCAATTTAGAACAAAAAAAAAAAAAGTATATTAACTACTGGATTGGGTGTAAAGCTTGTTGGAATAGAAACTTAACTTTGGATGGGTCGTTGATTTGAAAGTCGCAGTTTGGTATTTAAATTAAAACTTGACACAGAACAATTGGGTCAAAAAGCAATGGACTGCATATAAAAATTATGACTAAGCAAACTGTTTTTATCAATGAGTTGTACATTTTTATAATTGGATCAAATTTGTGTGGAACTTATGAAATTTTTCATTTATACATAGGTAAAAATGTTTAGATTATATTCAAGTTCCAACACTCTAAATCAAAAATTAAAGATTTTATGAAACAATAGTCATTCAGAAAAAAAAAATAATTTAACTTATTATTGCCTATAATACACTGTACATGGACTGATCCAAATATTGTGAGTAGACTGTAATAAGTTGTAGTAGGATATACTTATTGAAATACGGAGTCTTAGCTACGGAGTTTGGTTTTATTCAGATCCTGATGGTCTAAGCATTATCTGTTTTGTTTACTTAATTAGAGTCCAACCTAAGTAAGTAATAAACGTTCAGTACCTACCTATCTACATTTCACCATATTAGAACTTTAAACTTAACATAAAATTGATGCTATAAGAAACAAATTCACAGGTAAGAATAAATTATCATAATTTTGTACTGGTTCTTACAACAAAATAATTTATTTAATTTTTAACATTTCTAGAATGAGTAACTTTTACATATTTAGTAATTAACTGTCAATCCTAAATAATAACCAATATTTATTACAATAATTTGTTAAATATTCGGAGATCAATAATTTTCTAATGAAATTATAATGGTAACTACTTTGCTGCACGCTCATGCGTACCTTGATCCTGATGGGAACCAGTAATTTTTTGTTCACTGTATGCTATTATACTGACCTGAATGTAAATTTCTCAACTGACCAGGCAGTAAAATATGGAATATCATTAGCTTCTAAAGTAGTACAAACATCATCATCATCATCAGAAAACTCAACATCAATAACGCATTTTGACTGGTTTTCCAAAGTAACCGAGCCTCTGACCATTATGCTTTCTCCATCGGCCATAATTGTTTACAATGCACTACATAACACATAATAAGTAGTTGATATTATTTAAGTAGTCATCTACATACATAAGAAGCTGTACTTGAGGAGCCAGTTTATATCTATTTTTCAAGTGGCAAATTGTAGGCAATTTCTACCACCCAATGAATTTAAATGAACAAAATTTTCAAAATTGTCTTCTGTCTGGTAAAATAATTTTTTTTTAAAAAAAGAAAAAAACACTTCCTAAATTGTGTGTTGGATTTGGATTTATGGTATTATTGCTAAGAAAGTTAATAAAAAATGAGTCTAAAACAAACTATTATCATTATTACAAAAAAATTGAATTTTAAAATTTGAAGTACAATGCTATCCTAAAAGACTTTAAGTTTATAACAAAAAAATAATTACCAAAATCAAATAATTTTACATGGCAAGTTTTTCCAGTAAGACATGTTTTCGAGGAAAAAACAGGTAACGTACACAGGCCCCTTAACATAATATTAAATAGCATTTTACTATTTGATAGCACTTACCCCAGATATCTGTGCTGCTTGTAAAAAATAAAAAACTGTAACTTATAATAAGTTAAATCTGAACAGAGTTGAATCAATTCAAGCCTAAAGTTTAACCTTAGAATCAATTCACCACAGGATGACAGGACACAATTTTATCTTCATTTTTCTTCCGACTCATAGAATGTTGACTCCCGTGTTCGCCATTGTTGCCAAGCGTGTATATATTACACATTCGCTCAGGGAATGTTCAACATTCCCTTTTTAACTGAAATTTCCCTCTACCAAAAATTTCAATCCAATGTGTAAAAAATAATTTACCCAAGTTAATAATGTTTACTAAAATTTTGGTACAATAACAAACATAAATGAAAATAAATCAAATGATTAAAAATTAAAATTTTATTTTTGAGATAAAAATCTCTCAATTTCCCTTCTTACAAAAAAAATTGTCAAAATATTCCCGCGCCGGGGAAACTTCCTCGCCACTTGGCAACGCTGCGAATGATTGTAACCGGGCATTTCAAACCAAAAAATTAGTCACACTCACGGTCTTGTATATAAGACCGTGGTTACACTCATCGAGATAGATAACTGATAAGAATAGTCTTATCTATCTCGATGGTCACGCAACAATATTGGTATCTATCTCAGCCTCACAGAACAATAAACAACAAAATAATAATATCATTGATTTTAAATTTTGATTTTTGATCACGGTGGATTAAAGTTAAATTAAAGATCGTATTACAGATTATTTTCATTTATTAATTTTTCTGAATTTCTGTGGTATAAGTTATTATAAATATAATAAGAATACTACTGGTTGCTGCCTCCGAAAATCACGATTATAATACAACTAAGTACTTACACTAACTAGATAGATAACTAAATTAATTGTTCTTTTTGCCGTGTCCGTCTACGTTACTGCTTTTCCCAGTTTCCGTGTTCACACAGCCGCTGCACTCATTTACGGATTGTATTTTTGTACCTAAAATACAACGAACATTTTGAACATACCTAAACGCTTAACCGTTGGAGGTGAGCCAATCGCGTAACAATTTTTATTCCGAGTGCTGTTTGACGTTTTGATTTGCAGCTAGTCTCTAAAATACTGGAGTACTTGCCTCACAAGGACCGACAACAAATGGCGTTAATCAACACCGCGTGGAATTACGGATCTTTGGATGATTGGATAATGGATCCCGTGTTCCTGTACAAGAAAGTGTTTGTGTATTGCTCGATATCCGGTACAAATTACTGCGATTACATGCAAACGCTGATAAACACGCAGATCGCGGTTACAACTAATGGCTGTTGTATAAAGTATAAACCTTTGCGTGTTGCGTTTTATTTGTATGCGCCTTTTTCACACAACCGATAAATCTTTCGAGCAAATAGTCAAGTTAAGAAGTTTGGCTCTGGACCTAACCTAACCTGGAGCATCAATGTGACCATTTACCAAATTAAAATTAAATATTATATTAAATTTAACGCGGCTCTCAGAAAGATATTTTAAATAAATTAACACCACTTTGATAAGAAACCAAATTAAAGTATTTATTTTGATCTTTGTCCATACAGTCTCAATAGATGCCACTTGGTGAGGAGACCAAACAAAATTGTGAACCCAGATGTAACAAAACTTTCAAAATACATGCAAAGCTAATGCTCTCATTGATGTAACTATCTATTTTATAACTGTAGTATTTTATTATTATAGCTATTAAAATTGAAAAATAAAATTATATTAAAAAAATTACAAATATTTTAGGTGGCTCTTTAATTAAAGTTCAAAAAATTTTGTACATTGCAACTTCTGGCTCTTCCATCACAAAAGGTTGCCTATCCCTTATGTAGGTAGGTACGAGGTAGTAGCAACCAGTAGTACTAACTTCGAGCGTAGTTAGTACTAAGATGGGTGACCGTTTGGGAACACTACGTGCCATTGGCAGTTTATATTTAAATTTTATAATTTTGTGCCGATATTAGACAAAAAAAAGAAGACAAAATCACTCTAAAACGAGTGGGTAATTTGATTTGAAATTATGGATTATAATTATTGTAAGCAATTGTAAATTGTTTATGAAAATAACAGTACTGACAGAGCTCAATTCATCTATACAAATTGTGCAGTAAGAATAGAATTTATTATTAGTCTTTTATTAGGCGTTATAATTAAAATTAAAAAATTTTGATAACATTGTTTCCTGTCTCCTACTTCTAGAAATGCACATTTATTAGTTTTTTCGTCTCAAATATTTTATTACCTTCTACTTTATTAATAACAATCCCATTAAATCCGCCAAAAACTGTTTGTGAAAACTCATTTTTTCTGGGGCCTCTTAATTTGTTTGCTGTTTTTTAGATGCTGAGCTTAGCAAGGAAAGTATAGTTTTTACAATGATGTTTTTTTTCTGATAACATTTTTTTGGGTAAAAGAAGTAGTCCAATTGCAAAATGTTAGAACACTAAAAAGTATACAAAGTGGACGTAGATGGTATTTTATTTGATGCGTTTTTCATAATTTTTTCAGTTATGGAGCTAAAATTAAAAATTGTATAGCATAAAACTAGAAATTATCATTCTATAAAACTATAAGAAATTTTCTTTTTTTTTTTTAGTCATTTTCAATACCTATTTTAATTAAGATTATAATTTATAAAAATAAAAAAATTATTACTGCAATACTTTGTACTTTTCGTGATTTCTGAGTACATTTTTATTTCCTTTTTTTGAGATTTTAAGGTTTTTTTTTAATCTATCAAATTTACAGCCCTAGTAATAACCGATTCCTAACCGCTATTTGTTATGTTTTTGTTATTAAATTATGTGTATTTCAGAGCAAAAGATGAGTTGGCAGAAGAAAAAAATCATCATTGTGAAACTATGGAGTTGTTAGAAGAAGACATGTATAAATATTAAATATCATACAAACAAATTAGAAATTTAAACTGAGATAAATGCAATGATTAAAGAATTTGAATTTACAATAGAGGAAATTTCAAAACGAGTATGTTTAATATATGGTTCTTAATTTTTGTTTATTGAGTAATAATTTATTTTACAGCAAAAAGATTTGTATTCAACCGTCTATAGACAAGATTCAGGGTGTCCTCGAACAAGTAATCTATTTATTTTTCACCAATTTAATTACTATAATTCATTAGATTCAAAAATTAAATAGTCGTATACTTGTCATTTTATGATTATTACTTTAAAATGCTTTATTTACTGTGTTTAAACTTTTTCTAACTCAGTTCCTATATTTATGTTATGTCTAAAAAGTTTCAATACTAAGTTTCAATTTTTTTAGATACTTATAATATGTTTGTATAAATGTGTTTAAAGAATAACTTGTATATCATATTTTATTTTGATCATTATCTACTACTATACTATTAATATTTAACTCTAAATTGTAAGTTTTGATTTTAGTTGTCAATTATAAATTTGATTTTATTATTTTTAGACTAAATTTTTAGTTTTTTTTTATAGACATTGTATCAATGTTAGTAAATTAGAGTGACACTGTACATTAAAAATAATGATAAGAAAATATTTTTGACAGATCTTATAAAAGTAACACATAATATTTTATTTTTTGTTCATCTGTTCTTATTATGAAGTTATGACCTTCAAGTTACGTTGGGGGGTTTATGTTCAAAATATTACTTTTTGTTACTGTACCACTCACAAACAGCACAAAATTTTTTTGTGCTACGAGTGTTAAGTTATCATTTTACAAATTGTTCTTGTGACAAATAACTGTATCAAGTATTTACTCGGTTTCTATTTTCTATATTATAGTTTTACCTTGAAACCTCGACACTTAAACGCAATTTATTATTGCTTACAATGCTTATTATAATACACTACTTCTAATCAAACCTTCAAAAATAGTGACCAACAGCATCAAATTACCCCCGCAACCTAGAGTGATTCAGGCTTTTTTTTAAACTTTCCATACACACTGTATAATATACATAATATAAATTTACGGGTTTTTGCAAAATGAAACCTATAAGGGGGGTCAAAAGGAGGAGCAGGTTAAAATGAAAAAATATTTTTTCTAGTAAAATTTTTCTGAAATATGGCAGGTATAATTATAAAATTCTTTGAGTAGTTTAGTGATGCATAGCGTCCAAAATTGAACTCTTTATGGGATTAAATGAAATAAATAGAGAAAAAATGAGTATAGATTAAAATAAACTTAGGTTATTAAATAAATATTATTAAAAGTATTAAAATGTAAATCACACAGACAATGACGGTTAAAAAAAATGTCATACCCTAGGTCTATAGCAAATAATACACTGTTCTAACAATATTGAAGTAAGAGCCAAGTGAAATAGAAATTTGAGTCAGTATAAATACAATTTAACAATTAGAAAATATTTCTCATGTGGTAGAATCAACATTATTTCTTATATAAACACATCGTTTCACCACTGTTTTAAAGCAAAAAAGCTATTAATTCTACAAAGAACCGTGTTTCTTTTGTGACTGTGACATGCATGGCGCATTGGGTGTTGCTCCAATCTTAATGGTCAAAACGTTTTCTGAAAGCCCACCTTACATTCTTGGTGCAATGTGCTTGATGTTTTATCAAAACGTTTTTTCTAAATTAAAATACTGAAAAAAACCTAAACTAACCTAGGTACTTAGAAAATAGGTAATGCATTTTATTTCATAATTCATTATTGTTAATGAACAATTGTTAATTATGATTTTAAGAATATAATATATCGAGAGAGTGAATTTGACTCATTTAATAGTACTTACCTGCCAGGTATACTTAAGTCAAACTATTGTGATTTATATTTTATGAGATGCCATTGGATAGTGTCCTGAAAAAGTTTATGTTTTGCAGCAAAGAGTAAAAGTACTCTTTACTTATAGTTAAATGTAAATTATTTATTTAGTTATAAAACTGTTTATAAAAACCATTTTTGCTGTTTTCTACTAATAAAGGAACTTTTTTACATTTACACCTATAATTGTTAAAAGGATCTCATTGATTTGTGGGTTACAACCAGTAAGCACTCTTTGAGATCTTAAGTTGTTAGCCCACAAATAAACTGCCTATTTCTAATAGTTGTCTTTTCATAAAATATTGTGTAATCAATTACATTTTCATCCATAGTAGCTTCCTTAAAAATATTTGCATTCAAATAATTAGATTATTACCTATAGTTCTAGAAACTTACACATATTTTATTTTTAGTTATATGCTCTATATATGAATGTAATAATAAATTTTTATGTAATCAGTGCTTGATTTGGGGTTGGGGGGGGGTGGGTGGTTGGAGTACCCTTTCTTTAAAATGTATTATTATTTTTATTATTTTTTATTTCGTTTAGCACATTTTATGAGAATCAGAAATGCTTTAATTTTTTAAGTCAGTACCCCATCTAAAAGGTCTTTGGACTAAGCTAGTACTTTGAGGGGCCTCAAATTTGAAAAACTACAGTCATAACAACAACTGAGGAGCAAACGTGTTTTTGACTTATCAATTTAGTTTTTTGGTCATTACTTCCAAAATAACGATTGGAACAAACTGAAACTTTTACATAACATTAAAAGAGATAAAACACAGCATTGATAACAGTTTCAAGTGATTTTTAAAATTTTTGAGCTAAGTACCTATAGAAGTCGAAAAATTTACCAGGTCATATAGATACTAGACAACTGAGCTTGCTCAGAATAGTTTTTTCAAAGTCAATGATTTATCATTGCTTTCAGATATCAAATAATACGTTTGAACCACAATTTTCAAACTATTGATCCACCTAAAGCGTAGTTGCAACTACGTCAAACTACCCATGCAACTTAGAGTGATTTTTTTTTAAATATGTAAGTGTACAGTACACTTAATGGTCTAATATTGGGTTTTTTTAAGTGTTTTGGAGATCACTTAAGGGTTCTGCAAAACTTAAAAAAATTTTTCAAAATTTTCAAGAAAATTACTTTAAGTTCAAACTAAAATTAATAACAGTCAGTAATGAGAAAAAAGATGATTGTACATTAAACAATAATTTATATTGTATAGTGTAAGTAGGTACAGTATACAAGAGTAATATGTTTACGTCCTAGATAGAAATACAATTTTTTTGAAGATTATTTTCATAAGAGTTTCGAATAAAACAAATTATTGTTTGGAGTTCCATACTTCAAACAATTTAAGAAACACTGGTCTAGTAGTAAAGGCAAATCAATACAAAATGTATTATTATTTAACGTTGTCCTCTAAATATTTGTTTGTCCAGAACCTAAGTCAAGCACTGCATGTAACCATGTAAGCTAAATTATTTATTTTTATAACAATTGTAATCTTATACAATTTTAAGTCGTTTATAATCATTCCTTGTTTGTTAGGTATAGATAATTTTCAAACGAATTTGTCATATTTTATATAAGTACTATAACAAATAACAATACATAAATTTTAATTTGCATTTTTACTATAATTAACTTTTTCTTTTATGAGATTCATAAAATAGAAAAAACAAATTTAATTTGAACTAAAATATAAAAAATAAATTTGTTTTAAATTAAATAATTAAAAAAAAAAAACTTATTTTGCAGTTGGTGCCATACTAAATTAAAAATAATTGTGTAAAGAGAAATAACACAATAGTATTGTAACACAAGTGTAGAGTAATAGTAAAGTAAAAACCATTCAAATTTCTTTTTGTTTTATACCAACCTTGACTTACTCCCAAAAAAGTTGTTTTTTTTTTAAGAATCATATCAAAAACTTTTTGCTCTCCAGTCAATAAATTAAGTGGTGTTATGTCTTTAAATAATTTTTATTTTAAGGTTGTTCAAATATGCGGTTTATCAAATTAGAAGTAGTATTAATACTAGAGCAGATAAATTTCTGATATTTAAACCTAACGATGTTGTTTATTTCTTTAATCAACATAATACTATAACAGAAAATATAGTTATTTTATGATAGAATGATAAATTAGCAGTCTTGTTTAAGTGTTTGAATACTATTTTTTTCAATAAAATACTTGAATTCTGAATACTTTTAGTCAAGTGTATTTAAAATAATTTTAAAAGACATTTTAATCGTAGTTTTAGTATTTAAAATACTAAAAAACTTTTTTTTTTGGTATTTTACAACTTGGATTCATAAATATTTTATATTACTCGGGAGAAAAATATATTACAAACTTGATAAAGAAATGTGCCAAACAGTTAAACCTGTATTGCCTACAATTGCAGTTAAAACGCAGCGTGCGTTGATGTTGGGCATTTTGGCCAAGAAATAGTTTAGTATTTATTTAACACTTAATTAATTTTATGTTTTACTTATTTATGATCTATAATTCATCAATTTCCAATAGTTTTAAACTGACATTTATGATTGCTTTTGTGGTATAATAGTTCAAAATACATAATTGGTTTTGTCATAACCACCAACGTAGTATTGAAAAAAAAATTTGTATCCCAAGTATGTTTTGATACTTGAAAAAAATTAAAAACAAATAAAATATGTCAGTAGACAAATCTCACTAATTGTCAACTTATAATTATACAGACTTAATTTATCTCATTTACTTAAATTGAAGTATTTAGTTTTTATTATTATAAATTGCTCTTATTACACGAGGGATGAGCCGAAGCTATTGTTTTCGTGTACACGTAAAATATTTAAATTATCCTAGTGTATGTGTTTGTGCTTCTGGAAACTGTATTCTTGACTGTATTAAACAGTATGCAGTTCATACTCTTTGCAGTCTGCAGAGTTATCCACAACTATCAATTCATTAATTATAACTATTCTTAACAAACTAAGATAGTATTCTACTAATTTAGTTTATGTGAATTTTAAAGTTCAAACTTGTATTCAAAGTTATGAGCTGCGAGTGTTGTTATTCATGTTTTAAGTTAATATTAGCCAAATTCAGCTATTTCTTAGTATAATACTAGAATTGAAAATGTAATCTTAATTCGTAAATATAATATTAATCTAGCAAATTTCGCTAACTTTTACAATTATAAGAAGTATATAAATAATTTATATTTTGTTTTTAAGTTTTTCATTTAATTTTTCTTCTTATTCTTATTTAATTTAATTGTTCTAACTGTATTTAAATAGTTTAAATTTAATTGTGTTAATTATAATATGAACTCAGCTCATCCGTATTTAAGCATATTATCGAATGAGCTTGCAACTTGTTGTTGTTTATTATTTAACTACATTGTATTCTGTATTGTGGCCAAATATAAATTGTAAATTTGTAAATATAAATATAAACATGTAATAATTATCGTACATAATTGTAAAAAATGAGTCACAATAAACACGTTGAAGGCTTAAGCAACAAATAGGTAGTTTATGATAAAAATAGGAAGTTATTTAAGTAAAACAAAAACAACTAATGTGTTTAATAGTGGTTAGATCAAAATATATTTGTAATTATGAGTAAAAAAAAAAAATACACGAATAATAATAGAAAAAGCCAAACTATAAAAACTACAACTAGTATGCTATGATAAAAATTTTTTTGATAATTCAAACTTGTTACAAAAAGATAAAATAGTAAAAGCTCATAAGTAAATTTCCAAACGAGTCCTCTACATATTAGAAAAAAAATTATAAAATCTTACTTATACTATTACTAATATAAATAAATAAAAATTTTAGGTAGGTAGGTTAATACCTAGGTAATTGAATTTTTGATATAATAAATATTTAAAAAGCTATAGCTGTATAAATTTATTTTGGTAAAAAAAAAAAAAAGTATTAATAATTATCGTTGACAAGTAATTCTCGCCGAGTTCATGAGTGAAGAAAAACAATTCATTAGTCCTTGATTTTTCCATTTCATAGACAAAAATAATTCAAAATCAGTTGTGTTTACCGAGCATTTTGCAATATAAAAATAATAAATATATTTTAAAACCAACATTAATGTTATCATTAAGCAATTTAGATTAAACAAAAACCATAAATAGAAATAATTATTGATCTCATAAATTTTTAAAGTAATGGAAGACCTGAAGACATAGGTAAAGTTCAACAGTAAGTGTTATAATGATTTATGTGACTTGTTTGGAAACCTGAAAATCCAGACGATTATTAACTTAGTAATTCAATAAATTGTGCAGCTAAATCTACTTCTATGAACGAGTCTAAATTAATTTGATTTTTTTATGTTTCTTGCTGCTGCTGCTGCTGCTGCTGCTGCTGCTGTCTTCTCTTTTCTGATCGAAACTTCGAGTTCTTTAAAATGTTTCTTAGCACTATTCATGTTTAACCAAACTAACGCTGAAGTGACTTGTGGGTCACGCACAATGGCCACGATGTACATGTACGGTGTGAGTAAATCAATGAACGCAGTAAAGTTGGAGTTTTTCACTTCTATATTAGCAAATTCAGAATTGGCCCTGAGACAGCAACTGTTTTTGAATTTTTTGATAATGTTTGACACTTTTTCAAATCTATTTTCATCGTCGTGCTCAACGCGTTTACAGTGCGTTATCAAAAGAAGCGTGTTGCGTTCAAATAGAAGCACTTCGTCACATTCAGTCACTTCGGCGAACCGATTCAAACCCCTTTCGTACTCTTCCACATTCGGTACCAGTTTGTTCATGATTGAAGACCATGCTTTAAACAGCGAATAGTTATAAATCGATGTCCGGTAACATATACATTCTTTTTGTAACTGTTTGCACACAGTCAGGATAGCGGCTTCGCGCTCCGAAAATACCTGATCTTGTCGGTCCTCGGGCACCAAATCCATTTTGTGTACGAGGCAATAAACTTTGGCCGTTGGCGAACGTTTGAGTAGCGAGCTCAGGCAAAATTCGAACAACTCCATGTCTTTCTCTAACTTTTCGCCCTGGTTGTCCACGTCGAATACGTAAACGAGCACTCCGGAGTCGCGGTATACGAAGTCTTGTTGATTCAAGAAAAAACTTTCCATAAACGGTTCTTGTCCACCGCAGTCCCAAATGTCGAGCAATAAATATTTCAGAATTCTTACTTGGTACAATTCAACATAAAGGGTCGGCCCGAATTTTTTCGTGTTCCTGATTTCGTAGTGGTCGAAAATTATCGATCTCATGCTAGTCTTACCGGCAAAGCTCTTGCCCATCAGTAACAGCTTTTTTCTCCCCATCTTTCTATACAACGTACGTCCAGTCGAACACTATATAGCTTGAAAGACGAAACAACAAACGCTCCAAAATGCCCGAATTCGACAAGAAGTGGAACAGAACGTCGGCCGAATTCAACTATACGTAGTCGTGTAAAAACGAATGAAGGTGTAAAAAGTAAAAACCAACAACTGGGCTCCGTTTTTTGGAGAAAAACCAAGAGTGGTAAAACGAAAAAAATCGGAAGACGAAACTTTCTTTGTGTGACCGGAAGGCGTATCCCCCCCCCCCTACAGTCTAGTGTTTACACGCCAAATTATAATATTGCCACAGATTGTATAAAAGTTTTTTATATAATCCGTGATATTGTCGGCCAGCGGCCATGTTTATGTAGACGCACATACCGCTTGCAACCAAAACGGTTATTGCGGTTACGATGCCGCCGTTCACTTAGCGCTCTCTAGTTTGTGAGAACGAACACTACAGCATCACATCACGTAAAAAAAGACAATAATAGCGAACTAAAAATAGGTAAGGTATTAGTGTCGACTGTTGCGATTTGCCTCAGCAAGGCGCCAACTAGTCAACAAAATTCAAAATAATAAGCGACATCCGAATTTTTTCTCAAACAACAAAAAACAAAATATGGAAGTAATTCACACGAAATCACAAACCTTTGGATTACACAAGGCGTGTAAAGATTTTATTTTATAAAAATGTTATTATACGTGTAAGTTGATAATATAGTTTTTCAATTGATGTTATAGTTGTTTTTGAAACCACAATAACTTTACTTGTTAAATTGATGCATGGCCGGCCAGGTTTAAAACTGACTTAACTATGTTTATGTAGTGCATATTTTATAAATGGGAAATTTTGATACTAACATAATTGTTACAACTTATTTTAAAGCAATTACAGCCCATGTAGATGTTCAATAATCATACTGCATACACAACAAAAAGTAAACAATTTTAGCTAATTTTAATACTAGACGCATAAAAATTATAAATTGTAACGGCTTGAACAAATACTATTAACATTATAGTATTAGGCTTGAATTTGGAATACAATTTACTTACAAGACGTAAGTTATAAAATAAACTAAGATGGAATTTTTTTTTACGTCAAGACAAATCTTATGGTTCAGTCACGGTTTACAGAAGTGTTTAATAATCGTTAAAAAGAAGACGGTAACTACTTCAATTAAATAACTTACCTAGAAGGTACCTTAAAATGTGGGCTAGCAATTATATTGTTAGGCATTCATTGAAAAACAACTAAACTATAATAATTTAGTATTAAATACAGTATTTATTACCATAATCAACCAGCTAACATTGTTGATATAAATTCATTTAAGTTATAATATTTATTTTTTCAACTTGTATTAAAAAAATCACTTTTATATATTATACTTAACAGAAGTTGGTCACTTCCAAGCAACTGATCAATATTACAATATTTAACAATAAATCTAGTGCTCAAACTGTGGGGGGAGGGCGTACCCAGTCAGTCTGGTATGGGGTCCTTGGACCTTACTATTCACTCAACAGCGTATTCTATGATTTTTGAATAAAACAATTGTGAATTATACACAATATGTAAATAAAATAGGTACTATTAAATAAATGAATGCAGTTCAAAAATAAGAAATGTTATGAGTGAATGTTGTAATGGCACATGGATGTAAATAAAAAAAAAATTTGAGTAAACAAAAATTATGCTTTACGACATATAGTATAAATCATTTGTTCTAAGCTATAAATTATTATAAATAATATCAGTAACAATTCTTTTAAAATGATTTGGATAAAAGTGTTTATCAAAATTAATTAAAAAAAAAAAAAAAAAAAAAATGTACATCAATAATATATGGTCTAGATTGAGCTAGATAATTTAGTCCTTAGTTTATTAGAAACACTTATTACAGTATTACAATGATTAATGATTAGCTTTATAAGTACCATATTTAATATTTATATTTAAACATAAGGTAGACACATACAATAAATGAAGTAAATGGCTAAACCTAAACCGACTGTTAAAATTATTAAATTAGATATTTATAACTTTAAACAAAACCAAGTTAACATGGGAGTACACAAAAGTACAAAAAAGTATATTATATAGGTATAAAAGTGATGTCAGAATCACATCTCTTTATCTCACAATTACTATGTATGATTTAGATTTTAGTTTAAAACAAGTTAGTTGCTAGTTGGCACATAGCCTTATACAATCTTTAAGTTACAGCGTGAGCAACATGTGCAGTAGCATCACTAAATCCTACCTAGT
This sequence comes from Hormaphis cornu, assembly GCA_017140985.1. Lineage (NCBI taxonomy): Eukaryota > Metazoa > Arthropoda > Insecta > Hemiptera > Hormaphididae > Hormaphis > Hormaphis cornu. The sequence continues at coordinate 27,746,422 of CM029357.1, forward strand.
ATGACAAGTATACTTATATTAAACTAATGGTTGAGAAATAAATGATCAATAAAGCAAAACTACATAAATAAATACCAAACGAATGATACGTTATTTTTAAATTTAAGTTAAGTTTTGACACATATAATTAAATTAAAAAAAAAAAAAAAAAAATACAAAAACATAATTTGTTGGTCTTAAAAATAAAGTTATTAATTAATTTGGGTATCAAGTAGCAGTATCTAATTAACACAATAATAATTGTATCCAAGATTACTAGGCGGTACTTTAAAAAATGATTTATTGTTTTCTCCTAGCTTTCTCAACTTTGATCTCCAATTTTCATTCAGAATCCCAATTGTTGCATAGATGATCATGGTAAATGCCGTTTTAATATTATACGAGTATAAATAAAATCTGAGAGTTTTTGTTAATGAAAAAAAAATGAACAATGTTTTAATAAATTAAACATATCAGCCCTGCCACAAAAATTAACTTTTGTTTAAGTAAGTGCGTGTTTTGATAACAACGTTACGATCATCAGTACTAAACACACAAACTGGGCGATTTGTTTAATTTAGTATAAACCGAAAGTACACTCTATTTATTAGTGTTAATGTTAACTTTACCAAAAATATAAATATTTTATATTTTAATTATTTAAAATTTTAAAAATAATCAAATTAAATGATTTTTTAAATTATAGTCATATAGTTAAAATAATTCAATACTCAATACAGCTAAACTATCAAATTTATTTTGACTAATACAATGCAAACAAACAGATGAACCAAAAGTTCAAAACATGATAAATCAATACATTCTTAGCAATAAACAAAATCTTAAAAATGAAGCCTATTTATGTACAGATTGTGGAACTGATGGTTCCATTGTTAAGTAGTTTTGCTCACTATCACCATACAAGTCATTTACTACCCTTGATACATGATATATTCGATATTAAAAATAAATATGTTAGGAGTATAAATAAATAATATAGTCACTCTGTAAAACATGATTTATGTTCTTCCATGTCATGTTTCAGTTTAAGAACTGTACATTTCACTCCTTTTTATTATTTTTTCTAAAAGCATATAAAAAAAAATATTATTTATTAATTATTAATATTTATTTATAAAACAATAAGTATATTTTATTTTTTTATTTAACTTACTTCAATTCAATTTTTTAAAAGCTATATAGTATTCACAAAACGCTTCTAATTTTAGTTTCCAACTAGGACGTACAACACAATAAAATACATATTCAGCTTCTTCTCGAAATTTTCTGAAAGATAACAGAAATATTATTAAAATAATAATCATTAGCAAAAAAAAAAAAAAAAAAATATGTTAGATTTTGAAAAATCTAACTTAAATATATAAAGGCAAAGTATTGTTTAGATTCAATCGTTAAATTAACAACCATCACAATTTGCATTGTCTATGAAAATAGTTTCTCTAAAATAATTAGCACAACCAAAACCAATGCATCATGCAAAAATATTTAAAACAAGCTTCATTTTGGAAATGTGTACAGATAAGAAAGAATCACATGTACCAGTTAGTCGGTATATCAATTGTTTTAAAAAAATAATAGATTTAGCATTAATTAGGATTGTACAAATCAAAAATAAAAATGAAACATATAAATGTAACATAGAATTGGATATGGTTTAATACTACATCAAACTTATTTAATGCAATACTTTCAAAGGTTACACAACACTGAGAACAATGAAAAATATGATTATACTAGTGGGCTCTAAAATGTAACTTTTAGATAAGATTTATACAAGTATATTTATTTAATTTCTAATTTGACATCATGCTTTTTTTTTTAATCTCAGGAAAATCAGTAGTCATATTTATCAACTAAAAACCATCTAAATGGGATGCGATTGGTACTAAAAATTATTTACTTACTTTAATTATTATTTTGAAGATCTAGGAAAACCTGAATCAAAAATTTTCAAAAATATCAAATTTCTGCATCATAGGCATGTCGAAAATTATGCACAAAAGGAAACACATAGGTCAAATTAAGTAGGTATAGGAAAAAACAATTTCATTAATAAGTCAAAGCGTTGAAAATTGGTTAGTAATAATTGTTTATACATAATGTCACATTTACTATATTACATTTTTTATAGTACTAAATACATATACATATTACATATTACAAATACATATACATATTACATAATACACTTAATTAAACATATACTAGTTTTTAAGAAGGCTGTTTAAAAAAAAGTTTATTAAGAAAGTTGGTTAGTTGTATATTAGTTTTCAAATATTAAGCGGACTGAAATAGAGTATGCTCACTGTAATTGATTTAATTTCTCCTTTTCCAATTTTTCAACACGTCCATGTTCTTCTTCCATTAACTTACTAGAAAACAAGAAAAACATTTTTTTTTTTTTTTTTAAATTAGCGATATAAAAGGTGCTTCTAAAAATTTAGATTCTGACCAAGGTCCTAAATAAGTAAATAAGTACCTAAATAAGTAAATGCTCAACAAAATGAAAATTAGGCTTCTTCAGTATTCAGCTCAAATTTTTTTTGTACCCTATGTAGTTTTTAACGGGAAAAATAATAGTGCATAACACAATAGTATTTAAATTTAAAAAATAATATTAAAGGTCTTGGATCAAAAATAAGAAGCGTTTATATTTCTTTTAAGTCTAAACTATGTCATAAAATATATTACATTGGTAGTGGTGCTACAGTATTATGAAAAAAAGTGTGCTTCATTCTCCCCCCTCAAATGTGAGTATTGCTGAAACATAGAAATATAGTGTTCACTAAATATGAGTAAGTACAATTTATTTGAAATTATATATGATATTAAAATATTAGATGATACCTAGATTTTAATTTGCTAGACACATTTACTCACATCACACATGTTAACTATTTTTTTAAGAACACGTTTATTATTGTGTATATTTTGGCAGTATTAATTTATTTGTATGAGAATAAAATACAATTTTGTTGTTGATATTTACCATTGTTAAATTATAAAAAATAAAAGGAAACTTACAACTATGAATACACGATGTTGCCACAAAGAAAAAAATGAATCTAATTAGGGTAAAAAAAAATATTTTTCTATTTTTACGTTTGACATGAGTACTATGTATTGATCGAACGAAAAAAATAATATGTAAAGTAAAAAAATTCAACCATTGTAGAGATAACACTGTATTACTAATATTGAAATTAAATAAGTCAGAACTCAAAAGCTCTGGGCACAAATAAAGACATGAAAGGACGCAAAAAAAAAAATGTGTTACCATAAATATTTTTAAATTATCATCTTTCTTCACATTTCAACTGTGCGGCAAGACAGTTAATACTAAATTCAGTGACTATTAGTTAAGCTTTCTAGTTTCTACCACCGTAATACAGATAACAATGATAAAATCATTGTTCTGCAAAAATCTTTTATATCAACATATTTTGTAGTTCTGGGTAAGAATCCTCTTTTCTGCCAGATTGGCCGTATTAATAACTAAACCAATTAGGTACCTATGTATACGATTTTTTAATAACTTACTTTAAAATTGATTCTGGGTCCATTCTATTGGCACAGATACAGCCGCTATATGTGCAATATCTCCGGCTAAATTATTGAATATTGTACGCCTTCTTAACCTGCCAAAATATTCTTATTTTGACATAAATATATTCATACGTGACATGTGTATAGGTAGTAGGTTATCTGGAGCAAAAAACAATTATTGGCGGGTAAAAAGTGAAGTATCTATACATTGATCTATACATTTCTGTTTATTTATTAATCTAATTAAAAAATCCGAAATTTTCATCTTGATCCTCGATAATAAACAGAAAATAAATTTTTTGGCATTTTTGACACAGAGATTACGAAACGTTTGTCTGGAGTTTGTCCAGTCAACATCGTTAACCGCAACACAATTGAAATGTAGTAGTTATAATACTTATTCGTTATTCTAGCGAATCCTTACTCTCAAACGGCAGGGTTTGCTCGAGTTGTTCGATACGATGATTTCGGATAGATGTATGATTCTGAGGTAACAAAACAAATCGTCGGTCGTTTGATAACCGAAACGAAGAATCCTTCTACCTTGGAGACTGCGGACGAATTTTGTTCGAGTTTGACTCCTGGGTTCTCGCTAGAAAAAAAAAAAATGGTAATTATTAATACTATAGTGAATACAGAAAATGATAAGAGCTTGTTATTGACGAGATATTTGACAGTTATCGTGACGGTATAATAAAATACAGTCGGCGGTATACCGTGGTAACTATGATATGTGTATTTTAGTATAAAAACCACAGATAACCACAAAAAACAGTGCTGCCATCGCATATTTGAACATAAAAGTTCCCAATGTTTGAACAACTTTAACGTAGTCATGCCCCGCGCAATTTTGAATTTTGAAATACGCGCCAAAAGAATTTGTACAAAACTAAACCCATTTTGAACACGGAACAACGTTGATTGACCTTGCTACCACAGATTGAGTGAAACCGCCCGCCCTTACAGCAATAGCCAAATCATGGCGTCGGATTGGCAGCTGCAGCCTTTTTACCTAATCTGTGTAAAAACTACGAAATCCGTAAAAGTAACAGTAATGTTTCATGGAGAAAAAACAATTATAAGATTCCACAGAAAACCGCTCGTTCTGATCGTCATAGGCTCGATTTGGAGGGCTCAATTTCTACGTGAATTAATGATAAATAATTTTAATTTTGTATACAGTGTATATTGTTAAGTAAAGTCGGCACATCAAATAGATATTTAGATTTAGTGTTTGAGAGTTTAAAGTTTCCAGTTTATTGATATGCATTTGTTCGGCAGAACCCTCCATTGGGGCAGTTTTCACACAATACTAGAAATGATAATGATAAAATACAAACGTTATTGATTATATTTTCGGAGTTTTTGTTTCATAACGCTTTTGATTTAACGTTTAACCCCTGAAATAACAAACCCTGAACCGCTATTAAAATTTGAATCAACTGTTGAAATAATTAAATCGGATACTTATAATTTTAAACCAATCCAAGTGGTTTATCAATAGTATTATTAATTTGGTCAATTCGCCCACCCACATCCTGTAAAAAGTGACAAAAAAAAGGCGTGGTAAAATGTTTGATTATTTGTCGTGTAACAGCTGAACCGAACCATTGGTAATATCGAGTGAATGTTATACCGTAATAATTGTATTACGATCTTGTTTTTACCTAATTAGAATTAAATTAGAACACTATAGCCAAATATCGTAGAAAAAAAAAAAACCCCCCATCGAAACCGTCCGATTTGTTCGGACTGTTCGAAATTTTGCAATTTTGATTGTTTACCGCTTCCAAGTAAGTAAGTATTGTACGAATGTTACGTACCTACTTACTTTGGCGTATTTTACTTAATTTAATCACACGTTTATTTTTACATATTATAGAACATCACGCCACGGTTGTGAAATTCATTATGCGGATCATAATGAAACCCGTGTGTGTTGAAAATTTCATTTGTTTTTGGGAAAGAATTTTGAGTGATTCCCGTGATTCTCTGCCGCCACCGCGCGTGGGGTACGTGCTCCGTACAGTTGGCGCGCGCACGCGCACTAGGGACCGGTTTCAGCCCCCGAGGACGGCGGCCGCTGCGGTTTGACGGGCCAACAACAACAGCGGCGGACTCGGATATTACTTGCGCGCGTCGTCCGCAGCAGACGTTCCTCGAGGAGAATCGATCGATCGGTCAAGACGCCAACGATTTGCAGGTGATTATTTTTTTACGTTTGTTTTGCGGCTCCATTGTAGATATAATAGATTAAAAAGCCGGAATCGCTCTGGTTCGCGTGGGCGATTCGATGCTGTGGTTATGCACTGTTTCGTAAGGCTTATTATGTAGGTAGTTGAATAACGATTATGAGTGAGCTTAGTCAAACAGCTATAAAAACACTGTGCCGCCGTATCTACCGATAGAATTCATAATTGGTAACAGTTTAAAATCGTGTCGAATCTCAATTTCATCATCATCATCATTAGAAAATAATCTTAAAATTAATTATGGGTGGGTACCGAAAAAACCTAATGAACAATATGCAAACTAAATCACGGAGTATAATAATTCAACGTTCAGTTTTTAGAACTATCCTAAAAGTCCGAATCACTCTGCCAACAGTGCGTTCAATCGTTATAATTAAAATAACACGATTTTTCAACACCTTTTTTATACGCTTTTAGAACCTACGAGGCGGATTTTTTTGAAATATCATTATTCGGATAACAAATTTTGTTTTACGTAACATGTTTGATTTTCAAATCTTAAATAAAAAATTTGGGTGAGTCACGAATTTTTACACAGAAATAATTCACAGGTATACGACCAATTTTCGAAAAGTTTCCAACTTTATACAACTAACTATGAGAATTGTGACTATCCGAAATTTTTCAGTAACGTATGTTTGAAATCTTGTATTAAATTTTTAAATTTTTTTCAAAATTGAGGAGCTTAAACTAAATTACAACTACATTTATAACACAATTTTGAAAAAAAAAAAAACCAAAGAAAAAAGTATAAATTATTATTAACATAATACGCTAGGATTTTTTTTTGGCGGCGAACAGGGTTATTTGGAATTGTACGGGTGGACAGATTTTTAATAAGAGAATTTGGATGATTTCGGAGTCTGTTGTGAGAGATAAATCGAGAGATATCAGTTTGTGTTACGGTAGGAATATGAATTGTTTTGTTTGATGTATAATGTTGGGCGTTAAAAATTCGGCGAAGGGACTTTGTGTGGAGAACTTGAATTTTTTTAACATTTGATATTATTCTGCACCCCATAGCTCAATACCGTACATACGAGCACATCAATATACTTGTATATTGCAAGTTTAGTGCGCAGTTTGGTTTTGGAATTTTTTGGAGGAGAGGCTGGAGTGTTGATTAAGACACGTTGGTTCACACCTATTATTTTGTCATGAATGTGGTGCGACCAGTTAAGTTTTTACGCCTTACGGCCAAGTGTGAAACCAAGATATTTAGCTTTATTTGAAGAACCAATAAGATTGTTATTCATAAAAACTTGGGGAAGATCGTTAAGACGGAAGGTAAAGGTAATACGACAGAATTTATTTTCGTTTAACACGACACTGAAATCAATACTTTGTCATCAGCATAGTCTTCCACATGGGGTATGATAAATAGTTGTTGGTTGGTCAGCAATATATAATATATTACATAATTAAGAGTGACAATATTGCACCTTGAGGATCGCCAGAATTAATTATATGTAAAGGAGAAATTTCTGAGCCGACTTTTGTCGCAAAGGTGCGGTTCTCTAGGTAAAACTTGTAAAAGAGGAAATAGGAAGGAGGAAGAATACTACGGAGTTTGAGTAGAAGACCTGGATACTAGACCCTATCAAATTCTTGCGAGATATCAAGCATTACAGTCGAAGAGCAAAAAAGTTATTTTCCAGACTTGAGGAAATCAGATCAACTATAAGCGGTGTACTTGATGTGCATGTAACTTAAAATAATGGTCCAAATAGTTTGAAATTTTCACACGTTGTTTAAGTTAATAAATTAAAACAAACATTGTGACTAATTTCTTTATTTCTCTATTCTCTCTATTTCTCTATTTGAGCCACTGAGCACTGATACATTTTAGCACTCAGAATCGTTATTTTTGTTAGCAATATTTAATTGCTTATAGATTTAATATACAATTTCTATACAAGCTTAATTTTGAAACTTGTGTATTCGTTTTTCAAAAATGGTTAGATTTCGATATTTTTAAATTACATTTATTATTTTGAATGCTCGATTGTTTAGTGTCAAATTTCAATGAAAGTATTTAAAAACTGTAGTTTTAATTTTTGGACCCCAGCTTTGAATTTTTTGTAAGTAAATGAATACTTACCTACCTACGTCTAAATTTTTGAACTTAACTCGATGTAGGTGACATTAAAAAAAATCTAAGAAAATTCTAAATCTAAATAATGTTTATTATAAAATTCGGTTTAAAGTAGTGTACACCAGATAGATCAATTACTCTGGCACAGCCACTTTGTGTTTTTTTCCTTTGTCATAGAGTTGTGTAATATGATTTGTAATTATATGTAACCACTTTAACTTCTTCTGTAACCTACCCTTATTGAAATTGTTATTTATATAATAATTATTGTTCTATTTTTTCAGCTATTGAATTCGTTTGAGAGTCGGTGCGCAGGCTGACTAGATCGAGTTTGCGGGTCGTATTTATACCTAAGTGGTAAGAGTAATATTTTTTTTAAAAATTTTTATGGAAACGGATTGATTTATGGATAAACGGAGCGGGTAACCGACGTTTTTAAAAAGTTAAACAATAATTTTTTTACAACAGATAACCATCATGAAACGAAACAGGGATAATCAGAAGAAAATGCCAAGAAATGCTGATGACGAACCCGAAGTACTCTTTGAGGAGATGATCGTTTGGATTTCTCTTGCTATTGCGTTGTATTTAATATTTAGAAGTTAAATTTGTGTTTTTTTTTAAATAAATATAAAAAAATGTTTCTAATAAACATCATTTTTAATAACTGATAGTGGCGTGTTATTCTTTTAACAAAATATATAGGTATACAATTATTATTATTACTATTATTGGTGGAAAGTTAGAAAAATGAAAACAGAGTTGTAGACTACAACTTGTAGTTGTCTATTTAAATAATCCATATCCAGAAACGTTGACATAGTAGCTTTTTTGATAGAATAATTATTGGTTATAGACCATTTTAAACACCTTTAATCTCTTGACTCTTAAGTATCTGATAACGGCATGAGCACAGCAAAAAAAAAAAATAAAAAAATAAGTACAATTTTCCAAAAATTCGTACTATATTTATAGGTTCAATAATTGTTGACCCTACGTTTGAGCTAACCTGAAAGACAAAATGATTTGCATTACAATAACGGGTGTAAAAGTATTAAAAGGAAACTTAGATAAAAAATGAATGCGCACCTTTACCTGAGAAAGTTGAATATTTAATTTTTAACTTTAAAAAAAGATTTCAACGGCCAAAAAATTATAAGTACTTTATAGTTTTTATCAATGCAGAAACATTTACCGAACGTAATGCAAATTTTGTATGCTGCGTTTACTTAAAAAACTTTGAATATCTGTTTATTTTTTATCAAAACACCAATAGATATTTTGGTGGAAGGTGAATCTGTAAAACGTGCTATGACCTCACGTCCAGTCGTTAATGATAGTGTGTATTGATTCTTTAATTGTCTCATATGAATTGCATAGATACATGTAAAATGACAAATGATAATTTTAACAATTAATACATTTTTTGTTTGTTTTAATAGTAAAATTAATATTTAGTTAATGTAGGTACTTATGTGAATGACTTTTACATTATTTCACTAACGATTAGTATATTATGATATTTTCTAGTAAGATCTTGAACAACCAACCACAGTTATTAATACAAATTATTATTGATATAAACACAACTTATGATATTTACCTAATTAATAAACAAATTGTAAAAAAATGTAAATTCGAGGTCCGGTGAGAAATTTTTTGGCGTTCCTAGGGCCTGACTAAGGAGTTAGTCGCCAGTAGGCTAGGGTTAATTTGGCGCTCTTACGAATGATCAGGGGAGGGCGTAGAAGGTGGACTATAAAAAACGTATAAACATCAAACTCTTTTTTGTTTAATTTAATAATATTATGTGCGAAATGCTGGTACATAGGGATAGTTACAAAAAATTATTTTATCTTTATTTGAAGTACACATTATGCAAACGTTCTACATTCGTAATAAAAATTATTTTGTGGCGCCCCCAACTTAACATTAGCCGATTTGCGCCCTAGGCTGTAGCCTACTTAGCCTATTGGTTAATCAGGCGCTGGATGTGGCGATTACGCTTTGGAGTGGATCATGTCTTTGAATAGGTCAATGTTTCAGAAATCTTGGTTCAAATACTAACTATTTAATACCTGAAAGCAATGAAAAATCATTGCATTCAAAAAATAATTCTCAGCAAGACCAGTATTATCAATACGACCTGGTAAAATAAAAATTTAAAAAAAATTTCAGATGCATATTAAACTATCTGTAGTTTATAATATTTGAAATGAAATTATTCTAGGTATTCGCTACGCCAAACAACTTTAAAGTTATTCCCATTTTTTCCTTCTTTCCTTTCTTTTTTTTTTGTAATACGTTAATTATGTTATGTTATATAACGTACTCCTCAAAAAAATCAGGTCACTTCTAATGTAATTGTTACTTACGAATTTTTTTTGGAAAAATATATCTGGTATATGAGTGAAATCATTATAATATGACCAATTATTTCCAATTTTTAAGTTTAAAACAACTAGAAGCTCAAAGAAATAGCATGATATCGGTTTCAATCCTATATCGGAATAATACTTGCCTCTTCATCGGGGGTTTTAGATCTACACATTATTTGTGTGTTTTCGGATCAGAACTAACTAAATATGAAAAATTTAAAAAGTTGTTCCCAATAAAATATCTAATTTAAATCAAATCCACTTACTTTTTTGTTCAAGCGCATTGATCAGATCGCTCCTTTTAATCAAAAACACAATTAATTGAATTTGATGATGTTCCAACCTTCGTCGTTTTTGGCATATAACTCAAAAAATAATCAAAATATCAAAAAGTATTTCAAATTAAATATATTTTAAAACCAAAATCTATATCTATATATATAAAAATGAAAGTATGTTTGTATGTTCCCTATGATCTCGAAAACCGTTTGACCGATTTTGATGAATTCTTTTGTAATACATTCCTTAAAGGTCTGGGAAGGTTTCTAGCACAAAAAGTTCTGAGTAATTTGTAAGGAGGGCCGTGTAGCCAGCAAGGAACTAAAAGCATGCGTTAACTATATGGAAACTATATGGTCCGCTATATGGAATTAATTTACTAAGCTTTAACCGACTAAATCCCGGGCAACGCCGGGTCGGGACAGCTAGTTATATAATATATTACATACTCTTTGAAAAAATCGTTGCACTCCTTATGTACCTACCTATTTGTTGGTAACAAAATTTTTTTGGAAAAATATATCTGATCGATGAGTGAAATGAGCTTAATGTAACCATATATTGTCAATTTTCCAGTTTTAAACAATTAGGAACTAATCAATGGAATAGCAAAATATCGATAAAGTATAAGTGAGTAAAATATGTTATATTCTATTTTGTCCATTTTTCCAAACTGTATGCTTTTATATTTTGCCATCAGTGTTGACAAAAAAAAAAAAAAAGTATTGTTGTAAAACCAATACATTCTTTGCTTCGCTCAGAATCTAAAAACATTTCTTGTATCAATTCATAAATATGAATAAGTAATACCTAGTTAGGTATCTATAATTGCAATAGTACAATAAAGGTATTATAAATTTAGAAAAGATAATAAATAAAATTAAAAGGTATATAAATTACTTGGGTAAAATTATTAATGAGATATTGAAGATCATTATATTTTGAGTTTTGACTTAGCGTAAAAACTATAAGTTGTTTGCATCTATTTTAGATTTTTAGCGCAAAAAATATTGTATTATTTTTTCAATGATGTTTTCCTTTCTTTGTTTTTCTGTGAACACTCTGACGGCTAGAAGGTAAGGTTCAGTAATTGGAAAAAAATTCACACGTACATTTTTGCCAGTATCTATCTGTTTAATTTTAATATAAATTATAATAATACATTGTTTTTTTATATAATAATTGGAGTTTTTTACGTTTAAAACTGGAAATGGAATACCTACCATTTATTTGTTAATATTAAAAACAGTTGTAAATTAAAAAATTCAATAATTTGTGTAGTAATAATTAATAAACATAATCAGTAGCAAAAACAAATTGTGTTTTAAAAAAAATTTTAAATGCCTTGCGCTACTAATAAAAGGTTATATTAAATTAATATTTTATAGCCAGTTAATTTGCTTAGTTAATTATAGTCAATAATTATATTATAGTTTGTTTACTACCTGTACATATATAAAACATAGATTAAATATACTACTATAATACTCGTATGTATATTATTTTATTACTAATACATATATTTATACATAAATCTGTGGTTATAATACCATTGCTTATGTAAGTTTTATTAATTTATCATCCATCATAAGTTAATAAAATTAAAAAGAGTACTAATTACTAAGTACTATTATACTGGCAAAAATGTAAGTGGGGTTTTTTTTTCCTGGTACATAATATGTTTTTTACCAGAGATGTTTTTTCCTATGTCCGGTGATCAATAACGTTATACTGTAAAAAATTTTGGTAGGTGGACTTAGATTTTAATCTACTTGAACCTTTTTTTAAAAATAATTTTTATTTTTGAGTTAAATTTGTGTTGTCTATTTTCTGAAAATGGCTTGAAATTTTGTAATTACTTCTACGGGTAGCAAGTGGCTCCGATCTTTACGATGGTTACCTACCACAAAAAAGTTTAGATTTTGGTTTTTAAATATATTTTACTTTTCATATTTTGATTGTTTTTTTAATTATCTGCAGAAATCGACGAAAATTAGAACATCACCAAATTCGATTGTTTGTGTTAGGTCGAGTTGAAGGAGCTATCTGATCAATGCGGGTTATTGCACAAAAAAGTTAAGAAATATGATTTAATTATTTTTGTTGTTTAACGCAATTTTTAAATTGTTACATATTTAAAGCAAGTTTTGATCCGAAAACGCTAAGTTTGACTAAAAATCCCGATGGAGAAGCGAGTATTAGTCCGATCTTATCGCAAAGTTATATAACTTAAAATAGTAAAATATGGAAAATTGTATAAAAAAAGAAAGGAAAGAAGGATAGAAAGAAAGGGAGTAAATTTGTGGTGGGATGTAAAGTTGTTTGGCGTAGCGATTACCTAAAAATGTTGTATTTCAGGTAAAAAGGTAGATAGTTCAATATATCTAATATTGTTTGATAAATTTAGTTTTTATCAGGACTAGATAACTGAGCCCGCTCTTAAAGTTTTTGAATGCAATGATTTATCTATTAGTGACCCACTACAACGCGGAAACGCTACGTCAAAACACTTGTTCTGTGTAATCATTGTTTTGTGTAAGTCATTATAGTTTGTAAGGTGTAGTACAGGGGCGTTTCAAGCCTTTACAATATGGGGGGGTGTTAGTTTGAAAAATAGCCGACTACATAAAAATGACGAAAAAGTGTGGTAGTAGGTGTGTATTTTTAAGTATAATGTTACCACAAATGCAATAAATTAGGACATAAATTAGTTTATTATAATTTTAATCACAACGAACAAAATACAAATTTATATACTCATACGAGTACAATTCTTATTTAGATTGATACATTAGCTTACATTTTCACTCGCCGGCTATATTTATTATATGATTAAATTATAATATTCTATAATTATAAATATTATAATATTCTATGATTATAAATATTATAATATTCTATAATTATAGATATTATAATATTCTATGATTATAAATATTATAATTATTCTATAACTACATTAAAATTATTCTATAGTTATATTATAATTAACACCACCACCACCGTTCACGCAAAAACTGTAAATACGTGTATTTTAACCAACCGTGGTACCAGGGACCCATGATCCGCATGACGTGGCACGAAACCGACGTGACGTTCGCGTACACGTGTTTGTGGCCACGTGGTGTACGTGAAACGCAAACGTCGGTTTCATGGGACCCTGGTACATAAATCGGCTAAAATACATATTTTCGGACCATTTTTTCGCCTAAACGGAGGCGGCGGGCGTGCGCGGTGTTGTATATTTTATAATGTATAAAATCCGAGATCAGTCTAGGTCGCGTGGGTAGTTTGACGGAGGTAGCAGCTACGTTTTGTCAGTGGATTTATTTTAGAACGCTAGTTCAGAACGATAAACCACTGCCTTCGAAAATACGATTCTGAGCGAGCTCGGTTGTCTAGTGTACGTGTCGTGTTAAAAACAAATTTAACAATATAACTTTTATCAAATCTGTATGTTTCCCACTTTAGCATTATGTAAAAGTTTCAGCTTGGTCCGATTTTTATTTTGAATTATTTGTTCTCCCCATAAGAAATACATGGCCCGCCCGGAAAGACGAGTCTTATGACCAAATAACAACGTCAAATCGGCTCTAAACCAAAATTGTGTGAACCAATGTGTTAAACCACACATGTAGGCTGTATTAAAGTTTTGAGACTTAAACATAAAAACTAGAGGTTTTATGGAATAATAACCGCGTGAAATTCTATAAAGTTCCATAATTCCCTTAAATATGATCCAAACCGATTGGAAATCCAACAGTAAACTTGTTTTACTCTTTTTAATGACATATACATATTTTTAGTCAAATGGAGCACTTTAAACAATTGGACCGTTTTCGTTATTTGCTCATAACTCCAAATATAATCGAAATTTCAAAAATCTTTGATTTATGTACCATCTATTTATAACCTATCTTTTGAGGTATCATACGCTTAAATTGGAGCATTATTTCTACTAGAAAATAGTGATCACAAAAATCGAAAAAAAAAAAAAATCGACGTGTAAAAAACACGTTTCCTGTAATTATTTGGGCCTCCCATAAGAAATACACGACCCCCCAAAATAACGAAAATTTCAAAATTCCATAACTTCCTCAATAATGATCGAAATTGACTGAAATTTCAGCGGAACATTCATAAGACCCATTTAAAAAGACATATATATGTATGAAGTCGATCGGAGCAATTCGAAAAATTGGGCCGTTTTTTTTCCTCAGAACTTCGAAAATAATCAAATTTTTAAAATGTTTCAAATAAAGTACCATCTCGGACCCATTATCTTTCTTTTAAGGTATCATGCGTTAAAATTGGTGCAGGTTTACTATAAGAACTTTTGATCATAGAAGAACAAAAAAATAAAGGCCGGGATCAGTCTAGGTCGCGTGGGTAGTTTGACGGGATAGCGACTACTATTTGTTTGGGTCACAAGTTTAGAGGTTGTGGTTTAAACGCGTTATTTAATTTCTGAAAGCAACGATAAATCATTGCTTTTAAAAATACGATTCTGAGCGAGCTCAGTTGTCTAGTATACGTCGTGGTAAAAATATTACTTTAATAATAAAAATTTTTATCAAACCTGCATCTTTCCTATTTTAGTATTATGTAAGGTCCGATCTTTATTTTGGATGTTATGATCAAAAAAATCTAAACCAATGTAGAAAAAACATTGGATTGAAAACATTGAAAAAACAACATTTACCATATATGTAAAACTATTTTTTTTAGATCGTATTAAAGTTTCGAAACTTAAACATAAACACTAGAGATTTTATGTAACAATAACTGCGTAAAATTCAATAATTCAAAAATTTCAAAGTTCCATTACTCCCTTAAAAATGATCAAAACTGATTGGAATTTCAACAGTAAACTCGTCAAACCCTTCTTAATGAAACGTATAAATTTTAAGTCGATCGGATCTCTTTCAAAAACTTGACAGATTTTGTTATTTCCTCTGAACTTAAAAAAATAATCAAAATGATAAAAAACGCTTTAAATAAAGAACCATCTCGGATCAAATAACTATCTTTTGAGGTATCACGCATTAAAATCGGAGCATTTTTATACTTGAAAAGTGATCACAAAAATAAAAAATAAAAATCTTAATCGACGTATAAAAAACACGTTTCCCGTAATTATTTGTCTCTCCCTTAAGAAATACACGGCCGCCCAAAATAACGAAAATTTCAAAGTTCCATAACTCCATCAAAAATGATCGAAATCGACTGAAATTTCAGCGGAACATTCATAAGACCCATTCAAATGACATATATATATATATATGTTGAAGTCGATCGGAGCAACTCGAAAAATTGGGCGGTTTTTTTTGTTTTCCTCAGAACTTCGAAAATAATCAAAATTTCAAAAAACGCGTCATAAAAAATATCATCTCGGATCTATCTTTTAAGGTATCATGCGTTAAAATTGGTGCCGATTTTCTACAAGAACTTTTGATCACCATTGTTAAACCAATACATTCTTCGCTAACGCTCAGAATCTAAACAATTTTCTTTGATATTTATATAAACCTATTTTTTTGTTGCTTTTGTTTCTGTAGGTTATAACTCAAATTGTAAACAAATAAAAGGTTCCTGACTTAAAAATCGGAGCAATCCTACGTCCAGTAAAAGTGTTCCAAAAAAAAAAAAACAAAAAACTCCATTGTAAAAACAACATACATTCCTCGCCAAGCTCAGAATTTATAAACTGAATAATCACGGCGTTTGTCATAATCGATTTTGATGAAATTTCTGCAGCGGTCGCAATAGTATATAAAGTATGCGCCCCTTGCGACCCCCAGTTTACGATACTGCTTAATATGGTCCGGTACAAATAGGGAAATCAGTACAAAATATTTATACTATTATGTTTAATTTGATTGCGTTCCCCTGCTACGTTTTTCCACAGTCAAGCAATGTCGTACTGGTATAAATAATTATAAAAAAAAAATACCAATGATGTTTTGTACGAATCGCATTGAATATTATTACCTGTTTTTGTAAATGGTTTTTTTCAAAGTACCTACCTTTTATCACGAAGGGGATCGTTTCCCGCTTGAGTGCACACATAATGTATAACATAATATTATCTGATCCAGACGGGCATACCCGTGCTGCAGGTTTTTACGGGCGTTGGCGACACTTAAACGCGACAGTCGCCACTGCAGGCACTCCGCTAAGACGCTGATCAGTGGCGCCAATGAATGCCACGTCTCGTCTCGAGCGACCCATTTGTACCTTCTTCTTACCCGCCGTGACACGTCGAACACCGGACGGCATCGAACACGGTAATGGCATTAATAACAGATAATTTATAGGTAGGTAAAAGGCGGGTCGCACAGTGGGACAGAATATAATTTTAAGCGGCCGAAATTAGTTTGGAAAATATTTTAAAGATTTTCGAGGATTTCAAGAAAAATGATGCGTGTATAATTAGAAGAGTTATGTTTTTTTAGAAAATCAACATTTTAAACAGAACGTATAAAATAAGCCAAACAAACAGGTTGTGTTAAAATATTTTAATGTACGGCGTAGAATAAAAATACGCTGGATCTAATAGAAATAAAATGTAAGTACTTATTTCACGCTGTAATCGTAATCGACAAATTTCTTTCTAGTTAATTTTATTTAAGGCAAATAAAAGTTAATTATACATTTAAATAACACGGTTTATGACGTATAAAATATATAATGTATTTTAGAGGTCTTACATTTTTTCCGCGGTCCGACTAAAAAATAAAAACGTGTTTTTTACTTGAGAAATATTAATTGGTTATTTCCTTTTTTTTAATAACAGTTTTACCTCAAATGCTGTTATGGCATGTGATAGTCCATAAAATTATCATTAGCATGACGTGTGTCTATCATGTTATAAACGAATTTAGGAAAAAAACGTCACGGTAATAAACGACAAGGGTAAAAAACGACAAAATTTGTAATTTTAACACATAGGTTAAAATAAAATACGTCTTCTTTTGTATGGACTATACAAGAAAACTTAATTATTTTAACCTCTTTTTTTTAAATCATGATAATATCGAAATTTTTTATGTGGGCGATTTTCCACACTGCATGTATTATTAGTAAACTCACAAAATAGTTTTTCAAGACGGTGCGTGTTTTGGCACTCGCTCGCTTCGCTCGCTCGGCGCCGTCGCTACGCTCCGCTAAAAGATAATAGCCTAAAACCATATTGCATCCAAACCTAGACACTTTAATTGAGTTCTACGATTGAGAAAATTTTATGGAATCAAGGGGAAGCTGTTACTCTTGACCCCAAATAAACATTTCAAGTTACGTCTATTCCCTCATCTATACCTACTCAAACATATAAACCTATCATGACCATTTATTAAATTAGGTTATAGTTATTATTCGTTTGTGTCGTTTTTTTCCATGTCGTTTATTCCCGTGTCATTTTTTACTTGTGTTGTTTTTACCCTTGTCGTTTATTACCGTGTCGTTTTTTACCGATTACTGTTACAAACATCCAGTCTATATTACTATAAAATAGCAGTGGAAAACATCAATATTTTTGAGAAATGTTTAAGGTAAAAAAATTACTAAACTAAATATATTTCTGTACTCATAACGAATAATGAAATAAAAAGTGCTTTTACACATATAAGTATAAATAATCAATAATTTAATAATCATAATATATTATCTATAATTATCATTTCTAAACAAATCTAAATTTTTGGCATTTAGTCCGGCTACATTTGAATTTGGTCCCACTGTTTGTCGACAAGGAAGTGGTAAAATAATATAATATGAATAATATTCCTCAGGTTTCATTTTTTAATGGTATAATATTATCTATAGTCAGGTAAATTGAGTTTTTTGACTCATACAATATTATAATGAATGAACGATAAAAAAGTTCAAAACAAAATCTTAAAAGAGTAACGATTAAAAGGAAACACACAACAAGATACGAATTATAATTCAACTTTCATGTTCACCGATTTATAGGAATTATTTTGTTCCTAAATTATAATGAAAAATTTCACAATATTTCATTGATTTTGAAAAACAAGCTATAAAATTCTATCTGAATAGTGGAGCACCTTTAAAAATTTAATAATTACGAAATTCGACTGTGCAGTTTTGTGAGGATTTGATTTTGAAAATCATTTTTAAATGTTATGCCTTTGAGCTCTATTTTGTGTACTTGAATAATTGAAAATATTACGTTCTCTTTTATGTCGTAATGTCCCAAACGGACCATAAAAAATCGGTTTCCATCAAAATATAAAAAAAGTTGTCATCTTTTTTTTCCATCGTGTATATTAATTTTTGTATGCTTCTAGAATATTTTGTGGCGTTCGAATTGCAAAAAAAAAAAAAATGAATTATAGATAAAAATGTAATTAATTATGACGGAAAACTGCGCAACTAGCTGAATTGCCGTCGACACGTCGTATTAATATGTTATGAAACACAATCTATTTTAGATTCTAAGCGTAACAAAGAATGTATTGGTTTTTCACATGATTTGTGTTTTTTATTTTATTATTTATTACTTTTTGGTTTTGTTTTTTTACCACTATATGTAATTACAATAACTTCTTCAATAATGCTCCGATTTTTAAAGTCAGTACCTATCTGATGATAGGTATTAAACGCAAATGGTACTTTGACGTGTCAATAGTGTCATAGATTTAAACGTAAAAAATATGAGATCCCTTTAGGCCGTGTGCACTCTAGTACTATGTAATGTTTGAAAACAATATTTTTATACATTACTTTTTGTGTTTGCTACAATGTGTTATAGTTAAATTTATTAGCTAACAATAATATTATAATACATTTCATAGGCAACTTATTCAGGGGCGGACTCACAGTTTTAGACTAGGGGTGCAAAGGTTTTTAGGGACCCTTAAAAACATAGTGCAGATAGACCCAAAACACAATAACGGATGAAGGTGTAGGTTTATTTTCACATCCTAAGTGGCCAGGTCAATTTGCACCTGCTAAATAATGTATAGAGAAATCAATACGAATTGGATGTTAGAACTAAACAAGGAATTCTCAATATTGAATACGAAAATCTAAGAGTTCAAAATGAATAGGTATAAATGGTTAATTGTTAGAATATTGTTAATAAAACAATCACATTGACAGAGCGGGCGTAGTGTACGTAAAATACGGTCTACGTACGTAAACGATTTCCTTGATGGTACTTCTCAACATTTTACATTTGTTTTTGTAATCGTTGTCGTTCAACGAATTGGTTTTGCTGTCATATTTTTTTAGCTTTGACATATTTGTAATGCTGAGTTACGGCAGCTACGTTTAGTTAGACTAACGGTGCCCACTAAATTCGAAGAGATATTAAACAGACGGGTGCTAAGTTTATAAACAAATTACAATAAAATTAAAGCGGTTGGACCACAGAATTGAATAAATTAAACACCAAACATTTTTGCAAAAAAATAAAAACTACAAGTTATTAACCAAAGACTTTCCCGTAGTTTTCAACATAGAAATATTTAAAACTAAAACGGATTGCGGGAAATCATTAATAATTTAAGATTTATAATAAATGTTTGCAAATATAAAATAGATTAATTATGATTTTGATATTTACTACTCGTTGACTGTTGTTTGATATTTTCTCAATGTTGTGCTCTTTACTAAGGTCTACGGTAAATTAATAACCGATAGAGGATAATTGATATTATTATGGTTAAACACAGTTATTAGTAAAGGAATTTGAAAGAAAAACCGATGACTTTCTTTCGGTTAGATAGTTTGCTTGGTAATAATGCAGTTCCCATTCAAATCATTATAAAATCGGCGGTATTTTTGACGCAACGGAATATGTATTGTGGTTTTAATGCGGGATGGTAAAAAACAAAAATCTCTGTGATTTGAAAAACATTTGAAATGAACTCGAACTTTCCTGTAAAAATGTTTCTGTTGAAACCAAATTGATCACAAATTCGAAACTAATATTGAAAAATAATGTTTAAATAGCATTAATATTGTAATATTGTGTAAGCTGTACGTATAGAGGATGCGTTTGAATTTTAATCTGTTCTGTGTTTAAATCGTGTCGATTCGACTCCAGGACGTAACAGCCCCTGTGGCCCAATGGATACGGCATCGGTTTCTTAAATCGGGGATTGTGGGTTCAATTCCCACCAGGGGAGTACGATTTTTGCGTTATTTTTTTACACCGAATATTGTGTGGGTTAAAATGATAAATTAATTTTTGAACTATTTATTTAAGGATAAACCTCTAATAAAATTCGTGAATGTGAAAAATCTTGAAATTTAAAATTTAAGACTCTTCTGAGTATAATCAAACAATTAGTATTCAGAGACCTTTCAATACTGGTACTCACTTTAAAAATCGGAGCATTTTTTATAATATACCCTTAAAGTTGATCCCAGAAAAAAAAAAAAAAAGAAAAAACATCAATGTAAATACAATACACTCTTCGCTAACGACTCTAAAAAATCGAAAGTTACAATAAAAAAAACTAAGCAAAAATTAAGAAAAAACGTTTAAAATACATGGCAATCGTGTTTTTAACAAAATCGATCTAGATTTTTAGCTTTAACTTCCACAATAATGATTAAAACAAAATTAATCTTTTACATAATGTTAAAATTTGTAAGTTACAGGTCTCATACAAATTTCTAGAAATTTCAAACATGTTTAAGCTAAGTATAGAACTTTGAAATTTTTGAAAATTTGCATTTTTTTGTAATTGTTGGTCTGTAAAAAATTTAATCTTTTCCCCAAAAAGTTTTGAAAATTTAATACAAGGTCCCAACATTTAAATACATATGCTATTTCATATCAATATAAACAAAGATAGATCTTTCAAAATATAAAAAATAATAAAATACTTGATTTATAATAATTTCAACTTAGAATTTATGAGCTAAGTACAAATATTGGCAGAAAGTTAACTTTGTATGTAAAAATAAAAGTCTACAAATTTAGTCATAAAATGATATTATGTTTGGTTATATAATTATATGAGTATTTATGTTTTTTATTGTTCGTAAAATTGTATCTTTGATGATTATAACTTGATAAAAATGTAGTAATTGTTAAACTTTAAAATTGCCTACTGAAGAATACTTTGGACATAATTTGGAGAACTAAAATTGTATGCCATTGGCGCTTATATTAATTGTAGTTGAGCTGCTATGGAATAAGTACTCTTATTATATGTATCTAATGTTACCAAGAGGTCCATGTTTGTGGGTCGATTTAATTTTATATTTTCAGTGCTACGCACAAAATATTGCTTTCGACTAGAGAAGTGGTTCTCAGCAAGGGTGACATGGATACTGTATAGGGGTGACACAAAATTCTTGGGGATAAAATAAAAATATGGGAATTTTTTGTTAGAGAGACGTATAGTGTTGGACTCTCATGTACAAGGGTGATATAAATTCAAAAAGGTTGAGAACCATAGAGACTAAAATATTCATTTTTTCGTATTACACATTATTAATATTGAAATTAGCGTGTTATGGGCGTATCCGTCCTTCTTCCCGGTCCGGATTGTCTTTTTAAACTTCGAGATTTAAGAATTGTTTTCTTTCGGGAGGGTATAAAAATGCTTTAAATCCGAAATATTGAATCACGAAGTGCATACATACAGAGTACTTATAGAATGAAACTCTTTTTGGAAATTTAGCTTGGTTTTTTAGTTCTGAAAATTTTTTTTTTTTTTTAGAAACAAAATAAACTTTTAAAAACCGTTAAAAGTTTGTTTTGTTTGTAGTATGTGGTTGTAGTGATCGCCGTAAAGGACACGTTGAACTCTATTACAATTATTATTTAAAACGACGTAGCACGTAGTAGTCAGTCGAACGAGCCCGTGCACGCGGCCGGCCAATCGGAACGATGCGTCACTCAGTCCAAAGTTCATCGCCGGCTTTCTATGTTACCGGGGAAAGTCAAGCCAAAAAAACCCACACGTCGTCTATAATAAGAAATGCAAAATAATTGTCGACCACCGCACTCCGGCCAATCGGAACGATGCGTCACACAGTTCAAAGTTCATCGCCAGCCTTCTCTATTACCGGAAAAACCCACACGTCGTTTATAATAAGAAATGCAAAATAATTGTTCACAACCGCACTCCGGCCAATCGGAACGATGCATCACACAGTTCAAAGTTCATCGCCAGCCTTCTCCATTACCGGGGAAAGTCGAGCCGGAAACACCCACACGTCGTTTATATTAAGAAATGCAAAATAATTGTCGACAACCGCACTCCGGCCAATCAAAACGATGCGTCACACAGTTCAAAGTTCATTACCGGCCTCATTTGTTACCGGGGAAAGTCGAGCCGGAAAAACCCACACGTCGTTTATAAGTTTTTTAGTTCTGACAATTTTTTTTATTTAGAAACAAAATAAACTTTTAAAAAACCTTTAAAAGTTTGTTTTGTTTGTAGAACGTGGTTGTAGTGATCGCCGTAAAGGACACGTTGAACTCTGTTACAATTATTAATTAAAACGACGTAGCACGTAGTAGTCAGTCTTGAGACGTATGTTTGACAAAGATTGGTACATAATTGAATATGAAAACACTCTTACTCTTTTTGGTTGTATGTAAAAATACACAAAATTCTCTAAGCGCACTGTTGTAAGCCGTCGAACAGTGTTGACTATCTTTCTGAAGTACTCTGTAAAGAGGGCTCATATAATTATATGGGACATGCCGTGGATGCAATGCTTGACTTGGGAAAAAAATAGAAGTGGAACGCAGTTAAATAGAGTATCGATTTCGCAATGATTTGCCTGTACATCATCATTATAAGTACCAAATTATTAGGGATACGCTAAAAAAATTTTAAAAAAGAAGGAGGACTCCGTCCCCCCGCGTACTCCCCAAATCAAGCACTGCGTGGATGATTGACGTCAATGAGAAGGCGACATCTGACGGCCCGATATTATTTGATTAGGTGGCGTGGTGTAACGTGATGCGTAGTCGTAGCCGCCTGTACAACTACGTTTTTATGTAAAAACGTCAGTTTGCTACACATCGCATATTAATTATAAAT
>CM029357.1:27780011-27797072 GCA_017140985.1 Hormaphis cornu
ATGTTGCGAATATTATTATTCGGAAAATTGTATGATAACCAGCGTGTCGGTTGAATTTGTTTGAGAAAAATTTGTGAAATAAAATGGTGTCGGACTAATACGTTTGTGTAAACAGTTTTCGCATTTTTCGAACGGTCACGTTGGCTCTCCAGCGTACAGTTCGAACGGTGCACGTTTTACGGCAGGGTAGCAGGTAAAAACGGTCGGTGGCGTTGGTGATCCCGAAGGGCGAAATCCAACAACTGCGGGAGAACAATAGAGCAGATGCGTTCAGAGACTTGTTAATATTATAACACTGGACGATCGAAATAAAGTGAGACAAGTATTTACCGTTTATTGCAATAATAATAAATATTCGGTTTTGGTGGCTGGTGCACGTCGTAAGCATTTGCAGGTGTATTTTATTTAAATAGAACATACTGTAGGAATTATTAACTTTTGAATGGGCGCAACACAATATCCGTAAAACGTCGAGAATTCACGAGATCGTGTTACTGCAGGAAGAAAACTCGTGTCAAGTTAAAATGGTACCACCGGACAATCGTCTCCCCCTTTCAGAGTTGCATTTTTTCAAACCTTAATACTACACAAAAATCATTTGTACGCTCTCGGATCGTACACGATTGTAAAAATATAAAGAAAATAGTTCACACACTCTCGGACGGTCCCTGTATAGATCCGCCATCTCGCCGGGTCGGATGCCGTATTGATAGGATTATAATAAATAACACTGACGTTGAAAGTCGGAGCATTATTGAAGATGTTATCGTGATTACGAAGCGGTGAAAAAAGAAAACAAAAAAATAAATAACACACTTCATTCGTTTCACTCAGAATTTAAAAATTAGTTTTTACTTTCATACTTAAATAAAAAACATATGATTGGTACTATAAGAACAAATGGAATAATGCGATTAACGTGTTTCTTATATTATGTATTGCAGATGTAGCGTTGCCGTGAAATGGACGCACTGTGGCGTCCAATGCCCTAAACACTACAGAACTCGTCATCGTCACTTTAGGACGAAATAAAAATAGTTGAATTATTTTGTTACGTTAAAATTCTTGTTAATGAGTCAATTAAGCGTATTTTCAATTTTGACGCGATAAAATGACATTCAGATTTGTGGCTCCAAAAATGGCTATTGTGTGAGCGAATAGTGTAAACAACGACGGGTTAACACATTCAAAAAAATGAGGTAAAATATATCATAACTAATAAATATAAACAAGCAACTAAGTATAATGTAATATGAGTGGTTTATCGTTATACTATGCATGCCTAAAACAATTTAAAACAAAAAATAGGTTAGACAAATAAAAATAAAAATAAATTTGAAATAAATATTTGACAAATTAAAATACATAATATATAATAAATAAGCTCTTGTTTTAGTTTTAGTTTTACGAAGTACTTAACAAAAAAATATTTGTATAGACTATAGAACTGTGATATTTATTATCTTAAATGATTTTTATGTTATCTTTAAAAACAACTTTTTTTTTTTTTTGGATGGTCTTAGGTGTTCTTTAAACGGTTCTAGGCAAATGCATCAGCTGTGTTGCCCTTCCACCGGTCCTGCCTTTGTGATCTACCTATATATTAGTATTTGGCTGCACCCGAGTCAGGACCTAGGGGTAAAAAAGGCAAATCAAGGAAGTATTGGATCACAAAATTTTGGAAATAAGTAACGAGTAACTGAAAACTAATCATTTCTAGAAGTTTTGATTTATAGTACATGTATTTTTTTAAACGGATCACTGGATTTACTTTGCATGCACTGCAGTTAAATAATTGATTTTTCCGATTGATTTGGTATTGTCTTATTGTTAATATTAAGTTTTAAACCTTGCAGCACCCCGTGCTTGTTCACGGCGGGGGTTAAAATTGTTCGTGCCCTATTAGAAGGTCGATCTCAGTTTGTACCCAACTACCGTTAGAAGTAAGTAGTTTTCATTAACTTATTAGAGTATTTTTTTTTTCATACCTAGGTACTTACCCTAGGTTTAATCTCTAGGTACTCGAATGCAGCCACATTTCAATATAATATTTTAATATTCATGGTTTTTTTTTTTGTTCCTGTTTCGGTACTTCTTTTTTCGGTTTGATGAAAATTTAATGTGGCAGAAAACGTTTTGAAAATTTTACAACACAAGCTCAAACAAAACAGGTATTTAATTCAAGCGTTTTGGTTCAGGTTCTATACAATAGGTATTATTTTATTCCGGTTCCGGTTTGATTCGGAGTCTTAAAAATGTACGAGTTCCGGTCCTGTTCGGTTAGAGGTACTAGTCCCGTAACCGCTCGGGGTGGTCATTCGCAAAACAAATCCACGGTTACACTCAACATCGCTCGTCGGACGCGATGACGAAACGGATATGTACAATGTAAGGATGGGCTGAATTCCTTTTAGATTCTGAGCGTTAGCGAATAATGTATTGATTTTACAATGATGTTTTTTTTAGATTCTGAACGTTTTTTTTTTTCTGTGATCAAAAGTTCTAGTAGAAAGACTGCTCCGATTTTAACGTACGATACCTCAAAAGATAAATAATTGATCCGAAACGGTACTTTATCTGAAGCGTTTTTTTTTTTTTTAAATTTTGCTTATTTGGGAAGTCATGACCACAAAATCAAAAACATCCCTGTTTTCAAAATTGCTCCGTTTGACTCGATATATTTATACATGTTATTAAGAAGGGTTTTATGAGTTTACTGCTGAAATTTTAATCGACTTTGATCATTTTTGAAGGAGTTATTGAACTTTGAAATCGTTAAATGTGTTATTTTACGGCAGTTTTTATTCCACGAAACATCTAGTTTTTATGTTTAAGTCTCGAAAGTTGAATACAGTCCAAACAAGATAGTTTTACACAAGTGGTTAAAAAATTTAGAAAATCGTTTCTTAAAATTTGGTTTACAGCCGATTTCAGTACGTTGTTATTTTGTCGTTTAACTCGTCGTTCCGGGCGGCCGTGTATTTCTTACGGGAGGGGGGGGGGACAAATAACTATGGGGAACGTGTTTTTTACACATCAAATTAGATTTTTTCGATCATAACATCCAGAATAAAGATCGCTGAAACTTTTACATAATAATAAGTTGAGCTCAGTTTTTTAGTATACGTCCTAGTGAAAACCAAAAACCGATTTCATTATCCACGTATGAAAAATATTAATTTTAATAACGTGTGAAAATTTCAAATTTTGTTAGTTGAAGAGGTAATACGATTTTAGCATCAAATGGACGATAGTGCGTAATTTCATTGTTACGACAATATTACATAATTTTTCAGTACTTTTTTTATACGCTTTCAGAATATACCGGATGGTTTTTTTATCAGACAGAAAATGTTTTTTTAAATAACGTATTTTAATTTCAAACGAGAAATTCGTGTGAATTTTTTTCAAAAAAAGTCACAGTTATGTGACCACTATTCATGCCGACTTTCCAATTTTAAACGAATGAAAAAAAAATGTTCCGTTATGCGACATTTGAAATTTTTCGGTCACACATTATACGTCTTGTACACAGATTTCAAAGCTTTCAGTTAAATATCGAACCTTCTATCGAACGTAAAAAAAAAAAATTAAAACGGAAATTTTAGAAAATCGCAAAAGTCCATACTTATCTCAAAAACGAATAAAATAATTTTAAACCGATACCCGTATCCGTATAAATTATGCGTGAGAGTTTCAGGTCTTCGTTATCACGGGATAATCATGATCGAATGACCAAACCGATTCGGGTGGTGTCAGAATCGCCCGCGTTCGCCGTACGCTTTACCGGTTTTTTTCGAAGTCTTTTTCCCGGTTGTCGGGTGACATAACTCTTCTGGAAACGAAAATGTTCGACGAGTCGGGCTTTCGGAAAAAACGTATCGACCGTTTAGTCTAACCAGTAGCGTGTAACTATGCGTGTCACAAATTACAAAACGCGCATTTTTTTTTCTTCAATAGCTTCCTCAATAACGCTCGGAATCTAAAAAAATTCGTCGAGTTTTTCTTTTTTTTTCGCGGCCCCGTCATCAAACCGATTTCGTCCGTGCGCGCGCGCGCGCACGCTGCAAGAGCCACACCACCCCCGGCCGCCGGGTCGCCACCCGCGTTGACCGCGTTCGACGACGCACGCCGCCGATTGGTGGACGGGACCGACGCGCGCAGCACGGGTTTGTCGTGACCGCACGTCGGGCCTGCGTATATAAGGGATGTTCCGGGGACGCGGCGCCGCACACCGAGAGTTTTTTGCGTTCGTCGCCCGTTCGGGGAAATAGTTTTTTTTTTTGGACTATTTTTTTTCATTAAAAAATTACGAACTTTTCACCAGAATCAACGTTTTCCACGCCGCCGACTCGATACGTCTCCGTGTTTTGCTGCCCGGAATCGTTCCTTTCCTGCGCACGCCGTCGTTCGACCCGTGCGTCCACCCCGTCGTTCGATCCGCGCGGCCGTCCACCACTGGCCGCCGCCGTTTTTCGACCGTTCCACACGGTGAGTAATTTATCTATCCGTCTCGTCTCGTCGGGACGGTCATTTGGAAAAAAACGTAATTACGGTACTAACACGGTCTGAAGGTTCGAGACGTTTTGCGTAAAAGTTTTGTAACTCGGCTCGACACGTATCCTTTTCCGCGTGTTCGTGCGCTTTTTATTTTACGGGGGTGAAAACTACGCCTTCTCCATAAAAAAACCAATTCGAATACAGTAGATTTTCGGGTAACTCGGGTTTAAACCGTATGCGATTCAAACACGTAAACGAAAAATTCTTTTACGTCAATTTTACTCGTGATAGATCAATTTTACCGGAACTTTTCAACCTTTATTCAGCAACGTACAAAAAATTAGATACGAATGGCTTTTTGTCGGTGTCTTCATAAAATTAATATTGATTTGCGACGATGCTCAATATCAACCCGATTTTATGAAATTTAATAAAAAAACATTATTCTTCATTACCTTGAAATTTCTAGTTTTTGGGAGTGAAAACCGCTCCTTTGTACGTTTTAAACATTTTCATTGTCATTTTAGATTCCGAGTGAAAAAAAAAGAATTTATTGGTTTTCACATAATGTGTGTTTTTTATTTTTTTTTACCGCTGGAAAATTTTTTGAAAATACACAAAAATACAATGACAACACGTCATACAAAATAATTCGTAACTCGGACTAATTTGTTATCTAAAATTTGAAAATTATACATATATATATATATTGTAAAATAAAATTTGTCATCTGAATAAAAATATTAAAAAAATTCCGCCTAGAAGATTCGGAAAGCGTAAGAAAAAGTGTTAGAAAACGGTGTTATTTTGATTGCAACGATGAAATTTTGCACTATTGTGCAATTTATAGGTACTAAAATCGTACCCTCAAATAATAATTCGGACTTTTTGGAAAATTCTAAAAATAGTTCATTTAATTTGTTGGGATTTTTCGGTATTAGTTATAAACTGTAATAAAATTAAGATTTTAAACAATTTTTAGTTTTCACTACTTTTAATTCTAGCGCCTTATAAAAGACCAATAGTAAATTCTATTGTTACGGCCCAATTTTTATAGCTTGACTGTGCTCACTCAGAATCGTTATTTTCGTAGGCAATTTTTAATTTCTAGCTATTTTTTTTTGTTAATTTTTATTTTCATTCTACAAACGTTGTGTTCTGAGTGTTTTATAGAAGTATTTTTAATACTACCTTATTAGATACTGAGAGCTCACCAAATAATTTATTGTTTTTGCAATGAATTTTTTTTCTATGAACATTAACGGCCAAAGTGTGCGTCCAATCGAAAAATGTCATGACGCTAAAAAGTTAGGAGAGTAGACTTAAGTTGTATCTTACTTGGATCTTTTTAGACATTTTGTTTTGTTTTTGAGTTAAAAAAAAAAAAAATAGTTGAACATTTTCAGAAAACAGCTTGAAATTTTGACATTTGTAAATTCTAATCACTATTACGGGTTAGAAGAAGGCTCCAGTTTTCACGTCAAACACCAAAAAAAGTTTGAATTTTGTTTTTTAATATATTTTTTGTTTGAAATTTAGATTATTTATTGAGTTAGGTATCTGCCAAAAACAACGAAAAAAAAGTATCTTATATAATATTGCATAAAAAAAAAAAAGGACGGATAGAAAGAGAGTAAATTTGAGGTCGGTGAGTAATCGTTTGGCGTTACCTAAAATTCGTATTTTAGGTAGTATAGCCAGTGTGGTTTGTTTTATTTGGTTATTTTTGTTAAATTTGGATTTTACCTGGACGTATATATATATAACTGAGTTTACTTCGATTCGTTTTTAGGAGCGGAGTGATTTATCATTGTTTTCAGATATTCAATAAAAAGTTTGAACCACAATTTCCGAAACATTGGCTTACTCAAAAAAGTGACCCACTCCAAAGCGTAATCGTTACGCCAAACGACTTCCCACCCAACCTCGAATTTACTCCCTTTCTTTCTTCTTTTCTTTTTTTTCTCTAAACTCGTGGGGACATGGCCCTCATGGTCCCTCCATTCTATCCACGCTTGCTAAATGCGCCCGAATTTCACGTATATTGGTCTCTTTTGAAAGAACTATAAGCAAAAAAATCTTCAATGACTGGACTAAAATAAGCTATAATTTTTACGTATTTAACCGTGGTTTTGCCACCGGTGTATAATGGGAGACTTATAAGAGAGCGCGTATAACACTATTCAGAAACCACTAAAACAACCTTCTTGTTTATTTATTTATTTTCGCTCTACACAAAATTAGACTTTTACAGGGTTTAAGATTATAAATTGGGATGCAAACATAAGTCGATGGGGGCCGAAAATTGGTTTTTTTCTTACCGGACTATTAAACTTAATTTTGCTCCAAATCGAATTAAATCACCGACAGTTTTTTTTTTTTTTTAAAAACATTCTATTCTTCGGTATTTTTGGCTTTTTAGCCCCCACCTAAACTTTTATAGTTGTGCTCGCACTAGATTTCAGAAAAAATATTAACTTTGAGCTATTATATTCTTAGGTATTTAAAAATGAGATTCATACCTATAACATAATAAAAATGTATATCTTCATTGTAATTTGTTACACATCGGAAAAGTTAACCAAAAGTGGTTTGTAACCATTATTAGTCTGGCCATTATTTAATTACGGGGGAGGGGGGGGGGGAGGAAGTCCCCACAAGACACTTTGAAATCCACTCTTCTTCACCGGTAAATTGAACTCAAATCGTGTCAATAGGTTACAATAGCTCACTTGTATTTCATCAAAAGATCAAATGAAATCGAATAATACGCCTAGGATGAAAAAATTTTGGAAACATTTGAGATGATAGTTTTTATGCAACCTATAATGACAAAATTTTCGAATTAATTATTGGTCTTCTACTAGTGAAAACAGTTTAAAATTGTTTAGATGTATCTTAAGTTCTATCATCATCAGAAATTAATTTTAAAACTAATGCCAAAAAAACTCAACAAATAATATCAAATACCATTGATTGTTCTATTTTTAGAATTTTCCTAAAAGTCGAAATCACCTTACAACAGTGCGTAATTTCATTATTCATATAATCGCCACGCCACTGGTTTTAGATTCTGAGCGCCCTGCGCCGCAGCGAACTTTGTAAACACCTACATTGTTTTTATAATGACGTTTTTTTTTTGTGGATTATCTTTGAGCATATACTGTCTATGCAGTCATAGACGTAATTTGGAGACATTAGTTAAACATTTTTTT
Source organism: Hormaphis cornu (assembly GCA_017140985.1). Taxonomy (NCBI): domain Eukaryota; kingdom Metazoa; phylum Arthropoda; class Insecta; order Hemiptera; family Hormaphididae; genus Hormaphis; species Hormaphis cornu. The sequence goes on from CM029357.1 coordinate 27,787,727, forward strand.
TTTTAATTTTACATCAAAACATAGACTTGTTTTAAAAATTTGTGGCTTGAGACTGGGATAGTAGGGCTATGCCATCGAGTTATAGAATCCTACTTTTTCATACGTCACAACACCTGCCTCTAGTTTACTGTCTTAGAACAGTTAGAATAGTATTTTATGTAAGTGTTTTAGTTTCTGAGTAGAGCGAGGGAGCTATTGTAGGTTTTATAAATAGGTGTGTTTATTTTTCAAGTTTGTGAGCGAAATCTCAGCTCGATAGGACAGCGAGAGCGGGTAAAATGTTAATTATTAGATTTTAGAAAGAAAAAACCGAAAAAAAAAAAAAAACGCAAAAAAGTTATTAAATAGTAAGGTGTTTCGAACCCGTAACTACAAAATTAATATGCAACACAATTTTATAATTTTATCACCGAGCAAAATAATCCCGTTTACCGATACGTATTTTATAGGTTTCGGAATCTACTGCAGATCGGATTTTTTTGAAATTTATCGATGTTGATAATAAATGTTGTTTTACATAGCACACTAAATTTACAAATTTTAAAAATAAAATTGTGTTGTATAAAAATCACAAATATGACCAATTTTTGCTGATTTTCCAAATTGAAACGACCAAAAAAAAAAAAAAAATCTGGTGCAATTTTTAAAAACTCACAGAATAATCTACATATAAACAATCTTGTATTTAAGTTTGAAAGCGTTTACTTGAAAAATTAACTTTTTATTGAACAAAAACCACAACAAAAAAAATCAAATTTTTAGAAAAAATTTTTTGGTTTTTGGGGTAAAACTCAAAAGTAACTTAAGTTTCAAAAAAAGCTCTTATCAAAGTACTACCGAGTTCGTTAATCTTTTACAAAATAAATGGACTTTGTAAATCGGAGCATTCCTTCTATAAAAAAAGTTGTTGACAGAAAAAAAAAAAAAAAACCAATATTGTAAAAAGAATACATTCCTAGCTGCGCTCAGAATCTAAAATTAATGGTACAACGGTGTATTTCAATTTTGTTAAATTAGGTTTTTGCCTGGACGTATATTAGATAATCAATTTCGCCCGGAATCGATTTTATTTTATTTTAAATAATACGTTTGAACTACCGCAACTTTCAAATCAATGACTCACCCAAAGTGTACAGTTGCTATTCCGTCAAACTAACCGACGTGACCTAAAGTGATCCCGGATTTTTTTTTATTACTACCATAAAAATAATTAAAATCTTAAAAAATATAATTTGTTCAGATTAACTATTTAGTATACTGTAATAGTTATAATTTTAAGATGAATATTTGTTGAAAATCACAAATATGTTATCTTAGAAATTACGTAGGTATACTTGTTTATTACAAAAAAAAAAAAAAAAACTATTCACTTATCTTGAACAAATGAAATAAATCTACTCAAAATCCAAGGTTGAATGTGCTATTCTATATAGTTAGCATTATATGTAATACGTAATGAAAGCACGTTGATTACAAAATTTTGTATTTGTAAAATTTATAAAGAATCAGGAAACCATTACGAAACTGTATTGTACTGTGTGTTGCACATAGGTATGTATTGAAATTGATCGAATGATATTTAATATTTTTGATTTCAGACTTGAAAGTTGAAAAATGGATACAGAATATGATCCAATTTGTCCCATTTGCTTTGAAAAATGTAAAAATAATAGTATGACTAACGCGTGCTCACATATTTTCTGTTTTGGATGCATTAAAATATGGTCCGCAACAAGAGCTAATAATGATGTAAGTTATATCACATACAAATTGGTATTTCTTAATAGGTACCTTGTTATGTTTAAGATTTAAAAATTGTTATCAATTAATGCAATTTTTAGATACTCTTAAACAATTTTATGAATTTTCGCTGATTATTATTTTTTTTTTATAAATAACGCCTTCATTTATTTAACCAGGTAGTGATTTTTAACGAAAATATTACTAAATAATTACATTTAACGTTAGTTTTGGATCTGAATTTTATAAATGACCCAAAAATTAATGTTGTTCGTTTTTTGTGCATAGTTTTTTATTTGGTAGTTACGTAGTTTCTTTTGGCATTCTTTCTCTTAACTGTATTTCGGTGTAGATAAATTGCAATTTCTTTGATTTGGTTTCGGATCTGAGCGTAACAATAAAGCTTTTGGTACTATCGTATCACAAAGACGGTTTGTTTTTGAAACCTTAAAGCCTAAAGTTTTTGTTTTTTAATAAATTTCAGTAAATCGTTGTTGCCGCTTAATACCACTCATTTTCTTAAAATTTTCATCATTAAAAAAATTGAATGACGAACAAAAAACATAATAAGTATATATAATACTGGTAAAACAGTTTTTGTATGTAAGTTCATCAAAAAATCATTTTTAAATCGTAACGATCAAACACGCTGCACTGTAAAATACAGGTCTGATTGAAACTTCGACTGTATCGTTATTGAACTAATCATTGACTTTTGTAATTTTCGAAAATTTGTCGTGATTGTTCAAAAATATTTGCAATGTGATGCTAACTTGATAACACATTAAAGTAATTTAAAAATATTAAAAACAATATGGTTTTTTTTCTCAAAACCTTTCAAATGATTCAAACATTTTTAAATTGGAGGTATCTGCACGGTTAAGTTTTGGTTTAAATTTCGTGAAAGTTTCAATTGTAAAACTGTTATCATGGCGTGAAACATAGGTATTGTCAACTATAACAACACAAATATTGAAGAACACCTTACCCGTGATCGTTCATAAGATAAAGTTGAAAATTATTATTTGATTAGTCTTTAAAATATATATATATATATATTTTTTGTTAAAAATTAAATGTAAAATTTAATTGAATTTCAATTGCGACCCGTTTGAGCATTACTGTTTGTGCCCTATACGCGTTCTTTGTAGTTACAATCGGTTTTCATAAATATATTAATGTTTTTGATTTCGCATTCTTGTTTCACCTGTTAATCTTAAAAGTAAAACCAACAAGTCGATTAGTTTTAAAATAATTTTCATTTAGGTACATTATTATTTCAATATTGTAAAGAGATTTTTATTAAATGTTTAATTATTAGATACTTGGATTATTAAATATTAATATGTTATGCGTTCCGTTTTGTGTAGCTTTACCAAAGCTGCCCGTTGTGTCGGGGAAAATTTAATCTTATCTTCCATTCTTGGGGAGAAAACGACAGGTTCGAGATTTTTTGTTGTTCGAGAGGAGAACCGATACAGCCTGCACCAGAGCACGTCGAACCAGGACATTCGTAAGTATATAGCATACCGTCCATTACCATACCATTCAAAACTGTAATAGCGTTGACGGTCGGAGGGATGAATAGTAAATATCGAACGTCTAAATACAGGAATGCACCGAACAAAGTGCGCCTGCGCTCGCGCGGTCCAAAATTGCCGGGCATAAGCGCAATTTAAAGTTTTACATCACGGGGGTGTGGGACAAATAAATTTAAACCGAACAGACCAAATTATTAGACGGATAAAAATTATTTTTGTTAATTTTACCGATTGCAAGACGTAAATTACGAACATAAACGTGTATAAATACTGCACTCGGAACTCTGAAACTGTTTGATACGCCTAATGAATAAAAAATTAATTTTATTTTACCGATTCAAATGAGAAGTATAATTAATAATGCAGGTACGCATAAATTACCTGGATACCAAATTTTGATTTTATACACTACCGTGGGTTGATTAGTGACTAGCTGATTATCGATAGTTATTTGATTTGAGCTTAAAAGATTATCAAATGATACGTGATTAGTCTCAAATTTTTTTTTTTTTTTGTAAGTAAAATAATTAATAATTGTATTTATTGACGTATAACAATATGATAGACTATTTAAAAAGGGAGGCGATTTTACTGTCTGTTTGGTCTAAATTAATCTTGCCTCCAGTAGCGGCGAGTATAGAAAATATTTTTTTTTTTTTTTTTTTTTGGGGGGGGGGGGTCCCAAATTATTGTAATAGAGATTTATACTATATTTTTTTGTCAAAACACACAACTTAGTGATTTTAGTTCTATATTGCTGCATTCCTGTCATCGCAAGTGGCGCAAATTATTTCACGATAGTAAATATCACTAGATACCAATAATAATATTACCTAGTTCAATAATATATTTTAATATATCATTTTACTGAAATTATAATTGATTTAACATTTCTGAAAAACACGATTTCAAACAAAAAAAGGTGAACAAAACGAGTAAGTTGATAGTGCCCAAAGTTTTGAATATTATTTTTACAGTAAAAATCTGACCAAGGCCGTATAGCATATTTGAACGTATGGGCAAGCCTGGGCAAGTCGGTTAATTTTTTTAACTGTATAGAGAGAGAATATTGTAAATAGGAAAATAACAAATTGAAATACTTTCAGTCACTGTTAGTATTTCCATGCAACAAAGAAACGTATCGGACTAGAACGTATTATAATATCCTGCCTATTTTATCGGATTCGATTTCCCCTTTTATTATATTGTATTTCTTGCAGTTGTTTGTATTTATTACTTGGTCTTAGATTGCCATGATGAATCCCTCTGTTTCCGGGTATACCTAACTTTCATTTTTCGAGTCATAATTATTATTAATGACGCGTGTTTGTCTATTCCCTCCGTTTCAACCTCTGCCGGATATCGCCCTTGCAGGATTTTCTTTCTTCCATCTTCGTATTTTGTTTTCGATTGTTTTCATTGTCCTGGTTTTCAGCTTCATTTGGAAGGACACGGCTCAGAGTAACCGGTGTATATCCACTGCAGTACGCCTGTACTACTGCCTGATGCATTGGTGACTTTTGTGCCATGTATTGGAAGTACTCTAAAAGTTTTACAATTTGTTTTGGCCTGAGGTTACAGATATCGATTATCCCGCGTCCTCCGAGTTTTCGCGATAGGTTTTGTCCATCGATTGCCGATTTCGGATGTAGTTTTCTCGCAGTTATTAGCACTTTTTTATTTTTGTTTCGATATCCTTTATTTTGGCGGCTGACCAGTTAATAAAGCCAAACGAGTATGTTAGCAACGGTACTGCACGCGTGTTTATCGCCTTTGTCATGTTTTTGCTTTTCAGTCTTGAGTTGCCTATTTTCTGCATTCATTATCGAAGTTTTTCGGTTAGTGCCTGCTTTACTTTTGCATATTCTGTTCTGCGACTTTGTTCGTATCCTAGGTACTCGTATACATCGTTTGTTCCTACTTATAGGACTCTATAACTTATATCTCTTTACACTCGTTGTCGTTGTTGTCGTTGTTTCCATCGGTACTTAGATTACATGGACTAATTTCGCATTTTCGATGGTTCTGCAGCGTATAACACTTGTCAATACTGATAACTTCATTTTTTTATGTCTTGTGAGAAGTTTTGCGTTGTTTCTATATCGTTATTATTGATTACCGTTAACACAAATGTTTATTTATCATTTGTTTTGTTTTATTTTTCAGATCTTCAAGAGGTATGTCCAACTAACTATATAATAATTCTAATGAAATCATTACCATACCGACAACTTTGGAGGTTACACTAGTATTAAAAAAAAAGGTCACGGTATTCTTTTGCTTATGCAGAGATCCATTTTTACTATAGTACTATAACATATAGTGTATTATAAACGTTAACATATTTATTGGAATCTGATACGATTTCTTTTATTTTTAGGCCAAATTTTAGTAAGAGAAGAAATATACCGTGAAGAATTGAGGGTGGTACCATCACCGGCTCTAATCAGTCGTTCATTTAGATTTGAAACTAATTTAAGCAATTACCGGTAATTTATTTGAACGTTTTCAAAATATTTTTTGAGACTATCAGTTTGAAGATCATTCCAAAAGCCAAATAATTTGTTTTCATAGTTTCAGATGACGTGTGCTTTTCAGGTTATTCACCTATTTTAATTTTAACGCTGTTACGTCTCGGTGCATACACGTTTTAGTTGTATTTAAAATAATTTTTCAAATGATCTTCAAATTATGTAAACATAACATTATTATTTATATTAACTTTGGTTATAAAAGTAAATTTACCGTGACTGCAGCTGTGTTATAAAAACTATTTGTAAATTTATTAATACTTTTTCAGTACATATGGTAACGGCGTAAATTTGTTTGAGTTCATTTTGAGGGATGTTGTGGCTATTCGAAACATCATCTGGCGTGAAAATATAGAGTACGAGTGGACTGTATTGAGCTTTGATATTGCACTTGCTGTTATTTGCTTGTTACGGAGTGGGCCAGTTGGCAGTCCAGATATGGAAAATTTATTGCGCCCGCACTTGCAAATTCATATGAAAAACTTTTTTCGTGAACTAGAATATTTTACAATCTGTCCTTATAATATAGTCGACTTTGATACTAGTGCGCAGTATTTACGTCCATCTATAGATATTTAAGTAATTAAAAAAAAAAAAAAATACATAATTTATATTATAAAACAATTTGATTTTGACATTAATTATTGTACAATTTTTTTAAGATGAAAGAAAGGTACTCGGTGGACAAGAAGTGGCATTAATATCGACTCCGTCCAAACACCGATCTGCCAACTGCGCAAATTTACGGCCAAAACGGTTAGTACGGTGCCGTACCTACGTAACAATTGATTGTATTTGTTTTTAGATTCCGAGCGTAGCAAAGAACGTATTTTTTTTACAATGATGTTTTGTTTTTTTGTGAACAATTTTTAGTGTATATAAGGAATGCTACAATTTTTTAAATTGGTAACTTTTCTGAAAGGTCCATGGGTTGAGGTGGTAATTTGTGGGGGTCTAAAATTTGAGAGTTCAAAATTGAAAAAGTCACAATAGAAAAACTGAGCAAAACTTGAGGAAAAAGTTAAAATTTATGGCTATCGTGTTTTTCTTTTACTCAATCAATTTAGTTTATTGGCCATAATATCCAAAATAATGATCGGAACAAGCTGCAACTTTCACATTATATTGATTTTAATTATCAATATTAATATAAGATACAGTTTAAAGTGATTTCGAAAGTTTTTGAGCTAAGTATGGAACTTTAAAACTTTCAAAAATTCCCATTCGTAAGATTTGAAAACAAAATATGTTATGTAAAACAAAATTCGCTATCTGAATCTTAAAATTTCAAAAAAATCCACCCAGTAGGTGCTGAAAACATATAAAAAAAGTATCGAAAAACGGTGTTATTTTGATAATAACAACAAAATTGCGCACTGTTGTGCAATTTATACTAAAATCGCAATAACTCTTTAAATAATGATCTACATGGTTAATACAACTTTCAGAATTTTTGGACCATTTTTAGAGAGATTCTAATAAAAACAAGTATTGATAAAACTGTGTTGATTCGATTTTGTTGACTCTGGTTTTTACCAGGACGAGCACTAGACGACCAAGCTCGCTCAGAATCGTATATTCTAAAGAAAATTTTTTATTATTTTTTTCAGATATTACAGATAGTACATTTGAACAACTGCATTTTCCAAATCAATGACTTGCCCAAGCGTAGTCACGTGCTACTCAATCAAAATACTGTAGTGACATTCCAGATTTTTTACCTGTGTTTTAGTTGTTATTATTATTAAATAATACGATATGATGTTTTAGTAAAAACATGTTACTAATCTTATTGATTTTTCATTATTTGATTTATAATAACTTATTGTATTGGATTTTTATTCAACGGAATTCGTATAACTCGTATTGTTTATAATTATTATTTCTGTTGTATCCATATATTTTACTTTGTACAATATTACGTATTATACATCTGTTACATTGTATTCTAAATTTTAACTGGGTATGAATATTTTTTCTCTTCATTTTTTCGTATGCTCATTCTCTTGGTAAATATTAAAAAGACTATCTGTCAATTTTATCTAATTCGTTTCCAAGGACACAAAATAAAAGAGAATCGATATTCAGAATCGATACTGACTCTGTTCACAATCGTCTCGGTCATAATGTTATTATGGTGACCGAATATTTTAGCACCTGGTTTGTACATTAAACATCGATTATCAATTAATATTTATAATATTTATTTCGTGGTTGTTAATCGTGTTGAAATCACATTAGTTTGATTCAATAATTTTTTCCACACTTTTAATTTGATAACTTAAAAAATTAGATTAAGTGAACCTTTATTATTCGTCAGATTCATAGTTTTGGTGTCGGTTTTAGACCTTAGTATTAGTATTAGTATATCATATATTTTTTAAATCTGTATGTAACGTCTACAATCGTTCATAATTCTGCTGTACTCTTGATTTATTATGTATAAATTATTATTTTATAATTTTGTATGACTATTGAAGGCGCACAATTTATTTACATAAATGAATAGGTATAAACTATAGAATTACATTTTTGTAATAAGATTGTATTTTAAGTATTTAAAGTATTTTAAGTATCTTATAATATAGTAATCTAAAATAAAGTATCTTATAATATAAGTATTTTGAGTATCTTATAGTATTTTAAATATTTTATAATCTAAAACTAAATTAGATATTTTATTATTTAAGTATCATAATATTCTGTATTTATGAATTATATTATTATATACTTTTCATATGACACCTGCTTTGTTTGTTTGTTACCTTAGCTTTTGGTAATTTGTTTATTAGTTTGTCCTTTCATTATCCTATTTGGCTATATAAAGTCTGAAAAATCGTTTTAAAAACTTAACATACATAGAAAACCCGGACAGACCTGGCCATTTGGACTTTCATTTTGTAATTAAATGATTTTACTTAAAAAAAAGTAACTTTATCGTTACTAAAATTTATAAAAAAAACCAGTAATCGTACCAATATATTTACATACTTCTATAAATTCAGTTTCGATATTTAGACGTACACAAAACAATTTTAAATAACAAGTATTATTTAAATTTTAAATTAATTTTACAAAAAATTATATATTTGTTTACGAGTGCTAAGATTTCTACCTGTTTTCAAAGTCCTCTTTAATAATAACTTATAGAGAGACCCATCTACATTTTTGAGGTACCTAGTCATTGGGTGGTTGAAAAGGTCTTACCTGCGCAGCTGCTGTTGTTGATTCCAATACGCATTTTTAAAAAATTTTTTTTCAGTGATGTATTTTTATAGCAGGTAACTAAATCATAAGAAATTAACTTAAAAAACAACTATGAATAATAACACTGAAAATATACATTAACCGATAGTGAAATGATGTACATCAACATCAAAATATATTTCAATTATTAAAATGTATGAATGTAAACAATTTCGATAAATCTGACTGCACAATTTTATTTTAATAAGATTTTTTTTAATAATAAAACAGCAATAAAAATAATTAAAAAGTGGTCAAAAACAATAAAAAAGTAATGAAATATTTTCA
>CM029357.1:27797472-27818368 GCA_017140985.1 Hormaphis cornu
TCCAAAATTCGCCCAACACGTGGTGGTTGATCAAATTTCCGGTTGAGTTGTCGTACCAGTACGTGAAGCAAGTTAAATTGTGTAAGTGGACAGTTCCGTTGAAATACCGTGTACAGTTCCGCTTGATTTTAGGGCTCGAAGCTAAACGATTAGCGACCGTCACACGACTTAAACCAGTCGATATCAGTTGCAGGTAATCAGTACTTGACTTGGACAGAAAAATCAGCGAGGAAGACGCAGTAACATAAAAATTAAATTTTGTAATATGGATGCCAAGGGCGTATTCAAGGGGATGATGAGTGACAATTATTAATAAAAATTATCACCTCAAATTATTTTCATTCAAATATCAAGCCCTTCTCACCCCCCCCCCTCCCCCAAAGAAAACCAAATTCTGGAGCGGCCCTCCCCCCAAAAAAAACTGGTATGCACCACTGATGGGTTACAAATTAGAAGGGCCTGTAAATTTGTATAAACTAGTAAGACGTAATGAATGTAAATTATGATGAATCAAATTTTTTTTAAAAAATTCAAAAATATAGAATTGGCCAGGTATGAGGCGAACACCAAAACTAGAAGATTAACTTAGGAAAATCGCTAGTAAACACTTGGACAATTGTCACCCACGTCGTATTATTATACGGTCATAATCACTTAAAAAGAAATAATTTTTTCCTCCATTGATTTAGCAGTAGGTACATAATTTTTTTAACAAAATATTTACAACAATTTTAGTTGTATACATCTTGATTTTATACGAAATTACTATACAAATTGAAAGCAAAACAAATATTTTACATGGAATTAATATAGGATTTCACCCACCTTAGGTGTACTAACAGAGTTTTACGTATAATCTACACACATTCAGAATGTTAAAAACATTTATCTTACTGTTTTGAATTAGGAAGTTGCCCATCACAAAATTTTCTTTTCATGCCATTTTTTCGATGGAATTACAAAGTGTCATAATCGGAATAGTCGTGATCCCTTCTGATTCCACCGATCTCACTGAGCTTGCAAAACTACGTACAATGAATGGCAAATTTGAAAACAAATGATGATACTATTTGTCGCATACTTGCGCCAACATACAAAATAGAACTTTTGGTGTCATAACAGAAAACTTGATAAACATTTTATAAAAATGGTATAATGAGTCGACCGGTGTAATGTACACACTTTTAAGTATACTTCGGTCTATACCAATTAACTGCCGTTGCCTTATTTAATTTACATTGTCAATGTCAAATTTGAAAAAAAAATTCAAAACTTTGGTCACACGACTTGTCATCTTTTTTTAAAAACCCGCACAACGGAAAAAAAATCAATCAAGCGATAACATTCTTAGAGTCACTGTACTCTGTCTGAAAAAATTTTATGAATAGCTTAAAAAATTAGCCGGTTAAATTTTTTTAAATTTGACATTCTGCACCCAGCCACAGAAATATATTCCTCGTTTTATTTACAGGTCTCGTTCATTATTTTAAATTACAACAACACTGTTCGAGGGTATACTGGTTACATTAAATGCTAAATAATGTATAATGCGTGTACCAACTTAAAAAATTTAACAATCTATTGGAATAAAATTCTATTATTATGATTTGATGGCCATGATAACCGCATCGATCAATTTTAAAAGATAATAATATCAGTAGAAATTACTAGGCATATTGTGTTTATAATACATAGGTACGCTAAGGGAATCTAAAATATAAATAACACAAGAAAACTATTTTAGATTGTTAAAAGAATATTTTTATGTCATTAAAATATTCGAACTAAAATTATGAATATAGCGTATTGAACACCAACGATGTAAATTGTAGACGTTCAACTAACGCGATATCGAATTGTCTAAAAATTTACATTGACATTATAATATAACTTACACGAGTTTCAGAAAAACAAAAATTTGTTTTTGAGAATTATCTCATCATGTATATGTAGTATATGTCTGTAGAAGAAAAAAAAAATACAACTAACTGTTTTAAAACAAAATTGAATATCAACGACAGTTCGACATAATTGCCTACATCGAAGAATGTTAAAAACATTAATTGTCTTACCGTTTTGCATTAGAAACATTCTTAGCCTGGGATTTCCTTTTCGTAGTGTTCAAAACAGCTGAATTTGATTTGATTTTATTTGATCCCTCCGGAACCGGTTCTTTTCCAACGACCGACGTCTTGTCTTCTACATCCGACTCGTAAAAGAGGATGTAGGAAGACCTGCTTTTCTTGAAATAACTCTCAATCTTCACCTTTCGGACCTGTAACACGAGGAACGTTAGGACTTTGTGGTCGATAATATTTCAACAAAACTGAAAAAATAAAATACTAAGTACTTACTTTCGAATCATTGAACAAATAATAGTGGCCCGACGGCGTCAGGCCGACCGTCGTGTAATGACCGTTTTCTACATTAGCGCCCTCGTGCAAAATCATGGATTTCAAGTTGTAGGATGTGGTACGAGGATTATCACTTTTGTCCTGGTTCAGTTGAAACCGCAGCGTTTCATTCACGTGGATAGGTTTTGTATTCTTGCGTGCTCTCCAACCAAACCTGTAAAAGTAACGGGTGCGTACATTTTAAAATCATGTCGAAACACAAATCGAATGAAATATGTCCTCTGAATAAATAATTCAATGTTGTACCAACCGGTTAAGTTGGACAGTTAACACGTTTGGGAACTGTTCGACGAAAAATCTTTTTGTCGCCTGCGTCTTGTCTGCACATATTGCGCAATTGTACTCGTCTATCTTATCTTCTTCAAAAAAATTGTCAACCGCATCTTGAACTGAAATCGTTTTTACAATCTCCACGGTCAAGTCGTGGAATTCTTGCGGTGTGTTTGATAGATTTCCACACCTTGTACAAGTGACTGGACAATCATACATTATTTTATATTAAATTTTACAAAAAAGACGACTTGTTCGATTATTTGGGGGAAAACTGATAAGAAAGTTTTTTACCTATATATATATAAAAAAAAATTACAACTAAATGTTCGCATCTGGTAGAGTTACTTTAAACCATGGCGCGACCAGAATGTTCGGCAGTTGAACCACATGACAGCCATGTTTTGATGGGAATGGTCCGTGGACAGACACGAAAACGGCCGGTATTCAAAGAATAAACTTTATTCGTTGAGTTGGAGGGTACACATAACATAACGAGGTTTTCAAAAAGAAAAATCTTTAAAAAAATATTTTTTTCCTTCTCACTACATTCACCTCTCTTGTAATGTAAAATTTTGAAAGTCCCGTCTTAGCAAAACTGTAGCTTGATTTAACCCGTTAAGAATATAATAGGAATTCATCGTATGAACTGTAGGGTTAGATTTTAGAAATGTCTGCAATACCAATTTGATTATTCGAGTTTTAGAGCTCAACCGATAAAATGAATTTTTCTAATTCAACTCCCATCACACCCCTAAATTTAGAAAAAAACTATTCTTAGTGAGTGAGTTTCTGCATCATTTATAACGGTACGTCTAATGAAACTATACCGACCGAATTAAAAAAAAAAAATTAGTTTTTGTGGTTTCAGTTCGGCAAAGATGCATAAGTCAGAGAATCGTAACTTACACATAATTATCATCATCATAATCGTGTATTAATAGTAATAATAATGATAATAATTTATTCAGCTCAGATACATACATTTGTATATGTGAAGATTCATAAAGATACATGAGAATAACAAATAATATAAATAATTATATAAACTGAGCTGATTACCCCTCTCTTTAAGCATTCTTGTGATGAGAGGGGACGCCATCAGATATTATGATTTTATGTACAAAATAGATTTTACATTTTTTTTCCTTGAGAAAAGTAAACAGAATAGTATTTAAATATAGTAATAACAATAATAATAATAATAATATAAGCCAAAATATGAAATATACTTCATTGTTATTCATGATTAATTTTCTGGGTAATATAATTTTTTACAATTTTTTTAAACAACATCTTATCATTCATTAACTTAGTATTAATTAAGTAATTTACCATACATTGCTATTGATTTATATTAATAGTAATTTTGATAAGCCGTAGAATTACATTTGAGTATTTTGAGACAATTATCTCGTCTTTCTTTGGGGATAATACTTAAGGATTCATTAACTCTGATATTCAAGTCAGTATGTAGTTGGATCAAAGAAAAGTATTCAAATAGTTGTTTAATACTAAATATTCCTAAAATATCAAAAAGTTGTGAGGTATTTATTCTTTCTTAGCCTTTTAAAGCAATTTTTATTAGATTATCCGTCAAATATACAAGTTATAGTCACAAATCGGTTATTCTATCATAATTAGGGCACTATATCACGCCTAACCAAACCTAACTTCCGTTATAGTTTCTTATAACGCCACTGCGTCATACTTAATTATAGTAAGCAAATGTTTATGAACCTATAGTATAATATACCTTCACTTCTCATTCTTCCTCCAAAAATATTTGAAACTGGCGATTGTCCTTCAAATTTGCTCAAGCTTAAAAAGAATACATTAAAATTATATGGTTTAAAATTATATATTTCACAATGTTGTTACGATGTAAACATATTTTACGTTGAATACGTACGATTGTGAGCTAAATTGTAAATTCGACATGTAGCTCGAGTCCAATTTTTCTTTTAGATAATTGAGGAATTCGTGTGCGTCTTCTTGTTTCGACACCAACAAGCGATCGCAAATGACTAAAAATTAATTGTTTAATTTTAATAAGTATCTCGATAAAAATGTCACATGGTAAAATCTATTCTCGCGTACGGTTCAAGCGGCTGGTTACTTCAGTGGCTTGTACACTCGTTCCGGTGTTAAATCTGGTCATTTTGTAAGTGTTCCGCACCGCACACAAAATGCACCGTGTTTTCATGTCAGCTACACGCCATAAGTTATAATGATTTTTTAATATCGTAATTTCGCAATTGAGTACACTCGAATATTATTCGCAGTTATTTAGACATAGTAATCAAAAGACGGTACCGATTCCAAAAAAGTGATAAATTTTTTTTTCTCATTTAATTATTTCATACTTTTAAGCGAATTTTTATGTTTTCGAAGTCGGTTTTAATTTTTTGTTATTATTTATAGGTTTTTAGTATTCCTCCCCGTTGTGCGTTTGAGTGCATTGGTTATTTACAACAATATACATAATAATATATAATAATAATATATATATATATAGTCATTGGTATTATAAAATATAGAATAATTAATTCTAATTCCAAATCGAAAAAGAATTTACATAGATATTGCGCAGAAATTACGTTTTGATTCAAATGATTCGTTAATGAAACCCTGATGATTGTATCATATTTTGTTGCCTGGAGTATACAAAAAATGGGACAAAAAAAAAAAAAGACGTAATAACCCCCCTTATTATTCCCCTTAAGAGTTGTCGTTTAGTAATTCATCTTTAGTGGATATCTACGATAGACCCGCAAGGGCCAATAATTTTCGGCCCGGCGTGGTTCGAAAACTATTTGGGAAAAAAAGCTCGGCCCCGGTCCCAAAAAAAAATCTAAGCGCTTAAAAAGCCCGGTCCGATCTAAGGATTTTTTTCTCCAGCCCGGTCCGATCCGGTCCAAAATAAATTTAAGATGACAACATACTCATAGTTTTTAATGGGTTAAGTTTGATTTATACCCATTACTTAAACGCATGTTACATACATTTGATTTTAAAATATTAAGTCGACATCAGAAAAACGAAACAAAATTTATTAAAATATAATAAACGTACCACACGACGTTTCTCGCAAGGAATACGCGGGATGCTAAAACTGAAAACGGCGATAACAAATTAACTACCTATTTATATTATAAAAATTATACAATTGATAAAATACATCTTATATTGTACCTTTGCACTTATAGACCCGCTACCCCATCATAGTGTCGTAGCAATCCGTAATCGGACGAATTTTCAATAAACTTTCCAAATTAACATTTTGTACTTTATTTTAGTATTTCCTGTGAAAAATAATAATGCTACCCGTATAATATAGTGACTGCTATTGTAAGTAGTGACTGTTATTGACACTGAACCTTAGTGTCGTCTATAAATTTGGCTAATAATCTACATCATAAAATAAAACTATTCATCAAATTATACACTCGAAAGTTCAGCGATTCCGTCTATGAAAACTGGGATTGTACGCGTTCACCTCTATTTCATTCCTTTTTGACGGAATGGTAGAGAAATACAACAAGACCGTAAACTCTCAAAAGTCTACAGACCAACGAAATAAAAAAGAATCAATGAAATTCGTTTGTCGTTTTTCGACTTTAAAACTTTAGTTTAATCGCGCAAAACCAATTGCTGTGACCGGTAATAAACAAAATTTAATTTTCGAACTTCGAATTCGAAATTCGGGTTAGAATTACAAAAAATTTACCCGCTTATAATCGAGCTTATTACAAGCGTGATGCGTTCTTTAATCTAAAACAAAACATGCATGAAAATTGAGATAAAAGTAGATTTGTAGCAATAGAGATTTCCCGTTTACTCCCCTCCCCCCTTTGCAGGAGTAGAATTTTCAAAAAGCCTTTACGTTTACGATGAAATAGCTATCTGTATTCCAAGTTTCATCCCAATCCGTCCAGTTATTTAAGCTGTCCGTTAATAGATCAGTCAGTCATATTGGCATTTTATTATAATTAGTATATTTATTAGGGATTTAATATCTGCAGGTATCGAGCCAAACGAACCGGTTCCAAAATCACCTTAAAACCCTAAAATCGATGAGAACCCTAACCAAACCGGGATACAATATTGTTGTAGGGTTGAAACCTGAACCGGAACTTAAACAAAATATTATTGTAGAACCCTTTTTTTTTTTTTTTTAAAAATTATGATATCGTTTTTTATAAACTTTCAAATCGTTGTCAGGAACGTCAACAATTTTTTATCAAAACAAAAAAATGGAAGTACGATAAAATTTCAAACTAAAACCCAAACGTTTAAATGTAATTATTGCAAAACCAGAAAATTTGAATAAAAATAGAAGTACTGGAACTGAAAAAACCAGTTTCTGTATATTATACATGGGTCCGCACGATCGGACCCACTGATAAAGTGGATTAGTGTACTTTTTGTACCTCAAACTAAAATTTTTAATTCTTATAATTTTAATGAGATAATACTACGTCTGTCATAGTTTTCTTACGATGTGAGTCACACACTTGACCGTGACGTTTTTCGCTCACAAGCCAATTACAAAATACCGGCACATGGAACAAGGCCTAAAATTAAAAAAAACAAACAATGTTAAGTAAAAACAAAGTTTAATTTAGTGTAAACGAGTTGTATTGTTTTCACACACTTGCAACGTTGAGTTTATGTAACATGTAACTCCGGGATTGTCCAAACCCGAGCCCACATCCGTTGTCCCCGGTTGCCATCCAAATTGGATGGCTCCGTTTTTCGGCGATGAATGCAAAAGTTTTGTATCCATATAGTCGATGATCTTTAACGAAATAACACCAGTATATTTTACAGTCAAGTAAAATCTATAAATATTTTCAGAAAGCAAGAATTAGTGTACGCTATGAACAAAAAGCATCGCAATGAAATAATCAAGATGAAAACCATGGCAACGGTTTTTATCGTTAATTCGCGGCAGTAAATATACACAGAACTAGTATTTTTTAAATATTCTAAACTTTTTTCTTCTAAAATTTTTTCATTATTTTATTTAAATAAATATAGTGTTTTAATAATATTGTTTACTGATCACGTTTCGTGTGGCCCAGACACCCGGACATTTGACTCCAAACTGATTTCAACAATAATTACAGTGTTATTATTATTCTGAAATTTTTGTGTAATTAAACACAATTTTGGAATTTCCTATCAAAAAATTTAGACGAGACATCAAATTTTAATTTTTTGGCGCTGAAACCATGTCGTCCTGGCGCCTGAATTTCGGGAAATGGTCTTATAGCTGTTTTGGTTGAGTATAAATCACTCAATTTATCGTAATCGGTAGCAAGTTACAAGTTTTTGAAACCTAACTAGTGAATAGTTATTATAGTGACTTTTATGATATATTGTGAAACTAATTTCGATCCATAGATATTATATATAAGTAAATATAAGCGTAACTAGGGTCAAAAGTTTGGAGAGGTTACAGTAAATTTAAACTCGTGTTTAAGACTATTTTGTTCATGGATTCGAATATTTAAAAATGTCTGGGGGAACATAATATGTGTCAAGTACGATTTATAGGTTACAGTTTTTGGTGGAAATGGGTTTGAGGTTATGGACAACGAGTATGGGGTATAAAATATTTTAATAATTTAGATAAAATAAATAATATTAAAAAAAAAATGTTGTATTATCAATCATCTTTTGACATTCAAAACAATTTGCCTAACCTATCGTAACCAAAAACGACGAAAATGGCGAAATCACCTATGCTTATCGTTATAAATTATTCCATGTCGTTTTCTAACTTGTATGTAGGTACTAAATTAATTCAACACGTTCTAAAACAATGAAAACAACTTTTTCTAGGTATTTTAAAATTTTTATTAATGTTTCAAGTATATTTATCGTTAAATGTGGTTTTTACCAAAAAATCCGTTGCGGGATCGTGGAAGCTCCCTTGCTGAAGTCTATAATATGACATTTGTTGATACTCCCGGCGTGTTGTCTGGTGAAAAACAGAGAGCTCAACGAGAACGTGATTTCAACGCCACGCTCAATTGGTTTGCCGAGCGGTCCGATATGGTAGTGTTGACTTTCGACGCTAATGAATTGGACATATCTGATGAGCTAAAAGCAGCCATCGACGTGTTGAATGATCACCGCAACAACAAATTAAGAATCATTTTGAACAAAGCTGACACGATTGAATAGGTGTCGATTTACCTGAACACTACTTGCACGGTTGTGTACCTACTAAGTAAAATTTAAACCGTAGAATAATACATCGTTTTTTTGGTTTTCTTAGTTGGTACTGACCAACAAACAATCACATTTTAAATTAGATTTTTATACGCAAGTTTAGGTTCGACATTATTATACGTATGTTAACTATATTTTTGCAATGTTGTATTGTACACCTACCTACTTAATTATTACTAATATTATTTTATTACAATATTTTATCGTTATAGGCACTTACAATAATTCCGATGTTTGTAAATTTTTTTTTATAGTGGCAGAGAATTGCTCAGAGTACACGATGCACTTATATGGGCTCTCGGAAAAATAATGTACTGCCTTGAAGTTCCGAGAGTATGTATGTGTTGGTTCGTTTTGGGATCGACCTTACATAAACAGTATTAACCAAACGTGAGTTTATGTGTAACTATATGATTACTTGAAATCAATATCACAAAAAAATATTATACAGCATTGCAATTATTACATTAAACAAAAATGAATAATACTTTAGTGTCATAATAATTTTACTTTCATCTTTATGATTTGTACCAATAATAATGTATAGTATGTGCTCACAGAAACATAAAATAATGTACAAATTAAATATCGTTTGAGTGTTATATTTTTCACTGTAGAATGTTTAATGAAGTTGACCTACCACCATCAAAACCTAGTGAAACGATTTTCACCCACACCATCTTCTAAAGAATTGGATGTTTAGACTTCTATCGACAAATTGAATTTTGCAACTGTGATGATTATTTGTTAATAGTAAAATAATTGATGCAGCTTTGTTATAAAAAGAAATGTTTAAGCGACTTATTTTATGATGTCTTATGAACACAAATAAGAATAAATATATTGATTATCTGCAATAATAATAATAAAAAAAAATTAGGACCAATGTACAATTTTTTAGCCTTCCCCGGAGATAATTACCTACTTCTTTTTTTTTTAAACACTCAGGTAGTTCTTTAGTTAATGCTTATGCGTTAAAAATAATAAACGTTAACAAAATAATATAGGTAATTACGTATAGTTACAACAGGTTTTTTATACTACGTCATAAAATGTCTTCTACTTGAATGACTATTCAAATAGTATCTTTAATATTTTATAGTGTAGATTAAAGGCGGTAAATAAGAAAAAAATTTGAATTTTTTTATTAAAGTGGTTTAGGATGCAATTATCTATGTGCTGTTAGGCAAGTTGTGTTTTTTTTTTCTTATTACAATTTTAGTATTCAGGAAATACTGGTAATAAATATTAACCAACCATTCTATCATTAATATTGAGGTACAATTTCGTTCGAAGAAATCAACGAACAATGATTTGGACGTTGACAGCTCACTGTTGTGTCATATATTGGTCCCGTTATTGTTTCGCATTCATGGTAAAGACGATTGTATGATAAAATTTTACTGCTCTCATTTATTCTCAGTCTTTCTCAACATACCTACTAACTACGGAACCTGGTGTATCTAAAAATATATTGGTAATTTATAATATTGTTTATCACAATATATAATTTGAAATCTATCGTTTTCAGTTTCTATACACTACAGTAAAAAATACTATCATTCTTCATACATTATTTTATAAGTTACCTATTGTTTTTGGCCCAGTTCAGCTTTGGACCTGTCACTATGATATACATACTTGGAGTCTATACTAACCTATTCGTGATGCGGTAAATTAATGATCGTCAGAAGCCGTATAATAGTTTAGTTCGTCTGCTTTATGTTAATAGTTTACAAACGCCGCCGGATTGCAGAATAAAAAAAAATCATAACTACTTATTTGCAATATACCTAATAATATAAAAGCGTATTATAATGTTTGACGCTTGCAAAAATGAATGCGTATACGACGGACGAGTTTTTGCGCGTGTGACATGGATTTATTCCATTAATCGGGTTAAAAAATCGGATGTTTTAAATGGCGAAAATGTATGTCCTCACTGTGTTGTTAAACGATTATTGTATAGTATATATATATATTTTTTTTTCTCGTTATAAAACATCCATGTCATATTATGTGTTACTTCCGTGGCTCACTCTACAGTTCTCAATTTCTTCTGTCTTTTCACGTTCATTAAAATTGTCATGTTGTTATGTTTTACGTCTTTTTTTTTGTTATTCTATTTTATGTGATCAGCCACGCAGTTTCAAGAGATAGAGAATACATTCACTCGACGAGGTATGGGAAAGTAGTAAATTTTTATATTTTAATCTATATATATAAAAATGAAAGTATGTTTGTATGTTCCCTATGATCTCGAAAACCGTTTGACCGATTTTGATGAATTCTTTTGTAATACATTCCTTAAAGGTCTGGGAAGGTTTCTAGCACAAAAAGTTCTGAGTAATTTGTAAGGAGGGCCGTGTAGCCAGCAAGGAACTAAAAGCATGCGTTAACTATATGGAAACTATATGGTCCGCTATATGGAATTAATTTACTAAGCTTTAACCGACTAAATCCCGGGCAACGCCGGGTCGGGACAGCTAGTGCTATATAAAAACAGATCATTAAACAATTTAAAACATTCATATAGTATTTATTTTTACGCACTTATAATAGGAGAGTAATTCGCAATCTTTTTTATTTTCACCCGGGACTTGATTAGATAGCTTGCTCAGGATGGTTTATTCGAATGCAATTTTCGATTTATCCGTTACCTTCAATTATAATATAAACCGCGACTTTAAAACCAAACGACCCGCTCAAAGCGCAGTCGCTACTGGACCTTTACCGACGGCCGTGGTACCGTTTTCTTTTCATAAAAGAATCTGTGGCTATTATCCCTTCAAATTTGAGTATTCATTTTACAGTTTTTAATCTTCGTTTGTCACCTGTGCCCACAGTTGTCTGCTATAGAAGCGAACGAAACTATAAAAACTCGGGGCAGGTTACTTCGGAAAACGTCAGTCCGACCAACGGATTCTACACTTTTACGTGGACTTTCCAGGTTGTTTCCGATCCGCGGGCAGGGCCGACGCTTTTCGAACGTTCACTCATTGTAGGTGAGTTATATAAAACTCGTATTAAATTCAATATTCAATTCACTGGCAGTAAAATGCAATATGTGCAATACAATGCACTGCTGGAGAGAGAACATTAGGGTGATTGGGGGTGCTCTATTAGTTGTTTTTAGCACTCTCATTTATAAATCTTAATATATTATTATAAATAACAATATATTTTTGTGAATTTTTTATATTTTTTGTACAGTATTTTATAATAAAATATGTAAAATTGTACTATATAATATATTGTAACCTATATGTAGTTTATACCTAATAATCGTTATACAGTATGCTGTATTAAATGTTTAATACGAGTTGGTATCCGGGTACTTTCTTTATTCACGCGGTCGCACAAAGTCTGGAAAACCTGGAATACTCGGAAACGTTGGGGAATATTAAAATGGTCGGCAAAATCATAGAAAAGTCCGCGGGGTTTTGTAACTTTTCTGGAATTTTTAAAGTACGTTTTTTTTTTTTTTTTTTTTGCGACTAAGAATGCTAATTTTTTATTAATAATCTGGAAAACATGGAAAAGTCAGAGAATTTAAAAGATTTCAATTTGTGGCAACCGTGAATTATTATTCTGTCCTATTTGATTCGGTATGAAGGGTGCGCGTAACATTCTTTCGTTCTTTATTCCCGAACCAGGTTATTTTCTTCAGAGCTCAACTCAACTATAGTGTTCATGATATAGTGCTGCCGAAAAGTTATTTTGTTTATCCGTGTGTTTTTAGTTCTTACCGATGCGCAGAAAGATCGATGAAGATGCAACCTCAAGATATCCATACCAAGTATGCCAAATTGAATATAGGAGGCTCGTTGTTTCATACGACAATCAACATTTTAACCAAACACGATACAATGCTGAAAGCTATGTTTAGTGGCCGTGTGAGTGTTTTCACCGATACAGAAGGTACCTACTCAGGGTTTTAAAATAAATTGCAAATTAAAATCTACTTGGTTTTTATATTATAACCATATAGGTTTTGTATTTATTGATCGTTGTGGTAAACATTTCAATTCCGTTTTAAAATTTTTGCGCGGTGAACACATTGCTCTTCCTGAAAAAACTTACGAAATCGCTGAATTATTAGCCGAAGCTAAGTTTTATTTGATAACTCCACTAGTTGACGCTTGTCAACAAGCCTTACGGTTTCAAAAACGTGTGATTGAGCCTGAACGATGCATACTTCTCGTATCGACCAGTGCAGATTTAAGTGAACTAATAACTTTAAGCTCAAAAGTAAATAATTAATTTTTTTTTTTTCGCGATTTCACCAATATATGTACCTATTTATTCATCTTGTTACATTTTTCAGCCTATTGTTAAACTTCTAATCAATCGACGTAACAACAATTATTCATACACGAGGTAAAATTTTTTGTTTTTTTACTACTACTAAGTACCTGTAATATGTCTATAACATACCCATAACACATTATGTCATGCGAAATACGTAATATATTTTATGATTTTTATGTTTTCAGTGTTTCGAACGACAATTTAATGAAAAATATTGAATTATTTGACAAACTTTCTCTTCGGTTCGGCTCAAAATTTCTTTTCGTCAAAGACGTTCGTAGTTCGACTGAAATATGTTCTTGGTGTTTTTTTGTTTCGGCAAAGAAAATCGCTGAAGCATGTTGTACATCTATTGTATACGCGACGGATAAAAAATTTACAAAGGTATTCCAAATTAAAATTGTTCATTTGTTGTTTAATAAAATTATGATGATATATTCTTAAAATCCAAAATGTTATTCTTAGTGAATAAAATTGTTATATCTTAGATACTTAAAATTATTATTATTATTATGTATTATGAGTTCAGCATCCTTAGCATTCTTTCAAGTTATCTTTTGCGACATTTCTCATTTCTGTCTGTTTTTTTTCATCATAGTCACTCCTGATATGTATGATATTATAACTGTATTTTCTTTATCTGTCTCTCCTTTCCTTTAGAGCACTCAATTTTAGATTCTGTAAGACGAGCGAGGAATGTATTGTTTTTACAATGATGTTTTTTTTTTCTGTCAACAAGTTTTTGTGGAGAAGGAATGCTCCGATTTTCAAGGCCAGTAACTTTTCTAAAAGATTTATGGACTCCGATGGTACTTAGTTAATTTATTTTTTGAAATTTTGCTTACTTTTTAAGTTTCACCCCAAAAACCAAATAAAGTCGAGAATTTAACGGCAAAAAAAAAATTTCAAAAAAAAAATTTGAAATTTTTCGGTTCGTAATAACGTTTTCGGGTAGAAGGAGTGCTCCAATCGTAACGTTGAATACCATAATAATAAGTTGGGATTTCGGCTTTAAATTGTATTTTAATTGAAGCATTTTTTGATGTTTTTATTATTTTCTGAATTATGTGCCGAAAACGACTAATATGGCAAAATCTTCAAATCCGGCGTCGGAACGCCTATGTACATATTAAACTAACGTTATATTCCTTGTCGTTTTCAAACATTCGTGTACTAAATTAATTTAATACGTTATAAAGAATTGAAAAAAGTTTTTGCTAGGTATAATAGGTGTTTTAATCGCGATCTTTTTTATTTCCACTCAAGACTATTATATTAGACGTCTCCTCTCTCATAAACGTTTTTTTTTAATGCAATGATTTATCGTCGCTTTCAGATATTAAATAATACGGTCGAACCACAATTTTGAAACTGCAATGAACCCACTCTAAGCGTAGTCGCTACTGCATCTTCACCGTGCTACCGATCTTTTTTTTATTCCCTTCTATATTATAATACTCTCCATCCCCTTTATACTCAACACACACTTTCTTTTCAATCACACGTGCCGACGTCTTCGTCATAATTGATCACGAAATATCAAGATAGTCCGTACATACAATGGTGTAATACTTGGCTCATCGGACATAACTGCTATAAGCGTTAGTGTTGCTGGGACGCAAGAAGGTGGTACCTACCTTCATTAATTTAATACTACCTACTCATTTTTCAGTGTTAATTTACCGTAAGTTGGTTTATTATATAAATTTAATTTAGTATCATGAAATCAATGGGTCCCGCTTTTCTGCGTCTCAGAAACATTAGCGGTTGTATACTACCACTAGTAGCCATATATTACCCATCGTATGGGATACTGCATTAATGTCGCGCCACTGTATTAAGTTTCTTCTAAATTCCTGGCTTCTTATACAGTATATTTCCTATTAATGTTACTAAAATACGCAACCAATTGTGTTCAGGGGCGTATTTAGAAATGTTTGATGGGATGGGCACAAAAAAAAAAAAAAAAAAACCAGCGATTGATATTTGCCTTCGAAAAACGATTCTAAAGTATTCTACGATTGAGTACCAAATAGTGATAAAAATTGTTCCGATTTCGTTTGTAAGTTTCTGTTTCCCCTGACAATCTGTGATAAAGTATCAAGTTTTTTGGAACGTTATTTAAATTTAAAACACGATGTTTTACCGGATGAAAATAATTTCAGAAATTTCACACGAATAAATAATATGAACAAGGATGAAAAAAACAAAACATATTGATTATAGGTAGACATAAATATTCGATTGTAATGTGTCATAAAAAAGTTAAACTTAAAAATTAAATGGGGGTTTTTGAGGAGGGCACAGGCCTCTTGTGCCACTCACTTAAACACGCTACTGATTGTATTATGAGCTCACGACCCTTGCGCAGCACCAATAAAGATAAAATATGAAAGTTGGTATAGTAAATTCCGATTCCGTAACAGGACGTTCAATGTTTAAATGCATTAATGACTTTGAATAAAAGTTGTATGGGTCATAAGCACCTTACTGTAATTTAAAACTTTGTTTAAAATTATTATTTTTTGTACTTTTTAAAATATTTTTTGTTGTAAGTACCTGTATACTATTTATAAAAACTATATTTTCATTATCGTTCGATCAAGGTTGATTTCCCAGAAGCAAGAATTTACGAAGAATGTCTTAATCTAGTACTTTATGAAAATCGTACTGAACCTGATGGAAAATCTAATATGCAAGCTACTTCTAGGAGTGAAGCTGTGTAACTGGTAAGTATTCAGCGTATGGGAGTGACGACTAAGAAGAAATAAATCTTATTGTGTAAAGAAAATGATCGGTACATAAATAAAAACTTTCTCGGTAAATTTCGAAAACAAATTCTGATGGTTTATCGCGTTTACCGTTATCGTAATGTATGTTAAAAAATTCGATTTAATTAAAATAATTTGTATATTTTACTGTTCGTTTTTTCATTGGAAATTCAAATTAAATTTTTATTTTTGTAACAATTTTAGTTCAAATAATTTATTTTGTACGACTTAATCTAAAGAGTTTTTTCATTCTTTTGGAAAACTAATATCTTAAGTAAGTATTTTTTTTTTTTACGCTTAGATTATTATTAACTAAATTCACCTTCCTCGCTTATTGAATTATAGTTTTAACAATAAGAAAATAAACATATTAATAGTTGTCATGAAAAATCCAAACTAACCCACATTATGATGTGTCTGAAAAGTAGTTTGCTCTTTTTTTTACTGACCGAGGGTTTAGGTTTGTGATGTGGACCAGTGAAAATAAAGAAAACTATACTACTTATAAACTACATTTTAATACAGTCTTTAAAAAAATTTTCAAACTATTAAGAATTGAAATGTTAACTTATCGTCGTTACTAGGTCGGATGACCGACAAGGTTCGCATAAAAAATTATTTCAAAATATTTTAATCGTTTCGTTCGAGTATAAATCCTTGAAGTGTTCGACGTTTTGTAGGTTTCGTTTGATTTAACATGTAGATTCCGCATTTTAAGACCCGAAACTATTATACAATGGCCGGTTAATTATTGGTAACTAACGTGTTTAAACCAAAATGACAATTCGTCTTTAAATATTATTCGCCGAAAACATGGTTTCTTTTTATTTCCACCTAATTAGGCTGTTTTTTTTTTTTGGTGGAAAAAATACTCGATCCGAGAGTGGATCGACGTTGAACATCGGTCAGTCCTCTGTAGAAATATCGTGTCACACGGTGTGCAGGCTCGTCCCACTGGCTTTTATGGCGAAAATAATATGGTCTCAGCAGTTCCATAAATTAATAGGGTTATCCAATTCTCATCCTGAAAACGGGTTTGAACTTGTTATAATGTCTATTAGACCTACTTCGAAAAACCAACTAAGTATACTATGCATAAATGTTTCTTTATTTTCAACAATACAATATTGTTTTGTTATAGCTGGTATACAATATGATTTTTATTTTTTTCTGTACCTATGTCTACGTAATATGTATAATATACACGTCGGTAATAGTTATTATGATAAACGCCCTACGAAATGTCAATATTAAAACGAAATCGTGGTTTACGTCACGTATTATAATATTTTTCGGTCCATTTTATCTGTACCG
The DNA here is from genome assembly GCA_017140985.1 of Hormaphis cornu. Classification (NCBI taxonomy): domain Eukaryota; kingdom Metazoa; phylum Arthropoda; class Insecta; order Hemiptera; family Hormaphididae; genus Hormaphis; species Hormaphis cornu. Next base: position 27,814,796 of record CM029357.1, read on the forward strand.
AGTAGAAGAAAACAAAAAAAAAAAATAGTGTTTTATTGAAATTTCGTTATTATACACTCGCACACGCGCGTCTATACATTTTTTATTGTAATAGTATAATATATAGGTATACGCGATAAATGTTTTTCTACGACGATTGCTGTGCGCGTAATAATTTGTGACATCAACTCGAGGAAAAATTCTATATTACACGTTAGAAAAAAAAAAAATAAAAAAAGACGTTTAACGAGATAATAACGGGGAAGGTATCCGAAGTGTTTCGTTGACAGTGATAATCATCACACGTTGACAGTAATTATTTAGATATCGCGATAACTATTGGGTTCTATCTGCCTGGACTCGTGCGGTCTCGACTCTCCGCCGACGATAGCGTTTTTGTGTTTTTGCGTTATTTCAACTTGACGTACATGTCTTCGATTTGCGGCGCAAAGTACGACCTGACCTGCGGACGTTTCATTTTGAACGTAGGCGTCAACAGCCCGTTTTGCACGGAGAACGGGTCCGGGTGCAGGTAGATGTCTTTCACCTGAAAAAAATCAAAAGTCGAATCGCATTTTTATCGACGTTTTCGTGCAGGCACGCCGAAAGCCGTCCGAGTAAATAAAGTAAACAAAGCGGCGGCGGATGAGGGTAAAAAGTAAGGTAAAGGCACGCGAGAGAGAAACGCGCAGTGAAAACGATGTTTTTTCGAATGATTTTTCCCAGACATGACAGCGGCACGGGGTTTTCGGGGTTTTCGGTCGTTGGTTATTATTGTCAGTTGCAGAGACAAGATCAAGATTTATTTCAGTATTGTAGTTTATTATAGAAGAAAATTATTGATTAAAAAAGTATTAGTAAAATGATGACGCATATTAAGACGTGTTAATGACTAACAGTAATCCATACGAACATTACAAACTTGAGAAAATATTTTTCATGAACATTATTTGTTTGAACCTGTCTTATGAGTCTGTCCGCATGTGTTTAGAACATCAGTGATTCTTTAAGGCTATAGATGTTGACTGAGTCAAGAATATATTAAAATCTATCACAAAACGATGTACAGCTTTTTTTTTTTTTTTTTGAGGAACGTGAAAGGTTCCTTCTAATTCTTTGAAGGTCGCAACGTGCCTCCTGGAATAATAGTTCATTTTTACCAAGATAAACGTGAACTAGAGCCAATTCCTTTTTGAAAGAAAACTACTTTCCGAGCGCTGAGTATGACGTACCTGTTCGAACGACTTCAGTCCGGCGTCCTTGCCCCAGGCCGTCATGTCGTCCATGATGAGCTTTTTCACCTCGGGGTTCGCGCACAGAACCGACAACGTGCCGGAAATGCCGTTCTCCTGTGCCCACGACTTAATGACGTCCACCTCTGGAACGACTATGGCTATGATGCACGACTGAAATTCAATACGGAACAACGTAAAAATATTGATAACTTGGTTATTTTTTTTAGATTCTGAGCACATCCTAGGTAGGGATACCTTGCACCGATTTTTATGTTTTTTTACTTTAAAAAATAAAACACTTTGACTTTAATAATTATACAATACGAACATATAGTTGATATTGTCATCAGATTGGTATAAATTAATGGCGGGTGTTCTGTTTTAGTTTTTATTTAATTTTTATCTTATAAACAGTGATTGGTGCAAAGTTGTATGACGCGCAGACGTCGGGTTTCTTTGCACAATTGACAAAAAATGTATACCTACTATTAATGTGTTTTCAGGGTCATCTTTAGGCCATAAAAATATTGTTATTAAAAAAAAAATGAAAATAATAAGTAAATAATGACAATTAAACTGTACGTAAAAATATGTTTGGATTTTACCAATAATTTTTCGCGCGTTTCGTTGAAATTGTTTTGTTTATAATCGTTAATTACTATAAGGTAAACATAAAACAAAATCATCGTATCAATACAAAAAAAATATCGTTGTCAAAAACAATAGTTTAAACAATTTTGACGTGCAGTAAAAAATTTGCGATTTAGATGAATTAGAAAAGAAAAAGACTTTGGTGCAAAGTTATTCCCTAAAGAGCAAAATATCCTTATTTTAAGGTATTGTTTTTACAATGATGTTTATTTTTATTTTTTTGTGAACACGTCATTTTTGGTAAAAGGAATTCTTCAATTTTTGAAGTCAGTAATTTTTCATAGGTCTATGAAATCCGGGGGTGCTACAATTTTCTTCTCAAAAATTTGCTCACTTTTTGAGTTATACCCCAAAAACCAAAAAAAAAAAAAAAAAAAAATTGAAAGTTTTACGGCGAAACATTTGAAATTTTCTGGTTTTAAAAAGTTTAGATTTTTGTTTTCAAATATATTTTATTTCAAACATTTTTTTATATTTTGATTATTTTTCAAGTTAGCTGTCGTAAACGACGAAAATTGGAATATCATTCGATTATTTGTGTTTTCAAGTGGAAGGAGAGTAGGATCTGATTAATTCGCTTTATAGCAGAAAAAAGTCTTAGAAATCATATAAAAAAAATTATTTATATCCAAACACGGCATGTAGTTTATTTTTTATGCCAAAATTCGGCTTTTGCGTATATTATATTATAATAAGATTAGTACGATGCAGTTTCGATACAAATTTCAAAATATTTCGAATATTTTTGAGTTTCAAAATTTTTGTTGTTGTTTCTAATGAGTAAAAACTTTGATTTTCCAGAAAAAGTTTTTGAAAATTTAACACAAGTTCGGTGGTAAATAGTTTTGGTTTTTTACAAAGGAATTTCAAAAATCATTACCAAGAACATTAAATTACTCGTTGATGAACTTCGTTGGGTAAATTTCATACTCGGATTAAAAAAAAATTCTCAAGCTGTGAAAATGTCGACTATTTTGACTAATTTAAACATTTTTAACCATAAAAAAATTCCGTTTTTTAACAACTGAACAACTGTTTATCTAATTTTTTTTTTTTTATTGTAATAACGTTTTTTAAAAATAATTTTGTTACGTACTGTTTTGGTTTAATTTGTAAATACATTTGAAATAGTAACGACCAAAATTTATTTTTTAGTAAACCATGGTCCGCTCAGTATCGTTATTGTTATAAGGTATTTATCATTTGCTTAAGAATTTAATACGATTCTAGTAAATTTTGCTTTCTTATTAAAAAAAATGACACCTAGCTAAGTCGTAATTCATCACAAATCCAAACTTTTTTCATACGTCTTTGTTAACATCTAAATTATGTATTTCAACTACATTTTGATATTAGTTTTTAAATTTTTTAAACACGTTTTACACTTGGTCTTGGAAAAACGTCGAATATTTCTAAATAAAATGTTTTAATATAATATCGAATATCAATGTTCGTGTTTTTGCAATATAAAGGTGTGAGTGCGTATGATTTTAATGAGTTGGACAGGAGCCATTTATAAGATGAATTAAACGTAAACACTTAACGATTAAAGTTTTAATTATAACGTTTGAATATATGTTTAGACGTTACATCGTCAAATAAAAAAATATGTCAAAATATGTGAAGGTTTCTTAATATTTTTTAAAGCTGTGAGAAATTATTTTGTTAAAAAATGTTTGTACAATGTGACAACCCGTCATAATCTATA
>CM029357.1:27823368-27836904 GCA_017140985.1 Hormaphis cornu
TGAAATTTTCACACATTATTACAATCGGTAATGTATAACATGTACAAACGTCAAATATGGTATAAATTCGTTGACTTTGTGAGAAACCCATCGCTTGCATTATCGATAATACGTTAAACTACACCTTTAAAACCAGCAACCCAACGCTGCAGTGATCTACTCCAAACCGAATATACAGTCACTTTTAACCCGTACAATTATAATATAGATTATAGACTCAAACTAACAAAAAAATTAAACCCATCATTGTCTAATAATACCTTTATGGATTCTCCGTAGACGAACACTTGTTTAACGTATTGACTCTTGTGATAGATGGTTTCGATCTTTTCCGGAACTATGTATTCGCCTTGAGAGAGTTTAAAAATGTGCCTCTTGCGATCGATTATTTTTAGAGTGCCGTTCTGAAAACGTATAGATTCGTATCGATTGAATAATATTATTGATATAAACATTGATTATTACTAGTAATATATTATATAATCAATCGTAGAAGTATCGTAAAATGAGGATACCTCGCACCTTTCCCCTTGTACATTTGCATCAAAAATTGTTTTTGTTTTTTAACTTATCGAACCTTGTATTGAACGTCAAATTTGCTTAAACTATCCTGACAAAAATGTCTAGTGTTTAAGTTTATTCTTTTTATGTCAGTACCGTGATTTTGTTTCATACTACGCCTGGGTAATTATAAACAAAAGAATTTGCCAAAAACTCGTTCAAGTTCTCTTTATTTAGTTTTTTTTTTTCTTCAAATATACAACGTTTTTATGGCCTTTTACGACACTGCAGATAGTAGTTTGCACCATAGTTAAATATCCATGTTGTTCTAATGGATTTTTGTCAAAGGCGCAACCCAACGGGGCATCACGTACAACTTTGCACCAAAATTCGAAATTTTTTTTAAAACTCGTGTCATTATACCTATGTCCTAATGACATCGATCGATACTCGTTTGTATCGCAATCATTAAAGTCTACAGGCTTCGTTCAAAGTTAAAAAAAAAAAAAAAAACACGAAAATCGGTGTAAAGTGTTCTCATTTTACGACGGCATGGACGTAAAATCATTAAAGACTGTCCGTATATTGTCAAACGATGATAAACTATCGAATATTGTACTGCATCTACCGAGTGCTGCAGCATACATATCCTTTTTTTCACTCACCGGCATCCACATCCCGATGTCTCCGGTGTGGTGCCAACCGTGATCGTCGAACGTGACCGCGTCCGGATCTTTGAAGTATCCCTGAAAAATGTTCGACCCTTTCACGCAGATCTCGCCTTGATTGGACGACGCGTAATACTCCATTTCCGGCACGTCGGCCAATTTCACCAGGTTACAAGCCACGGGCGGTCCCACGTGTTCCGTGTTCACGTCACCTTGAATCGACAGCGTGATGGGCGCCGTGCACTCGGTCTGGCCGTAACCTTCCACCACCTGTCGCGGTCGTCGGCAAAGTGTTATTATAGTTATAGACAGCGGAAGAGCGTTTTGCCGGAATGCGATGCAATAATTGGTAATACACGCGATCTGTACCGCGCAGTAATAAGTAGAAAATCCGATTCGTACTACGATTTACACACACGCATACAATCCGTTCTGCGAGAGAATAATCCAGACTTTTACGCCGTATCCCGAGAAAAGGAATCGACTTGTTTGGCGCGAGAAAAGTTCGAGTTTGGATGACACCGACGTGACACTAACGTCGAAGACGCTTAGAGAAGGAAGTCTGGGCAAGTTGTCGAGTTTGTTAGAGTCGAGTTGAGACGCGCGATAATTGATTATTCTCTCGTGGACGGCGGAATAGGTATGTATATCGGGGCTCGAGGAGGGACGCGGGGACTCGGGGAGTACCCTTCATTTTTTTACAAATACTCCAGCCACTTCACCTACCACTTCGAATTTACCCGACCCTGCGATCTAGCACACGGGTAGGCGAATCGGATCGCGACTATATCTACTCGTCAGCGTACCCCTTCGTTTATTCGGCCGGCACTGCGCGTCGTAAATACAATCACGATAATATTGTTATTATTCAGAGAACTCGATCCGTTTGCACGCGCACTATCGCGGCGATTTCGTCGATTCCTGCAGCAGCGTTGAACCGTGAAATGTGTGTACGGTAGACTGCAGAAAACTCGACAAAATTCATAACTCGCAGAGGCGAATTTCGAAAATCGAAATAAATACTATTGAAAGATGGAATTTCTCTCGTATGCTCCAGTGGTCGGTCAGGACTCATTATCGCGAGGTTATGATTTACCGGGGGGGCGGTTACGTTACGAGTATTAGGTTGGATTAGTCGATCTGTAACGGTATTCACATGTATTTTCGAGACCATCAAAGTTTTTGTTTTCTCGCTTTACCGCCGTAGCCGTTTTTGCGTCGACAAAACCATCGCGATGTACGGTTAATTTTTGCGCGTACTTTAGTAAATCGGATTCGCCACAATCGAAATCGCGCAGGCGCAAATCACACCCGTTCGACATAGGTACCGGACCCGGCACACACAACTCACTATACATCCGAGCGCGCATCTCATGAAAGTCAGAACGTTCCCGGCCAACGGGGCCGAACCCGTTATCATCAGCCTCAACCGTCCGCCCATGTTCCTCTGCAAACGGCCGAAGACCAACTTGTCCCAGACGCTGTTCTTCCGGACGACGCCCCTGTAACGAGCGCAACGGGTGAAAACGGTTTTGGACACTCGAACGTGGCGACGTGGCGGCGAGTATAGGAGACAAACCTAACTTTTTAATTTCGTTTTCTTTCGAGCGCAGCGCCATGTTGTAGAGTACGCGTTTGAAAAGCGACGGCACGACGTTTTCCATTTCTTTCTCGTATATTCTGTTCAGCAGCCGAGGCACGCTGGGCATTATGGTCGGTTTCAGCACTCGCATGTCCTCGGACAGAAACTTGATGTTCCCGCAGTAGAATCCCACCGAGCCTCCGACCAGATACATGCCGTTCTGCGCAGAACACGCGGGCAAAACTAGAGTTAATTATTGTTTTTCATTTCACGGAGGTCGGGGTAAACATTTGTAAAAAAAAAAAAAACATAATAATTGTGCAAAGCTGCCAATGTGTTACCGGAAATGTAATCAACGTGTCGACAACGCCAACATGTCCGGTTCGGTCGGAAACTGAAGCTATAGTTAAGTTGTTATTACCTGCTCCTCTTATTGTAATGTATACGTATATACGTATATGAACGGTTAGTCTTAAGAAACAATACGAATGTGCATTAATGCGCCCTCGAAAATTAATAAATGACGTACTTATAGTAAATCGGATCGTTTTTTTTTTTTTATAGACGAAAATTGTGGTCATAGGTACAAGACGCATCCGATGATCGCGACGACGTTTTAGAAAACGATTTTTTCAAACGATTATTTCTCTCACTTCGCAACATCGTTCCAACATGTGAGCCAACGGTAAGTATGAGATCATCACGTCACCCACGCTCGGCCTGTAATGCGAAAGTTGCACTAGGACAGCGCTAATGGCTGCCACTACGTTGCCGTGAGTCAGCATCACACCTTTGGGCAGCCCGGTCGTGCCGGACGTGTAGCATACCGTGCACAAATCTGTAGACTTCGGAGGCTGTCGTATGGACCGAAAACGAACAAATAAACAATACCTGATGTAACAATGTAATATCAGTGGCGTGCGCAGAAAACAACAGAGGGCGATGGGATGTATTATATTTTACTAGTTTTGTCCCCTTGGTGTAAGCACGATAGTTAGAGAGACGGAAACCCGCTTTGACCAACTCGAACGATAAGTGGTCCCTAAAAAGGTTTTGTGCACCACTTACGTTCTTTCAAAATGAGCCGGCTCCAATCACAAAATGTTCCGGTTCAAATGTCATCCAAATATTTGTCATAAGTCGCACCGACGGCTCTGTGACGGTCCGACGGGTTTCGGGGGAGGATCGACTTCTCAATAGAACGCAATACGTTTTATAGAAACACACAATTTTGGATTGTAAATTTTTGTGCGATCCGAGATGCCGAAATTTTAATTATGAGAACTATGCTTCGGTTTTTTTCGAATAAAAATCAGTACTTACTCACCCACATACGAATTAAAATTAAATATTCTATTTGTGTCGATCGTAATTTTTATGTTTTTTAGATTCCGAGTGATGAGCGAGGAACGTATAGTTTTTACAACGATATTTTTTTTTTCTGTCAACAACTTTTCGTATAGAAGGAATACTCCGATTTTCCAAGTCAGTAGCTTCTCTAAAAGGTGTATGAACCCCGAAAGGTAACTGAGGTCGAAGTTTTTTTTGAAATTTTTGCTTACTTTTTGAGTTTTACCCCAAAAACCAAAAAAATATCGAGAATTTTACGGCGAAAATGTTGAACTTTTTCCGGATAGAAGGCGTGCTCCGTTGAATACACAACATAAAAGTTGGGATTTCGGTTTTAAATTTTATTTTGTTATCAAAAAATTTTTCGATTTTTTTTTTTATTTTCTGAGTTATGTGCCGAAAACGAAGATAATGGCGAAATCGTCAAATCCGGAATCTTCAGAACGGTTTTATACCTATTAAACTAACGTTATAAAAAAATGCTCCTTGTCGTTTTCAAATTTTTATGTACCATATTAATTAAATACGTTATAAAAGATTTAAAAAAGTTTTTGCGAGGTACAACGCACTATTTTTTTCTTTTACGTATAACAAAACAAAAGTAGCTCGCGATTTTTTGCCTTACCCGGGACTTATTAGATTAGATAGCTCGGTCAGATTCGTTTTTTTTTTTTTTTTTTTTGGAATTCAATGATTTATTGTTTCTTTCGGGTATTAAATACGATAAACGCGAATAAACCGCAACCTTGAAACCAATGACCCACTCAGTCGCTGCTGCACCTTTACCGTGTTACCGTACTTTTTACTTTACTCTAAGATATGTAGACGAGCTTTATCTACGAAAAATTGCCAAAAAAAAAAAAATACAACGGGGAGATACGTCCCCCGACCTCCCACCACCCTGCGTGTACGCCACTTTAACATATTGTGCGGATATTTACGAATGTTTGTCAATATAATAAATACTTGTTCTGGAAACGTTTTCGACGTTCCGGCCTTCTCGACTTCCTCGAAACTCAGTAATTCAACGCCGCGGTTTCTGGCTTTCTGGTTCGTCGACGGCCGGGTGCCGCGGATCACGATAATCCGTCTAAGGCATTTCGGCGATCTATCCAGTAGCTGATTACACTTTTCGTCCGTATCGACCACCACCACCGATATTTCCGCTAAACAGTCAAATCTCTTTACATATTGTCTTTACAAGTAGCGATGGACATAATCAATCAATTATTTCGATATTCGAAACGTTAGTGATCGAGATATTTTAACGGTAGAACGAAGCACTTGAAAATTTACTCGAAATAAAAATCATGTTTTTGACAAACGTTTTAATAATAATCGAGAGAATCACTGGATGATAAATGACCCCGAAACAAAACTCGTACTTTTGATTGAAATGAATAATACAGAATTATTGTTAATTGACTACTGCTGACTAAATATTATTTTGAATCATGACATATTATCATGGTTTGTTTTTGCGATTTTAATTCGATATTTTGATTTGTCATTCAAGATGATCGCGATCACTCGTTTACGATCGAGAGAAAAATCAAATCGAAGTCTTTCTAAGAACCGATCCACTTAAAATGTCTCGATTACTTTTCTATAGTTATTGAAATATTTTTTATTATTAGAAGGCATAATGGAATATATCGATTATTTTCTCTCAACTATGCCAATCGCTATTTATAATCTACTTATGCGCGGATGAAAACTTGATCCAATTTAGATGTCTTAGCAAAACAGAAAAGTATTCAAAATAGAAAAACATTTTGCATGAAAGTTGCTTTATTTTTTGTGGTCTACAATGATAATACAAATTCAAATTTTTTTATGCACATTTGTGTTTGAGTTTATTATTACAACTTTTGAAGCTCAAGTAGTGCCATATACTTTTTTTGTGTGTGTGTGTTATTGTGTACGCATAGTTTTCAACGAATTACAGACGTTCAAAGTTTTTAAAAAGTACATTATTTAGTTTGCAAATAATATTTATGTAAACGCAATTACTAGGTAATTACCGACTAACTAATGCATTGTAGGATAGGACAACCCCAGACTGCTACTATGTTGGAGTACACACTTTTTAGCAATATTATACCTCTCTAACCTGTATAGATTTTTCTACAGAAAATTGTTTTTCAACCACCAAAATTCATTAAAAACTTACGCGTACACAAAAGTACAAGTATAAGCTACTCGAGTTTTAAAAGTTGATGTAAAAAACACAAATTCACAAAAACGCGAAAATAAAACAATAGGTACTGTCATATGAACATTTTTTTCTTTTCTCAATTCTTTCCGAAGCGATAACAATTTCTGTAACATCTAACTTGGAACACTCTGTTATATAGGTAACCACCACTGACACAAAAATATGATAAAAAAAAAAAACCAATCGGTGGCGGACATATCGATAAATTATCATAGTCGTCAGTTAAATACCGTAAGTCATACAGAATATTGAAACGATTGTCAGAATAAAATAATAAAATTCTGTAGGTACCTTGGTTTATAATGAAGGAACAAGATTCTGGTCCCAGCGTATCGTAAAGCGGTACTACCACCATGGAAAAGCAATAAGCGGCTTGTTCCGTCAGAATCCATTCGGGACAGTTTTGGCTGAAAATTCCGATGAAAATTTGACCGGTTTTTGGTAAACCGAGGCCCAACAGACCCGATCCGAAATTACGGGCTCGTAACAGCGTTTCGTTGTAGTGGATCCATTGAAACGGTTTTGTAATATTATCGCGCCAACCTAAGCATTTACCGTTATCTGAAACGTTAACAGCCGTAATTATATTATACTAACAATAAAAAATATTATAATGAGTTTCGTAGCACAAGAATGTATTATTGCGAGTCTTCGTCGTTCATGGATTTTCCGATAATAATATAACCAAGTTTGTACTTTTCAATTTTCGTTCTGAAAATGGTTTTTAAGCTCGTGATCGTATCAAGAAACGTCTCGTATTAGACGTGTGGGGCGGAGCACTTGATCATTATTTTAATTGCGTGAATGTAACTATACATCGAGTTATGTCAATACATTTTATTTTCAAAAACGTCATTTTGTGTTTCCACGCTTGTGATTGTTTCGGTTGGTTTAGAGCAAACACCGATAAGTTGAATTAAAGAACCCAAACACCGTTTTTACAAGCAATGATTTTGCTAACAAACAAGTTTTCGTAATTTTACGGCCGTTTAAAATTGATCAAATATCGTCATAATTTCAATATTTCAAATATTATTATTTTATTTATTCAAAAATAAATATCTTCAAAATCATCTGGTAAAAAAATATTATACACGTAACGAGTTCAGAACCGTTTTCAGAATGAAAGTTGGATAAGAACCCTACTCGTACACGAAACTGCTAATCATGCTGATCCAGTGCGACTTAGACCCTTAAGACGTATGTGCCTACAGAGAAAATCAGAGACGGGCTGAAACTAATTTTCGATTGACGTACATACGTCTTTTTAAATACCCACCCACCCCACTTATACCAAGCATTGTAGATAAGATGAGGCGCGTCGTGAAAAGGGGGGGGGGGGTGTCGGGGGTGTTTCATATATCATTTTTTTATTCGTATTAAAGTCTACAAATAGAAAGTCATATATTATATTTTGAATGAGATTTTGAATTTTCGGGATTTTGGGTGTCGGCATTTCATTCTGTGAACAACTTTAAGGTTCTGTAAAAATTATCCGATTTTTAGAGTGAGTACCTTTACTGAGAGTTTTACGGAGACTCTGATGGTACTTCGAGGGGTCTCAAATTTAAAAATTAAAAAAGTCACAACAAAAAAACTAAGCAAAATTTAAGAAAAACGTTAAAAACTATGGCTAACGTGTTTTTGGACATAACTGATTCAGTTTTTTGGCCACAACTTTCAAAATAACGATCGCAACTATCTGAAACATGTACACAATATTAAAATAGATAAGATGCAGGTTTGGTACAAGTTTCAAGTAATTTTGAGCTAAGTATAGATCTTTATAATTTTCAAAAATTTCCATTTTTTTTTTGTAGTTTTTATTTGATAAAAAAATTTAATTTTCCACAAACATTTTTTAACATTTAATACAAAGTTGGAATATTTTCGAAAATTTCTCATACTTTTGATTTATTTTCGGGAAAAAAATCGTAAATCACACGACTTTGTTGTTTAAAATTTGAAAATGTTGTATGAAGCAAATGTTTCCATCTGAATAAAAAAATTTCAAAAAACTCCGCTCTGTAGATTCTGAAAGCGTACAAAAAAAGTATTGAAAAATGGTTTGATTCGGTTATAACAGTGAAATTACACACTGTTGTGGAAACGGTACTCAAGTCGTAACAATTCCTCAAATAATGGTTCAAATGGTTTAGATTTTTCCCACGTTATTCAAATAAATATTCTTTCTACGTAAATACGAATTTTGGAATTTTCGGACAATTTTTATTGTTAACTTTTGCTTTTTACCAGGACGTATACTAGACAACTAAGCTTGCTCAGAGTCGTTTTTTCAATGATTTATCATTGCTTTCAAGATATTAAATAATACGTTTGAACCAAAATTTACAAATCAGTGATCCACCCAAAGCGTAGTCGCTACCCCGTCAAACTATAACCCACGCGACCTAGATTGTTTATTTTACATTATCAATCTTTTAAACTCCATGAATTCGTAGACCCTTTTTATGAAAAATATGACTTGAGTGTCCTGAAATGATGTAAATTTTTATTGAACATGATATTTCACTATACTTAGGATGCCCCTTATTCCTATATACGCCACGTCGCCACTGCTGGTTGGCCACGACCCCCGGGCCCAAATTTTCACTCCAACAGATTCACATTTTTTACTATACCCATCCACCTCATATATTACTAACATCATCCCTTTAAATTGATTAATCAAGCCAATGAAAGTTTTAGACAGTTATAATATTCCAGATTATAAAGGTGTATAGCAGCGATACACTCGAGAAATACACTTTGACCACTGGAAATACGCCACTGCTCTCCACGCCCCTGGATTAGGTACATTATTTCACCCACAGTATTATCACAATCCGCATCAAAACGAAATATTTGTGCAGTCCGCCACTGCTACCGATTTCTGTTCTGTGTTTCGAGAGCAAAATGGGTAACGAATAGAGGTGTATAGTTACTTGAAATTTTCGCGCCCTTCCGGAACGTTTCGTATAATGTTCTGGCGTCCGATGCGATATTGCTCAGAAATTTCCCTTCAATGCCTTCTTTATAGAATTTCGAAACGTGCACGATTTCGGGGCCCTAAAAATAAATCGTATTTTTGATTGCGTTTCACGTTGTACGTACAGTCAACGTTCCGGGACGTTTTTACAAAGAAATATTTTTAAAAATAAACATAAAACAATAGGTATAGCATATAGCATATTTTAAACCTGCCAATAACGCGCGTTTGTGTTCATTTTTAATTCGATTGCCCTATTCGTTTTTTCGTAAGACGATTTGGCAAACATTTCAACCGATGACAAACGTAGTACTGACAATTATATTTGTGTACTTAATGTTCTGTTTACCAACTATCCAAAAAGAAAACGACTCAGTAAAGGGACTTCAGCAGCCTATTTCTTTATAAACACATTTGTTGTTGTTGGGCAATGATAAAAAAACGTTCACTATTTTCTAATCAGCAATATTGAAAATTAATTACGTTTAAAATACTTGCACGATTTTCACATAGGTATACAAACAAATTACAAAAGTTCGTATGACCATTTTCAGTTCTCAGTCATTAACTTTTGGTGAGCTTTTTACACGCTGTGTACTAAAACTAGTTCGCTAGTTACGCCATTTTTGAACATATTTTAGTTTTCATTAGGTAGGTACACTTTTCTTTTTTTTAAAAAAAAAAAAAAACTAAAAATTCTTTATCGTCGACCTTTAAAATTTTAATTTACTTACCATTTGCTATAAATAATATTATGATTTTTAAACAATATTTTTGTTCAAGTGTACAATGTACATAGTGGCGTGTTTATGAAAAAGTATGCGGTATTCAATGTAGACACTAAACAATAATTCTTAGAGTTTTAAGTTTGATAATTTTTTAAATAATCAACTGTTTTTATGAATCATGTTAGTACGATGTTGAATATATATTGAATTAATCTATAGTTTTGCGTCTCTTCAGCCGTAAGTTGCCCCAATCGTTTAGGAATCTGCCAAATGCGAAACAAACTCAGCTGCATATTATGGCAATTTAATTATTTGGTCTATTTTAAGTATTTTTCAAAACATAAAACGATAAACGCAACAATATTAATTTTTCTCTTCAAAGAAAAGTTTGTTAAAAATATTGTAAAATGGCTAATTCATGTTATAATAGCTGTGTGCAATGACCTGGGCGTAACGTCAACCTACTTCACGTTTGTTTCAGTTGCGATTTGTAAATGTTTGGAAAATGCACGGTGTTCTAAAATTCGTAGAATGAAATACGAATAATATTACACACAGTGTGATTAATTATATTTAATTTATATTTAGCTGTTACAAAGGCACGGATCACGGTAAAATATGTGTATTCCACAAGGTCACTTCTAAAACATTTTTGTGATAATTAGATGGTACTAGGAGTAGGTGTTTATAATAAGTCATTTTGGGAAATATTTAATTAATACGTCGACAAAGATCTAAGAAAAAAAAAAAAATAAAAACTATTTGTGGATTTTATTTAAAATCATAAAAATGTGAATTTTTAAGCTAAGACAATAACAGAAAAAAAGAAGAACGTATCTTTTACCTACTAAAAGATGTTAAAAGTATAACATATTATAATATTATCCTGTCTAGAAATTTAATATTTAAAAACAAGTAATTTTAAAGTATTTTACACCGACCCATCAAATGTTGGCCTTTCAGTTTAGTGAATATTTTGTGTACTTTAAACTAGGTATGCACATAATATATGACGTATACTTGACTTGGAAAGTTAACCGTTACCCAATAACTTTTAAATTTACAAATATACACACGAGTATATAACAAGTAATTATGAGTGAAAACAATTTTTCTAAAAAATTCATTTAGAGTTTCCAACACAGTGCAGTCGAAACAATTTCCTATTAAGCACAATCAATAGAAAAAACGAATCGCCGTCGAAAGAAAATACCAAAGCCTAACAAAGTACCTACAGGCTTTATAAATGGAATGGTTTAAAAAAAGATCAATCGGATCTGTGTTGGATTCTTGGTGTACTACACCTGCAGGCTGAAAAGTTTAACAACAGTACATACTATTTGGATTCAAAAACATCTTTATGCGGGCACTGTGTTTTATAGTTTTTCAAACAAATAAAATTTTTTTTTGAATTTCGATCGCGACCAAACGAAAAACTATGGAACAGATTAGTCGAAATACAGGTCGAACGACAGCCGAAACTGCAGGACACAAACCGGTGTCAAAAACGGCAAGCGTATAAACGACTCTCTCGAGTTGACGGTTTTTGGACTTCCTCTACCCACCGATCATTATTCCGCAAAAAACGCTAATATTTTTCGAAAAACTACCCCAACAACAGAGTCCAGTCAGGTCGGCACTGTCACTGACAACGCGATTACGCGTTTTATTGTTAAATTAGTGTATAATTTTAACGGGCGCGCGATGGTCCGTCGCGCGCGTCCTCCCGAAATAACCGTCCCGATCTCGATATTGTTAACCATTAGTGTGGCCATTAAATCCACGTAGAGTCTAGATTTATTTTTAAACCCACGACCCAATTGTGTGTTTTAGCGACACCGCGTGGTCAAGTACGCACGTATACGCGTATAACGTGATAATAAAATATTATAAACTTAATTGCGCTTAACGCGGTTTCGCGGCACCTTTTTTGAGAAACGAAATATGTAGTACAGTGATGCGAAACGCTCGTGTACAAACGTAAAAACGTCCCGATATGGACCGCGATTGGTCTCGACGAGATAAACGCAGGGCAACCGTGGACGAAAAACGATTAAACGCGATTGTTTTCCGTGAAAAACACACAACTGACGATAAGCCTCGTCTCGATAACATCATCATTATTTTTGGCGCGGAAGAAAAGTACTTATTAAAATATCGACCGGGATAAAATCATTGTTTTTCAACGTGTAAAAACCATTTCATTCTCGACAAGTATTTTTTTGTTAGCAGAAAACGCGCAAAGTCCGTATAGTATGCGTATAAAATGCTGGAACGTAATCAATGGGCTGCCTAACCTAACCTGCAGTCACGCAGAGAAGGCCTCCGAATATTTCTAAAATTTTTTTTAACCTTAGGGCAAGTTAACAAATTTTTAAAAAACCTTTAAGTTAAATTAATTAAAAAATCCAAGGCGCCCGAGTTATTTTTCAAATTGATTTTCGAATCGACTGACGAAAAAAAAAAAATTAACTCGTTTAAAAAAAATGCTCATATTTTTCGTTCACACGGTTTTGTGTGACGTTTTATCCGCTTCCGAAATTTCTTTTCCGAATCTTTCACAAAAACCGTCTTCTTTGCGGTATTCTTTCCAAAGGGAAATATTACAGATATTTACTCTCAACACGTCGAAATTAACACGTCGAGTTAAAAAAAGTCAAAAAAAGAAATGGCGAACGACGCGATTAACTCGGTTGAAATCGACCGACATTTTTTTAATTTAGCTGTTTAGCTTTGCGCATCGCGTTGAAACGATTTTGCTCTACACAAGGGCGCGGTTGATATAAGCCTATTAAGCCGCCCCATCACACCGTTCCGTCTGCCCGATTTCAAAGTGCGACCCGCTTGTCTGCACTTCTCTGTATACGGGGGTTGTAAACGACATCGTCCGCAGCGATCCCCACGCGCGCGCGCCACGCAAACCGGTGTCCCCGAATCGGTGTCACTGCAGGAGTGGTTTTTTAATTATTTTTTTTCAACAATCGTTGTACGAAAAACGCGGAACGCGGCGGTATTCCACGGGCATACTGTCGTCGAGTATGGCGTACAGACGAATCGATTTGTCCTAATCGATCGCGCGGACTACAGCTCTACTACGACCTTAAGCAGATCCGACTGTTGGTCGAGATTGACGGGCGCTTCCAGCGGGCTGCCGTTCGCCCAGTTCGGACAGCAACACGACATACTGCCGCCGCCGCGTTGTGCTATACAATGATTTCACCAGATCGCCGTCTTCTTCGTCATCGCGCGATCGTGTCTCGACTTTTCCGGTTGTTTTTGTTTTCCCGGCACTTTTCTCTCGACGAAAACGAACGATCGCGCACTGTATAGTACGCGTTTACCGCGAGGCGGTGCGACGGCGACTGCCAAGAAAACCGACCGACCGATCGGGGGCGCCGAGAGTGCCGACCGTGGACAGCGCGAAATATTATTTTTAAACTCGGCCCGGTGACCGAGGGGAAACGCTCCTTCGAGGTGTCCTAACCGGCGCGTCCGAATGA
>CM029357.1:27848468-27889447 GCA_017140985.1 Hormaphis cornu
GTACGATAGTACGTACGTATTTGAATCATAAGTAACTGATATTTTAGATTCTGAGCGTTAGCGAAGAATGTATTGGTTTTACAATGATGTTTTTTTTTTCTGTGACCAAAAGTTCTTGTAGGAAACCTGCACTAATTTTAACGCATGATACCATAAAAGAAAGATAATGGATCCGAGATGGTATTTTATTTGAAGCGTTTTTTACCACGACGTATACTAGACAACTTAGCCATAGTAAAGGAAATAAAGGGAAAAGATTGGAATGGGCAAGTGACGTGTGGAGGAAACCTGATGCTATGATAAAGACGGTTCTACAAGTGAATCTAAGAGGGAAAAGACCCCTAGAAAGACCCCGAATGCGATGGGAGGATTGTGTCAAAAAGGATGTTGCAGAATTCTTCCCGGATGAAGATTGGCATATGTTGGCGCCAAATCGTGAAGGTAGTTACAAGCAAACAATTACGAAACATATTTGTATATATACAATCCTTGCTTCGCTCAGAATTTAAAAAAAAAATACTATGCTCTTTGTCAAATCCGCGATCAATACGAATCGAACGACACCTTATTTGTTTGAATCCATCAAACCGTTTAAACTTGAGAGCCGAAAGCGTGCCAAAAAACAGACAGTCTCGACAGTCGGGTAAAATTATTTCCCGTAAACCACAGGTTAGGAAAGATTGGACTCTAAGCACAAGATACAATAATATTGTCGCCTAACCGTCAAAAACAAATTTATCAAATAAAATATGTAGATTATAGGTACACATTCAAAACGAGGCCTGACACAGAAAGGTAATTAGCGTGCGCGATTGCAGAAATCGGTTAAATTAGATATTTACTTATACTTACTTGCACGCACATGTCATCAATTTCGATGAATTATAAAATTTAGACGACTGAAAATATCTTTTTTAGGAAAAACACTCACGCCTTGTCAACTAATCGGATTTTGAAAAAAAAATTTTTATTTGAAAGAATAGAACTTCCTGCAGGGCGGATTGAAGCCCGAATACTAATTTAATTTTAAATTTTGCTTGAAAAATACATTTAAAAACTACCAGATTTCGGAACTATTCAAATGCATTTTTTTAGCTATTTTAATTAGAATTTTGAAAATCGGGCTTCAACCCTGCACAAAGTTCTCTTTTTTCAAACAAAAAAACAATTTTCAAAATCCGTCTATTTTTCAGGGCATGAGAGTTTTTCCAGCGAGACGTGTTTTTGTACTTAAAACGCACCGGCACCGACACCCTTAACGTAAATCAATAAACAAAAACAAAATATAATTACATAAAAAACGTTTTTTTTCATCCCAATAAAAAGTTGTTTTCGCTTAAAAATTCATTTTGGAAGTCTGTGTAAATATTTTGTTTGTAATATTTTAACTACAAACGTAATGAATGTTCAAAGAATGAAAAGCATCATAATGACTATCAATTTTTTATTCGTTCAACAAAAAAAAACAAAACACAATTTACATTATATCATTTAACAAAAAACATAAAGAATATAGTTATAACGTTTTATAACTGAAAACTTAAATAGATAACGTTAAGACAACGTTGGTTTTTAATTTTATTTTAAGCCCTAAAATGGTCACTGTTTATTTTATAAAACTATATTGAGTGTTATACACGAATAATTTAAAAACTAAATAAATAGAGAAAATAATTAAAGATAGTTTGAAAAGTAAAGAAGCGTCTTCTGCAGTCACGTAACAAGCCATACAAGCACAGTGTGCAATAAACATTTAATTTTTGTACACAATTTCTATACTTTTGTACAAAACATCACCGATTGAGCATATTGTTCGATTTTAACGGCAAAACTATAGAAC
Organism: Hormaphis cornu; assembly: GCA_017140985.1. Taxonomy (NCBI): domain Eukaryota; kingdom Metazoa; phylum Arthropoda; class Insecta; order Hemiptera; family Hormaphididae; genus Hormaphis; species Hormaphis cornu. Next base: position 27,850,309 of record CM029357.1, read on the forward strand.
GGTTTGATGAAAAATAATAACAAGCGAATACACATAGCAATGTTAAAGAAAAATATAAATTTCGATATTTGGCTGGGATTTGAGAGGACCAATAAATGTTGGCAAGCTGTTTAGGTTAAAAAAAAAAAAAAAAAAAAGTTAATTTGTTTGATATTATGTTTCGGAGTAAAAAAATAGACTTTATTTTAAGATTAAAACGGTGCAAGCGTTCAGACTTCAGGTGTCCACGTTTTATCGTTAACGTTCTGATAAACGAGCGGACGGTTAATTGAATTGTACAAGTACAATATAGTAGTTATCGTAAACTGTTAAGTCTCCGTAATGTCTGCCGTTATTTGGCAAAAGTTTGACACTTAACCACGCATTATTCGTTACGTATTATATGTGTTGCCTGTAATCAGAAAGTAAAATAAAAATCGCATTTAAATTTGTTTATAATATTATAAATATTATGCTTTCTATTTAAATTATTAAATCGCCCGATTGGGTGAACGACCTCTTCGTTTTGAGTTATGAAATATTCGATATTTTTGTGCTTATCGCAGTTATTGCATCACGATTAAATTATCAATAAGAATAACTTTTCGTTAAAATCCTATACTTGTACTAGTTTTAAACTTTTAACGCGAATGCACATTCCGTTTTTAAGAATTTTACATTATATTCAAGGATCTTCGTCGTTTGTGGATTTTATGATACAACCAAGTTTTTATTTTTCCGATTTACGTTCTGAAAATGGTTCTAAGCTCGTGATTATACAAAGTAAGGTCACGTAGTAGACACACGGGAGCGTTTAATCATAATAGTATAAATATATTTCGAGTCGTGCCAATATATTTTATTTTTAAAATCATCATTTTGTATATTTCTTTGATTATGATTTTTTTTTTTTTTGGTAGGTTTAGAGCCAACACTGATAAATTGAATTAAAGACAAGAACATACGCATTGTTTTTACTAGCAATAATTTTGTAAATTAGTTTTAATAATTATATACTGATATTATTCGTTTTGACGTAACGCACCTGCAAAAAGGTTCCTGCAATCATTTAAAAAGTTAATTGAATTTTATCTTATCAATTTAACACTAGTTAACTTATTTTTTTTAAAACCAAACAGTTTTACTAGTTTAAAATTTCATCATTTTATTTCAATTATTTTACATTCGTTTGTTTCTTACGTGCGCCAACTTTACATTACGTAACTTATTGTTTTACATTTACAGGTTCGATCCAAAACCCATCAATAATTTGAAAAAAAAGTGTCCATCGAAATCGAGTTAGGCAGTACTTAAATATGGACGGTTGAAAGACAAAACGCTTATATTATGCCGTTGTGACATGAAGAGTGGTTAGAATAAGCAGTAAACATTTAATTTTTTAAAGAAGAATAAAAATAAGCTTTTTTAACTGGGTTGAATTTAACGGTGTTTTTTTACTACTATTAGCTTCAAACGTTACGAGTTGAACGATTTTTTCGTAAATGAAAACACTATTGGTAAATTGACTCGAGTCATAAAAGTTTATGTTTTTTTAAATAGGGAAGAGTGAAGTAGATTGAGGGCCGCACGCTGAAACACCGTTTTAAATTCTCACACGAAAATGGTTTATAAAATGTTGTTGTGAATTTTGATGAATAGACTATAGAGATTTATATAGTCTTCATGGTCACGATGTTCAAAACAAATTTGCAGTTGATTGATAATACCAGCCATACAATATATAACACGACAGTTATAATTAATGACAATGTGTTTGGCGGTGTGTTTTTGTCATTTTTGGGTCATAGACCTTTTTTCTCTTTAATTCAAAGTCATACTGAAAAACGTTATTATTTTATTTTTATTGTTTATATCAAACGCCACATTTTAATAGTACCATTTGAACATACCATTTGTAGGTGTTTTTATAGCGTTACCCATGTATTTTGAATCTTAATTTCCAAATGAACATTCGGGGTACAATAATGCGGGGCTCATTGAGACGTATATAGTTATAGTATATTTTAAACACGTTTGGCAATTATCGTTCTTAAATCATAATTAAATAATTAAATTTGTCTATTTACAATAGGTATTTAGAATACAAATTATTATAGTTGTTTTATTTCATGGTTTTTGTTTTTATCCGTTGATAAATTTCAAAATTGACCATGTTAAAACTTGGCGTTAAAATAAAGATGGTATTACAAAGTTTTGATCAAACAATTATGGTTTTATATAATCAACACACGATTTAAATGCGCGTACAGTTGAAGTTACAACTCAAATGACAAAAATGTATTAATAATTTTTAGTAAGTTTGACACGTGTTTCACTGTGCTCCTGTCACTGTCCACCACTGTGTACTGGGAATGGGGGACAGAGTGAGAGAAAATGTAAATTAGAATACATTTTAATTACGTTAAATTATTTTTAAATTCCGAACGAGGAATATATTGTTTTTACAGTGATGTTTTTTTTTATTTTGTCAACAACTTTTCGTATAAAAAGAATGCTCCGATTTTCAAAGTCAGTAACTTTTAAAAAAGGTTTATGGACTCTGATAGTACTATGATTGAGGATTTTTTCAAATATTGCTTACTTTTTGACATTCACCCCAAAGACAAAAAAACAAAACAAAATTCGAGAACTTTACGGTTAAAAATTAAAAATTTTCAGATTTGTAATGACGTTTTCGGGTAGAAGGAGTGCTCCAATCCGTTACGTTGAACACCGCATAAAAGTTGGACATTTGGCTTTAAATTTAATTTTATTTGAACCTTTTTTTTTATTATTTATATCATTTTCTTCGTTGACCGAAAACCGAACGTAAGTACCGAAAACAACAAAATTGATGAAATCGCCAAATCCGGCGTCAGAACGGCCGATACCTATTGAACTGTCGTTTTAAAAAATTGTTTTATGTCGTTTTCATACTTCTGTGTACTTAATAAGTTTAAAACGTTATAAAAGATCGAAAAAAGTTTTTGCTAGTTATAATCTTTTTTTATATAATATAGTTACACTATTTTTTTTTTTTTTTTTTACGTTTATACTATGTACGATAGGAGTGATTCGCGGTCGTCTTAATTTTCACCCAGGACTTATTAGATTAGATAGCTTGCTCAGAATGGTTTTTTTCCGAATTAAATAATTGATCATTGCTTTCACACATCAAATATTACGGATAAACTGCAACGTTAAAACCATTGACCCACTCAAAGTGTAGTCGCTATACTGCACCTTTACAGTAGTAACGTTCTCTTTTTTTGGTTTGGAACAAACATTAATTTTACGATTTCTTCTATTTAAATTTTTTCTGTGATAAAGTTTGATGTGAAGAAAATTGCGTCGACTTGCACCAATCTCTGTTCCGTTCTTAAAAATTTTAAGTTCGGTTATTATATCTAATACTAAATACATTGTAGACTGTGCACCCGTGGTGGTTGCAATGTACGACGTGATTTGATCTACGTGAATAGGTACTATTTTATTGTTCTTTGTTTACGCCTAAAAGTGGTGAACCAATCTCAATAGTCGTGGTTTTATAATATTGCACAGTAACAAACAAGTAAGTATATATTATCGATTGATACACCTAATTCTAATCAAAGTTGAACAAAACAGTAATTAACATTTAACAATGAACAATCATTTTTCAAACACCACGATCGCGATTGCCTAATAATTTCCAGTTATTTCAACAATGTTTTCATCCACTCAAACCGAAGCGACGAGGCTCACCAAATGTTACAAGCTATTTTGGTCTAAGGACCAAAATATTTATGTAATAATTTTTCGGTACATATTTTAATCGTTTGTTTAACATGCACGCTGCATGTGCTGGATACTCGCGGTGAGATAAAAAATTTTTTTACGGTGCCCGAAACCCGTTCGAAAGTCATCTTATTCACTCGTATTATTGTTGGTTTTAAATTTCACCCAGCCAATAAATCATCAACACATTTTTGGAGGACATTCAATTAAACGAGGGCATTTTTAAATTACATTTGGCACCGGCTTTATTATTACTGTACCGAATCTTATTGATCAGTGCGATATTTGTTCACTTCCCAAGAACGTGTTTTGTTTTTCTTAATCATTTATACGTTAAGTCAACAAGGCTTATTATATCAGAATACCAAATTTTATGTGTACGTATATTTTGTTCTGTACGTAGTATTATAATCGACTTAAATCCTTCATCTCTTCAAATCAGTGGCATCAACAATTTTAAATTGGGCACAAATAGTTTTCATCACCCGAAAGATTTGTTTAAAAACAGTGTTGGAAAAAAAAAGATCGACACGTCTCACTCGGATTATATTTTTATTCATTAATAAATGAAAAAACAATTTAATTTTGTAATTAGCACCTCCGGACTTTGGATTCTTTTGTTTCAAGGCACTTTTGTATAAATACCTTCATCGCCAATGCTAAAAACTAAGTAAAATAATGTATTAAAAAAAAAAAAAAAAAAAAAGAAAAACAAAATATTACGTAAAAGTTTTACGCCTCATCTATAGGTGGCATCCCAGTCATCTATAATATGTTGATTAGTGGATACATCTGCTTCTGTGCTCAACGCAAAATTATTCAAAATCAAACACTCGATTTGTAATTTACATAGTCATTTATATTTTTGAGGTAGTTTTGTCAATGACTACCAATAGTACCATGAATACATACTATGGTAGGTAAGAAATCAACCATTGGGGAAGCCAGTAAGACAATGGAAAATCTAAATTTGGAAGGTCAAAATGAAAAATTCATAAATTGAAAAAGCGATTTTCGGAAAATGAAAAATTGCTGTAGGTAATGTCAAGAGCTTGTATTTTGTCCAGCCATTCTTGTTTGTTATCGCTTCCGATAAGTTAGGTTAGTAGATGGAGTAGTATTTGCTTTACATTTAGTTATATTGGCTGATTAAAGTTATTTAATAATACATTTCCAAATTTTGATTTACCAAATTTTGATTTTACAAACTATGTCTATGGACTCCGGCAAGTTTATTACATGGTATTACGCGTTGACAAAATAATCGATACCTAGTGTAAACGATTTAAATTTTGATCAAAATTACTTATCGAATTTCGAATGATTATATGCAAATAGTGTAAACTACAAACATCTATCTTGGTGTTCATAACAATTCGGATATATAATATATCATATATTCCTAATTACCACAGCACTAATTTTATTCCCATATTTTGCTGCAAATAATAATATAAACAATCACCATTTATTATTTAATTTTTTTTTTTTTTAGATTATCTTAAAATATTTATCTTGATAATATTTACATATTTTTTTATCTTACTTCCATAAATATTGAATTACGTATTCATTTTATAACTCGGATAGCAAATCGTGTTATCTAGATAAATATTTTCATCAACATCCATAGTATTTTTTAAAATTTTACAAATCCATACGACGTGTGCAAATTTCAAGTCGCTTAACGCGTTTTTAAAAATTGTTTGTTTTTGAAACATAACTTAACTTAGAACTTGGAAAATAATTTAATTGAAGTAACATTTCGGTCCACTAAATTATTATTTTTTTTTTTTGGGGGGGGATTATATGTCTAGATTGAAGCAATTCTAAAAAAATATCATAGATGAAAAAAAACCTCATTGTGAAACTAGTGGAATCTCGTTAGAGCAGCGACTACGCACTTTGGACTATGCCACAGACCCACAGCTTTGGGTGAGACATTGGTTTGATGGTTATATGAAATATGAACGTAATGGATTGCTTATGTAATAATAGTTTTCAACAAAATTTAATTAATCATCAACAAAATAAAACAAAATAAACTTGTGGGACAGTACTACTTTTAAATTTTATATTATGTATGTATATGAAACCACGAATAATTGAATATTATATAATATTTTTCAGAGAGTTAAATAGTTAATATAATTTTTTTTTTTTTTGCTATAAAAATTGAAAAAAATACAGTATAACAAAAATTATCTAGAAAATAAATGTTTGACAATGCTCCAAGAACCTTGTCATGACGTTAAAATAAGTAGAAATATATTAGAAACGTAATTAAAGTTATGTCCTTGACGTGATCACACCGTTAATGAAGTAGGTAAATTTAAATCGTCATAAAAGTTTAAAAAAAAAGTTCGAGCTAAATACAGATCTATAAAATTGTTGAGTATTTGGCCACTGAGGATTGTAATTGTTGTTATTAACCCATAGTCTATAGATTTTATACAAGCATAAGCCCACCCCAAGCTGTAACCTACTCCAAAGCGAAGTTGCTACGAACTCCAGCTAACTGCTATACTCTAATTTTATCAATTTTTTCAAATATGTGAAAATTTCTGAAATGCCGTAACATTTAATCAAAAAACTAATGAATCGTTATTTAATTGATATTGGTAGATTAGAATGTTGAAAAATATGAAAAGTAAATGTTTGAGAAAAAATTAGTTAAAAACTAGCTACTTTAAACCAATCTCCTAGTAATTGTATCGCGTGACGAGTTCTCAATTTGTTCGTGGTACAATGAATTTAAAAACTTTATTTTATCATCGAAAATAATGATTTTTGTAAATTAAATTAAATTCGGAACGAATCCTGATGAAAATATTCATTATAAATTAATGTTACGGCGTTGTAATGCAAACTAAAAGACATATCGTTGCCAACATGAAACGCCTTGTATGGACATTTAGGTACATCCAAGATCAAAAAATATGAAATTGGAAAGTGTGTATGTATGTACAAGATAGTATTTTGTAAAAAGAAGTGCGGCGATTTTATAAGGATTAAAGTCAAATACAAATAAGTAGTATTTGGACATATCACGTGGATAATAAACAAGTTCCAACCGATATTTAATATAATAAGTGTTCATGAAAAACTAAATTTATGAAAAACAATAGTCATACGATAAAAAATAAAATAACAGTAGATTTTTTTTTTATAGGGCATTGTTCACTTTTATTTTAATTTTCTAATATAAAAATTAATAATTTGCTTTTAATTTTTATCATAGACCATACAGGTATACTGATATCCATATATTCTACCAATGATAAATCATTGCTTTCAGAAAAACGATTCTGAACGAGCCCAGAGACCTAATTCGTTCTGAAAAAAAAAAAACAAATGTACCCCGAAAAATATTAACTCTATTAATGTACTATTAATTTATAATGTATGAAAACAACATATTATATCTGAGAAACGAACCACGCAAAAACTATAGCAGTTGCTTGATAGGTAACGCTTTTAAACATAAATAAGGTGTTATTAATTTTTGTATTCAAATGTTAATTAAAGCAAACACTGATTGTTCTATTATGAGTAGTTGTTATTCGTTGCTAAAAACAACTAAGTGACTAACTCCAAAGCGTAGTGGCTACTACAAATAACTTATCACCTGACCTATAATTTACTCTCTTTCCTTTTCTTTCCCTCCTTTCGTACTATTTATAATGTAAATTTAAACACTTAAAGGAAAAATGTGACTAATATTTGCTGAAATCTGTAGAAGAACTTAAATTATCGATCACTTTATTAGGTATTAGAAAATATCATTACATGTATTCAGTATTGGAATAAAGGTGAATTTCATTATTTGAGTACGAAATCATTTAAGATAGGTTACATTATTTTGTTTCATGTGACGAATTCAGCATAAAACAAATTACACACGGCCAATGTCAAATCACGTAAGTATTTTATACCTCATACCTACTCTTACTGTTTGAGTGTTTTAATATTGTATACTATTTATGAATTTATACTTTTTTAGGTACTCGTGGGAATGGCAGCGGATCGCCCAAGACTCGCAGAAGAATTTTGCACAATGTAAGAGATTGCATAAAATACGGATGATATGAATAGTTTTCAAATAAAGTCTACTTTGCCTAATACATGGTTAAATATTATACTTACAATTATTGTTTACTCAATACGACGTATTAGACACCAGGGATACCAAAAGATTTGAATGTGGAGTTACACACAATATAAAATGAAAAAAGATGACGTTTGTTTAAAAAAAAAATATAGAAAACTTATTGATTCAAAAAGAAAAAACAAAATAATTGGTAGAATCGTTTTCCAGATCTCAAAAATGGTTTGTCCGCGATCGTCAGACCATCATTGGAGGAGTCAAGAAATACCTAGTTTTTAAAACTATGATAAGATCCTTCGAATGTAATGTTCGTGGTGTGGATGAGTAACGTAACCGCGTAAAAACGTTAGGCGACCAACCGGTTAAAAGTATAACCGTCCAGTTTTAATTTGAAACGATATCCGGTTGAACATGTTATTTTATTTGTCGAAAATTAAAACATTCGTGGATTTTACTATTTATATACTAGCTTTGTACGAAACTACATTATAAAATGATTATAATAATAACTGTCAACCCACTAATATGTTAAATAGTCCACGGCTAGTTAAGATATGTGGTATGATTACGTGTTATTACGTCATAATAAAAAATATATATTTTAGAATGCTTTTAATACGACTAATTGTTGTAAACGCATTATAGAGTTAATAAGCACGAAACAATCAAAAACATGTTATGTAACTTGGCTTAAAATTATTTTCTCATAATTCAACTGGTTACTACAAGGTACCTAGGTAACCCGTGTAGGTTTTGTTTAATCGTATTGTTCTGTTTTTCTTTAAACTTGCATCGCGAACCGACGCTGACAATTCGAGTTAAAAAGCTAAACGCTGTTTTCACCAGACGATTTTGCAAATATAATTAAGTTTTCATAGCTGTTTTACGACGGGCCGTTTAAAATCGATCAAATTGATCGCGGTGATTTCGATATTTCGATTTATTTCATTCCTTTGAAAATATGTTCAAAAACCATCCGGTAAAACCACGATAAGACCACGATATTATTAGTATGGCGAGTTCAAAATGAAAATCGGATAAGTGTACGATCGTATTTATTTACAGAGATTTGAGAGCTGAGATTCACATCATAAAAATGTATAGTGCAATAATGACCCTTTTACGGCGGTTTTCTCAGCCCAATGATCAGAATAATAATTTTCCCGTTTTTTCGCGGTGCTTTCGATACGACCATTTTCGTTAAACTATGGTATATCTCTTTATCCTCCCCGCAGCTGAAAACGAAACCATTTAAAAAAAAAAAAAATGACATTCAAAACCGCTGTCTACAAATTAATGGATTTCATAAGTCATAATTATACACAAACGTTTCTCATATTATTATGTCTTTTGTTGTGCAACCTTAGTCCTTGACTTTGACCCATAATACTATATGGTCACCAACACGGCTGTAGCGATTACGTCTACTGTGATGATCGTCTTCCTGTAAACAAAAAAATCGCTGTTGGTTTCGCCTACGTTGTAATAATTATGGACGCACTTACGAAACGCTACGATAACAATTTGCGAATACGTTTTGTGCAGACCTTTATCGTACAATCGCATACTTAACGGTGTTTGACCAAGAGTTCTTTACTTCAGTTTATGCAGGTATGTATGTGTGTACAGTTGAAAAACTCGTTTTCGGTTCGAATTTTGCTAAAAAACATCATACACAAACATTGTACACGTTCGACGTTACTGATTGATAATTATTGTACCGATTTCAAACTGGTCGGTTACCAACTTAACTTACACCGAACTGGATATTTTTTATGGTATTTGAATTTTGATAGCTAGTCGATGAAATAAAAAATCAATAACATTTTCCGACACGACGTGAAATCGGTACGTAGGTGTATCCGATGAGTTCTTTTCTTCTTTTTTTTTATACTACTGAACTACTACAGCCGTCACGAAGTGTACAGTGTACCTCAAAAGTATATAATACAAACTTTGACTTTATTTTCACAAGCTACGAGACAGTCAGAATCGAAAAAAATGTAATTTTTTTAAAGAGAAAATCTATGACACGTTTCACAATACCAAATTGACGGCGGTGTTGTCTTAATGATATCAATGAATTTCGATAGGGTGAAAACCAATATTTTATAACTATTTTAAAACCACATAATTCGGTTATAATCTGTATATAAAATTGACGATCAAAAATATTATCGTACCATGTGAATGACGGTGTAGGTTATTGTACAATTATAAGTTTTGTTGGTAAAAATGTTTCGTGTGCTGTTTTTATATCTCGCGCAGTATCGCTTTCACATATTTGTGGCATCTTTGTAACCTATATATATATATATACTCAATCGTTTCACATGATCAAAACATGTTTTTAGATATTATTTTAAATATACGTTTATTTGTCAGTTTTTATAAGTATTGTTTTATAAAAAAAATCTCAGTCGGGGAAAACAATAATATACGGTTGGGCGAAAACTATTGGAGTTTGATGATGTAAGAGATCGATTTCGATTGCGTTCGGATTACCTACTTACAAAAAAATATCGTCTTTCCCGAAAACTTAGGAGAGGCGACATGTTTTCCCCCAAAATTAATGTCATGCGTTTCCAACAATCAAATTTTATTTACCCGAAACAATTCTTTTTTTTTTTTTCAACCAGCCGTTGCCCGCAGCAAGTGTATGTACATGTAACGTGAAGTTGATTCATTGGTTTTTTTTCTTCGATTACTGCATCGAGTCATTCCGTGTCCTTTCACCCTGAAAACAAAAATCGTTTTAAAAGCCACACGCGCTCCAACGAGAACAGTCGCACGCGGTTTCACCTTCGGCAGAAGAACGGCGGTTCGCGAAATATTCGTAACGCGTTCCGCTGGTATTTCCGTAAATTCTGCGCTTACGACTCGGAAGCAAGCTGTTCTACGAGCGATCCCGCGGGTTATCCTATACATTACAATTATTATTATTATTATAATCTTGCGGTTGTCGGCGATGTCCTCGCCAAAACCGAACACATTCAAAACGCTGTTCCGGTGCCGTTTATCGGTCCGAACACGACGAACAAAAATTTATACATTTTTTCATTTTTTACGCTTGACCTCTAAAAGTATCATTCCTAAAACTCATCGGAAACACCCGATTTTTAATGTCCGCAACATTAAAAATCGCAGCATTATTGAAGAAGCTATCGTAATCACATAGTTGGAAAAAAATAAAATAATATAAGCGAGTAAAAATAAAAAAATATGTCGCGTGGGTAGACGACGCTTTGGGTGGGTCACTATATTTTAGGAGTCGTGGTTTAAACGCATCAGTTTGTACCTATCTAAAAGCAGCGATAAATCGTTGCCTTCGAAAATACGATTCTTCTGACGCGAGCTCCGTTGTCTAGTATACATCGTGGTAAAAACAAATTTTACAATAACAACTTTTATCGAATCTTTCCTATTTTAGTATAATGTAAAAGTTTCAGCTTGGTCCGATCTGTATTTTGGACGTTACGATCAAACGAGTCTAAATCAATGTGTAAAAAACACGTTTCCCGTAGTTATTCGTTCCCCCCATAAGAAATACACGGCCACCCGGAATGACGAGTTTTTTTTTAAAGTTTCGAGACTTAAACATAAAAACTAGTGATTTTATGGAACAACAACTGCGTAAAATTCAAAAGTTTCATAACTCTCTTAAAAGTGATCAAAATCGAAGGAAATTAAGCAGTAAACCCGTTAAACCTTTCTAAATGACATTTATAAATTTCAATTTAAACGGAGCGATTTCTAATATTTCAAATAAAATAACGTTTCGGATCAATTGCCTATCTTTTGAGGTATCATCCGTTAAAATCGGAGTTTTTTTTCTACTTAAAATTGTGGTCACAAAAAAACAAAAATAAAATCTAAATCGACGTGTAAAAAACACGATCGCCGTAATTATTTACCCCTCGAAATAACAAAAACTTTAAAGTTCCATAACTCCTTCAAAGATAATTGAAATATATTGAAATTTTAGCGGTACACTAATAAAACTCTTCTTAATGACATATATAAATTTCAAGTCGAACGGAGCAATTTCGAAGATTGGGCCTTTTTTGTTTTTTCCTCAGAACTTAAAAAATAATCAAAATTTCAAAAAACGCTTCAAACAACAATTATCTATCTTTTAAGGTATCATGCGTCAAAAGCGGAGCAGTTTTTCTTCTAGAATTTTGACCACATAAAAAAAAAACTAAAAATGGTGTATTATACCTAGCAAAAACTTTTTTCTATCTTTTATAACGTATTAAATTCATTTAGTAAATAAAAGGTTGAAAATGACAAAGAATATTTTTTAGGCCGATAGTTAATAGATTCTGACGCCGGATTGGACGATTTCGCTATTTACGTCGTTTTCGGCACACAGCTCAGAAAATAATCAAAATATCAAAAAACGTTTTATATAAAATAAAATTTGAATCTTAAATTTCAACTTTCATGTAGTATTTAACGTAACGATTAGAGTACTTTTTCTACCCAAAAACGTCAGTACAAAAATGTCAGTACTAAAAATTTCAAATTTTTTGCCGTAAAATTCTCGTTTATGTTTTTTGGAGTATACTCTAAAAGTAAGAAAAATTTCTTCAAAAAAAGCTTCAACCACTGGAGTCCGTAACCCTTTTAGAAAAGTTACTGACTTTTTAAATAGGAGCTTCCTTTCTACATAAAAAGTTGTTGACAGATAAAAAAAAAAAAAAAAAACATTTTTGTTAGAACAATACATTCCTCGCTCGTTGCTCCTCAAATTCTAAAAAAATATATATAAATAAAAACCCACATCACGTTATAATACCAATATTATATTCTTTACTACACGCAAAATATAAAATCTAGAAGTTTTAATCGTACAAATATTTTTTCTGATAATTCTTATCCATTTGAAAGATTCAAAGGTCCAAAATGCCAAAAAAGTTTTATCTTTTCGACTAAACAGTATATATATTTTTTCGTTTTCCGTATACTAAAATTTTAATGTTTTGTACCAAGATGATTTATTCTACACGTACCCACGTGTAAATTACACAAGTTTATGTTTAAATTGAAATGTTTTAAATTTTTGATTTATTGAAAAAGTAGTGCCAAAACGTGATGAAACCGACGTAATCATTATGATTTTGTTGGAACAAAATATAATGCACCACATGAATATCCTTACAAGTGTACTAAAACCATGTACTTATTCGTCCCACATTATAGATGATAGTAATATTTTTTTTTTTTTTTGTTATTGTTTTACCAGAAATATCATAACTTATATTAAGATAACTGAAATGCACTCTTTATTTCAGAAACTTCTGAGTTTTTCTGTACTAAAAGTTCAATTTCTCTCACGAAAAAAATGGTTTATTGATTTTCGATCGTTTTTTTTTATTTTTATCTACTACAATACTTTCTTCACGTTTTGCCGTACAAGCGAATTTTCATAATAAAAATCGGGGATCAATCTAGATCACGCGGGTAGTTTGACGGAGTGGTGACTACGCTTTGGGTGAGTCGCTGGTTTGGATGTTGTGGTTCAAACGTACTATTTAATATCCGAAAGAAATGATCATCGCCTTCAAAAACACGATTCTGACCGGGTTTATTTGTTTACGTCCTGGTAAATTTTTCGAGAATTTCAAATGTCTATATTTAGCTCAAGAATTTTTAAAATCTTTTATCAAATATCTTTCTTGCTTATTTTAATAGTATGTAAAGTGTCCGCTAGTCCCGATCATTATTTTAGAAATAATGGCCAAACGACTAAATCGATATGTCAAAAACACGTTTGTCGTAACTATAATGTTTCCCCATAGTTTCTGCTCAGTTTCATGACCGTAACTTTTTTTTAACCGATAATTTGGAAAGACGTTAAGCGCAACGTACCAAGGATATAAGTTTGGCTTTCAGAAAATGTTTTGACCATTAAGATCGGAACAATGCATCTCAAGGCACTATGCATGTTGCAGACTAAAAAAAAAATTTAAAAAAACACATTTTTATATACATATTGGTAAAACCAATAGCTTCCTCGCCAACGCTCAGAAACTAAAATTGTTGCTTTCTTTATCATTTATACGTGCGGTTAAGTTTGTTTCGTTTATTATGTCCTAATTTGAAAGTGCATGATATTTCATCAGAAGTTATTTCTACTTGACGAAAATCCCGTAACGTCGTCAGATCAATACACAACAAGTAAAACTGTGATATTCGTTTCTGTTTGACCTCATACTCGAAGCCATGTTGAGCGAGAGGTCAAGTATAGGTACTGTCACTGACAATCGACTGAAGTGCGTATTAAATAGACGCGTGTTTTTTTTTTTTTTTCAACTCAATTACTATCGCTTAAACATTTACAGATTAGGAAATCGTTTTATTGTTAAGTAGGTAAGTGTTTGCATATTGTGTTCAATTAAAAAAAAAAAAAATGAAATTGTTTGCTTGGCCAAATAATGTAATTGATCCGTCAAAACAAAACAAAAATGTTATCAATACGTTTGAATCAGAATATACGAGAAGAACTTCTAAATCGGAATGAAGATGACATTAAAAAAAAAAAAATCAAAACGACTCGTCATTGGCCTTACGGGCACCTGCCGTGCTGTTGACCAATGTTTCGCCGAATGAATTTCATATTGTTGTACACAGGGTGACGAACGACGGGGTTTTAATAGCTGGTAAAATGCGCGGAAAAAAAAATGTAAAAATTTTATCCTCTCTCTAACGTCACTCCACTCTTCAGATTTATATTCTCTATCAGTTTTTCCAATATTTGTCTACTAGTAAACTGTAAATAATAAAATAAAAATAGCACGCTCTCGCAATATTGGTATCCCGATGTATGATATAATGTGTTAATTGGTCAATACTATGCAAAAAAAAAAAAAAAAATGCATTAGATAAATGTTTAACCCGTCGTTAGTGACGTTAAATTTGTTACATTTCGCTCACATATTAAAACAAATTAGTTTTTTTTATACAAAAAATCAAAACTAAAATGGTACTAAAAAGGACACAAATAGATTGAAATGCGATGAACGCGTTTCCTATATTATATTGCCCATATTGCAGACGTAGCGATTCCGCGAAACGGATGCACTACAAAATTCTGCATTGTCACTCCGGGACAAAATAAAAATTTTTGAATTATTTTAAAACGTTTCATTTGTTCCGTAATATTATTTTGGTTAAAAAAGCATATTATCAATTTTGACGCGATAAAATAACATTTGAATCTGTGGTTACAAAAATGGAAATTGTGTGAGCGAACAAAAATTAATTTAAATTGTATTATTTGTAGAAATAAAAGAAAAGGAAAAAAAAAATGAAAAATATACGCAAGGTGCAGTTTTGGGGAGCAGACACGTGTAACTTTAATTAACATTCAACGCTGAATGAGCAAAAAAAAAACAAATATCCATAAGGTTTGGAGGAACAAACCAACAGGAACGTATATAAATGATTTACGTTCGCTGAAGTATTTAAATTATTACTTATCGAAAGATAGGTATCTACTAATATATAGGATCATAAATATTTACGTACCTATCTAATATTTTTATTAAATGTAATATTGTTGTTTGATTCTACCTGCAATAATAAATTATAATTTTTAAATTATTTTACATCTTGTAGCGTAAAAAGTTTACACACTCGTAACATTGGTTTATCTTTGTTTTTTTAATATTTTCTGCTCCGTTTTTTTCTTTTTGGATAAATCATTTTTTTTTTTTCTGTTTACTCATTATGACCGTCCAGTGTTTGGATTAATAACTTAAGCTGAAACAACGTTATGGTATAATATAATATATATTGAAAAAATAATTCAAACGTTTTAAGTTTCGAATTCCAAATAAAAAATAGCAGGTTACAGTTGCAATAACTAATATTAGGTATTGTAATACTTTTAGTTTCAGTAAAATAATTTTATACGAAGAGTAGTTAGAATACTCTAACATTTTTGTTTCTGGACGTTTTTTTTTTTTTTTATTCTATCTGATGAAAACAATTTTGCTCAAGTTTTGAAGTTCTAGATCGACCCGTGTCAGTGAACCATCGTAATTTTAGAAAGAAAATTATCTTTGATTTAAATTCTAAAGGTGTAATCGCTTCAGGACGTGTGTGCACACTTTAACCGTAAATTTTATGAACATGCACAATATGACAAAACGTCATTATTTATAATTTTTTTGCTCGTAATTCATTCAAATCGCTGGTTACCTAATAATAAAAATGCATAGCCGGAAAATTTGCAACAGAATAAATCGGTATACTTTCTCTATTTTTATTTTTGATGGGAAAAATATACACGCGCGGGAATAAAAATGTCTCAATATCATTACTGTTGACATTAATCTAATCATTTTATTAAAACGTATACATCTATTTTTCTGTTATTTATTCGTGCAAAGCTGAACTCGTTGCAAGAAGTATGTTTATTATTAGGAGTCGCTATAAGTTTTTTTTAATAATTTTTAAAAGTTATTTTTGCAAAAAAAACCGACTCTGTTGACAATTATGTCTCTGATTCATTTTAGCCCATGGATCTCTTTGGACCCAATTTATGGGGGGTCGAATTGTTTGTTATATTATTATTCGTATGTAATATTGAAAAAAAAAAAACCTCCAAGATTTATTTCTTTTATAAATTCGATGGAGAGTGAACAATATTTTGCTTGCGATTGTGTTGAAACTTGCTCGTTGCAAAACATTTTAAATGACGTGGAGATGACAATTCGTTACATGCGAGAACGTGTTTAATTTTCACCTTAACCGGTTCTATATTCGGTTCGGTATACCATGAACAAAATATTCAAACTCAAAATAATATCCCTTGCTTCCAATTTGCTGTTAGCATAACTTAAAGGTCCGACATGTAAAGGTAATAGTTTAACAGATTTAAAATAAAACATTTCACGCACACACGCAGTACACTTGGTGAGAACAGTCGGCCTGACAAAATATTTAAATTGAAATCATGTTTCCATCGTGCTAGTATATTAGTAATTAGCAATTTACTCTAATTATTACACTCTTAAAAAAAAACAGTGTGTTATAGGTACCTAGCGAAAAGTTTTTATTGTTAACGTGTATTAAATTAATTTAGTACATAAAAATTTGAAAACAACATGGAAATGACGCCGGATTTGGCGATTTCACCCATTTTTGTCGTTTACGACTCAGAAAATAATCCAAATATCAAAAAATTCTTCAGTTAGAATAAAATTTAAAGCCAACTTTTATGTGTTATTCGTCGTGACGATCGAAGCACTCTACCCGAAAACGTCATTACGAACGTAAGAATTTCAAATTTTTCACCGCAAAATTTTTGGATTTTCGCGGTAAAACTCAGAAAGTAAGCGAAATTTCACGAAAAGCTTCAATCCACCAAAGTCCGTTTTAGAAAAGTTATCGACTTTGAAAATCGGAGCGTTCATTGTCGGAGCGAAAAGTCGTCGACAGAAAACAAAAACAATCATCAACAGTTTGAAGTGACGCGAATAAAAAATGTTTTTTTCGAAATTCAAGCGTGAACAACACGAACGCCCGACTCTGAAATCTCGGCTACACGCTACTCTCGACCCACACCCGCGCCCTATTTCGCACGTGACCTCCACCTAGAGAGAAAAAAAAACATAAATTTTTTTCAAAACTATTTCGTACCGTCGACCTACGTCTCGCACGACATTTTAAAAAACGATATTTTTTTATGTTTTTTTTCGTTCCACGTAGTGCGCGGCGAAACGTTGTCGTCTTGCCGTTGTCTGTCGGCCTCCGTTGACGACGACCCGGGTCAGGTCCGACTGCAGACCCCGCGGCGGCTGAAAAAAATAAAAAAAATTGGGCGCGCGTACGACAGTAATTATAGTATTTTATTGTTGCGCATTGTAACAATATAATTGTGTTCGGTACGATACTGTTATAATGTACTATAATGCTCATTGCCGTTTTGTGTCGTTGAGCGTTGAACCGTCGTGCGCCGCGGACGGATCGCGCAAACAACGTAACGTTTTATTATACGATAATAATAATTTTATCAGAAAAAAAAAGACATTGCACACAAGGACTCTCGTCGGAAACGTTTGAAACGCGCGTGCGAATTGAGTCGCGGCGAGAGACCGAAAAACGTCCGCGCGGGTCAAACTTGACGGAATTGGTGGCAATACGGGTGTGTTTGGAAGCTTAAATGGGCATTATTTAAAATTTATCTGATGAAACGCGTCAAAAAAATATTTCGAGCGAGCTCAGTTGTGTCTTTAGGTAGTACATGTATATGCGTCCTGGTAAAAACCGAATTTAACAAAAAATATCAGTTTTATTGAACTATACCCACCCATAGTGTGTACCTGAAATACGAATTTTTAGATACGACTTCTCACCGACCTCAAATCTACTCCCTTTCTTTCTTTCGTTCTTGCCTTTCTTTATATTGTTATGCGACATACTCTCGCGTGTTGCGTTAAATAAGGTACTGCATGAAAATACAGGATAAATACTGTCCATCGGGATTTATAGTCAAAATTTGGATGTTTTCGGATCGAATACGAGTAAACGTTTGAAGATTTTTTCGAATGACATCTAATCAAAAAAATAAAATTCGCTAACTTTTTTGTGCTATAGAGCGTTTTGATCGGCTCGCCGCTGCTCCTTCCACTCGAAAACACAAACGATCGTATTTGGCCAATTTCGTCGTTTTTGGCAGACCACTCAAAAATGATAAAATTTTTCAAATAAAATATGTTGAAAAAAATCTTAACTTTTTCAAACCTGAAAGTTTCGACGCAAAATTCCCAGTCGGTTTTTTTTTTTTTGAATAACTCGAAAAGCAAAATTAAAAAAACCATATCCCTGGGAAAAACCGTCAGAAAATTTAACGACTTTAAAAATCGGAGCTATACGAAAAAACGTCCGTAGAAAAAAAAAAAAAATAAAACAAAAAACACCATTGTAAAAACGACGCATTGTTCGCTGCGCTCAGAACGTAAAAACGAAACAAAAAGAGAGAAATTACAAGTCCTCTCGGAGAGCGATGGTGTTACGACAAGTGTTATAAAGTACCAACGGTTGCCGGCAGGCAGAAAGTATTTTATTTTTCGTGCGAGTCCAAGGATATGTTTTACGCAGAACGACAAAAAGGATCGTTTTATTCGTTTTTTGTTTTTGTTCGTTGCCGCAGCCGGCGGGATCGCGATCGTAGCGTAAAATAATATTACAGAGTAAACGGCAACATGTTGACTCGAAATCAAGTTAAAAAATAACTTTTTCGTTATCTTTTAGCATATAACCGTTTTGTTGGCTTAAAAAGTGTTTTGGCGTAAGAAGAAAATTTATCAAAAAAAAAATACCAACGATTTAGGTTTTTTAAAATAATATGGATATTTTATATCGTATATAATAATATGGATACGTCGTACTAGCCATAGACCATACCGTGTGAATTAAAAATACAAACTGTCATCATTTTTATTTTAAGTTAAGACGTTCTGTTTTCGTCGGTATTAACTTTTTTGTCGTAATAAATTTAATTTTGAAAACTTGATCAACTTCTAACTTTCTAACTTGGTCTTTATTACGTTAAAAGTCGTCAACTTGTCCAGCCTTGGTGAACAGTACGATCATTACACACAGGCATGTTGACACACGAATCGTTCCCTCGGAATACTAATAATAATAATAATAATAAAATATTCTAACTAGATCGCACCGCGGACTCGGCGCCAAGGTCGGAGGAGGCGGTGGCGGCGCACAAGACGCACACGGGACGCCGCGGAGGAGTAGAAGCGCACGACGTTATTATGCAAACATATACGTGAATAATAACTTTCCCGCGCGACCTGCGCGCGTGACGATGCGAAAAGAGAGAGAAAAAAATATTCTCTTATAAAAAAAGAACACTGTCTCTTTTTCGTGTTCTGAGCGAGGAGCAGCTGTTTTCATAATGACGTTTTTCTGTCTTTTCGTATGGAACACGAACGCTCCGAAGTGCTTCAAAGTCGGCGTTTCTAAAAAAGTTTACGGACTCCGGTGGTTTTTTCTTTCGCTTACATTTCGAGTTTTACCCTCAAAAAAAAAAAAAAATCGAAAATTTCACGGCTAAAATGTTGGGTTCGTAATGACGTGTTTTCGGGTCGTACAAGGAGCAATCGTTAAGTCGAGAATACCACGTGAAAGTTGCGATCTCGGTTTGAAATTTTAGTTTGGTCGAAGCAATTTTTTAATATTTTTCACGTGCCAAAAACGCCTAATCCGGCGTCAGAACCTATTAAAATATCGTTGTACAAAATTATTATTATTATTATTATTCCACGTCGTAGCCAAATTTTTATTTACTCAATCAATTTAATACCTTATGAAAAAATTGAAAAAAACTTTTTTCTAGGCTTCGTACGCTTTTTATTTTCATCCAGGACTTATTAGACAGCTCACTCAGAATCGTTTTTTTTTTTTGCGAACGAAATGATTTTTTTGTTGCTTTCACGAATTAAATAAATAACTTGAAACTATGTGAAACCAATAACCCACCCAAAGCGTAGTCGCTACTGCACCTTTACCGCGATGGTAAATTGGTTTTCATTTATGTGTTTTAAGTATTTTTGATATAATTTTAAATTTGGGGTTCTCTATTAAATCGTTTCGAAATATTTCGTTTAAACCACATTAATTACCTTCTACAGGTTAGGAATGTTGGAAATGTTTCACGAGATTACTTTGATTAGGGTTGGTCGTTGAAATTATTTTTCAACAGAAAATCACCGAGTGTAATGTACTCAAAATTATTCTCCAAAAAGATTATATTTTCCGTAATTTTACATCACTGCGTGTGCCTGCATTATATTATAGTGTTGTTGTTTAGGTACCCTTATTGGTAATTTTACAGACATCGTAGAATATCCCTTCGTGGTGTACCAGTGAATGTTCTGTTGTTTTGAATAAGATATAATGATATAAATAAAAATAGTTAACTTTTTGTGCAATAAACTAATGATGAGCACTGATCAGGTCGATCCTTCCGTCCAAAATCACAGACAATCAAATTTTGATAATTTTCCGGTTTTGTGGCACAGAATAAAATCAAAATATCAAAAAAAAATATATTATAAAACCCGAATCCAAACATATTTTTTTGGTAGTATTCAACGGAAAGATCTATGATAAGGATCTAAGATATAAAGAATTTGAAAATGTTGTCGACCCGAGATGTTACTTAATTTGAAATATTTTTGAATGTGTTTTTATTATTTTTAAAATAATGATTCAAAATCCAAGTTTTCGCATTACCCATAATTTTGTTGAATCCATTATTTTCCATTTAGAATTTCTAAACCTCAGTACTTCGGTCCAAACGTTGTGATTTTTATTTTTTTGGTCTGGTCCATAGTGAAATCAGGTCAGGTAAGAAAAAAAACTGTAGATCTTAGAATGCGTTTTTCACACAGTAAATGTAGTCACAATAAATCTTCGTTAAAATTTAGAATTTAGGTAAGTAAAAATATTTTTATATATACTTAGTTTGAAAAATTGATTTACGTCAACCTTTAAAAATTAAAATTGTAAATTGGTCTTTCTTATTATGTTCGCGCGTAATGTAATGGAATAATATTATGCAATCAATTTGAAACTATTCATAATCAATAGTAAATTTATCTTTTGTTTCGGCTCATACCAGGAAAAACGTGCAGAGCAATTATTGTGCCCTTAGCAATGTCTACGCGCTACCTGTATACATTTTAGCATGTTTCCAATACAATGACCAGAAACTCCATTGTTAGTACGTAATAGCGAGAAAAAACATTGGATTAGAGTTCTCTTCCTAGTTCGTTGGAAACAATATAATTTCAAATCGAAATT
The DNA here is from genome assembly GCA_017140985.1 of Hormaphis cornu. Lineage (NCBI taxonomy): Eukaryota > Metazoa > Arthropoda > Insecta > Hemiptera > Hormaphididae > Hormaphis > Hormaphis cornu. The sequence goes on from CM029357.1 coordinate 27,872,009, forward strand.
ATATACGTGACTTTAAGGTGTTTTAAAGTGTTCTCGTCCACATTTCGCCGCATTCGAGCTAATAGTATCAAAAAATAAAATAATTGATAAATGCGATTATTCCTAGATCACTGATCTTGAACTTTTTCCCTAACATTGTTTTGAGGGTCCCCCGCGTTTACGCCACTGCTTGAAAAGGAATAAAAATAATAAAACGAAATGTTTTAGAATTTACCAGGCATAAAATATTATGCGCAAGTCGTTTTGAGTATTTTATGAAGTATTTTTTTTTGCATTTAATTTTTTTTTTTTAATTTTTAGTGTTTAGTATTGTGATTGAATCACAACCATGGATTTGAAAACGGCTGACGTGTATAATGGGACCTAAAATCATTTTTTTTTTTTTTATAAGTTGGTATTATAAACGACCTATTACGACCTATCGTCCTATTATACGGATCTGAGACATGGGCATTGAGGAAAGCCAAAGAACAGAAACTAGGGGTGTTATGAGAGGAAAGTTTTTAGAAATATATATGGACCGGTCTTTGACAGTCAAACAAATGAATGGAGGAAATTGTATGATTATGAACTCCAAATGTGGTTTCAGAGAACTGATATAATTAAAGAGATCACAAAAAGAAGACACGTATGGAGGGGCCAGGCCTGGCGTATACAAAGAGCCTATGGGCAAAAGACCTTTAGGGAGACCCACCTGATTGAAATAGGACGACTGTGTAAAAAAGGATATAAAAACAATAGGACCAGGAATCTGATGGAGAAAAGCTGCAGAGGGTAGGGGCAGATGGCGAGATTTGTATTGGGCAGCATGGCCTTAAAGGCCAAAACCAAAAAAAAAAAAAGAAGAAGAAGAATTTGGTATTATATCATGAGTACTTTTATGGTTTTTACCATGGAGGAGATTTAATAAATCTTCCTTAATTTATACATCTGTATGGTTAACAATATTTTTATAGTATAATACGTTATAATTTTACAATAAGACTGAGGTTGAATTCAGAGTGGCCACATGAAATTTGTATGCATGCAGTTTTTGTTTAAAATCTGAAATATTTCACAAAATCGTGAAATACTACATTTTTTTTTTTAATTATGGTCGATTTCACAAAATCGTGAAATACTAAATTTTTTTTAAATTATGGTTGATATGCAAGCATTAAATATAGCCGACGCGTTTTCTCCAATTAAAAAGAAATACGCAGTTTATGTTATATAATTATTTAAAAAAAAATTGTTCATTTTTAAATAGTTGTTTTACAATTTTTTTTTTAATTTAAAATATTAGTTGTTTCTTACTTGTTCAACTAAAAATAAAAAATTGTGGTTTTTTGTCATTCTATCTTATCCTATCTCATATTGTAATATCTTTATTCTAGATCTTAACCCATATAAATGTAAATAAACAATAAACATTACAATAATAGTGGAAATTACTAAGTAACGTCAATCAAAACGTAAAATCACATTTCAAATTTTGACCAAAAAGAAAAAAACATAAAATAATAATAGTAACTTTGATTCAAAAACGAAATATTATCAAATGACTTTTGAAACATTAATCGAACAAAATACAATGTAGGAATTCAAATATGGTATAAAACAATATTGGGAACTCTTATACTCGATAACATATAAAATAAAATTTGAAACTTTAACCGAACAGAAAAATATCTTAAACTGAAATAACCTATGACGTTACCAACTGATGTCGATTGTAACGTCGATTCGATAACACGATATAAAATACCATTTGAAATCAAGTATATAAAATGCAATAAAGTATTTGAAATTTAATTGTATCACATAAAACTGAAATCGCGTACGCGTTCAAAACCTCTACTGATTACGTTCGACCGATACGGCACAAACACGTTCCATCTGCTACAATCATTAAAACGAAAATCAGACTTGCTCGAAATTCATCGGTCGAAAACCGAGCGATTGCCAATATTCGGTACCTACGTCGATCTCGAGATGCCATTGCCATTCGATTAGTGCGTGGCAGAGTTTGATATTTTCCACTGCAGAACATCACACACTTTTATGTCGGCGACGACGCGAATGAGAACACGAAACCGCGCTGTACCGCAGAGATGCGTTCCTGTCGCGAAGGCTGCCGAGAACGTTTCCTCAAAACCGTTCTTTTCACGTCCGACTCGTGTACGTCGTCGCGGTCGCCGACGCCGATGAAACGTACGATTCCCGCACGATTGACGCTGTAAAAAAAAATATCGGTAGCTGCTGTAATTGTAGTATAATTATAATATAAAACGGCACGCCGCGACAGTTCTAACCGAGTTATATTATATTTCCGCTTAAATATTATGTACGGCGAATAATCTTAAAACATAGTCATTTCATTCATTAGTGTTATACGACGACTGTTTTCAGTTCGGTGAGTAAAAGTTCTGAAAACATTCATCCCCGACTGAATTTCGGTACACACCGTTAAAACACACTCTTCCAACGAACATACTCAAAGTTCTGACCCCGGTGCTCTCCGTTCCGTTAAATACCAGATTCTTTTTTTTCATCCGAAACGTGTATTACGTTAAAACGGTTTGTAGAAAACCACTTGTTTTCACATAGCATAACGTTTTTATTTTTTTTTTTCTTTATCATCATTCCCATAAGTTATCCCATTATCTCCGCGACGGCACAGTACAGTTGATAATGACGACCAATTTCAAACATGATACGATAAAATCGATTTAAAAAATTCAGCGAAAGTCAAAAATCTACTAAATCCAACCGTTTCTCTTATAACTCGTTAACCGTTGATCTCACGACAAAAAAGTAAAGACCAAATCAAATACCGGGAAATTCGCTCCAAGAGTATTTGTGTTAGGTACTCGAAATTCGGAAAGGTTTCATTTAAGCGCGTACCGGAATTTAGTTGATTTTTTCATAACATTGTTGATTTTCGATCTGATTTGACTGGAGACTATTTATGATGTTGTACGACGTATTTTGGTGTACGGTGATTAGTTAAGTGATTATAATCTGTATTGTATGTACATATTACGCTTGATGATTTTTTTTCTTCTAAATAACTAATAAATTTGAATTGTAAACATATTGTTCATCGATGGTTTTGAAAATTTAACTTTTGATAACATAAAACAATTTGTCAAACTGTATTTATAGTATGTTTTGATTGAAAGAAACCGTTTGAAATAAACTCACTATCTCGACAACCGCTGTGTCGACTGAAAGTAAAACCTGGTTGATTTAACATTTTAAAATAATATTTTTGCGCTAAACAAAACACCATGATAGTATTGTAATGTAAAATTATTAATACTTTTTTTTAAAAAAACGCGATTTCGCAAAATATTTTCCGCGTTTTACACGCCACAAGCGGTCGATACCAGTGCGCTAATCTTAAAATATACCAACAAAAATAATTTTGATTAGTAACGTATACAGAACGATACTATAAAATCGCTGGTCGAACGCTCTTGCAAACTTCAAGAAAAAAAAAAAAAAATTCACGTGATTATGCTTACGAGTCTGTTTGATTTTGAAAAAAGACATAAAAAAGTCATTATTTTGCACATTGAAAAAGACAGTAGTATATATATATACAATAGTTAATAGTATAGTTGCCATAATATCTGTCACGCGTAGTAGGTACTATTTTAATCTCTGTCGCGAAAATCACCTGTAACCGGTCAACGTTGTATTATTTTTAATTTTACCGCAAAACTACTACGTCAGCCGAGCGGACGTCATACTTTGTAAAACATAAATCGTATAATTTAGTTCCACAATAATACACTCGAATGTAGGTATTTTCGCGTGCCGTACGTACATTGTACGTTGATGTACGGATTTTTAAACAGGTTTTACTATATCGCGTGAGTTTCTTTTAACAATAATAATGATAATTGTTTTATTAAAATTATTTGATAATTATTATACCAGTCTGTACCTATAGGAAAAGATGATTTTTTACTCAATTAATTAACGTAGGTCGGTGGTACACTTACGTAATACCAACGACGGTTTATAATTGCGGATGAACTCGCTGTGCACAAGTATTAAAAATATTAACACGTATAATTCAACTCAAAAACAATAATGACTGAGTTGACTGAGTTGAACGAATGAACACGTGAATTTGGCGTACTGTTGTGTGATAATGATGAACAATGTTAGAGGGATAATAGACAGAGCTGATTTAGCCCCGTGGAAGAGAGAGAGAAAAACGAAACAACGGTTACGGGAATTAACATTGAAAGAAAATGACCGAAAAAAAAAAAATTTGGATTTAGGATGAAAACCCTGCTGTAACTGTAGCTAGGGTAGATTTAGAAGCGAGAGTTTCCGATCTCAAAGCAGAAGGCGAAGAAAAACAATTGCATGGCGTGAATAACAAGTTAAAAATAAATTAGGTGTACGAAAAACGTTGAGACGAGTTTTTGTAACACCACTAATTTTGTTACTTAGAGTAAATTTTTAATAAACCACAATGTAAGTGCTTTATTCTAATCAAGCGAATTTCTCGACGTTAACGGCTCGTAGAAAAACCCTAATATTGTTTACGATTACGTAATACGTGGCCACCAGAGTAGAACCGCATTTTCCAGAATAGTAATGAGGATTTTTGAGTCTCACGGTCACATAACATTACAACATCATAAGTAATAATTAATCACGGCTTATTTTTTTATGATTTTTAAATAAAACCCATCTCCAAGACGGGTGCCGATTTATTACAAACGAAAAGTAAGATTTTTGCGCGTACTATAATATGGTGATCGTTCATAAATTATGTCACGACGAAATGTTACGTTTAAAATTTCGTATCATGCATGTTTCGTTTGTATTTTCAAAATAACTCGAAAAACGCATACATAAATTTAATTGCATTGAAGATGCGTTAGATATTACTTCAATAAGTGTACGATTTACATAATTTTGGGGGCCACGGCCAACCAGATTAATGGAAATCAAAACACAGATCATACAATGGGTGATCAAAATCACAACTTTTTTACATAGATAACCATAATATTGTAATTGTATACGTCTGTGGTTACCCGCAGGGTCTCAAAGTGGGAAAAATTTGCGTGGGGACCCTTATTTCAAAAGATTTCTATGCGACCCTCGATTAAGTGTAATATTTTCTCTATTCACGGGTTGTTCTACCGTTTGTTTCTTTTTCAATATTTACAGCAGCTGAGGGCAGCTTCGATTTTTTCATAGTATGTACCTCGTACGATCGAGTTTTGGCCTCATATAATATGATCATTACATTTCGAGTTTATTTTAATTTTCGAGACACGGTCCATCAACGAAAAAATCAAACTTTTCGAAAATGCTCCCCAAATGACGTGAAATTTTCACAAATATAATTAAGAAGAATCAAATTAATTACTGTGTAAAATTAGAATCAACGTTTCGACGTTTATGTTTTACGATTTACAGAGCAGTTTTGAAGTTTGTAAATTAACACTTTTAATGCGGTTTCATCAATCCTTTTAATTTGCAGTGACTTGAAACTTATAACATTCTGAACAATACACATAAACGTTTATACATGTATAATTACGAAAATGTTTTAAAATTGTTGTTACAATATTAGTTTTTTGTTTTAGTGGCTCTGGTCAAAACTCCATATCCGAACGGTGTTTAAAAATGAAAACGTACACACAATATTGTTTTACGAACAACTATTTTTATCAATTTTAATTCCATGACTGCATACACGATGAATGTCCGTCACGGTCCAATGTAAATCGGAAATTATTCGAGAAAAATTAATGTGGATTATGAAAAGTAATATTTTTTAGTCCTACATGGATATGATGGTAAATATAACAATAATTGTTTCGGCTTATCTTTGAGCGTTCTAGCGTAACTTCAGGAAAATTGGTTAAGAGGAACGCTTTCGTATGGTACTGTGGTCGGAGGTACAGGGGACTGAATCCTCCCACGTGCCCTCTCGTTTTAACCCTTGGCGGTTACTGGTTTTATAACACGAGAATGGCGAAGGATTGAAGTGTTACTGTAAATTTTGGTTTTAATATTTTACCGTCATATTTTTATGAAGACATTTTTCAAGACAATTCGTCGGTTTCTTACACAAATATCAAAGCGGCCCGTCAACACATGAATGTGTAATCACCAAGTGAATACGCGAGTGTAGCGCGCCGTCAACTGTCAACCGTTATTTATTGTATTAACAATGCTGTTCTACACAAAAGCACCACTCGAAGACAAAACCACAGTTGATTTAAACGATATTTTGGGCTACTTTAACACAAAGAATAAAGACAATCCTTAAAAAATCGCAGTTTGTCTTGCGGAAAATTGAACCATTATAATATGAAACATATTATGTACTATACGTGTAGTAATGCTTATAAAAAATAAACAGATTACCCGGTGTTTTTTGCGTGCGTTGGGTAACTGCGTTTAGAATTTAACCGAAAAAAAAAAATAAACATTCTGTGAATAGAGATAATTTTATACAGGTAATATAATACATGTTTTTAACTTTGCAAGTGAAAAATTGTAAATCGTAGTATACGTATATATTCATAGATAACTGCGGGGTTCGTAAACATTTTTTCCAAAAAGATTTAATATTTACGTAAAAAAAAAAAAAAAAAAAAAAAAAACAATACGCGAACAGTCTCCGAAATAAAAAAAGTTCGCTATTTCAGAACACTGGTATAAATACGATTTTAGATTTAACGATGTGCTGCAGTGTGCACACAAAATCTTTTTCTTGCCAATTTTTGCCTAAGTACGTATAGATAAAACATTGCCAGTATGTTCAATTATTTTATTTTTTCCAATCATAGTTTCTTACTGAAACGTGAAGTTACAAGTACCCATTTTGTGCCAGTATGGTAGAATAAAAGGGTCGTGTTTGAATTGAAAAACACGTTTGTGACAGATTACGAGTAATTTTAAAAAAAGTCGGTTGTAGGCTCACGATTTTTCCAAAGTACGGTGTATGAGATTTTCTTTTTGCGAAAAGGGTATAAGAAATTCTCCGATTTTTAAAGTCAGTACCTCAATTAAAATGTCTATGAACTATGACGGTACTTTGAGGTGTCTCGAATTTGAAGATTCTAAATTGAAAAAGTTACAGTCATGAAACTAAGGACAAACATAGGAGAAACATTTAATACCAGTTTTTTTGACCATAACGTCCAAAATAATGATATCAGTACGTGCTGAAACTTTTACGTAATATTAAAATAGGTGAGATACAATTTTGATAAAATTTTCAGGTGGTTTCGAAAGTTGTTAAGCTAAGTATAGAACATTGAAATTCTCAAAAAATTTACGTGTCGGGTTCCTACTATAAACAACTGAGATCGCTCAGAATCGTTTTTCGACGGCAATGATTTATCATATTGCTTTCAGATATTAAATAATACGTTTGTTTAAACCACCACAACTTCCAAACCAGTGACCCACCCAAAGCGTAGTCACTGTTCCATCAATCTTCCCACGCGACCTACAGTAAATCCCGACTTTATGAACGTTTGTAAAGAATGTATTGTTTTTACAACGATGTTTTTTTTTTCTATGATCAAAAGTTCTAGTAGAAAAACCGCTCCGGTTTTAACGTACGTGACCTTAAAAGATAGATAATTGATCCGAAATAGTACTTTATTTGAAGCGTTTTTTGAAACTTTGATTATTTTTGGAGTTATGAGGAAAAAACAAAAACGGCCAAATTTTCGAAATCGTTCTGTTCGACTTGAATTTTATTTACGTCATTAAGAAAGATTTTATGAGTTTACTGCTGAAAATTCAATCGATTTTGATCGTTTTTAAGAGACGAATGGAATTTTGAAATTTTTTAATTCGTTATTTTACGCAGTTATCATTCCGTAATCCAAAACCTCTAGTTTTTACGTTTAAGTCTCGAAACTTTAATACAATCTAAACAAGATAGTTTTACATACGCGGTTGAAAAATTTAGGAAAATTGGTGTACACAATAATCTTGGTTTATAGCCGATTGTAAGTTGTTATTGTGTCGTAAAACTCGTCATTCCGGGCGGCCGTGTATTATTCTTACGGGGAAAACAAATAATTACGGGAAACGTGTTTTTTACACGTCGATTTATATTTTTTTTGATCATAACATCCAAAATAAAGATCGGACCAAGCTTTTACATAATACTAAAATAGGAAAGATGCACGTTTGATAAATGTTCATATTGTTAAATTTGTTTTTAACGGAAAACCAGACGACAACACTGAGCTCGCCCGGAAGCGTATTTTCGAAGGCAATGTTTTGTCGTTGCTTTCAGATATAAAATAATGCGTTTAAACCACAACTTCTAAGCCCACCCAAAACACCTACCCCGTCAAACTATACCCACGCGACCTAGACTGATCCCGGCGTTTTTTTTTATTTTTACCATCCACACGGTTTAATAATAGTACGATAAACGTATTTTTTTACACTTGTGTGAGCTGCAGTCGATAGTATCTGGCATTACGAAAGTACGAAACCCGAATAACAGGACTGGAAATAATCGTATTTCACGTGCGTATAAATATCGCGTACAAATTATAGTAATTAATAATTGTGGAACACGATGAGAACGTGATCACGAATCATCAGAACACGATCATCACGTGTGGATCATACGGCGATCAAACGTAACATATTATACTATAACATAATTATTGGTGTAACATAGTTAGTTACACACGCGATCCGCTGATAATAATTTACTGCGATTGTTTTTATGAGTTTTATATGTTACCTTTGTTTTAATTTTTGCATCATTTGCACGCAGTACCTACGTATAATAGTTTTGCACTTCAGATCGTCGGAGTGATCGACCCATATGTATATATAGAGACGAGAAGCTTCGCCGAGTCCGCCGTCTAAGTATACCTAAATTAACAACATCGTATTATTAAAATAACAAACAATAGGTACGCTACGTATGAGAAAAAAAAAAAAACTGTGCCTCTCAAGTACGAATTATACTGTATCGATGAGGTGCATGTCCCCCGCACGTAAAATTTGGACGGAAAAATGATTCGTTTGTTCTGGATTGTTCCACTCTTCAACGCTAGTTTGTACCTACCCTCAACTCTACGAACTAATGGTATGGGTTTTCGACATTACAGCACCCCGTCCCCCTTTTAGAATTTTGACCGAAAAATGGGTAACGTGTAGCTAATTATTATTATTATAAGTCAGAATACTATCCGTACGTAGTTATACGCGTACAATATAAATGTAAGTACGCATTGTATTTTTCATTTTTCTGTGCGCAACTCTAACAAGTGCTCCGACTTTTAATAAAGTCAAAATGAAACGTCTATGAACTTTGATGGTACTTTGAGGAGTTTCAAATTTGTTCAAAATTGAAAAAGTTACAGTCGTGAGAAACTCAGGAGAAACGTTTACGACGACGCAAACGTGTTTATTACACACGTCGAAACAGTTTGGCCATTACATTCAAAATAATGATGCCGCGAACCAGCTGAAACTTTTAAGTTTTAAGGCAGGTATGGTAGGTACAAGTCTGATAATAGTTTCGAGTAGTTTTGAAAAGATTACCAGGGCGTATAGGATAGGTACTAACTACTAGACGACCGCTCGGAATCGTTTTTTCGATCATCGCTTTCAAATATTTTTTTTTCTTTTTAAATTCGATTGGCATCGAACGTTTGCGCCCTTATTTAAAACCTGAAACGGTGCTCCTGCTTCAGAGGGACTGATACACTTACTACTGGGCGGTACCGGAGTAGGGTGGGCATGCCATTTTTCCACCCCCACCCCGCCCCACTTTTCACGAATAAAATGTATCGGGCGCGGGCTGACGACTGTTGAAAACAAAAGGCAGCACAATAATATGTCGGTGGAGTCGACTCATCCCCGTACGTGAATTTAATGGAAGCAGGGGTGTGTTAATTTTATTTCGGGAAAAACTCCGCGCGAATATTAAAATTAAAGCCACCGCGGTTTGATATCGGCTCATAGAACAAAAGAACGAAAAAATACGGTTTTATTAAATTCTGACGCAAAATCGATTCAGCCGAATCCGTGAGAAAATCGTACTGCGCATATTGTTATCGACAGTGATTAAGTTGCGACTTAAAGATTACAATAATCTGATGATGACTAATAGCTGTTATTTTAACGGTGAAGTAGGTATACTTTTTTAATCGATCCGTACGTTTTCTGAACACGGTCGATGGCTGTATGGAAACACACTGAATTCGTGCCCGTTTCGGTTTTACTGCTGTCAAATAAACTCATCGACGGTAATTATTTTAGCGAACATTCGGAAAAAGATATTTCGCCTCTGGTTTTGCAGTGTCGACTTTTGATTTTTCTTCTGTTTTAAGATACGAATTTTTACCGCGGTAGGCGTAACGAACCGATGTCAACCAGTAATTTTTGTGTTTATATTATGTTCTGAAAACATCGCAGCTAAAGTACCTGCGCATTTAATCTAAGCACTGCTGTTGTAATTAAAATCAAAAATGTATTACGTCATAATTAAGTCTATACACAGCGAGCAGTAAACCAAAACCACAAACTGAATAACAACTATTATGTGTCATTATTGTACTGTACCTATAGGTAACGTTGACGGTTGTGTACACGGCAATAATTGCAACACGTTTGTGTTTTTCTTGAAAAAAAAAAAAAAAACCTTTATTTTCATTTCTTAACAATAATTTTAAAAAATAACATGATAGACACAGGTTTTTTAATTACCTTTTAAACGCGCCTATAGTTAAAATTTCGTCGAAGAAAAATAATAAAACTAAACCAATAAAATATTAAACTGTGATCAACAATATTTATTATATTTACTATAGGAAACGTGCTTAGTACGTAAAATAACGTTTATATTGATAGAACAGTAGTACAAAACGCTATAAATTCTAATACGTCAAAACGGTTTCTTCTTTTTTTAAACGGAATTCATTTTTATGGGAAACACAAAATAATTAATAGCAGGTAATTTGTATAAGACAGTTAATTACCAATTTGTATTTTCTAATATCACTACCTATTGGAAACGTATTCATAAACTGATAAACATCCATAAAACAGTGTGATAATTAGTCATGTCAAACTTTGAATTGAGTTGTACAGTTATTATTATTTTTAATACTTTGTGTGAGCGAAATGTCCCATAAAATATGTTCACTGTAAACGCCCATCGATTTGTTTTCAGTTTATTCGTTTCAGATTCTGAGCGACGACCGAGGAATGTATTGTTTTTACAATGATCTCTTCTTTTTTTTTTTTCAACAATTTTTCGGGTAGAAGATTCCTTCTAAGATTTTTAAAGTCAGCACCTCCACTACTGATAGGTATATAGACTCCGGTAGTACTATGATTGAAACTTTTTTTATTGGAAATTTCCCCTACTTTTTGAAATGTATTCAAAATTTAAAAATAAATTGTTTTATTTTGTAGAATTTGACGGTGAAAAGTTTAAAATTTTAAGATTTGTGATGAAATTTTCGTTCGGGAGGAATGCTTCTGCAATTTTTAAAACACTAACATTTCTGATAGGTTTATAGACTGCAGTGATATTTTGGTCCTGAGAATTTATGCCGAAAAGCCCGCTGATGTGACGAGTATTTTGTCCGATCGAATTAAAATTGATGCCATTATAATCGGTAGGCCATTACGTATTAAAATTTTCTCACGTTATTTAAATTAACATTTTTTTTACACGTGAATACGATTTTCGGAGTTTCCGGACCCTTTTTATTGTTAAATTTAGTTTTTACCAGGTTGTATATCAGATAACTGAGCTCACTCAAAATCGTTTTTTTTGATTTATCATTGCTTACAGATATTAAATAGTACGTTCGAACCACAAAACTATCCAGAGCGTAATCGCCACTCCGTCAAACTACACACGTCGTGACGTAGACTGATCGCGGCTTTTTTTTTTTATTATAAAGTACGACGACGTACGTAAATAACAGTAAAAAAATACTACACGGCTTATACACGTTTATACGAAATTCGTGCAACTGTTAAAAATCGAAAAAACCGTTGTTGTAAAATTAATTTTTCTAGTAAGTCATAATAATATTTTGTTTTCAATATGAAACTTATTTTTTTGTTTTTAATGATCATTACGGACACTGGACGTTGATAAATATAAGTTAGGTACAGGGTGTTATTTCTAATTGATACTTATTGCACGGGAACGTACCACGATCATAATACCATATTGCTTTGATATAATAACATAAATTGCTATCATACCGATTTACAACATGCATAATGTGAAAGTTCAAATGTAAAACAGTAGATAAAAATATGCGGGTAATTATATTGTTTTAAATCAGTATTAACTGTTAAAAGAGTACAACGAAAAAATAATACGCATAGTTTAGAAATCAAAATAAGAAGTTCAAATTACAAGAAACAATAAAAATGCGCTAACAATTATTTATAACGAACAAAACGAAACTCTGCGAGTTAATTATAGTATTGGATACATCAATTTATACTACTCAATTTTGGTGTTGAATTTCACCTCATCGTTTGGTATTATTTAATTTAAATTATACCATACATATCAGTGTTTTCGAACGTATGATAATTTTAAAACACAGCTAAAAAAAAAAAAACTTCATCAAAAATCGGCTTTTTACAAGTATAAACATAGAGTACATTCCTAACTGGAACCAACCTGACGCACATACGGTGTAAACGTTTCGAAATTTGTGGCAAATTTAAAATCCTTGACCCTCACAATCCGATTCCCACGGAATAAAAAACATTTACTTTGTCGCACCGTGTTGTTTTTATCATAAACAGTTATAGTAATCCGCTATGGCGATATTACAATAGAGTAAAAACTAAGACGTTTATTTCGAGCGTTATAAACTTCAACAATTAAAATAATTCCGAACGAATTTAATCTGTTCGTAAAAACAAACATTGTATAAAATACTATGTAAAATTTATAGCGATTTCCATATTATTTTTAATGCACATATTTTTCTACCTAAGTACGGTTTTATAATATACAGTATATTATGATTGTTTAGTGTAATGTCGAAGAAAAATTACAAGAAAAATACAAATCCGATACATGTATAAGTCGACGCGCGCAATCGAAAGTTATTATTAATTACTATTTAAACGTCACAAAAAAAAAAAATAGTTGACACGGTTCAAAACTTTAATCGCTATGGGATTTTAACAGAAAAATCAGAAAACAATTGAAAATTAGACATTGGTGAAAAAGGTAGAACTCTTGAGAAGTATTTCGCGTTTCCAAAAATAGTCATAATTGAAACGACATTATTAAACAATTTAACAACTCTAGCGTTATATTTGTTGTATCGTAGAGAAACCGAATGGATGTTTGTTAAATATTTACGTTAACAATATTAAATTATCACATCATCTACGCGTTTATTATTTCAATGCCCGTGCTGCTTTTTAGACTGTAATATTGAAAATATGTGAATAACTACGCGAAATGAAAGGCGTTTAAAATTTTAAGTATTATCCGTAAACCGAAAACAAATTATGTGATTACAGGTATTGTAAAGCGCATTAGCTAACCGAAGTGTATTGTTGTCTCGTGTGCTCAGAAAAAACTGAAAAACACATCATTGTGAAGATTCGCTACACTACCTGTTATAACGATAATTGTGATTATCGCTCTTATATTGAATAGTTCAAAATGTTTTCAACTTAAAGCGCGATTTCACATTCAACGCGAAAGGCTTCGTCACGTACGGCCTGAAAAAATAACTTTTTCTTTTTATGTGATGGTTAATATAGTGACTATGGTAAACATTATGATACATTAAAATATTTAATCATTCAACGGATTCAAATGTTACATCGCAGAAAAACTAATCGGGTATTGCACCGGACCCGATCATAATCATCTATCCGGACCGGATTATGCCCGCGAAATTTAGTATATAAAAGTGAACAGCAAACATCATACGTTTGGGAGGAAGGGCTAAGGGTGGAGGAATACTCCTCCATCTTTTTTTTTAATATTACTCTAAAGCCAACTTGGTTTGTAATCATTATAATGAAGAAAAAAAAACGGTACCACGGTAAAGGTGCAGTAACCACCACGCTTTGGGTGGGTCATTGGTTTCATAGTTGCGGTTTATCCGTATTGTTTAATATTTGAAAGCAACGATGAATCACTGGGTTCGAAAAAAACGATTTTTCTGAGCGAGCTCTCTAATCTAATGAGTCCTGGGTGAAAATAAAAAGTGTATGTTATAATACATCGAAAACTTTTTTCAATCTTTTACAACGTATTAAATCGATTTAGTACGTATGGGTTTGAAAACGACGTGGAATAATTTTTGATAACGATAGTTTAACAGGTAGGTATAACCGTTCGGACGCCGGATTTAGTGATTTTGCCATTTTTGTCGTTTACGACACATAACTTAAAAAATACGAAAAATATCAAAAAACGCTTCAAATCAAATAAAATCCCAACTTTTGTGTGACAGCGTAACGGTTATTGAACACTACTTCTACCAGAAAACGTCGTAACAAACTTGAAACCGTAAATTTCATCTATTGTTTACGGGGTAAAATTCAAAAATTAAGCATAATTTTAAAAAAAACTGCATTCAAAGTACCGCCAGAGTCCGTAAAGATTTTAGAAAAGTTACTTACTCTGAGTATCGGAGCGTACGTTCTACACGAAAAGTTGTTGGCAGAAAAAAAAAACAATCATCGTAAATACAAAAATATGATTTTACAATAAAAACAATTTAACGTAAATACATAGATCCCACGCGATTTTTTTTCTCCAATCAATTCGGTTCTCAAAATTTTTATTTTCCATGCACGATTCGACAGCATTTACCGAAAAAAAAAAAAAAATAATCAATATTATTTGATTTCGGTCATAATAAACATCCGAATGCGCGCGTTTCGAACCTGAAAATGAGCGTGCGATGACCCGGGATTTAGATGTGACTTTTGTTCACACGAAACATGTATTATTGTAATATATATATATATATACATTACTTATACGTGTTGTATAGGTAAGTCGACAACATTCAGTCAAGAAGTGTTATTTAAACACAGTCAAATAACAATCATCCATCGATCAATATACCTGTACTGTTTTTTTAAACGCGCAAAAAATTGTGCGTTGTGAAATAAAAAAAAGCAGGATCGCGAGGAATAATGATTATAGGAGGCACCTTTACACTCTACAGTGATGATAACAAACAAAGTATGAACGAAATTAGATGGCATAACGCGCGAATATGGTCGGTTTTACACGTCGCAAATGATGATAATAATAATAATAATTGAGCTCGTATAATTCGTATATTATTACGTGCATTCTGAAGAAACGTCTTAACCGTCTAATGCGTTTAAAAAACAAAAAACGCACTATCAAAAAATTATTTCCCTATCCCGTGATCAGTTAAACGTTTATTACAGGTAAAATAATTCTCGTTAGTTCAATACGCAGTTATACGTAATATACGGATCATATTCGGTCAATAATATTAACAATAATAATTGCAATTTTAACGAATAATTAGTTGTTTTACATTTAAAAATTGTATCATCTTATTTTCTACATCTTAAATTAACAGTTCAAATTTGTGTACACACAGCAGCACGATAGTTATTCATAGTTTTAATCAAACTATAAGTAAACTACAATTAGAGATTTTGTATTCTTAAACATTGCACCCGACGTTTTAAAACACGTTTTGTTTGTGTTTGTTTTCATTCAATACCAGTTATAAATATAGCTGTATAGAACGTATTCTGATAATAATTATTGTATAAATAACTCTATTACACGGGATCAATCATAGTTTTTAACAAGATGCGAATAAACGAAAAATATACGAATTCTTCTGTTCATAAGCAACGTCAAATTGTATCCAAATATTATTGTCGTCATGCGACCCCATCGATAAACAATTGCTCTAAAAAAAAAACAAAAAAATCTTCGATGCCACACACCGATAAAATAAGTCTTACGCGAAAAAGTTGTTCGGACTTGATCAGTTTCTCGGGAAAATAGTATTGCGTACAAATTTATAAAAAATAAAACACGAGGGTGTCAAGCTCTCCGACGAGATTTAATAACAAGTGTTTTTAGAAGAGAAAAAAAAAACGATTCTCCGGATATATACTAGTGACGTTTCGTTCATATTGTTGACGCTCGTCGTATTTTATCGTAAAACGTTCCGAAATACCGCCAGTTTGCAGTCCCGCAACTAGGGATGTGAGATTACTGGTGATTTATCGTCGGGCAATTTACATTTTTTCCTTTTTAATACCTTTTTGCAACAACTTGTTGTATCGAAAGAATACTCCGATTTTTAAAATCATTTACTTTTTCTAAAAGATTTATAAACTTCGATGGTATTTTGGTTGAAGCTTTTTTTGAAATTTTGATTGATTATACACCGAAAACCAAAGAAAAAAATCGAGAATTTTACGGCGGAGAATTTGAAATTATCCCGTTGGTAATAACGTTTTTGGGCAGAAGGAGTGCTCCGATCGTTACGTTGTATAAAAGTTGAAATTTTAGCAATATATTTTAATTTATTTGAAGGATTTTTCGATGTTTTGATTATTTTATGAGTCATTAGCCAAAAACGACGATTGCCGTCAGAAAGGTTGCTATACCTGTTAAACTATTGTTATAAAAAAAATATTCCTTGTCGTTTTCAAACTTTTATGTACCAAATTAATTTAGTACGTAATAGATGATTGAAAAAAATTGTTGTTAGGCATAATACACTACATTTTTTTTTTTTTTACGTATGTAATAATAGGAGTAATTTGCGATCGTTTTTATTAAATTTTTTGTGAAAATATATATTATTATGTTTTTACCTAGACAAAAGTAAATTTTTAATCTATATATAAAAAAACGTGTGTCTAGTCAACCTTCTTGTTCTAGATGAATTTTAAACCGATTATCTGTTATTTTACACCCTGGATATCTGTGAAGACAACTCGAAAACCTTCATAATAATTTTCTTCGTACGCGACAAACACGACGCCGTGTTGGCAATTTGTTCGCGAAACTACTCAAAATGGCGACAACGTCCGAACCGACGGCACAGTTATTAAATAATTACTGTCGTGCAGTATTATATAATATTAATTTTTACGCACTTGAAAAAATATTTGCAAACTAAAAATTTTACTTGATACTTGAAATTTTTAAGAAATAAGCTTTCTTCGTTGAAACTCTTACTCACAATCGTGTAATATGCAAAAATAAGAAAATACTTATTATCATTTTGTCTCGATAACATGTAAATAATATGCCACTGAAAAATATTGAAAATCTATGGTCACGATTTTAAGTCGTTCAAATGTTGAATAATCGTCAATGAAATTTGACTTTTGATTTTTAGAGAAAATTTGTACGTCTCACACGTTATTCGAAATGGCGTCACGTGAAAAAAAAAAAAA
>CM029357.1:27894447-27960483 GCA_017140985.1 Hormaphis cornu
TTCAAGAACAATTAATGTCTTTAACCACACCAATAATGACGTGTGTACATTTTAAATTATTGATAGCATGTTTTGGAAATTTTGTCTAAACCGTTTTTGGATTATGACGATAAAAATGTCAAAAAAAGCTTCGATCAAAGTACTATCTCGGACCAATTTCCTAACTTTAAAGACGTCATTTGTAAAGATTGGAACAATCCTATTGCCCAAATAGTTGTTTCCAGAAAAATAAACAAACACACATCATTGTAAAATCAATACGTATACGCTCCGCTCAGAATCTAAAAAAAAAAAACACCATTGTAAAATTGGTACAATCCAAAGAGATTAAGTAATATAATCCAAAATAAGCACCGCCTTTTATAATCAGCAATACCTAACACTACAGACACAACAAATTAAACACTTTTCATTCTTAAATTCAATACTTATGTGTTGTATATTATATAAAATTTTTCTCAACATTTAGAATAAAGATTATTGATGTCACCTATACTGTTTAAATGGTGTTAATATTATTTTTAAACTGCCAAGAATGGCTCAAAATAGTATTAAGCATACATTTTGCGTGTATTTCGTTTAAACAACTTACTGTTTTCTGATACGTAATATTGAGCTAGTCCCATCCCTGAAACTGCATCTGTTTAACGAGTCGATTTGTGTACGTACAACAAATTATCAACATTCGATTTAAATTTTTATGTTATTATAGGATTAAAAAAAAAAAAATTTGATATTTGAACACTGGAAAAATTCACCTAGGACTTACCTGCAGTAATTTAAACACTACACTATTACTTTGAAATTTATTTGTCATTTCCATGCGCCTGCCTTCAGATTCTTTAACACGTTTTAGACTTTCTTCTCGTATTGCTTTGTTTAGTTTCTGCAATTCTCTACTAATAGGAGATCGTTTATTAAATCAGCCTGTTATAATGAACGGAACAATGATTAGTAATTTTACGTTTAACGATAAAACTAATTTACATTGTATATATTACAAAAACCTACTTATATGTTATGTTTATTATTAGTAACTAATTCGTTAGAAGAATGTAAAATGATGTACTCGCGGGTTCAATTCTGACTATAATTAGTTATTTATACTTACATCATTTGCATCACTTTGATTTTATTAGCTTATAAATATACTTATGCGTATATTTCTTTCTTGAATTCGCAACACGATAACGTTTTAACTTGACCTAATAACTTGACTTTTATTATACCATTAGCAGCTGATGTTTAATTTAACTACGAAAAATACTTACACAATACATAGTTTATGCGTCCGTCTGGTTTTTATTACAAAAATAAAGTAGTAAAATTTGTCTGAACAGGACGAATATCGGTTTAATTTTGGGCATATATTATATTGCATTACTATAATATGACGGTAATTAATTATCAATAAAAACTATCGTCGGATAAAATTCGAATGTAACGACATATTTACTTCGAAGTTATTTCAATTTGTTCGTTGTAGTAGAAAATTGTTTTTTCATTCTTTATCCTAATTCACTATACAAAATATAATAAGTAAAGACTTAAGTAGGTAGTAACATGAATAGAAACGTTACATATTATTAAAAAACACTAAAATATTTGGAAAACTTTGTATATATACTATACATTTATTAAACTGAATTCTTATTAATAAAATTATTCTATGACTTGTAAAATCTAAAACAACAAACCGATAGTCTAAACTCTCTTTTACGCGCTTATACGTGTATTCAGTAATCTGTATGTAATCAAAATCTACAAGCATATTTTTATCAAAAAAAAGAATGCATTTCATGAATAAGTCGTTAAATTTCTATGTAATGGTAATACTTCAAACGTTGACTGCTGTGATTTCGAGCTCGATAACTTTTTGATTCCATGTATAATAAATGTACGCTTATTTTTCTTTCGAGTTTTTCAATCAATCAGTCATAAATTAGATTTTATTTTAATGTTGGCTTGTGCCTTAAAGTTGAACCGAAATTATAAATTTATCTGTTTTTTAATTTTCGTCAATGATCCGTATTTTAATTGTTCACAAACGAGGAATTCAAAAATTCGTCTAGTAATAAATAATTATTTCATAATTGTGTGAGACGTATTTGAAAAAAAGAATTTACCTATATTAGTTTTGACCAGACTACCTAACAATCACGTACTAACTTCCTGTTTATGGAATATGGTTTTTATCGTGCAAATATATGACAAACAATGACAACTTAACAATTATAATAATTATTAATAATTGTTGGCTGGTGTTGTTTTATTAAAAACTTGAGCTGCATTTTGGTAGTACACTTTTATAATTTAATATAAAAGATAAAATATTATAATTTAATTTTTCAACTTGATTACAGTTTATAGCAATATTATTATACGTACAACTTATTGTATTTCTTATAACGAAATAGGCTCAGCAAATTGAAAAGTACTCAATTTCACGAACAAAGCAAAAAATTTTCCTAATTTGTGAAATTAAAAATCATTTCATTTCATGAACTGGAGATCTCTGCATTTGTATGAACTAGGCAATTATTCAAGTAACATATTATTATATGTAAAAAAAAAATATGTTATATACATATCTTAATACGGAAAAAAAAACTCTAAAATAGCATCCCTTTCATTAGCAAAAAAAAAAAAACAAATATTATGTTTTGAAAAGTGCAAATTGAACACACTTTAAAAATTTAAATTTTGTTTTTAAGTAAAATATACTTATAGGTACTAAGTTTATACGTATTATGTATAAATACGCGGATAGTAAGTTTTACATTTTTCAAAACACTTAAATCATTGTTCTGTTACAACTTAAAACAAATAATAACAGTGTCCTCAGTAAAGCGCATAAATATTATCAAACCAAACGCGACTTTTTTTTTGATTAAATTGAACTTTAAATTTGACTCTCCCAACTGATAATTTGAAACTCTATGACTATTAAATTGAATTTATAAAAATGTGAGAAACTGCAATTTTTAAATGCAAATACGTTATAGGTGTGTGTATTCCGTTTAGTTTGTATGTCTGCACTTCTTGAAAAGTTTTTGGCGAGTAACGCTTTAGAAATTAAGGCATCCGACACGTTCTACCTTTAGTCTATGAGAAAATAGGACATTTTAAATTTAATTTTATACGGTCGTTTGTAAAAAATACGTTTCAATATGTTCATTGGACAATATGAAACATTGAAGGTAAATTGTTAATTTTATACAACGCAAACAAACGTGCGTATAAACCTAATAAGTGAATAGAGTACAAAAAAAAAAAAAAACTAAACCATCACTACTAACCTCACTGAAAAACCAATAGATTTGGTGAAAAACGTTTATTTTTGTTGTAATTAATAAATAAAAACTGCTTGTTTTTTTTTTGTTTTTGTTGAAGAAAAAATCAGTGATAACAAATATCTTGTTCACCATACTGATTATTATAGACCCATACGTCATAATAATATGATGAAATGTTTTGTTAACATTGGTATATTATTCAAGCACTCAAAATATTTTTAAGTACTAAATTCACGAGTAGAAAATATTTATGCTTATTTAGTTTACAAAACGTTTAATTATCAAAACGCGGTAGTCCATAAGTGCGTATTGTAAAGTATTTCTAAAGAGTAACTGCACTAATTTAATATAAGAAAACAAGTTTTTAAACCTTTTATTTTTTTTTTCAAAAACCATTGCTTATAAAAACAATTAGGGCTAAATTGTTCTGTTTTTCTTGACACATTTGTTTTAATTTTCGTAAATTAAACCGAACAATAAATGTAATTATTACTATCCGGGTACACCTACTCGGTAAATATACAGTAACAATGAGGTACACCACCCGCCTACGTTATCAACCGAAACATTAAATAACATTTAAATAATTGTAGTGTTTGACATCAATTATTTACATCTTATATTGTAAAATGCGTTTACTAAATGTCAAAGCATTTTGGTTTACGAAACTCGGCACCTCAACAGCTAAGATGGATTAGGATATAGATTATAAAATAAAAAGCTACGACATTGACCTTATCACTCACTATCGTAAACGCGCACTTATAAAATATGAAATATTTAAATGTACGATATTTCTTAGGAACATAATCTAATGTGTCATAATAATTATTATTAAATCACTCGTACGTAAATTCAAGGCTCCAGGACGCATTGACTTGTTATATAGCTAAAAGTTAAGTAGTTACAGTTGATCTTTTTAACTTGACGGACTATAACTCTTTAGTTGCGATTTAAATTAAATTTTAACTCAACTCATCTCTGGTTTAGTTTCGCTTCGATTGATGCGTTCACTTTGAATTTTATTTCCGTCGTTGGACATACGAATCAAACAATCTATTAATATATTATACCAAAAACAATATAAGGTTTTTTTTTTTTTATTTTATTTTTGATTTGACTTCCAAAAAAACTATCAGTTCAAAATTTTTATTAACCGTTTTTTTTTTCACTTGGGTAATAGTTTTTGAACTTGCGTTGTGAACATCGTGCTTACCAGAATCCGGATATTGTGTATAAAATGGGTATTTTATAACGGCACGTGTTTAGGCATTTTTGATGAAAGGTGTAAATTATCAATCGATTCTTTCAATCGAAACTGCTATAGTTTTCAATCTGACCGTTAACAGCAATATTAATAATGACACAAAAAACGTTAGCAAAAATAAACAATTGTTTATCAACGAGAACAACATTTGTTTTTTTTTTCCAAAAATTAAATTCTGTTTTTTTCAAATTCGATCTTCTTCTTCTTTTTCTTCTTAAAGATCCTACCCGTTTTCGGTGTTGGATTTCATATCGACAATGTTGTCTCTGTCGAGTGATGCTCAAAATACATAAATTGATGTTTTATATACCGCGAAGATTCTTCACCCAAGACATTCGTCTTCTTCCCACACTTCTCTTTCCTTCGACTTTTCCTCGTAATATAAACTGGGTTATTTCATATCGCCTATTATTCTTCATTATATGTCCTACGTATTCTAGCTTCCGATGTTTTACTGTCGTTAAAAGTTCTTTCTGTTTTTCCACGGTTTCCACAGTACACTTTGATTAGCGATCAGGATACGTCCATGACATTTTCAGCACTCGCTTATACGACTACATCTCAAGAGCTTCTCACACGTTAACTCTATCATGTTTCGACTTCATATATATATATATAGTAATACAGAGAACACATAACAGTATGATTTTTCTACCGAAAGACAAATCGTGAATATTTTCGACATCCCTTTTTTCAGAATTTTCAACTCTGCATTTTATTTCTAACGAAGGATTCATCATTAATTGCTCCGAGGTGACTTAATTTTCGTTCCCACTCTGTACGTTGGTCTTTCATGACCAAACGCAACTCTCCTACGTTACAATTCTTATTGATACTACGATAAACTTTGTTTTCTTATATATATATATATATATATATAGAGTCAAACCGTATTTCTCACTGATTTACTACTTCAAATTCGGTCTCACTGAAACATATTATTATTGTTATTATTATTATTGTTACTCGCTTAAAGTACACAGAAAACCAAGTATTCGAGATAAGTGCTCGGGCACGCTCGACGTGCACAGCTGTCCTTGCGCGCGCCCCCGCTCGTGTGTGGTGTTTTAAAAAAACGGATACGACTATCCTCCGACATATTTTCACCGGATACGGTGGAACACGCGGAGATATTTATGACGTCGCGCGTAGGTACACAGAAAATGAAAGAAAAATCATAATAGATCGCGGTGGAGCGACACACAAACTGGACGAGAAAATGCCCATCCGTAATACACAATAACGTACCTACTTTTGTTTTTATATCTCTATTAAAGGGAAACCTTCGGACGTAATTTTTTCGCGCTTAAAATCGTTTTGTAAACCCGAAATTCGCGTGGGAGTAATGAAAACGATGAGTTTCACGTTGAAAAGTCCGTGACCCATTTTGCGTTTTTTTTTTTTTGTTTTACTTTTCAGCCTCCGGCGCGCGTCTCGTGAACATAATTACCTGCCACTACACAAAACTCAGAGCGAACATTATTTTTTTTGTACAAATCTTCCTGGAATTCTTCATTTTTTTTTTTTTTTTAGCGTTTCTTTAAACGTACAGTTCACGGCTGCGTCTGACGACCGTAGGCGTGCACCATTCTAACGGGAAAATTTCGAAACAAAAATATTTTGAAATCGCTATACGTGCATATATTTAACGACCGAAATTTAAAACCAGAGTTTTTATAATGTAAGTGTATTAAATATAGTCGAGGCTGGGTATTTTTTTTTTTAATAATGGGTTTTCTTCAGTTTACTGTGGATCGATCGAGTTTTTTTAATACGGCCAAAAGTCATAATCGATCATAATGGTTTCAAACAAAATTAACGTTACTTACTTATTACACGTTTATAAATTACACTATCTTTTGGTGCCAAAATTATTTGTTCCGTATCGGGAACGAAATTCGAATCAACAGAATTCAAACGGTTCAAAAATATTTAACGTTCATTTTAACGCAGTCACGGCCAACGGAAAGGGAAAAAAATAGGTTTATTATTATAATTCGTATTCTAAACTATATGTCCGTTAAAATTGAAAAGTTAAAATTAACTAGACTATTTTTAACTTTTTATCTCGTCAACAACATGATCAAAACATATTCTGTTTACGTGAAATGGGGGAAATGCAATATCATATATTTAATATTATTATTCCGATACAGTTTGACCGCCAATATTCTGTATAGTAGCCGCGTGTCTAATGAACTTTTAAAATACAACGTTAAAATCATAATAATACGTAAAAACATATAAAAAATTTGGTGCCGTTCTTTTTTTTTTTTGTATTAACGACTATATGGGCTTTGGATGGGCCATTGGTTTCAAAGTTGCGGTTTATCCGTATTATTCAATATCTGAAAGCAACGATAAATCATCGCGTTCAAAAACAAAACGATTCTGAGCTAATAACTATCTAATCTAATAATTCCCGGGTGAAAATAAAAAAAGATCTCGAATTACTCCTATTATACATAGAGTAAAAAAAAAAAATAGTGTATTATACCTAGCAAAAACTTTTCAATTTTTCATAACGTATTAAATTTATTCAGTACATAAAAGTTTGAAAACGACAGGAAATACATTTTTATAAAGACAGTTTAATAGGTGTTGCTGTTATGACGTCGAATATGAAGATTTTACCATTTTCGTCGATTTCGACTCAGAAAATAATCAAAACGTCGAAAAATGCTCTATTTAAAATTCAAAGCCTAAAATCCCAACTTTTATGTGGTGTTCAACGTAACGATTGGAGCACTCCGTCTACCCGAAGACGTCATTACAATCCTGAAAATTTCAAATTTTCCCCGTAAATTTATATATATAGTGTGACGCACCATTTTATTGACACACTTTTCTTGTACGCTCTTGAAGACTACTGGGCCGATTTCTTTGAAGTTTTCGTATACTTGGAGCAATTTTTGTTTTACATAACATATTACATTTTTAATTCTTAAATAACAAAATTGTTATTTTTTTCAAAAAATAAATCACTAAAATAACAAATTTCGGCCAATTTTCAGGATTAAAACGACTATAAAAAAAAAATTTTTGGCTAACGATTTTTAGTTACGAACAGTTATATATGTTGTTAGCATTGTATTAAATTTTCAAAACTTTTTCTGGAAAATTTAAGTTTTTATTGAAATTAAACGACAATAAAATTGGAAATGTTTGAAAATTTCAAAGTTGTATATTTAGCTCAAAAATTTGTGAAATGTTTCGAAATTTACCTCACACCTGTACAATGCCAGTTTTAACGTTGTGTCTTTCCAATCGTTATTTTGGGAGTTCTGACCAATTGACGAAATTGATTTTGTCAAAAACGCGTTTTCCGTACTTTTTTGCGTTTTTTTCTGAAATTTTTGGGAATGAAATTTGAGAGGGCACATTATATCCCCCCGTAAATACGTACGCCACTGAGTCATACCTTAAAACTGTATTATAACACCTGTATTATTAAATATAATACAATAATAAAACCACTTGTCGTCGCGTTCTCTCCGCGCCGCGGAATCG
This sequence comes from Hormaphis cornu, assembly GCA_017140985.1. Classification (NCBI taxonomy): domain Eukaryota; kingdom Metazoa; phylum Arthropoda; class Insecta; order Hemiptera; family Hormaphididae; genus Hormaphis; species Hormaphis cornu. The sequence goes on from CM029357.1 coordinate 27,902,521, forward strand.
CACGCGGTTATACAACAACAAGCTGACAGCGCACAAAACGCGTTTTGACGTGAGCCCGGACGACGGTTAATAATAATTGGACCATAATAACGATATTTTATTGTAGAAAATTATTACGGACACGCGCGCGCACGGTAATAATAATATTACACTAGAGGAAACCTATGACTCAATCAATCAAACGGGTCTTACTTATAAATTATTCTATTATATTATCGTTCTGTACCTGTGTCGAAAACGTCTTGGAAGCCGATCGCGACTCTCATAAATCGCGCCAAGGTTCGAGGCAAACGGAAACGCTCGGGCAACACTCGACGTCATGTCAGAGCGTCCTTCAATGCACCCCGCACGCGGACGGCTGCAGAATTTGACCCCCCACCCCCAAATTCTGTCCTAACCCCCCCCCCCCGGGTTAGAAATGTTTAACGGGAGGGGCACACAAAAAATATCGGCGAAACTCGGGGTGTTGGTCACTGCTCTGAGTGGGTCGGTATTTCGGATCGTAGTATACACATTATGTATATACTATGAAAAAAACAACAATGATAAACCGTCGTCGCTTTCGGATTCAAAATTATTTTGCGAATGTTGAGCGCCAACTGGAAAAAATATTTGTATATTTTTTTTATATATACCGCATATATTGTTTGGAAACGTAGAAAAATTCAAGTTTTACATCGATTATTATTGTGATTAGAGTGTACGAAGAGCAACCGATAAAAAACAAAAATGACCCATCCTCAATTGTTTTTTTTTTTTGCAAACACATGTACGACCAACTACTTCCTTAATACAATGTACCTACTTAGAAGACCTTTCCTGTAATGAGAATTTTCCATCGACTTTTATCGACTTTTATTTATTTATTTAAACTATCGTAGAAAAAATCAGTCAGGACGCCCAAACCGACCGAAAATCTATGAGCCTTCCTGTCACAGGATCGGCGCGATAAACATTCTGGCGCAAATACTAGCCGTAACATAAAGGTTTTTCCATCGTTAAACGGACTTATCTTTTCAGCTAGAAGAAAAAACTTCTGTCGGTAAAATGTCATAGAGTAAAAATGTTTCCGCGTAAACGTACACGTAAAAGTTATTTTTACTTTCGCGATATTTTACCTAATCGGTCATTCGACCAATGCAAATTTGTGTCTTGGCTGACTACGATGATGGGCAGGAGGGGTGTAACACGCATTCATATACCTACGCGTTTTTCAGATGTTTAAAAAAAAATTAAGAATAAAATAAAATTGCAATATCGTATGAAAATAACGTTTAATCAAGTTGCCCGAAACATTCGTCATATTTCGTCTGGTTTCGACCGTATCGCGTTACCGATGAAGTGAAACATAAAAACGAATGCAAAAATATTTGTCGTGTTGCACACAAACAATCTCTTGAAATTATAACTATCGTTAAAATATTATTAATTGCTCTGTTCTTGTGTATTATCTTTTACTTTTTAGTAAGTCTGATCTGGCGTATCGCACGCAAAAGAATGACTAAACTAAATGACCTAAAAAAATGAGTTATTCGTTTGCAGAGTTACAAGAACAACGTCATAATAATAATAATAATTGGAGGAAACCATTTTGTCCATCTCTGCGTCACCCGCTTAGGGGTTAATTTATTTTTTCTCGAAGAAGCCTCGTATAAAAACGCAATTTACTTTTGAGTTGAATGGAATTTTTATCGGCTATCCGGCAAAGTGCGTGACATTTTGGGCGTGTGCTAGTCACGACAGGTCTCGTAATAGCGGCTATTTAAGTTCAAATTTTAGAAACTATAATGTAATAGCCACTTTTAAGCTGTGCTACGTTTCTAGAAAGTCCCGCCGAATGAAACGTTTAGTTTTTCTTTTCGATTCCAAGTTTTTGTTGCTACCACAAACATATTATATCGTCATACAATAATAGGTACTTGTAAGTCCAAACATCGAAAAAAATAGTAATCTAAAATTTGATTTTTCGTCACGTTGTTTTACGCATTGTTATAATATACGAGCATCAAACTATATGCGCGGCTGCATACACATCACGTCAAAAAGAGAAGTCGTTATTGGCGGCAACACCTGCACGGAAAGGAAAGAGAGCTGCACAATCCTTTCCTCGTATATTATAAATTTTATATTTTCCTTGTATATTATTTTAACACCTACGTCATGGCCACGTGTACGATGTAGTAACTTACGTGCGTTTTATTTTTACCGATTCGCTTTTCCAGATCATGTCCGCGGTGGCTGCCCATATCAATACGATTTCCGTGGGCATGTGCCAGGGGTTCTCGGCGATTCTCCTCCCGCAGCTGTTGGACGAAAACAGTTCCATGTCCGTGGACAGTGTGGAAGCTTCTTGGATAGGTAAGTCTGGAATACATAATAACACGAAATGTGTATTATACACTTACAGTTTTAAATTTAAAATATTTAAAAATCGGAAGTCTTTTGAAATGGCATAATAATACATCGACAAATATTTTAAATTCCGAGCGACGAGCGATGTATTGTTTTTATAGTGATGATTATTTTTGCTGTCGACGACTTTTCGCATGGAAAAAACGTTCCTATTTTCAAAGCCAGTAACTTTTCTAAAAAGGTTTATGTACTCCGGTGGTAGTATGGTTGAAGCTCTTTTTGAGATTTTGCTTACTACTATTTGAACCCAAAAACCAAAAAGAAGTGGAGAATTTTACGACGAAAATTTTTAAAATTTGACGTTTTCGAGTAAAAGGATTGCTCCAATAGTTACGTTTAATACCACTCGAAAGTTGGGATTTTGACTTTAAATTTTATTCGAAGCATTTTTTTTTTATGATTTGATTATTTTCTGTGCCAAAAACCACGAAAATGGCGAGATCGTCGAAACGGCTATACCTATAAAAATAACGTTATAAAAAATTATTCCTTGTTGTTTTCAAACTTTTATGTACTGAATCAGTTTAATGCGTTATAAAAGATTGAAAAAAGTTTTTGCTAGGTACCTATAAAAAACTTTTTTTTTTTACGTATGTATAATAGGAGTAATTCGCGAATTACTAATACATAGTACTAGCTCATACTAATAGAAACATGATTTTAATTTGATTTTAAATATTTTGTCAGACTGACAACCAAGTATACTGTATTTAAAATATTTTAATTTTAAATTTGTTAAACTATATTACAACACCTTACCTTAGGACTTATAAGTTGGCCTCATGGCACATCGGAAACTCGGGATATTATTATTTTGAATTGAAATATTCTGTTGATGGGCTGGTACCGAATCGAATAGAACCGGTTAGGTTAGGTTGGAAAGATTTTTATATTAATATACTTAACTTTCGAAAACTCTTTATATATTTTTGAAACGTCCTTATTTGTTTTCGATTAAAATTGGCCCGTAATAATTGCTGTAAAAAGTATGTTAAAACAAACTTGATTATTACATTTTTATGATGTTCGCAAATAAATTTGGTATTTTTCGAATATACACCTGGTTATAATGTGATTATGTTTTTCATAATATCCGAGTATGAGTATCCTGAATATTGTTTTTTTTTTTTTTTTTTCGATTTAATCGAATAAGTAAACTGCGAATAAAAATTAAAAGTGGATACAAGAATGTCTATAGTAGATTAGCTTTGTGCCAGAGAACTCGTCAACGAACGTATAGATATTATGTACCTACATCAATAAAGTGACTACATAATTATATTTATAAGTGACTTATAAATAAGTGACTACGATCACTGAATCACGAATGGCGACTTGAACGTGGTTTTATAATAATAATTATTGTCACATATTATACCCAATTATAAATTTGCCAAACGCCGCGTTGAATGAAAATAATTTTGATCAATAACATACGTTGTACAGATAATGATACTAATAATAATAATTGTTATTTGACATCAGAAATCGAGATTCTTTCGTACTATCGTATAGGTACGACGCAACAATAACGATAAAAATGAGCGTTAAAATACGCACCGTCGGCCACGGTAGGTACCGATTTTTGACCAAGCAGTAACATATTATTTTAAATCTGAACAAAAAAAATTAATTACAATATCAAACATTAAAATGTATAATTTAATTCTTAAACGTTCGTGGAGTCTATAAATAATAATCGCGTATAATAAAGCAACTTTTTACAATTATATTATTTAGCATTGTTTTTACTACACGATTATTTTCTGTCAAACTTTAACCGTCGATTTATTCGTAAACCGAAGAGATTGAAGGCTTTCGTTTTTAGAGTGTTATTTCAAAACGGCATCATTTATCGATGAGGACGTGCACGATAAATTATATAAAAACAAACACCTTAATAATATAACATAGTAAATTTGCGAAATAATGTGTGAAAGATTTATAGAGTATCCGCGGTGAATTAAACGGAAAACAAAATGTTTAAGAGTTAAAATTCCAAATTCTAGCCATTCAAAATGTTTCAAATAACCTGTAATAGTAAGTGTACAAACCGTAGAGATAATAATATTATCCACGTAAAGCAAGTTTATTATTCAATCGAAACTATAAAATTTCTACCCATACATCATAACTAAATAAACCAAAAAAAAAAAAAATGAAGTAACTCTTTTTCTAATTTTATAATAACTGGTTTATACAAATATTGTACGAAAATATCGCAATATTTTAAATGCCATCGTCATCGGAAGACTAAATGTATACACTTTGTCCTAAAAAAAGAGTTTTCCTGGATATCACAATCTGGTAACTCTTCGAACTTTTACGGGTATCCGCCGGTAACTCGTTATAATATCGTACTTTTAGATTCCGAGCGCAGAGAATTGGTTTTAAAACGATGTTTTTTTTTTTTGTGTACAACTTTATGGGTAGTAAAAGTGCTGCTCCAAATTTTTAAAATCAGTACCTGTCCCGAAAGGTCCTTGGAGCTTTAGCCGGCACTTTGGGGGATTTCAAATTTGAAAAAGTTCCGACCGAGAAACTGAGCAGAAACTAAAGAGCCTACGGCACCGCGTTTTTGACATACCGATTCAGTTTTTTGACCGTAACATCCGAAATCGTGATCGGAACAAGCTGAATCGCATAAACGATATGAAAATAGTGGAGACACGAGTTCGATAAAAGTCCAAAATGATTTCAAACATGTTAGTACTCTGAAATCGTCGAAAAATTTACCACGACTACTAGACGCGACTGAGGTCGCTCAGAATCGTTTTTTCGATATTAAAATGTACGTTTGAACCGCCACAACTTCCTAACCAGCGAGTGACCCACCCGTGGCGTGTTCGCGCTACACCGTCCGTTTTTTTCTTTTTTTTTTTCAACGTGTATCGTTTCACAAATTTCCACCGGGGTCTGCAACAGCAACGACAACAACGAGGAAACGATTCTCGACGCGAACATTATTAATAACGAGTAAAAAATAACCGCGCATACGTCGTACAATATATTATATATACACTTAACCAGCTAATACGATTCACTTTCGCCGCAGACCATAATAATGTTTGTTTTTTTCAATCATTAGGAGAGCAATGTCATTATTACGCGCGGGTTCGAGGTGTCTCCAGGTTGCGGTCAAGGCTTTCCGGTGTACACCTCGCGGCTATACCTCGCACACAATATATATCGTACGGATATCGTGTGTGTGTGTGGTACGTGTTCGATAACGATCGCGGAATATAATACGTGAGATAATACGTATTTTGCAAATTGTGGCGAAAAAAAAAGCGCACCGGGATCAGGCTAGGTCGCGCGGGTGGTTTGACGGGGTAGCGACTACGCTTTTGGGCTGGTCACTAGTTTAGAGGTTGTGGTTTAAACGCATTATTTCATTTCTGAAAGCAACGATAAACCATTGCCTCCGAAAATACAATTCTGACCGAACAACTGAGTTCAGTCGTGGTAAATACGAATTTGTCGCGAAAAACTTTTATCAAATCTGTACCTTTCCTATTTCGGTATATTGCGTAAAAGTTTCAGCTTTGCCCGATCTTGGATATTATTTTATTTTATTAAATCGATGTGGAAAAAACACGTTTCACGTAAGAAATTCACGGCCGCCCGGAATGAAGAGCTTTACGACAAAAATGTGAAATCGGCTATAAACCGAAATCGTGTTAACTAAATTTTTCAACCACATACGTAAAACTGTCTTGTTTATATTGTAATAAAGTTTCGAGACTTAAACGTACAAACTAGAGGTTTTATGGAACAACAACTGCGTAAAATTTAATAATTCCAAAATTTCAAAATTCCATAACTCCCTCAAAAATGATCAAAATCTATTGCGAACTAAGCAGTAAACTCGTTAAATTCTTTTTAATGACGCGTATAAACTTCAAGTCGACCGGAGCCCTTTTGGGAATTTAACCGTTTTCGTTTTTTCCTCAAAACTTAAAAAACAATCAAAATTTTAAGAAAACCCTTCAAATAAAGTACCGTCCCGGATCAATTGTCTATCTTTTGAGGTATCGTACGTTTCTACTAGAAAAAAAGAACACAAAAATCGAAAAAAAAATCTGAATCGACGTGTAAAAAACACTTGTCCCGTAATTATTTGGGCCTCCATCGAGAGATACACGGCCGCCCGAAATAACGACAATTTCAAAGTTCCGTAACTTTCTCAAAAATGAACGAAATCGACCGAAATTTCAGCGGAACACTAGTAAGACCCTCCTAAACGACATGCATCAAGTCGTACGGAGCAACTCGAAAAGTTGGGCCGTTTTTTGTTTTCCTCGGAACTTCGAAAACAATCGAAAAAACGTTTCAAACAGAGTACCGTCTCGGAGCCATCATCTTTCTTTTGAGCGCGTTAAAATTGGCGCAGGTTTACTGTAAAAACTTTTGATCGCAGAAAAACAAAAAAAAAACACATCATTGTAAAACCAATAATACATTCTTCGCGCTAACGCTCAGAATCTAAAAAATAAAAACAGAATATCATACGAATTATCTCTATGAAAGTCGTCCCCGTTCGCAATTATCATATTATTATTATTATTATTATTGTATTGTATTGTTGGCTTAAGTGGCGCGTGATTGATACAGCAGCAGCGAATTGTATACATAATTGGCTCTCGAGCACGTCGCCGCGGGGCCGTAATTGAATAGCTCCTTCTGCGCGGCTCCGTCATTTTTAACCGTCTTCAAAAAGGAAGTAACGGTATGCGTTTCTTAAACTTTTTTATCGTTTTAATGATAAAAGACTCTTTTTGACGTCCACTTTTGTCGCGGAACCGCTAATTTGTTTTTTAGGGTTTTTTTTTTTTAGTATTATTTGCTATAAAAATTTATTATGACCGTTTCATGTGGGTAACGCGTTTGTGATTTATGTACGTTGAAACGAACCTAACATACTATTTTACAATACTTTAATTAGACTAAATTTCAATTTTAACGAGACAAGTGAAATGGCTTTTTAGTTTGTATTGTTTTATACCGGCCTTGATCGATGTGCTACATTATGTTGAGTCCGTAGGGGGATTTCGTTTTTGTTGATACAGGACAGGAGGTTGAACCCAGTTTCGCACGTCACATAAATGGTTGCGAGCGCCAACACGGCTTTTTGTGACGACTCGGTGTATTTCATCTTTTGAACTGCACCGAAATTCTACTAACGGCATTGATTTAAATTTTTCTCGCGACGATGGCTCTTTAAATATATTTCATTGCACATTTTGTACAGTTCTTTTTTAACGACTACGTCTGTGTATTTAAGTAACTCTGCTGGGATTTCATCTACACCATACGCTTTATTGTTTTTAAGGAAGTCCATCGCATGATAAAATTCTGCGTGCAAGATATAATCACCTTTATCATCCTCATCTACATTGTCTTCTTCCTCAACTATCATAGTTGAATTATCCTCATATAATTCTTCCAGATATTCTTTCCATCTTTTAGCCTTTTGATCAGCTTCTAGTAATAATTTGCCGTTTTTGTTTACTAGGGTTCCTGCGTTTTGTTTCCTTTCACGAAAAAGCTTTTTGGTTTTTGAAAACTACAGGTCACTTTTTTTAAAAATTCTTCTATTCCCTTACATTGCTCATCTAGCCATTTTTCTTTAGCTTTTTTTATCTTCCTTTGCACTTCATTTCGTATTCTTTTGTATTGTTGTTGTTCTTGAGTGTTAATTTGATTTTTATACCTTCTTCTTTCATTTATTATCTCAACTATTTCGTCTGTCATCCAAGGCTTTCTCGACTCTTTTTTTTTTTGGGTTCCTTATACTTCCTCTGCCTGGATCTTTAGAATTTTCTTAATATTTTCCCATTTATTTTCCTCTGACTGACAATTATCAATTTCTATGTTGTTTAACGCTTTCTTACATTTCTCTTTAAATTCTATATTTCTCTTCTCATCATTTTTAAACACTTCTAAATTCCATTTTTTTGTGAATCTACCTTTCTTAATTTTTTTGTACGCTAGATTTGTTTCCATAATAATTAGATTGTGATCGCTGTCAATATCAGCACCAGGATAAGTTTCGCATTGTTTAATTTGATTTTTAAAGCGTTGTTTAGTAATAATATAATCGATTTGATATCTCGCTGTATCTCCCGGCCTCTTCCAGGTATATAATTTTCTTTTATGGTGTTGGAAAAAAGTGTTTGCAATTGTCAATTTGTGTTGTGTACAGAACTGTATTAGTCGTTCTCCTCTCTCATTTCTGGTTCCCAAGCCATAACTACCCGTTATGTTACTTTCTTTTCCTTCGCCTACTGCTGCATTCCAGTTGCCCAGGATTATAACATTCTCCCCTGCTTTAGTCATCGCCATTATTTCATCTATTTTATCAATAAAGTTTCTTCAACTTCTTCGTCATTGTGTGATGATGTTAGCATGTATATTTGGATAATCGTTGTAATAGCAGGTTTAGTATTAATTTTAACCATGATGATCCTCTATCTGTACATTGATAGTAGCTGATCACACTTTCTCCACACAGTTTATTCATAATGATGCCTACCCCAGTATGTCCATTTTCCGAGCTCGTATGAATGAATCTGTACTCATCACTCCAAAAATTACCGGGATCTGGCCATCTTACTTCGCTTATCCCTATAATGTCAATATTTAATCTTCTCATTTCTAGTTTTAAATTTTCAAACTTTCCGCTTCTTCTCAAGGATCTTACATTCCGTGTGCCTACTCTTTTATAGTTTTGTTTTGTTTTACTCAAGGCGGTCTCCACCCGGACATCCGAACGGGAGACTAGTTTACGTCCGGAATCTTTTACAATGAGTTCGCAATCCATAACTGCAGATACTAGGGATAATAAGGTGGTGGTTTCCCGTTTCCTTCCACCTCGCAGTTTTGTAACCCTTTAGATTGCTGCCATCTTTACTTACAAATGTTTGGTATGTACCGATCTCCTTGATCTCCACCTACATCCAATACTGGGGAATCTGCTGCCCTTCCCCAGACCCTTTTGGTCGCCTCTTACGACAAGCAGGGATTGCTCTGGGCCTATTCTATCCCGGGACCCAGACGGGTTACATAGATAATAATAATAAACAAAAAAAATTGACACGCCGGCCAATCAGAACGATCCGCCACAGTTCATCGCCTGTTTTCTCCGTTCGAGGCTCGCACGTTACTAGAGAAAGTCGAACCGGAAAAACCCACACGTAATTAATTATAAATAAAAAATAAATGAAACCTGGGCCACTCGGAATGATTCGTAACCGGTCAAAGTACATCGCCCTTTTTCTCAGTTCGCACGTTAGCGGTGAAAGTCGAGCCGGAAAAACCCACACGTTGTTATAAATAAATAAAAATAATTGTCAACAACCGCACTCCAGCCAATCAGAACGATCCGTCACAGTTCAAAATTCATCGTCGGTTTTTTCCGTTCGTGGCTCGCACATTACCGGGGAAAGTCGAGCCGGAAAAACCCACACATAGATAATAATAAATAAAAAATAATTGACATTCCGGCCAATCAGATCGATCCGTCACAATTCAAAGTTCATCGCCCGATTTCTCCGTTCGCGGCTTGCACATTACCGGGGAATGTTGACCTGGAAAAACCCACACTTAGATAATAATAAATAAAAATAATTGACATTCCGGCCAATCAGATCGATCCTTCACAGTTCAAAGTTCATCGCCCGATTTCTCCGTTTGAGGCTTGCACATTACCGGGGAATGTCGACCCGGAAAAACCCACACTTAGATAATAATAAATAAAAAATAATTGACATTCCGGCCAATCAGAGCAATCCTTCACAGTTCAAAATTCATTGTCGGTTTTTTCCGTTCGCGGCTCGCACATTACTGGGGAAAGTCGAGCCGGAAAAACCCACACATAGATAACAATAAATAAAAAATAATTGACATTCCGGCCGATCAGAACGATCCTTCACAGTTCAAAGTTCATTGTCGGTTTTTTCCGTTCGCGGCTCGCACATTACTGGGGAAAGTCGAGCCGGAAAAACCCACACATAGATAACAATAAATAAAAAATAATTGACATTCCGGCCGATCAGAACGATCCTTCACAGTTCAAAGTTCATCGCCCGATTTCTCCGTTCGCGGCTTGCACGTTACCGGGGAATGTCGACCCGGAAAAACCCACACTTAGATAATAATAAATAAAAAATAATTGACATTCCGGCCAATCAGAACGATCCGCCACAGTTCATCGCCTGTTTTCTCCGTTCGAGGCTCGCACGTTACTTGGGAAAGTCGAGCCGGAAAACCCCACACGCAATTAATTATAAATAAAAAATAAATGAGGCCTGGGCCACTCGGAACGATCCGTAACCGGTCAAAGTTCATCGCCCGTTTTCTCCGCTCGCGGCTTGCACGTTACCGGGGAAAGTCGAGCCGGAAAAACCCACACAAAGTTAATAATAAATAAAAAATAATTGTCAACAACCCTACTCCAGCCAATCAGAACGATCCGTCACAATTCAAAATTCATCGTCGGTTTTCTCCGCTCGCAGCTCGCACGTTACCGGGGAAAGTCGAGCCGGAAAAACCCACACGTCGTTTTAAATAAATAAAAAATAACTGTCAACAACCGCACTCCGGTCACTCGGAACGATCCGTAACCGGTCAAAGTTCATTGCCCGTTTTCTCAGTTCGCACGTTACCGCGGAAAGTCGAGGTATTATATTGCCACGGCTCTCTCGTCCGGGTACAAAAAGGATCGACCGCGTCAACATGATTGCATACACGTAGGTAGGTACAGGCTGGCTGCAAAACGGTTTTCTGCGGAATGCGCGGAGAAGAACTCCAAATTAATAGTTATTGTAATAACATTAGTAATTATAATAAAAGATCTCGAGTATTGTGCACGCACGTGGCATTTTATTACCGAGCAAAACTCGACGGACCGAAAATAGCTTCGCGCACCGAACTCGCTCGTACGAACAAAAGTATATTTTGATGGTCCCCGGCTGTGGTGTTTTTGTGATATTGTATCTCGCCGTTTCGGTATAATGTTATTACGCATCCTGCGTCTCGTAACAATATCAGTCGGATTAATCTGCGAACGCTATAAGAATAATATTCCGAAGACTCGATTCGAACTCGGTACGTGTCTGCTTTGGATAGAATTTCCCACATTTTTTCGTCTTAAAAAATATCAAAATGGCCATGATACGTGTGCGCTCTTTCGTCAAACCCGTGCTTTCCATTTCTCGTGCCACCAGTGTCCCGCGTTCTTCGTCCCTGTTGCTGTACACTCCTCCGTGTACCATATCACACATAAAAATGGATGTTTTTCCACCGCCTCTGCCGACTTTGATTGAACCGTTGCCGTTTTTCCCTCAAACTTCACTAAATAATCGCCGATCGTTTTTTAAAAACAAATAAAACGGAGGCATATTTTCAACACGTGAAACTGAAGTTGCGCGAAACCGATTTTTCACGAAACTGGTGAAGTAACCAACGTTTCGTGAAGTGCGTAGCGCGCACAGCTTTGCGTTATCTTATCTACCGGCGGTTTCACGCAACTTCAGTTTCGTGAAACCGTTCTCCCGTGTCGCGTTCCCTCAGTATGCAGTACCTACGTTCTAAAAATATTAAATTTGAATTTTTTACCTTTTGTTTTTTTTATAAACAGTCGATAATTATTGGGATAACAATTACGTCAGAAACAGAATAACTGTGTATGACGTAAAAAAAAAATAGTTTTGTTTTTACATCTCGCTTCAATAATCCATCTCAAGTTGGACGACGAGATCAATTACTTGACAAATAGAACGCGATTTTCGTGTTGCTTACGTATTATTTATTTCTGAAACGGTCGGATCGGTAAATGCACGGTGAACAATTTGTACGAAAAATAACACAGAATCTTCGGTGTTAAAATCCTACTTTACTGTTTGTTTATTACACAAATATAACACATATATATTATGTAGTGTTTAAAATGAGTGGAGAGTCTAACCCTTTGATTTTTTTTTTTTATAGATACCTCGTATTGATAAATATTAGAAAACTTTCGATATTTCAGATTTAGCTCTAAATATTGTTCGTTTGAAATATACGTACTTACTACTTGCCGTGATATTTTGTAAACATTTTGAACGTTATTAGCAAAGTTATCGGAAACGGTAAAAATAATGAAATATTTCTAGGATATTTTTGTTGTTTTTCTGCTCATAACGCAAAAACGCCAGAGAATTTAAGTTACAAAATAAAATTTCGATAAAGAATCGAATCGCTACAGAAAACTACCCATCTCTTGTGACAGCGCTTATTTCTTTAAACGTTCGAACGCAAAAATCATTCTGTACTCGCAGCATACTTCTATTTTTTATACGTACGGACGCGCTCGAAATCTCATCAAATAATGTAGACGGTTACACGTCGCTAAGAAATTATCGCGTACTGTAATAGTGGATTTCTAAAAACGTTTTAGAAAAAAAAAAAAATGTACCACGTTCATCGCGAAATAAAACGTGTACCGATATTCACCTACCAACTGCATCGCGTACTACCCGCGATTAACGGGTAACGTGTAATGTAAAACCGCCCTTGCTTTTTACACTCGCTCGTCTATTGGGGGGTGTTTTCGATAGCGTTTTCCTGCAAAATATCGTGCCCGTCCCGCGAAAGCGTAATGATTTGTTTTGATTTTTCGTAGCCAGCTTAGGAGTGATATCGAACCCTTTGGGAGCGCTGATGTCGGGCGTCTTCATGCAGACGTTGGGAAGAAAAACGACCGTCCAACTGACGGCGTTGCCATTCCTGATCGGATGGACAATGATCGGACTGTCGACGGACATAACCAATTTGTGTCTGGGACGGTTCATAACGGGAGTGGCTATCGGTAAGCGTGTGACGTTTTTTCGTGTATCGTGCAGCCCGATCGGGCTTAGATACCGGCTAATCGGCCCGGTGAAGACTATGTATCTCCAATGACCGTTTTGTGTCTGTCGCGTCCTCTTGGCGGCCCCACAACATATTTCGATCACACAGGACGGGACGTGATCGAGAAAATCCGTCGAAAAATTCGATCAATGGCGTCCGCAGGAATTTGTTAGAGGGGAGCGGTAAACGTAATTTAAAAAAAAAATCTTTACGCTGTGTTTTTTTTATACGACGGTTAAAATATCTTATTACAAAAACAGCCAAGGAAAGTGGGTAAATTGCTCTACTCGTCGGACGCCCTAATTGGTGTTAATAGGTAAAAAAAAAAAAGAAATACTCTTCGAAACGGTTTCCGCATCTCTTCGTAGTTACGTTGAAAATGATACAGTCGGTCATACTTACGAGACCGTATTTGTAGTGTACTCGCGACGAGCTCGATAAATATGAAATCGAACAAACAATCCCGAAACTTCATCGGGGGCCGAAATACCAATATTTCGTTTTTAAAATAAAAATCTATAAGAATGTAAGCACCACTTTCTTGGTAAACGTCGATAGGACCCTACTACGAAAATTACGAAACACGTTTTCACTTTGAAAATTCTCGACCAATACGTCTTTTTTTCAGCGGGTACCTAACAAACGTTCAACAACCGTACAAACATTTTCATGAGTAGTCGTAAATTTTTTGTTGATATCACACGTCCATCCGTTTTATTTATCCACACGGTCTTGTCCGTCGTTTTTTCTCTAAAACACTATCTTCTTCTACTTCCTCTAACTAATCGGGGTCGGCCACCGCTCGTCTCGATCACTCGCACACGCATACGACAACGAATCGTTTTTAACCGTTTCCAGTTTCTCCGGTCTTCCTTTTCCTTCTGGTCCTTTCAAGTTGGTTTGTGTCGCACAACCTCTCTGCTTATACGCCTGCGAGCGCCTGTCACAAATACGGCGCCTCTACACATTTTCACTCGTTGGTTTCGCGCAGGCATGTCGTCGGCTTGTTACGTTTACGTGGCGGAAGTGAGCCTGGCTAAGTACCGCGGCGCGCTGTCGGCGTTCGGCCCGATCTGCGCGTCCGTCGGCGTGCTGATCGTGTACTCGCTGGGCTCGGTCATGCCGTGGCAGCTGGTGGCCGTCCTGTGCGCGGTCACGTCCGTGCTCAGCCTGCTCTCGGTGAACCTGACGCCGGAGTCGCCGTCGTGGCTGGCGTCCAAGGGCCGCGTCGCGGACGCCGGCCGGTCGCTGATGTGGCTGCGGCGCAGGCCGTCGCTGGCCGACAAGGAGCTGGCCGAGATCCTGGACGCGCTGCAGCAGCGGCGGTCCGGCGACGACGGGACCGCGGCGGCGGCGCCGTCGTCGCCCACGTTCGCCGACTTCACCGCGCCCGCCGTCTGGAAACCGTTCGCCGTGCTCGTGTGCTTCTTTCTGCTGCAAGAGGCCAGCGGCGTGTACATCGTGCTGTACTACGCGGTGAACTTCTTCCAGGTGGCCGGCACGACGGTGGACAACAACGTGGCCACCATCGCGGTCGCGGTGCTCCGGCTGGTCATGAGCGTCACCGGCTCCGTGTGCATACAGCACCTGGACCGCCGCACCATGGCCATGACGTCCGCGGTGCTGATGGCCGCGTCCATGGCCGCGTGCGGCACGTACGAGTTCCTGTACGAGACGCTGCCGGTGGACGACCGGCCGTGCGGCTGGGTGCCGCTCATGTGCATCCTGTTGAACGTGAGCGCCAGCATGCTGGGCATGGTGCCGCTGCCGTGGATGATGATCGGCGAGCTGTTCCCGCTCAAGGTGCGCGGCATCATGGGCGGCCTGGTGCCGTCACTGGGCTACTTCTTCATATTCGTCACGGTCAAGGTGTCGCCGTGCCTGATGGAGGCCCTGGAGACGGACGAGATCATGTGGCTGTTCGCGGCCGCGTCCACCGTCGCCGCGTGCTTCGTCGCCGCGTTCCTGCCCGAGACCCGCGGTAAGACGCTGGTGCAGATCGAGAGGATGTTCGTACGCGGCGGCGAGACGACCGCCAAGAAGAAGGAGCAGGCGAAACCGGTCGAGTTCGCGGTGTACGCGATCGCGCGGTAGACGCCTGACCGGTGTTTGTGTGTGTGTTTGGCCACCGAACAACACGGGCGACATTGTGGTGGTGATCATCGCCGGTCGAGCAGTGCTGTCGAGGGGATGATCCCTTCTATCTTTTTTTTGTCTTTTTCGTTTACGAGCATTTCACCCCTTCGAATTTACCATCTAGCGTGTATAGGCGAATCGGAACAGGTGCGCCGAGACGACGACGGAATTTTTTCCGCGTCATTATGGTGCGGGTCAAAACTACGTCGACCGCCACTTACATCGAACGAAAAGCCACTGAAAAGCTCGAAACGGGCCGGGCCGTTTTTAAAAAGCTAGGTCGACCCCTTGCGAATGTCGCGGCCGCGCGCGTCCGGTCCGCGACGCGCTTAAGGGGGTGGTTTTTTTTTTTTTTTTGTAATTTTTTTGTGTTATTCGCCGCGTCCACTGTTCAAGATGTCGTTGTTACTATTGTGGTCGGTAGCTGGAAACCTTAAGCCCTAAGACCCTGCAGTACCGAATATTAAAATATTATCGTAGAACCTGTTTCGAAACCATTTGTTTAAAAAAAACGTATTGAATTTTAAAAACTTTTTTTGAAACCGTAGAATTTTTCGTGGAAAAAAATTACAAAAAAAAAAAATGAAAATACGCGAACCCGTTACGTTTAATCGTTACGATGTCGCACCTTCAATGAAATCATTTCAGAACCAGAAAACAACCCTGTAAGATGCTGCTGGAATCAATCGCTGTTCCGGCAGTCATTTTGGCACCGCGGACAACATGGGGGCAAACTATAAATAGCGATTTTATCTATTTTTTTAACCATTTTATCCAAACAAGTCGAATTTTATACACCTAAAGTAGTATTGTTATACGGCTGTACGAAATATAATTACACAACGCTCGAGGCGAGTATTTCGCATGATTACACAATGTAGAACAGAAATATGGCGTGTTTTGGGCTGTTTAACTGCAGCGGCTGTTTGATTAAGCGACCAACGTGATTTGTTTTCGGGACAATCCATCGTGACTCAAAGTGAAGAGAACAGTGTTTACTTCTCGTGTTTCGGGTCGTTATTGTTATAACATGTCTTGTTTTTTTGTACAGCCTAACGAATATAAACGATAGATTAGTACGACGTTTATCGTAAAAACGATGTGAAAAATGATCGAAAATGCTTTTCAACTGTACTGGGGGCCCAGTTTTAGACATCAACAGTAAGATCTGCGATAAATTCCCCGGGTTCGCCCGATAACGCGATTTACGTTTTCGTCAACTGTTAAAAAAAACGCCGCTTCCAATTTTTTCGGGGCAAGGGAATGTATAAACAAATAACAATCCGTTCGCGACGAACGTGTCAATCAACTGATGTTTCCGTCAAGGCCGACGAGAGCTTAAAATATAACAATAATTATTATCGTCGTCTGTGACCTGTCCTGCGACGACGGACGTGGTGTCGGTTCGAAATAAAAAATAAAAAAAACTGACACGGGTCACGACTTCCTAGTTAAACGGTTTATTACACGTCACGAGCGCACGCTTATTACCAGAACAATTATTATTATTTGTTTTCCCCGAAATTGCACTTGTAAACATCGAAATTTAGCGAGAACACGCATTTCGATGCCACACAGCCGTCCTACCGTACTCGTATAATATCATAATTATCCACGTGACAACGTAATATGTACCGAATTATTAAATAAAATAAGAACGTTTCGAATTGTTATAAAATTTCGTATGTTATTATACAGTACAGTTACGTACATACATTACTTGTACGAGTATAATATAGTAACGGCGATGTTATGTGATCGAAACCAAATAACAGAGTGATATATATGAAATACGTATATTTATGTAAAATTGTAATAATTTGTTATATAACTTTGTCGCGTTTTAAGAGAAGCGTTTATTTTATATAAATTATTTATATTATATAGTGTATTACTAAAATAGCAAAACATAAGAAACTTGTGATATTATATTTTATTGTTAGATGTGTAATAATTATCTATATTTTTAAAATGAATTCATGTCGAACGTCGGTTGTTAATAAAAATAATTTATATTTCACTGACGACGATAAATGATGAATAAAACATGCATAAAACACAATAATTAATACATCTTTGTGCACACCCTATAGCATATCATCGATCATAGTTTCAGTGGTGAATTTTGTATTTATGGAGAATTACCTACTACGATACTCGGTGACTGGTTTTTGATAAACGATTACTAAATCAAGATCGATCGGTCATAGTATAAACATAGTTTAAACGACCAAATGGAAAACAAATCTGTACGCAAATCAAAATACGATAATATATTTCGATAAACATATTTTTGAACGCGTATAAGTATAATATGGAAGTGAACAAACATTTTCTCGCGCGATGTACTAAAATAAGATAATGTTATACGCGTCCTTGTATTCAGCGGTATATCAGCGTATAATTAATATACTTATATTACGGAATCAAAATTTTTGTCGCAAACAAATCTAAACACGTTTTATCAAATAACAATAGTAGGTACAATATTATGAATAAATTGAGAAAAAATGTGTAAGTATATCACAAAAAAAATGTACTTTTAAATTTGAAACTTTGCCAATTTTGACAGTCGCTTACCTATCTCTGTCGAGATTGAAAATTCTGCTCGAATACAGCAACTATTAAAATAATATAACGTTGGTTCTGTGTCAAAAGTATTATTTTCATGTACAAAACAAATGAATGTTATAATATTCGAGTTTTTTCCAGAAAAAAAACATTGTTGGTCCGCCAATAATATTACGATATTTTTATATTAAAATAAACTCTTTTGGATGGTGCGCTTTACAGTTGGTACAAACGAACGCATTTAACATTTTGAAAATAACGATTACGGGCGAGCTCTGCTGCAGTAGTTATCATAAAATATTCAAAATCATATAATACTCAATATAAAACAAGTACGATAAATCTTTTTTTTTTTTTTCTCTAAATTGTCGCCAACTTTCAATATACGAATATAAACGTCCGTAGACCACAATATGACATAATTACCGACTATCAAAACTGTTTCACCCTAAGCGTCGCACTGGATTTCATGACGCAGATAATATGGGGCAGTTCCGTATAATAATTAATAGGATTATCCAATTTTCATTCTGAAAACGGTTCTGAACTTGTCACAACGTCCACTGTGTTTTTACCAGATGATGTTTGAAATATAGTTTTTTTTTTTTAAAGAAACAGACAGAATAATTGAAATATTGAAATCATGACGATATTTGATCGAACGGCCGTAAAATTATGAAAACTTATTTCGTCTGAAAAATCATCGCGTAAAACAGTGTTTACGTTCTGGTCATCTATTCAACTTATCAGTGATGGCCTACCAAAAACAAAAAACAAAATCACAATCATAGAAATACAAAGTAATCTCATAAATTTAAATAAAAAAAAATGTTGTTTTTGAAAATAAAATGTATTGGCACGACTAAAAATCCATCAATACTATCGAAATAACTATTAAGCGCTCCAGAATGTCTAAAATTCGGGGAGGAAAAAACGTTTCTTGATATAATCGCGAGCTTGGAACCACGAAAATTGTAAAAACCTATAGTTGTAACAGAAAATCAATGAACGACAAGGGGGCCCTTGAACAGTAGGGCAACGTAATAATAATACGGTGTTCCGAAACGACCAAGATCGATGCAACTAATCCAGCAATATTATTGCGCGTTCCTTTAGACACGGAACCGAACTACCATATCATATAGGCGTTTGTCTAGATCGTGTTTGATGAGTGTGTTCGTTCACAGTAAGAAAAGGAACTTGCGCAGGCAACGAAATCGAGAAATTCGCACAAAAACCTGGTAAGCTTCGTCAATTGGCGTTTAACCGAAAACGTTGTTCACGTCGTGTATCATATGTTTGTCGCGGTGGTAAAACAAAACGCGTTTCTTTTTAAAAATTTCGTCGTTTTTGGATTTTTTTCAAAGCCAAGCCCGAACCGCGAGAAGCGTAATCTGCAAAACTCCTACGAAAATTCGCGTGCGACGGAAAAAAAATTGCCGCCGCTTTCGATGCCCGCGCGACAAAATTCTCTATAATCGCATCGTAGCATCTTTGTTGCCAAACGACAGTTTTCGTTTTTACGGACCTAATTATCGTGTAAAATATCGTCGACATCTAGGCCGCACAGTCGTCTGTCGAGTTCTGCCACGTGCTCGGTGAAACCAATCCTATTAAATTATATGATTTAATAATAGTAGGTAATGTAACTCGCGGCACAATAACCGCTTATGCCCAGCATTGTTACCATAGGTATGACGTATATAACGATGTATTGTTACAATGCAGTACCTACTTGTATATCGTACCGTTACGGGCGTTTACGAAAGCTAAATCCCGGTCCTACGATATTATAGCCGAAACGACTACGATCATACGATCGGCCAAGAAGAGAGATTGCAAACTGATTCGCCAATGTGTTTTTTTTTTTTTATTCCATTTATTTGTTTCAAAACAAAGATTACCGCCGGTCCTACTCACTGAGATGAGAAAAAAACACGTGCGGAGCTTTTTTGTTTACGAAAAGTCGTTGATTGAACACACGCGAAACTCAAAAACGACACAAACAATAAAGTACGGCATCACGGTTTGGGGTGTTTGATTGGACACGATTGGTAGCACCGTATTCGCACGAAGAAGACATTTGTAAAGACTTTGTTTGGCCACTTCGTCGGACAAATAAATTGTGTATTCGAGTCCCTATACGAACGTCTTATGACATCCAGTTTTTTTTTTCTGCCATGTTATTCGCTGCACGTCTGGTCTTGACCTCGTGTTTTGTAGGGGACAAAAAATCATGATTTTTTCGCTACGTACATGTTTTCAGGTACCGGTTATTTTTATCGAGAACATTAAAAATCTTCGAGTAATTCTTTTGTCGAACGTTTCCAATCTTTATTAAACTCTTACAATAGGTAGTGTTTTGGCATTTTTGGAGTTGTTATAGACCGGTTAGTATTATAAGCTTCATCCGAGTATACCCTGTGTGATTAGGGATTCAAAGAGGGTTATATACACGTGTCTTTATGATTTAAATTTGTACAAACTTCATAATATAGATCGTGTTTCTTAGTCACAGTATGCATTTGATTTGTTCATTTCATACCGTGGCACATAATATCCTAAGTATTTGCATAGTTTTTTACAACAGTAACCGATACTTGCACTGACAATGTATTATTGTTTTGTCAATAGTTAAACGGAAATTACGAAAAATATCGTTTTAAAACACATCATTGATGAGATTTTGCCTCAATAAAATCCAGGAAAGTTAAGTTGTCAACCAAGTGTATGTTACGTGTCGGTCGAAAATGTTGATTTGTGATTCATTTTTAATTATTTCATACACCCAACTATTTCGTTTAATAATATTACACTACTGCAATCAGATCATTTTATTACTACATTAATTATAATCACTGTTCGAAATGAGCTTTAAAAGAAAAATTCAAACTAATATTTCACGCGAATGAAACGCTTAACAAAATAGGGTGCAAATGCCTCAGGCACCAAACGGCACTGCCTAGTCGACCTGAGCGGACATTACTTCGTCACCTGCAAGCGACGTTTTGTGCACTCGAATTTCGAGTATAAGTAGTTTTCTAAAGAAAATCTTTTCTGAAAACAATTGCACCTTTTACATTCAATCGAGCCAAAATGGTTTTATATACATAATATAATAACCACACGGGCAGAAATAATTTTTGGCAAAAACGATTACCGTTAAAAACCGTAATGGCAAATCTCTATGCCCAGTTTTAGAAAATCGCTCTAAACTTGGTTTAAAGACCAATTCGGGACTGTGTACGGGATTCGATTACGGCGGGCATACGCTATAAAATACAATGTTTCCAGTCTGTTTCATTACGGATAATCTGCGCATCGCTATGTCTCAAATTGTACTTAACACTTGGCTTTAAAAATACGGATCGTCACTGAAGTAAAACGAATGTAAACTCTTTCACCCAAGTTTGCCAAATCACCCGAACCCATTAAAACCAGCCCTATACGTCAATATCCTGAGAAGTATCTTACGACGTCTCAAGAGAAAATGATTTCGAGATCTAGCATAACTTAAAAAAATCTAGCTTAAAGTGTAACATTTACGATACATTTCCTTAACCTAAATTTTACGCATTTTATGATTGTAGTAAAAAAAAAAAAAAAAATTTACGGTTTGTATTTATTCTATATTTAGATGATTTAAATGTAGAATTTTTCTATACCTCTGCATTTTTGAAGTAATTACGAAGACTGACAAAAGACAGTGATTTATTATTATTACTGTTAATTTAATAAGAACTCGGAAAAGAACGTTTTACTTTCTAATTTTGAAGTATGACCACACGTAGTATGGTGATAGCTCGTGTGACTTAAAAAACATACGCGTTGAAAGAACAAAAGTCGATGGCATTTGGAAACAATAAAATCATCATTTTGAAAAAAATACACCGAGCGAAAATATTACCAGCCGTGTAAAAAATAAACGTTTTTTCGTACGACAAAATAATATGTAGTCAAACAAATCCAATGAGGTGGTACATAGTTCAAATCGGTGAATTTTCAAAGTTTAAAATTCAACATTTTATTCCGTTGTAATGTAATATTTTCATTGCATCGCGAAACCGAGTTTGTTTTTTTTTTTTTTCGATAAATAGCTCACATAAACTATCATGTAACGTCTAATTACAAAGACATGACGAACATTAACATAGCCGCCGCACTGCAATTATTTTTGAAAATAATACTAATTTATTTAATGGAGCTATTACAAAATAAAATTATATGTCATCTAACTTTTCAATGTGTAGTTTATAAGAAAACAATTGCAGATAAATAAACAATAGGTCTAATGATCTGCATTTTTTACGTAGTACAGAATATTGAGTCTTCGTACAATTTAACTGAACACCTAAACCATTTTCAATCACGAATCAGACCTAAGGTGAGTACAACTTAAACAAGTAACACAGTTTTTAAAACTAAAATAGAAATCCTATTTTTATACTTATCGTAATATTGAAATGGATTCTCAACCACTATTCTGAAAGAGAATAAAAACTACTGAAGCGATTTAATATTTTATTCTATAACACAGATACACCAGCATATTAAATAAATCTTGAGTTACAAAACTACAAATGTTACTTACTATTTTAATGTTCATCATCTGCAAATCTATATTATTATTTTTTTTATAATATTTCAAAAGAGCAATTTGTTTGAATTTTAACTGTAAGCAATTGAGTACTTTTTTCTAAAATCCAATCATACACAAACGAATGTAAAATACTATTTAAATATTTATATATTAGATTCATATAAATCACAGATGAGGAAAAGTCTGGGTTAACTGCCAAAAACGATGTTACGTTTCTACATTCATTCAATTTTGTTTTTTATGTTCTCGCAGCTATAAATTATCGTTTTAAACTAAGAGTTTTATGCGTTTAACAAACGCATTTATAACATGTTAATAAGCATAACTCCGGAAATGATAGCGTGTATTTCAACAGACAATAATAAATACTATCTAATATAATTATTAGTTCGCATCAGTTTGTTTGATACCAAGTATACCTACAATATAAACAGACAATAAAATATTATTATATATTATTTTTGGGTAAATTTTTTTGAGCCATTATAGTAACCACGCGTTTGTAATTTGCATTTTGGACACCTTATTCAGATGAATATTTATTGGCAGAAATTTTTTTTCGTACAGCTACATTCCAAATGACCTAGAACGACAATCAACAATGTTTTAGTGAGCTGAGCTTTTGGCACTAAATGGACTTAAAGACGAAAACAAAAAACTACGTAGGTTCTAATTTTGATTGCAGAAACGAAAAAAATACATTTTTCTGCTAGCATTTGAAATGTTGTGGCTCAAGATCAAATATAAGTGTTCAGAAACATTCAGTGCTTGATTTGGTGGAGTGGGGCTGTTTTTAAAAATATTTTAACACGCCTCTTCAAATTTGGTATATCTAAATCTAATGGTCTAGTCACTAGTGCACATAAATTTAAATTTCATTTTTCATTTATCTGCATCCTCCTACTATTTTTAATCCAAGTCAAGCACTGAAAATATTAAAATTGGATATGGAAATAACAATAAGGCTGGACATTAACTCGTTAAAAGTTAAAATTAAGTAAAAAAGTCAAGTTAATGTTTTATTAGGTTCATCAACTCGTTAACTTATTTTTATTGTTAACTTTTAACTTGTAGTAAGTTGATTTTTTGAATGAACACATGTAATATGCAACTTGTTCACTTTAAGTTAATCTGTAATAATTAAAATGTTTTTTTAAAACTGTTAAAAAAAATAAAATATACACCAATCAGTTAGAAAACAATTTCGAAAACAAGCACGAAAACAATTTTTTCTATTCGACAGACTAGGTACAAAACTGTGGGAATTAAAAATGTGATTTGTGAACGCTATTATATTTATTTTAAGTTAAGTTAATTTTTTTTTTGTTAGTTCACTTTAAATTCAATAAATTAAAAAAACTTTAATAATGAACTTTTAAATTAACTTAACTAAACGAATTAAAAATAGTTGTTAACTTGTTCAACCTTGACAATAAGCACAGTCAAACGAACGACAGGACCGTCATCTAAAGTTAGCATATAATACTTACTTACTACGTCTCATTTATGCGTATTTTGCAATAATTATTTTTATTAAATAAGCAAGAGTATTTTGAATAATACGAAAAAAATAAAAACAATTACATTATAATTGTGTGTTAAAGATTATGGACGAATCAATGTAAAAATAAATATTAGCGTTTCATTCAGGGTTGTAATAATTAAGTAGCAATCATGGATATTATTATTGAGACAAATTTTACACATCGTCAACCGTAAACACATTATTCATATTAATATTATGATACTATTATTGATTAATCACTAATTTAAAATTAACCATTATTGTTCATATCAACGATTATAATAATGTTAATAACAACGCGATGACGATTAATATTCACTGCTGCAAGGTTACAGTGAACATAATGTTTTGGTCAAATCCAAAAATTTCGTACAAAACACTTACGTAACACGTAGTATATTATAATAATTGTATTTTATAGAATAGGTTTTCGATTTTGTTACATGACTCACGATAGTAATTATTGATATGTTAAAATGTAATGGTTTTATACAACGACGTGGATCCTCAATAAAATGAAATTAAAAACTTTTTCTACTTCATTTGACGGAGTAGCGACTACGCTTTCACTGGCTCGCAAGACTGGGTGGTTCAAACGTATTATCTGAAAGCAACGATAAATCATAGACTTCGAAAAAACGATTCTGAGCGAGCTCAGTCTTATAAACGTCCTGGTACATTTTTCGAGAACTACAAAGTTCTAAACTTGGCTCAACAATTTTCAAAATCGCTTGAAACTTTTATCAAACCTGTATCTTACCTTTTTTAATATCGCGTAAAAGTTTTAGCTTGTTCCGATCATTGTTTTTGGATGTTATGGCCAAAAAACTAAATCAATATGTCAAAAACACGTTTACGCGTAATTGATGTTTCTGTTTAGTTTATTGATTGTAATTTTTTCGATTTTAAACTTTCAAATTTGAAACTCCTCAAAGTATCAGTTCAGTCTAAAGACCTTTCAGTAGAGGTACTGACTTTAAAAATCGGAGCATTTTTTGTACGCTAAACAAAACGTTCGCTGCGCTTAGAATCAAAAATCCTGCGGCATACACAATCCGGTAAAACTTAAACATCGATAAATTCATATCGAAACACAGTTCTGATATTACTTTAGAATTCGGTTTGATGGGACACGTAGAAAATTATCTTAATAAACACGCGGTTACAAATGTATAGCAGCTGAGCTGACGGTCGACAGATTAATATTTTACTACAAATTTATTTTTGTAATCTGGACATTTCCGAATGTCGGAACACGATTTTTTTAAATTTTTGTTGATCGTTTCAACTTTCAATGTCAAGATAACGATAATAACTGTTATTTCACTGGATTCATAAGTGAAAATACATTTTCGGACAGCCGAACAAGACTACATAATATTAAACGAGTTGGCCACTATTGTAATTTACGTTATACACAACAATATTATATTATTGCCAAAACTATTTTCAGAGTTGACCCCGTATACTACGCGACGGCCGCGTACGGTCGAGATTAAACGATTCAAATAGGTGAACAACACAACAACGTACCGACACAACGATTAAATCATTTTTTTTTTTTTTTTTAATTGTACGAAACAATAAATTTGATAACCATTTCAACTATGCAATTTACCGACAGTCAACTATTTTTTAATGACGTACACATTTATATAATAACATACTTTTATTATAACTCGATACTAGTTGGTAGGTAGTTTGCGATTGTAAAAATGAAGCTGTAGTAATTTTGTAGGTAAAAAATTTCCATGCTGTACGACCAACACGTCGTATTTAAACGCATACTTTTATTGATAATATAAATTGTTTTAAAAACGTAAATCACCAAATGTGTACTGAACTTTATTTGAACCGTATAATATTCATGTTTAATATTCAAACGTACCCACATATTATTTTATGCAAATTTTATGCGACCCGTGCTTAATTTGTTGTGCTTAGTTTTAAAAAAAGGTCTGAGTAAAAGAAAAAAAGGTGTTTTAGAGGAAATTATTTTAGCGCCTGTCATTAAAATTTAAAATACATTAATTAAATAGAAATCTATTACTGTTTCCGGCTAGTTTCGAAAAATTTCAATGATTTGTTTTGTATCTTTTTCCAAAGTATCGAACGTACAGCAACTTAAACTGCAATGTGCAATATGCATAGAGAAAATTTTTTTTTAATTATAATCAATGAAAAAATATATTTTAATTACGTTGAAAATCATTGTAGAAAAAATAAAATAAACTGTTTCAGTATTTCATACAATACAAATCCCGTTATTTTTTTCAATAAGACATAAGTCAAACATTTTAGGTAACATCAAATCAATTTACTTCAGTCAATGGCTTAAGTTTTTAACCGTTTGATATAATTTGAATAGAAATTTTTAAAATATCAGTAGGTACCTATGATATATAGAATTCAATCAACATTGTAGTTTGGAAAGTTAAGTTTTTGCGATGAATTACAAACGTCATATTATATAAATAATTAGTTTTAGCTTTTCAAATTTTTTTTTTTTTTTTTTCAATACATATATTAACGGTATCTAAAATACTTTAACTAAACGTAAAAACACTTATTCGTAGAATATTTATGCAATCTTGCACAAATATTAAAATATAAATTCAAACGTTAAATTTAAAATCACATACACATCAACGTTTACACGTTTATAGTAAACTGTCGTGCATTAATAAAAAAATTCAATTTTTGCGAAAAGTAGGAGAAAAAATTTACTTACTTTGAGTACCGTGGAATTCGCCGTGTAATACCGACGCAACTCGCCGTAAACTACAATAATAATTGCACATCTGAATGCAAAGATAAAATGATTTCGCTCGGAACAAACCTTTATAATTCGTTCGAGGCTTCGGAAACTGTTAAACTCGGACTTTATTTCCAGCGTATAATGCATTTTATTTGGGATTTACAATTATTATGCTTATAAATAATTTAAACTAATTTAACACTTCAATATTTCACACTTGAAAACAATGCAAGTCGTGTGTGTTGTGTGTACACTACGTTAGAAACAAACAGAAAATTTTAATTTAAAACTTTTTGTGCAACGTATTATTTTATCGAATTTTTTAAGTTCTCAAAAACTATTATATACTATTATTACGACTTGTTTAGATGAGTAAATGCGTCGGTGAGTTAAGATTACAGTCGAATAAAATAAGCTATAATATATGTTACTGTGCAATAATCTCAGTGCGTATATATAAATTACAGTAAGAAATTATTTCAAGTTTGTGATCGTAAAATATTACATACTTGAAAAACTATAATATTTTAGATTTTGAGCGACAAGCGATAAGAATGTATTGTTTTTACAATGATATTTTTTTTTTTTTTGTTTTTCTGTCGACAACTATTTGTGTAAAAGTAATGTTTCGATTTTCAAAATCAGTAATTTTTCCAAAAGGTTCACGGACTCCAGTGATACTTAGGTTGAAGTTTTTTAGTTGAAATTTTGCTTACTTTTCGAGAAGTTATCCAAAAACCAAAAAAAAAAACGAAAATTTTATGGCGAAAAATTTGAAAATTTCAGGTTCATAATGATGTTTTTGGGTAGAAGGAATGTTACGATAGATTGTTACGTTAAAAAACACAAGTTGGGATTTTGGCTTTAGATTTTATTTCGTTTGAAGCGTTTTTTAATGTTTTCATTATTTTCTGAATTGTGTGCCGAAAACGACAAAAATGGCTAAATCGTCAGAACGGCTATACCTATTAAACTGTCATCATTATAAAATATTATTTCATGTCGTTTTCAAACTTTTAAGTACTAAATGAATTTAATACGTTATAAAAGATTGAAAAAAGTTTTTGCTAGGTATAATACACATATTTTATTTTTACGCATGTATAACGAGAGTTATTCGCGATTTTTTATATTTTCACCCAGGCATTAATTAGATTTAATAGCTCACACAGAATCGTTTTTTTTTTTTTTTTTGAAATGCAATGATTTATCGTTGCTTTTGGATATTAAATAATACGGATAAACCGCAACTTTGACCCACCCAAGGCGTAGTCGCTACTGCATCTTTACCGTGGTACAGTTCTTTTTTAGTTTTTAAATATTATTAACACATATATGCCCACTGTACAATTCATCATAATATTATTATACTACCATTGCAATACTGAAAACTATTCGCTCGAGTCATCTTAAACTAATTTCTTTTGTAATTACTATTTTAATTAACTATAATATATGATAAACTATACTAACACGCCCATAAACATAATGTGTTTTCAATCGAATAGCGGTACATACAAGACAATTATCCGACTTACCTAATTAACCGCATAATACAAGGTGTGCTCTCTCTAATTGAATAATTGAACAATACTTAACCCGTTATAACCGAATTTAGTTTTGAAAATTTTCTGAAAACAGTCTTCAATAACCGAGAAATCAGTAGGTACAAGTATAAAAACACGTTTCTGAATGTAAAACACGCAAATTACTCTTTGAAACGTTTGAAGAAGTTTGACACCTCGCGATTTCCGCCGTCGAGAAATAGGTATGTTTACATTTTCGGTTTATCAATGTTATTTAAAGCTTCTATACTTTTCTTACCTATCCCTGTATCGTTTGTTGATGATTTCAACACGGCGTACGTTAGTTAGGTTTGGTTTTTATTAACTCGATATTTCTAAGGGTCACCATAGCGACTTGACTGTTACACAACTGCAGGTTCTTAGTTACGCCGTAGGGGATGTTCTTTAACGTTTTAAATCGTTTTCTCGTGTAAGTGTGGATAGTATACAGTACAGTCTGTGTGAATGTGACCCGAAACAACTCATAAACGAAAACTAATGAAATACAAAAATAAGTTTGAGAAACGATTGAAACGTGACGGATTTGATGTCGAACCGAGAAAAGAAACACGTTAGGAAAATCAACGTAACGATGCGAGCTGAACAAAACGC
Organism: Hormaphis cornu; assembly: GCA_017140985.1. Taxonomy (NCBI): domain Eukaryota; kingdom Metazoa; phylum Arthropoda; class Insecta; order Hemiptera; family Hormaphididae; genus Hormaphis; species Hormaphis cornu. Next base: position 27,931,593 of record CM029357.1, read on the forward strand.
GTAAGGCATTTTTTTTTTTTTTTTAGAATATGTTATGATTTTTAAGGTATTATATGTACAACAACACTTTGCGTGGCTTAGGTTAAACGCAAAAGAGACTGCTGCCATTGACTACGAACTTGCAGGCAAAATGGACGCACCAATACCACCTGCAGTTGTGCAACAGATCGAAAACAGCGAACTAGAGTTGTCCAGTTACATAGAGGAAGGATCGCTATTAGTGACGAACGTGTTTTTAGCGAACGAAAATCGCGAGAATAGTCGCAGAGACACGGACAAACGGGAAAGAGACGAAAGGTTAAAAGCGATCGAATTTGAATCCGAAACAGCCAATTCGAAATTCACCGAAATCAACGGCCAGTGGCCGATCATACTGAAACAAAACGACGCGTTGGAAATCCACGCGAATTCGGAACTTCAAAAAAGTAAGAAAAAAAATGTATGCGATCAATATAACGTCGTGTTGTTACTATACAGTGTTCTCTTGTTGACTTTCAGAGAGAGGGCTCGATTTGATTGAACAAAAAAATCGAATAATCGACGTACTGAAACGTGATTTGGCCGAATCGGACTTGAGGTTTTTACAAGAGCAAGCCGCCCAAAGCGAAGATATACAAATTTTACAGGAAAGAATTGAAAACCAAGTAAAATTTATCAGGAAACAATATAAAACTCATATTCAACATATAAAAGTGAGTGTTTTTAGTTATATAAAATATAATATACAACCAAGTATATACCGACTTAAAGTAAAACACTGTGTAAACGACTCGAATCAAAATATTTTACATAATATGTACTATATTATAGTCAACCATGGACCAACAAAGAGAATTCATAATTGACAAAGCTAATGAAGGATGGAAAAGCCGTTATAACGAAATGATAGTGGATGAATTCAAATCAATAGACAACCGGTTGGCGATGATTGAAAAAAAAGAAAACAACATTATGAAACAGTACGAAATGAACGAGGAAATTATGAGAAACTTAAAATCCAAGATGGACGCGGAACTGGACGTAATTTTGAAACTTGTTATATGCTTTAAGCCTTTAAGTTTGGATATAGATAAAAGAACATTTGCTCACCTAATCCTGTTATGTAGAACATACAAAGAGAATTCGATTTGATTAAGACGAAATGTATAGAAAATGTGGAAAAGTTAAATTATAACTATCAGGTGTTAAAAAGACGAGAAGAAGAGAATGCTCAGGCCAAAGCTGCTCAAAGAAGAAAGATCAATAAGTATTCGCTTAAAAAAAAAATTCAAATTTAAAATACATTTATCTACACTTTCATAAAAGTATTTTTCATACCTAGAATTTTTTTTATGAAGGTTACAGGACGTTTTGTCGACCAAGAGAAAGATTTTGAGGGAAATCAAAACAGAGTTTGCAGCCAAAGTTCCATTATTGCAAGACGAAATCGAGAAGCTGCACCAAGATATTGAGCGTCACGAAAAAAAGAGAGAACGATTTGCGGAAATCCAAGAAAAAACGTTTGTAGAACTATGGGATTTCTCTCAAAAACAAGTCGACAACCGTTTAAAAAGGGTGATTTTTAATAAAAATAGTTTTAAAAAATGACGTAAACTTAAAATATGATTACATTCTATAGATTTTCGAAATTGATCGAATCATACACGAAGTGCAGTTAGGCGTCGATTGGCAGCCACCACCAAAACTTAAATATCCCGACGTCAGCGATCTTCCTTCTTATAAGAAGAAACCTAACGCTCCAAGTGCTGAAAGTATGTACCCACACAAAAGAAAATTCATTCGCAATAAAATTTAATTTTATAATTTAAAATTCAACTAAAAATTGACTGACTGCAGCGCTTAACATTGAAAACCAAATGAATCGCGTTGATCTCATCTTGGAAATAAATTATACGATGGACTACTTTGCTTTGGGAATGACAATTCACAAAAAATGTTAAATTTTAGTTAAAAACTTCCATGTATAAGCTTATTATTTTATAAATTCTATTCTTTATAGTGTTTAGTTTTATTTTTGCGTGAAACGTAACCTAATTCAGTAAACAGTATTGTAAATTATAATTATCTCATTAAAGTTTTCCTTGAATCATTTGAATAGGTGTTTTTATTTGAGATGAACTTGATGATCAATTTATCGGGCGCTGCGAGTACGAAAAATTCCCATATTCGAGTTTCTAACTAACGATCGCGCGTGTGAAAAACAGTTTTAAATTAGTGTTAGCCGGTGAAATCTCAAAGAGAAAAATCGTATTATAATGTTTCCTTTTTTTCCGTTAATTTTGATTTGACAATAGATCTACACTTACACTGCAGATACCATGCGTTGATTAAATAAAGTTCATACTGATCTACGCATTTAAGGGTTATTATACTTGTCGGCTATTATAATCACTGTGGCCCCGTAGTTCACTGTTTAACGATTTACACAAACTGTATTTATCAACAGGTAATCGGTTATGTATTTGTACTTGATTCAAAATTATACTGTCCTTTTTTTTCATTTTCAATTTCCAATTTCCAAAGTTTAATTTTCCACAAAAAAATTTGAAACTTTTAAAACGAGGTTGTACAAACGTGTAAATTACACATGCTACTAAAAATGTTCGATAGTCACGTTTTTCATTTTTTTTTAGTCGCTTAAAGCTGGTCATGCCTGTGACTTAGAGAGAAAAAAACTCGCACAAATTCGTTGTTAAACATTTGAAAATTTAACGCATTGTGTAAAACATAATTCGCCGTCCGAATATTTCGAAAAAGTTCGCTCCGTATGTGCGACGAGTGCGTACAAAAAAAAAAAAAAATGGTGTAATTTTGCTAAAAACAATGAAATCACGCGCTAATGCGCACTAATATATATGTTGTGCAATCGATACTAATAATAACGTGTATAAACTCCTCAAATAATGGTCCAAATGGTTTCGCGCGTTATTTAAATAAACATTTGTTAGATACATAAGGCGCATACATACTTTCGATAACTATATATATATATATAAGCTCGTTCGGAATCGTTTTTTCGAGCGCAATGATTTATTATCGTCGGACGTACAAATGCCGTCTGAACCACGAGTTCCGAACCTGCGGTGAACAGTCCGAACCCACGCGGCGACCTAGAGTGTGATACCGGCTTTTTCGCATTTTCAAAAGCCGTTATTCTAACGGGATTTTTTTCTTTTCGAGACACGCCGAATCGAATCCTTACGCTCGAAAACCGATAATATTGGGCAATATGTATTATATTACTGCTCGCAGTGCCGCGGCCGAACGATCGCCGGATCACCACCGTAGCGGCGGCATCGTGCTGCTCCACGTCAGCCACCGCGTACGCCGAGGCCAGGGAGCGGGCGCTGTTCCGGTTGGTGTTCGAGGCGACCGCGGAAAACGCCTCGTTCGTGCTGGACGACGCGCTCGCGGAAACAGCGAGAACGGCGCGCCGCGAACAGCCGAACAGGAAGGACCTAGCGCTGTTCTACAACGCGATGGCCGCGTGCGGACTGACCAGCGCCGAGTCGTCGTGGTCGTGGCTGCTGTCCCGCGTCCGGTCGACGGTCACGTGCGCGGTGTGCCGCGGGCCGGTGCTCCGGTGGTGGCGCGACACGGACGACGACGACGACCAGGACAGCGACAGGTTCGGACGTGTTCTAGGGGGGGGGTGGTATTGGGGGAGGACCTTACAATGCGGTTTTTGGGAGTTACGAAAACGTGCAAATATTTGAAATTTATACACATCGTACATTGTCACGGGGGTAATACTGCCGAAATTTCAATCGATTTCGATCGTTTTTGACGGAGTTATGGAAATTTTAGTTATTTCGGGCGGCCGTGTATTTCTAATAGACGACAAATAATTACGGGAGACGTGTTTTTTACACGTCAATTTAAATATTTGTTTTTTTTTTTGTGATCACTTTTTCTTACAGAAAGAACGCTCCGATTTTAACGTATGAATAATTCGATCCGAAATGGTACTGAAACGTTTTTTTAAAATTCTGATTATTTTCGGAGCACAAAAAGCGAAAACGGCCAAATTTTCGAAATTCCTCCGTTCGATTTGAAACTTGTTCATGCCATTGTGAAGGGTTTTAACGAGCTTACCGCTGAAATTTCAATCGATTTCGATCGTTTTTGAAGGAGTTATGGGAATTTGAAATTTTTGAATTTGGTTTTTTACGGCAGTTGTTATTCCACAAAACCTAACCTAACCCAACCGTCCGTAAAAATAATACGAACTGTTTATTAACGTGCGTACCTATGACGTATAGTGAACGGAAAGTCGAATCCGAGAAAAAACTGATCGACAATATGCTCGTATTCGCTGAAACCCATGCCAAATACATCGACAAAACCGTGTCTGGAAACTGCACCGATTCGATGGAAAAGTAATGTGCCAAATTTTTTTTTTTTAAGTTAATAAAATAGAAAATTTCGTAATTCAGTGGCGTCGAATACAAACGGTTCGAGCGTGTCGCGTGCTATAGAAATTAAACTTGGTCGGTAGATTAATTTAAAAAAAAAACGTATAAAAAAAGATATTTTCCCAAAATTCAACTCTTAAGAGACCTTTGAAAACTCTTGTGTACACCGTGAGAGCGCGCGCATTGCTGATTTGTCGCTCCAAGACTCCATATAAAAATACACAATAATCGTAAAAAAAAACCCTTTATAATCTCAAATTTATTCGCACAACACTAGTACGTCATACTTTCTAAATCGCGTTTTTTTTTTTTTTATAGTTTTGAAGAAAATAATAAGTAATAACACTGATAATTCATTTGCGATGAAACCTGGTAAATTTTAAATTAAATTTTTACACCATTTAGTTTTAAATCTGTTTTACAATTTTTTATCATGATTTTTCTATTCACGCTGATCGACTCTCCCGTGTCCCGGGTATTCGAACCAATTTATTCGTTATCTTTTTCTTCGCCTTCTTCATCTTTTTATTATTCTTCTTTGCCTTTCTCTTAACCATTTGAGATCGGCCACTCCTGTCCTATACTTCCACTTACCTCGACCATCGTTTACATTCCCTCACACGCTTACAGCCCTCGTCTGGTTTTCAATTTATTCCATCCTTTTTTTCTTCGGTACTCCTCTCCATTATTTTCCTTCAACGTTCATTTTCGTGACCGACCAATGAATATTGTAACGACAGATTATTATTATTTTTTGTATCAAAACATTCAAAGTTACAAAATTCTTCATTCTTTGTTGTTTTTTACGAGTTTATAGGACGCCCGAGAAAAATTACAAAACGCTTTTCGAACGATCACTGCCGCCGGCAGACGTGCAGGATTCCGCGCTCGTAGACACTCGAGCCCATCATTCGTTAGAACGTGCCAACACGGACTCCGACAACTCGACGATTACGTGTACGACACAGTACTCACTTATTTTGTATCATAGTAATATTACATTAAATCCGTGATTACTCATTTTCCAAAACTAAAGTAATTTCTCTTAAGAGTCTTAACGACGGATAAAAATGTGCGTTTTCAAACTTTTTTACGATTATAATTTTTATATTGCTTCTATAAAACGGGTGGCCAACACTTCTATAGTTGTGACACGCGTATTAACGATTACACCACAAGTATATTGAAATGTGATTATGTCTAGTTTCATTATCGTTAACGGACTACGAACAGTTGTACAGCGAGAACGAGTCAAATCCGGTGACAAAAATTCAACATTCGGGTAAATTCATAATTAATATCACACGCTCGCCAAATAAAAATCATAATTACCAGCCACTTCACAGTTTCGCAGATGGATTTGGACCGTTTTCAGACCGAGTCTGAAGAACAGAGTGCGGATTTTACAGAATCTAAGACGTTGATATTCAGTCGAGATGCCAACGAAGAAAGTATTTTGACGAAATATTCATATTTTTTTGATTAAAACTCGTCTATAAAACTGTTGAACTAGTTCTATTACTTTTCATCGCCTTGCTGTCGAAAATTATCAAATAAAAAGACGTATTCACGTGTTTTTTTTTTGACTTTCGATTAACACTTTGAATATATGCGTTTAACAAAAACTATTTAAATATAATCACCGTCACGTGTCGGTACAAACATTTTTTTACTGCAGATAATGGGAGCAAAACACAAATCGCCGTAGTAATAATTTCTGTAAAACTAAGGGTGTAGGGCGCATGTAATGAAAATAAAAATTTTGAAAAAAGTTGTACTCACTAAACGTTTTTACAAAATAATTTGGATTATGGACAGTTTTGTTTTTGATTATTTCTACGACTCAATTCAATACCGTTAAAGCTTCAAAACTGTCGAACATAACACTGTTATAAACGTGTTCTGATTGTGTAAGTTTGATTAAATTCGTTTAAAGTAATTGTGTGTATCTTCCGTACTTCAAATACGAAACAAAGTTAATTTTCGCAACATCTATAATATTGATATAGTAACTAACGTACCGTATCACTAGGTCGTCATTAACACGATGACCTTAAAAAATATTTTAAAACATTCATTAGTCTGCAGTTGCAACGGTTTAGAAATTTCACACGTAAAGTTCCTTTCCACTGGTTTAAGTTTTGCAATTAGAAGTCTTATGTATATTCTACACATACTGCTCGATACGATGTCGTTGGCCAATTTTTAAAATTCCGGTTTTTTTTTTTTTAAGTTATTAAATTTCACGAACATTTATTTTAACAATCCAAAAACTCAACGTCAGTATACACAGGTACCTATTCTGAATCGTAACCCATTTTGCACGACAAAAATTGGTAAATTATTGTTTAGTTCGTGAAGCAGCCGAGTTCACAGCCTACTGCAGCTCGCACACAGTGTAAAACGCCGCTCTCGCGGAATTCGATTCTTTCGGACATTCTCAATATTGAAATTTCAAGAACGCTTTACGTAATAATTTCTATAAACGAGTTGATGCGCAAACTACTTCGATTATCGGCTACTTCGAGTGGTTTTATTTTATATTTTGTTGTCTTCGCAGTTCGAGGACCGCCGTGTGACGACCCCGATCATCCGCTGGCGATCAAAGGTGCGGACTACCTTCGGGCCGTGAAAAGCGCGATCGACTTTTCGAAATCCTCGAGGTCCTCGGGTCGGCGGCGCGAAAACGCATCCGACTTTTATCTGACCAACACGCTGACCGTGAAGGAAATCGGCGAGTACTGGACGCAGTTCCTGCACGCATTCCCCGAGGGTCGCCTGAAGCTGTGGGACGTGTTCGAAAAAGCCGTGAAGAAATATTTTCAGACGTTACACCGTATGAGAGCAACAGTTATTATTATTTTTGCGCCAGTATCGTTGACCGGATGATGATAACGCGAGTCCGAGGCCGTTAAAAGTTAGAATTTAGTCGAAAAGTCAACTTGACTCGCTTGTTTTAACAGCTGTTTTAACTTAATAAGTTGATGGTTTTTTTAATTTTACGTAATAATTCCTCCGTTTTAAACTGTAATAGCGAAAAAACAAAATTAAAACTCTTTAAAAAAAAAGTATTTCAAAAATAAGAAAATTGTTTTTTTAACAACGCAAGGAGCACGAGATACGAAACGATGAGAATCGTCACAAAACATGAATCACGTTATCTTTGTTTTGAGTTAATTAACTTTTAATTTTAAAATTTTAAAAATTAACTTAACTTTTTGTTTTTTTCAATTACCTTAACTCGACTAGTTAAAAACAGTTATTAACACTTGCCCGGTCTTGCATGAGTCGATAGCAGTGGTGTATTATTTTTGAAAAGTTAGCACCGAGCAACTCGAAAAAGTGTCCCGATATGCACGTCTGATACCATAAGAAAAGATATTTGATTTTAAACTGTACTTTATCCGAAACTTTTTTTTATATTTTAAACTTTTCTCTGAGTAATATAATCCGAAAAAGACGATTATTTCAAATTCGCTACAAATGATCTGGAATTTTCACACGCCGTTAAAACGAGTAATACTTATGTGTACTAACGTTATTGTGAGATGTATTTATACCTCGACACTTGATAACACGTTATTGGAATGAATAAATTTTAAATATGAAAATTCAAATCGAATTTTAAAATTTTGAACTTGTCGCACCGTGTTTTACTCAGAGAGTTTGCTCAGAATCGTAATTTTACAAATTTAATATAATCGTCAAACTGCATAACCAATTCCAAACCATTAACCATAAAGTTATGAGTCGTTCTTTCACCAAGTTGTCCACCTAACCTTGAATTTTTTTTTAACGGATTGATATTTTATTTAAAACTTTATTTCCTATACAATCACAATGAAATAGTGAAAATGTCAAATGACGCCTTATAACTATACGGATAAAAATATTGCGAAGACGTCAACTCACGCCCTTGAAATGTGTTTACTGTAGCTGTTCTAAATAAAATTAAAAAAGAAAGTAACGGGTGGAGTAGGTCACGGTTTCGTAAAACGTTTTTTTTTATTAAAATTGAAAGCAATGAAAAATGATTGCTTACAAAAATACTGAATAGCAATTCTAAAGAATTTCAGAGAGTTAAATAGGTTGGTACTTGACAAATTAAAAATGTCCAAGTTCTACATTCAGATAAAAATTGATTGAAATAGACAATATTGTTTTGAATTTTAACAATGTTTTTGAAGAAGTTCGGATCATGACTTTCAATGGTAATTTCTAAACATAGGTACTTATCATGTAGGGCAAGTTACTCACCTATCTTTAGAATCGCCTAATGTAAAAGTAGAAACAATATTCTACTGGCGGAAAAATGTGTTATAGTAAATAAACATTATCGTCGTTATTCATTCCTCGTTAAGCTCATAATTATAAGTTCTCGGTTTTCCTGCACGCCCTCCTGACTGCCAGTACAAAATACGAATCACTGTATAATAATCTAAGGAATCTGGTTATAAAAAACCAAGTGTCAAAGTATTGTAATTTATACGTTAAAATTCACAAACAATTACTAAATACTCGAGTATTATCATAACTCCGTTTATTCAACGGTGTTAAATAAATATGGTACCTACTAAATAGTTTTCATGTCGAAAAGTGCCGGTGGATTCAATAAAAGATTGACATTAGGCTGTTGTTTATAGCTAGTTAAATTTATTCCCTCAAGCGAATCCTCGACGCTCTGCAAAATTACCTGCCAACCGTGGCACCGTTGCTTGTTGATACAATATAATTGTTTGCTTTTGTACGATAAGTGGATTTTATTGGTTTATTCGTTCCAGAGCGTTTAAAAAAGATGGAAGAAGTCAAAAAACTGGAAACGGAAAACGCAGAATTGAAAAACATTTTGAAGCAGTTTATGGACGCGGATCAGGTAGGTTACTCGATGGTTACTTGAACAACCGTTACCGTAAAATAATTATGATACTTTGCATCTTAGCTGGATCAACTTTGCAACAAAATTGTTTTTCGTTTTTAACCTATCCCAAACTTTTTATTGCGCACGTTAAAACGACGACACCTTAGGTTTTAAGGTTAAGGTTTAACCTTTTTTTACATTTGTACCATGATTTTGCTTCTTATTATGCCTAAGTATAAGCACAAACAAAATATAATTACAACAAAACTTGGTAAATGCATACATATTTTCATTTACATATGTCGTTGTTTCATTTTTTCATTTTTTTTTACGGTTTTTTTTCTCGAATCCAACATTTTCATGGGTTTAAGATGACACTGGTATAGGTACAATTCACTTTGCACCGTAATTCCATTATCTATGTTGTTGCAATGGATTTTCGTTAACGGTGCAATATAACCCAAAACCTGCACTTACGACTTTGCACCAATCACAGATTATTAAGAATATCGTTAAAGTTTTGGGGCTGAAAAATTTTGACAAAAATACCACTATCTAATGATATCAATTGTTTCACAGTCATAATACTGTAAGGATCTCGTTTCAGGACGACTTGAGATTACGAAATTTTTGCACTGCAAAAGTCAAAAAACCGCATGTTCAGCCCGCAAAAAGAAACGCGAAACCGACTGCAATAATCACGGACGAATCGGCCAGCGTCTGTGGTACAACGATGCGCATATTTACGATCAATAGACCGGATAAAAAAACAACAAACAGACCGTACACGGCCCCGACAAAATAATCTTACCTGTTTATTGTGTTTAAATGTGTACGTTTCATTTTTTCTTATGTAAAATCAAACGTACTCGTTTTTTTTACACCTTTTTTTTTTTCTTAGTAGAGAACGTTTTTTTAGGTCGGAAACGTGTCAGATTTTTAAAATTCTAACTATACAAAAAATAAAACATCAGGTTGAAAATAATGATAAGAATTTGTAGTCATTTCAATCAATTTTAATCATTTTCAAACGTACGTAATACTCCACTGTAAAATAGCACTAAAATTCTGGCTTCTATCCTAGATACAAAACATAATTTTTCTCGTCTTTCGAGTACCTATACAATAATTATAAAAATATTGTCAAAACCCGATTAGTCTACGAGGCGTGAGAATTATTTTTGTAAACGCGTTTTTGTTCAATTTATTAAAACGATACACACTGACGCACGTGCACCGTTTGTGTGAATTAAATTGCCTAAATTGTACTCCTTTATGTATATGACCACCCTAATGTACGCAGCAAAACGATACTACTATTTTTAAAATTTAAAAAATTCTGTTTCATTAAACAGTTTGATATTCTAACCAAACTAAATCAAGTTCGTATCGCCAAAAACAACAGTGTAATGTTTTGTACTTAACATTTGAAAAAGTATAATAAGCGTAGGTACCTAGTAGCTTTGACAATCAGTCCATTTGAATATATTTCTATAAAATTTTGCCATAGTTCTAATACTTGTCGTAACTCGGGATTTTGGCTCGGTCTATTTTGAATTCAAATAAAACAACGTTTTATGTACACTCTTAGTAAGATCTTACTGTGTGAACGTTATATTTTTTTGATTATGTACTATTTTGAATATTGTTATGCTTTCTTCGCCATATCTTTACAATTTGTGCATCTCGTGTAGAAGATTTACAAGTTTTATTTATTTATTTTTGTAAGAAATAAAAATGTAATGAACAAAAGAGCTAAGTTTCACATTCATCGCATAAGTTCCCCCGTTAGAAGATTTAAAATAATATGCTCTGGTCTACAAAATAGATATTTATATCAAACGAAGTTTTGGCGAAGAGGTAACGCAGTATAAAAATATGATATTCTGTTGCGGTCACTTCATTGTTGGATTCAACGTTAAGGTTAAACAAATATTAAATGAATTTAAGTACGTTCATGAATCATAACGTATATTGATAGTGCGCTTAAAAATAATTTAGACGTACCTTTTTATTTGGAATCGCATTTAAGTTCATGGTCATATAACCGCATAAATATAGGTAACCTCGTATACTTTAATAACAAATCCAAAAACAACAAAAAACGCACTTACCCAAGAGATGAGGCTATTGTTTGAAGTGAAAGTATCGTAAACAGTACACTCTGTTGTATTGTTATAGCTGCTGGAATACATTTCGCTCGTTCGATTATAAAATAATTTTTACCAATGAACATTATATATATATATAAATAAATTGAATGCGCGTTAATTGAGGAAAAAGAGTACATATTTTGTAACGAACCAATATACATACTTGTAGAAGCGTGCGGGGCGTAAAACATAACGTATAAGCGCATAAAAACGCGTTTACTTAGGTAAAAAAAAATAAGTAAGTTTACATTATTATATTATATAAATTTTTACAAGCAAATTTGTCCATTAATTTAAATTTGATTTTCTCGTCAACTTGACATAAAAAAAAATTTCTATAAATACGAAAAAAGTTATGCAATCTGTTTAATTTTCATTTATTAATAGAACATTTTTTAAATTGCAAATATTTGTATTGACACAGTATTTATTGTTAAGGTTAAAAAACTACTGTGCCTCTTAGACTAAACAAACTTTGATAAATTTTTATTGAGTTCTGAGTGTAACAAAAACACTTGTATTATCTATAAGGCTTCACTAATTGTATGTGGAACTACGAATTTAAATAATAAATAAAAAAATCTGTTACTATCGTGTTGTAGAAAAGAAAAAGAATTAAAATATCTATATTATAAAGATAATTGATGGTAATTTATAATATGAAGAAAAACAGTAAGCATATAAATATAGGTACTTCACTTACTACTAAGTTTTAGAAGTAATGCAGGAAATAAACAAAATAAAACGTAAATAAAAGTCTATCACACAAATTGCTGAAAAATAGTAAAATTAAATAAAAATAATATAAATGATATTGCAAAATACTTAAATTTCAAATTGACAATAAAAAATTATGGAGCAGATCTTAATGAAGTTTCAAAATATTTAGTTGAAAGTTTATGTTTTAGACTTTGTATTATTGAAAATTTTGGTTATTACAAATTTTAAATAAACACATTTTGCGGTTTTTAAGATAATAAGTAAGTACATCATAAACAACTAATAAATATGTTTAACCTATTTTATGTAAGTAGGGGATATGTTATTTAACTTTTGTTAAAATTTCTATTTTTTTTGTCATTTTTGTTTAATAAAAAATTTGTAAACACAACACATTTTTTTTTTTTTTGAGGTGTTTAAAATAATTTTCTTTTGATGTATAAACAAGTTTAGGGATTTTCTGCCAATTCTTAGCAGTTTTTTTTTTTGTAATAAAAGTAATAATTATTCTGTAATTATTTTTTTTTTTTTTTTTGTACTCTGAAGATTTAAAATTTAAACATAATTTCGACTTATTCAATAAATTTTAACTTTAATGCAAATATTGAATTTATACTAAAAATATATTTCAAAAATAGAATAAGTAATATTTTTCTGCAAAGATCAGCAAAATAGTTAGGCACATTTTTTCTGCATGCATAGGTATTAAAAAAAGAAATGATACATTATTGTTTTTGTGTTTTAATATGTATAATGTATACATAATATGTATACACTTTTGAAAATGTTTTATATTACATATTATTAAACAAATAATTTATTCTAGAAAGACGATTTAGTTAGTACTTACTAATAAACTCGATTACTTTTCTGTTTAACAATTGAACATGATGCAAATAAATGAATTTTGATGATAATTTTAACAAACTTTTGTTTCAAAATAAAAAAAAACTCAGCGCTAGATGTTTTTATACAAATATAAAAAATGTTATGTAAGAGTTTAAATTTTAACAAAATTATAGCATAACAAGAAAGCCGGCAATGAACTATGAACTGGGTGACGGATCGTTCCGATTGGCCGGAGTGCGGTCGTTGACAATTATTTTGTATTTATTATAATAACGATGTGTGGGGTTTTCCGGCTTGACTTTCACCACTAACGGAGAAGGCTGGCGATGAACTTTGAACTGTGTGTGCATCGTTCCGATTGGCCGGAGTGCGGTTGTCGACAATTATTTTGCATTTCTTATTATATACGACGTGTGGGTTTTTCCGGCTTGACTTTACCCGGTAAGAGAGAAAGCCGGTGATGAACTTTGAACTGTGTGACGGGTTGTTCCGATTGGCCGGAATGCGGTCGTCGACAATTATTTTGCATTTCTTATTATAAACGACGTGTGGGTTTTTCCGGCTTGACTTTCCCCGGTAATAGAGAAATCAGGCGATGAACTTTGATCTGTGTGGTGGATTGTTTTAATTGGCCGGAACGCGGTTGTCGATAATTATTTTGCATTTCTTATTAAAAAACGACGTGTGGGTTTTTCCGACTCGATATTCCCCGGTAATAGAGAAAGCCGGCGATGAACTTTGAACTGTGTGACCGGTCGTTTTGATTGGCTGGAGTGCGGTTGTCGACAATTATTTTGCATTACTTAATATAAACGACGTGTGGGTTTTTCCTGCTTGATATTCCCCGGTCATGAAAAAGCCGGCAATGAACTTTGAACTGTGTGATGCATCGTTCCGATTGGTCGGAGTGCAGTTGTCGACAATTATTTTGCATTTCTTATTATAGACGACGTGTGGGTTTTTCTGGCTTGACTTTACCCGGTAATGGAGAAATCCGGCGATGAACTTTGGACTGAGTGACGCATCGTTCTGATTGGCCGGAACGCGGTTGTCGACAATTATTTTGCATTTCTTATTATTAGAGACGTGTGGGTTTTTCCGGCTCGACTATCCCCGGTAAGAGAGAAAGCCGGTGATGAACTTTGAACTGTGTGACGGATCGTTCCGATTGGCCGGCCGCGTGCACGGGCTCGTTCGTTACACGAATTTTTTTTTTTTTTTTTACAATTCGAAATTCAAATATTTTTATTCGAATGGTAAATTTCGTTTTACAAAACACATTATTTAATTTTAAAATGTTAAATAACAAATTTGTGGGATTGACGAACTATCATTCTTAAGATACCACTTAGGAAATAAAATCGAAGATTAAATTATTCACATAATATACATTTATATTTATATTAAACCAGCGTCTTTTCTTCGTGTCGATGTTCAATTTTTTTGTAGACGTGAACGGTTAAGATTTTTTCTGCGATCGCTTATTATTAATATTATTTTGTGTGTGTGTGTGTGTGGACTGTGAAACGGTTTCTTCCATGATATTTCGAGATATTTGACAAGAGTATTTATTGTTAAATTTGTTTTTACCACGACGTATACTGGACAACTGAGCTCGCTCAGAATCGTGTTTTCGAAGGCGATGATTTGTCACTGCTTTCGGAGATTGAATAATGCGTTTAAACCACAACTTCTAAACTATTGACCCACCCAAAGCGTAGTCGCTACCCCGTCAAACTAACTACCCATGCAACCTAGACTGATCCCGGAGCTTCTTTTCTTTTTTTTTTTTTTTATACATTAACGTAGCTCCCGGGATAGAATAGGCCCAGAGCAATCCCTGCTTGTCGTAAGAGGCGACCAAAAGGGTCTGGGGAAGGGCAGCAGCTTCCCCAGTATTGGATGTAGGCGGAGATCAAGGAGATCGGTACAGCTACAAACATTTGTAAGTGAAGATGGCAGCCTAAATCTAAAGGGTTACAAAACTGCGAGGTGGAAGGAAACGGGAAACCACTGACTCAACACCATGGACTTAGAGGTAAGGAAAAGGTTCATAAAAATATATATATGGAGTATTGCCTTATATGGCTGTGAAACCTGGACAACAATCAGTTCAATAGAGAAAAGAAAACTAGAGGCTTTCAAAATGTGGTGTTATCGTAAAATGTTAAGAATTAAATGGATTGATAGAATAACGAATGAATAAAATGAAAATAGAATAAAAGAAAAGAAAATACTATGGCATACCATAAAAGTTAGAAGAGCTAAAATGATAGGACATCTACTACGCCATGAGAGTATAACAAAAACCGTCGTTGAAGGCCATAAAGGAAGAGGAGGACCAAGGATGGAGTATATGAAGCAAATAATAAGTGACATGGGGAAGAATAGAACTAAAGGAATCGAGTAATAATAGGGAAGCATGGAGAACTGCAGCAAACCAATCTAAGGATTGAAGACTGGAAGAAGAAAAAGAAGATAATAAACAAAAAATTGTGTTTAGCAACTGTCGACATTTGTAATATTCACAGTGTGAACTTAAATTTCAATTAACTTACACAAGTTACCAAGAACAGAAAAGATTACATTGTAAACAACTATAAAACACATTTTTCAACTGACCTATTAACTTTTGGTCATTATTTCAATTACTTTCAAGTATTTCTTTCAAATTATGTTGAACAACATATTTTCTATAGATTTCTCAAACAATACATATTTTAGTCACACAATTTATTATATAAACATTTTTACAAAAACACCAATGACTTTTTTTTGGTTCTAAAATTGGTATAAAATATGTTAACAGAAAATATAATTAACTGTATGGCTTTATTCTACACAATTGTCTCTATTTATATAATATGTTCAATTAAAATAATTTTTTTTAATTTTTTTTATGGAGCAAGTGTTTTTAAATAAAATATTATATACTATCATACACGGATTAAATCATGCTTATAGTCAAATAATGTATTTTGTAATGGTTACTAACCATGTAATGGTTTGTAATAAAGAATGAGAACAAAAGGAGATAAAAACTGAAGAAGTATTGTTGTAATTAATATTTCCTTATATTAGATAATCAGCAAATGTCATAAATTACAAATCATTCACTTCTCTCAAACGTCTGATTGCGGATCTTACTGTAGTTGCAGCTGTGGTAGAATACACATACGCTCCACCTGCTACAGTTCGTCGACAGCGTTTGCAAGACCAGATTCCTACACAGGATCTCTTCATGGATTCCTGAAAAAATCGATAAAATAAATTTTAATACGTTTTTGTTTTACAATTATTATCTTTTAGGTATACGGTGTAAGCTAATTTTTAAATAGGTATAATATTAAACAATCTCATAGAAATACTACGTTACACATATTTTAGTACTTCAAATACAGAGCTTGCCTAATAATTACGAATTTGAAGTCGCAAGCTTGAATAAAAAAATGTACCTATATTTATAAGGTAGAAAGTGAGAACAAAAAGAAAAATTAGGTACTTTTTTTTTCAATTAGGCTGAAATGTTAACTAAAACATATAAGAGTAAAAACACACTGCTGTAGTTATAGCTAATAAGATTCACAAACTGAACTAAAAAAATTATACACCAGTGCTCAATTAGGTATGAAATTATGTGACAAAAGAATTCCGATAAAACTAAAAGGTAAGTTTTACAGGAGTGTGGGTGGGCCTAACTATGTTGTAGTTATGTAGTATGTTGTGTTTGAAGTGTTGGGCGGTTGACAGGAAAATAGATCAGAGTATGAGTGTAGCGGAAATGATAATGTTAGATGGATGGGCGGAGTAACAAGAGAAGACAGAATAAGAAACAAATATATGTAAGAGGTAGTATTGGTTTCATATCAATAGTAGTTAAGATGAGGAAACATATAGACGGAAATGGTTTGGACATGTGGTAAAAAGAGAAGAAACTGAAGCAGTAAGAGCAATTATGAAAATGAACGTTGAAGGAAACAGGTAGAGGAAGACCAAAGATAGGAAACAATTGAAAAGATATGAGGGTGGTTAATGTGTGGGATGTGAATGATTGTGATAAGTGGAGTAGTAAGACAAGGGTGCCCGACCCTTAATAACTTGAAGAAAGGCAAAGAAAAAGATTCATTAAGTATGTTCGAGTCTATAAATTAGTAAATTGTAAATAACATAGTTTTAGTTTTTTTTAATGCGATTTAAGGGAAATATTGAATGAATATATGTATTTTCCAGGAAAACTTTGAATGCAAATTTCCAAAAGCAATTTATTAATAACAAACGTGGTCACCTACATTATTGTCATTGAAAAACATTAATTTAATTTAAAAAGTTCTCAAAATTTATAATTTTGTTCAGTAATATAATTAATTAAGTTTTTAAAATTGTATTTGTATTTAAATTTAAGTTGTACATCCAATAAGCACTAAAGAATAAAAATAAATTTTAAAGTACACTTATCTTCCTGATTTTAAAAATGAGGAATTATTATTATTTAGTAAAGGACATTATGTTAGTATACCAGAACAAAAACTAAAACTGTGTTATAGCCTTAAAAAAACTATTTTTTGAAAATCCCAGTTCTGAATTATGGTAATATTCTATGCACGCTGTCAGCTTCTTTAAATCAAATGGTGTTGAAGGTCGAGTGACAAAAGATTTCTGAAATAAAGCCCGCAATTGAAATTAATCAACTCATAAACAATTAGAATCATATCAAAATTCATAATTTCTTCCCTACTCGTAAAATAAATAATGCAAAATTACAGAAAACTGGTGCTTGTCAACAAAAAAAATATAAAAACTGCAGCGACTAATTTTTAAAAGACAAGTAAAAAATACTTGGAGCAGTGGTTCAGTTAAACGCTTAAGTAGAAATTTTTAAATGGGCATCTGAGAAAGGTCTCCTTGTGGAAAAAAGTTTAATAAGTGATGGATTTGTAACAGTGAAGATACAAAGGTGTTTCACGAATTATCACAATTCCTTATTATATAACAGTTCAAAAAGTTACTGACTGGGACACCAAGAATAAAGCTTTTCAATCGTTAGGTGGAAATATATATACACTTCCGTGCCTATGATCTCTTGTATAATTTATGATTACATTATATGTCTGCCAAACTGGATATTTTAAAGCAAATTCGTGGATCCGGAAACTTTAGAAAACCAGCCTAATAATTTACTTTATTATATTACTTAATTATCTTATGTGGACTTTACAGGAAAGTTTTTCTATTAACATACAACTGTTTTGCTCAGTTTTTAATTTTCATATTACAAAACATTAAATAAAAAAAATATTACACTTATTAAGAAAAATTTGTTTTAGGTATCAAATTCTACTGTTTGATTATATTTGTAGTACATTTATCACAAAATGTACATAGTTTTCCTAATAATATTTACAGATGTCCCGCTTAGAGATAAAAAAAATTATGGTCACGTTAAGTGTGCCCAGTATTCTGCTTTATGAGTACCTATGCCTGACGCAGTTGTCATATTCCTATGTTTATGGAAGTCAAAACCGTACTACAGAGCTGACGAGTCAACGAGTAAAGAATAAATACTCTCTATACTACCAAAATCTCTATACAGTTATTAACAGTTTATTTGTATATTATGTTTCATCTGTAGTCTGACAAAATACTATTCATTGGCAAAAAATGGGTGAAACTGATAAACTTTGGTCAAAAAAACTTCAATAACTACGTACTAGTAAAATCTAGTGAACCTACTTACGTCTAGGGGAAAAAGTTTTTAACATTATATTTGTTTAGAAGTTTATAAAAAAACAATTTGTGTAGGGTACAATTCAAGTACAATTCATGCAATATTAGAAAGTGATGGTTTATTTTCGCAAAAGCGATGTTATTATCATCACCTACCACATTACAAAACTGGACTAAAAATTGAACTAAATTGACTTACTTTTCCACAGAACGAACAGGTGTATTTGCTGTGCTGAGTGATTTCAATCTTCTTGACCATCTTACGCAACGAAGCACCATATCGGGTACCATATTTACCAACGATCCCTACCTTCTTGGTACGTTTGGCCTGAAAAAAAAAGTACAGATTTGTTACAAATTACACATTACGCGCAAAGAAGTAACGATTAAACCAAATGAAAGGTGAAACAATCGCACTTTAAGTAATTAATAGTAGCGGAAATACTGAGCTCGGTAAAGCGGGGAAAAAGCCAAGACGCGAAATACGAATCGCAGGCAGTTTCGCGAATCGTTTGACGAGTACAATTTTACCGATACTCGAGCGATTGTTTGGATAAATTTGGATGAAACTCACCATTTTGACGGCTGTGCAGAGTTCTCTTCGATCACGAAACGAAATTTAACAACACCAACAAAATAGCGTTGGAAAAATATGTAGTAAAGTAGAACTGGGACCGATTATTGTTGATTATAATAATTTATCAAGTACTTTATCATATTTTAAGGTTAGCAATTTTACATACCACCAGGGTGATTTTACGTACTACCAGGGAACATAGTTTTACTTACTGTGTGCATCGAACACAACCACAAAATAAAATAAGACCACGACGTGGTTACCTTTTCTGAAAACACAACCTATGATAAACGATGTTGTTATCAAAGTCTTTGTAAATGATAAACATTAAGCACTGATATGAAACCCGCGCTGATTGCGCGGGTTTCTATTAAAATATGGGACGAATTTGTAAAAATCTCGGTAAAAACTCAACTATTAAAACATTATGTGTAACTGAACTGCTCTAAACCGCTTGTAGTTTAGTATTTTTAGTATAAGTTCATGTAAAACATGTTTACTTTAAAAGTCGACGAATTTCAATTTTAACAGAATGGATTGGAAATCGTTTGTTTTCTATTAGTCGTTCCACCAAGATACTATCGTTTGATGCCCTAACATGTTTGAACTAGAATATTATGATTTAGATGATGAAGTATGTTTTTATAAGTATTACTCGACTTAAAAAAAATAATTACATTTTAAAGTATAATTGTTGATTGTATTTTCTATATTATTTGCACAAATTGAATGAAGTCTAAATTGTTCCAACATTATGATAAAACTCAATGATTAAATTAATAATTTAATTTAATTATCTTTACATAACTACCCGTGTACTAATTGCAATAAGTACTCCGTGGACTTTTGTTGTATTGACAAGCAAGCGTTGTTAAATTTTAGGTATTTCTCAACACCCAGATGCCAACAGACATTGCCAAAACACCAACATTGTCTAACTCAAATGACTACACTACAAATTTTGAAAGTGACGATGAAGTACGCCTTTTATTACTTAACTGATTCTGGATTATTTTGGTTTGACTTCTGTTGCATTAACACACTTGTGACTTGTGTTTATTTCCAGTCGTTTTTTAATATACCAGATCCTGTTTTGGAATTGGAAACTTCACACTCTCGTAATGGAAACCACAAACATGCACTTGCAGAAGAACAAAGTTTAAACAAATCCAATACAGATAATGATGTAAGTTTTATTAATTTAATAGTATATAATATTGATGTTGAAGAAATTTTAGATAAATGAGATGTATGTTTTAAGCTGAAAACTTAAATATGTATGTATTGGTATTTGATGTTTTTTAAAGATTCCAAGTACAATTCTTAAAACGGAAGGTAAATTGGAAAAAACAATACCAACCAATGAATGTCAGACAAATAGAACAAAGTTAAATTTTGATGATGGCTTTGATTCTGATGATGAGGTGACATTATGTGTTAATTTTTTCAAATTGATACATGAACATAGGCGCAACTTTGTGAAAGTGCCACCAAAAGGATTTTGGAACCCCCAAAAAATTCCTAGAAACATTTGGTCCTTCATTTTTGTCTTGTGATGAAGGGTTTGTAAGTCATTTAGTACCCATAGTATTTTCGGTTGTGTTGCGCCTATGCAATCATATTAAGTGTATGTCGTTTATAAAGAATGCTTTTCAATATTCTGTGTAGCATAATATAAATTTTATTACAATTATTTTTTAACAATAATTTTCAGGCATTTTTCAATGTGCCTGATATATTGGATGACTCTACAAATTCTTCAAAACTCAACAGCTTCCCTACAGAATCTGGTTTTAAAACAGACTGTAATGAGGTAATCAATTTAAAATTTTTTTTTCTTTTGTATAGACCTATTAATTTTAGAGATATCTATTAAGATATGGCATTTGAAAATATATTCTAAATTGATAATTTTACTGACTAAAACAATAAAATGTTTCTACATTTGTTTTAATGCCAATGGATTATTGTTATTATGAAAAATTATAATTTTAGTAATGACAATAAAAACGAATTAACTATAATCTATCCAAACAATCACTTCTATGTGAGAGTTTTCATACATCCATTTTTTGGGTGAGGATTTCTTAAGTTGTGTACTTTGAAGAAAATTAAACATTTATTGTAAATTAATTAATTTAAAACAACTTTGACATTAAATTTAAATGCATTTCCTAAATTCTAAAAACTTTATTCCATCAACAGATAAGATTAGAATAAAATTTGACTGTTAATTTTAAATAAATATATGACTAAATCAATCTAATGTTCTCTATCTGATGAAGGCGCAGCAAATAATTCAGTCATTAATGATAACCATTTTTCAATTTACTATTAATTTTTCCATCAATTTTTGGCTACAAAAACATCAAAATGTTGTCGGACTTAGAGAACTTGTCAGAAAATGTTTGTAAATCAAATTTTATAGAATTCCCATAGTATATTTAATATTATTTTTTTTAGAGTGCTTCAAGATTTTCTTCTGAAAGTCACATCCCAATAATGAATTCTTCTGAAATTAAAAGTAAGTTTAAAACTAAATTATTTTATTTATAACTAATAGTGTTCTTTAATTTCCGACTCATATTTTCAGGTTCTTATAAATCAAATTTTAATAGTGTACTTAATACAACAGTTACTAGTGTAAAAACAATAACACCAAAATGTACTTCTAGGAAATTTCCTGGACCAGCTGGATTACTTTCAGAAAATGTAATAGTTTGTGTTAAATAACTATGCTATATTTAGAGCAGTATAATTGTATACCATTTTTTAATTTTATAAAACAAATTTTTTAGGAAAACTTGTACTCAGATGATCCAACAGACTTGGAATCTTTAGATATGTCAATCACTATTTCTGAAAATGAAAAAAAAGACGAGGTATGTCTATTTTATATATATATATAAATTTTGTTTGTTGTACCTAAGTTGAATTTAAAACTTATATTTGTGACGACTGATGAATATTGTTTGGGACTTAATAAATTTGCATGTTTTTAGTCTTGTTGTCTCAATCTTAAATAACATTGTCACATTATGATGTGGAGAATTAATGTGATAAGAGATAGTTTTTTATTTATCGTTAAAAATTTTTAAATCATATGTATATGTTGTTGCAAAAAAAAAAATAAATAGTAATTTCATTTAATTTGGACAATATATAATAATAATAAGAAGAACAAGCATTCAGAAAAACAGTGAATAATTGTCAAAAGAAAAGTTGACCAATCATCAAAATATTTTTAACTGCATCTAGAACAATTTTCTGTAAAACTTGTGTTAAAATTTACTCTGAAACATACTTATTATATTAACCATATTTTTTTTTTTTTTTTTAGAGTTTATGTGCCCAAGCAAATGACCCATCATTTACTTCATCGCCCTATCAACAGTTCCTATCTGATTTTTTCTCTACTGATGTTGATAATTTGTTGAATAAATATAATGTGACATGGATTAAACAGAAACTTCTTCCATACACTGCTTCGGGTCGATTCTATACAGACAAGATACCATTTTTTGTTTCGGTCATAAAAGAAATTGATTGTTTATCGCCAGATCCAACAGTAGTCCTTGCTGACAAAACAGGGAATGTCAGAGGAACAATTCATAGAGCGGTTTGGAACCAGTTTAGTAATCAATTGAAATTGGGCACAGTTCTTGTTTTATCAAAAGTCGGCGTGTCATGTCAAAAAATAGTAAAGGGTTTTACATTAAATATCACCAGCGATCACTTAGTTGCCATTTACAGTTTGTCATTAGGTAAGACAATTTATGCTCAAAACACTAGAGTATTAACTGATTGTAATTTAAATTTAAACTATTTTTTTCATTTATAGAAGACGTTCAGGAAGTAATTGTTACCCGAACAACTGATCTGTCTAATGAAGAAATTGTTAATAATGCCAAACAATGGAATTTATTCAACACCGATACTATAAATACAGACCCTCATTCAGAAGTTAGAAGTCGAATCATTGCACTTGACAATTTAAAATTACAAGGCAGTTTATCACAACAGTCAAACACCGAGCATCAAACTTTGAATTTAACTCCCGTCCGTTCGTCACTTGTTAATAATAGTTTCTTCAAACCAAAAACGCCAGTTGCACATATTTTACTTAAAAATGATTCACGTGATTTGATAGAAGAGCCACCCATTAAACGACTGAGAAATGAAGAAAATAAATTTAAAACTGAAGAAAAATATACAAATATTGAAAAATCTATAATTGAAAATATATTTGAAGGAATTGATGAAGAAGATATGTTCAATGATTTTTGTTGTTAAAATTTATGTTTCAAGTAAGAAAATTGTTATATTTCAAAAGTACTTTTTTATTTCATATAATTGTAAACGAATTCCACGGTATAAGTTAATTTGATTTGTAATTATATCTAATTATTATTTTAATAACAGTATTTTCTTTTTCCCCTCTGTTATGACATTATAAATGCATGCTCCTTATGTCTGCTTAATTATTTAAAAAAGTTATTAATTGAAGTACGTATAAATATTACTGTTGTTCTTAATGAATTAGTTGTAGGTTTATGAATGCAATTCATAAATTTTAAATTATATTTAAATACTTAATTTTTCTTTAGACTGGATTAATGAACTGAATACTTTTTCTTTTAGTAATTTTTTTTTTTCAATAGTTCTATTATTATTTTTATTTTTGTTTTCTATTTTACTTCTTCTCTAATATTCCGATGAAAAAATGTCATTTTAATTCTACTCTTATTTATTCTATTTTATGAAGGCTCCTTAGGGTCTGGACTATAAAATTTTCATTGAAAATAGAAATTTGAGAGAGGGCTAGAGTAAAATATTAAAATAAATAAAACAGCGTCCACGCCTTACAAACGTTTGGGGAAACATTGTTTGTCATACGTTTTGTTTATTATTTAGTTGTTCGCTTATAATTTATATGTTTGCCAACATTTGTGACCATGCCAGATCTAGAACAAGTTGAATGCTGCGTTTGTTATAATACATAAGAATATACATAAAAAAAAATTTTTTTTTAAAATAAAGGTGGTGGGGGAAAGACAACTTTTTCAGCAAAGAAAGAATTACAGTGGTAGGTAAGAATTTGAGATTTACATGACGGTGATTTATTTAGTAATCTTACCAGAATGTCAAGTATTGATTTTGAATTTTAAATTAATTTAACTGGCCCAAAAGTCATAAAAGAAAACACAAATTTCCGTGATGGTATTTCTGTGTCAGTGCGTTAAGCAAATAACTACGATTCTTGTCTACTGGTGATTCAAATCATTCTTTTATATTAGTAGTTTAATGTAAATAGTTGTATTTTAAAAATAAAACAAATATATTGCAGTATTAGTGTTTAGTCTATCACATATTGATACTTTATGATAATTATATCATAATATTCAAATAAATGATATTTTTTAATAAATATTTTGTCATTTAAAAAACTATTTTAATTACAAACATACATGCAAAATGTTTGCTTAGCAAACATTTTTGTTTGCATTATTGACAAACAAATTGGTTTGGAAACACGTCTACATCAGACAAACATTTGTCAAACGTTTGCTAGAAATATTTGGTGTTTAGTGAACGTTTTTTAATTGTTTGTTAGATGTGGACACAGATTTACACACAAATTAGCCCCACAAAAAGTGTATAGATACACCCTTGATTTAGTGTCAACATTTATCCTAAAATAAATAATGATACATTTTAAATTTTAAGTAAATGTCTTCTCCAACGGATCTTCCTTAATTTAATCAGTGATATTATTATTACCTAGCCAAATGATTGTTGTAGCTTAGCAGAGTCTCAGATTGTGTGACTTGGGATTGTTAAATCTCCTAAATTTGGTTCTGTCAATAGGTTATACAGTTTATATTAATTTTCAGTTAATTTATATAAATATATGTTGAATAAATGTTTACCCTGAGCAAAAACATTTTATAAATATAATTAAATTAATCATTTATTTAAGTAAAAATTACTAAAAATATAATACAAATCTCAATATAAAAACAACAAATTCTTACTTGATTTTGTTTGTAAAAAGTTTAGAAAAACCAATATTAATTAACCAACAACATTTTCTCCTTCTTCAGAATATAAAAATTAAATTAGAATATTAAATGCTTATTGTTGTTTAAAAAGTATCTTGTTTTAAGTTTGGAATATAAACAATTGCGTATAGTGTAATAAGAACCATCCACATAAAGAATGTTGAAAAATTGTCCGTGGTAAAAAAGTAAATATGAACTATCAGTGTATTGTTAAATTAGTATTTATAGTAATTATTCACACTTACAACAATGATTAACTACTATTCTTTAAACAATTAAATAAATACTTAAAAACAATGCAGATAACTTGAAAAACTGCTGTCCGGTTATTAAATCAAATTTTTCGTACAAAATGTTATCAAATACTTTTTAATAAAATTATAATAATATACTCTTTAACAGTACGATTAAATAAATTAAGTTGATGGTTCATATAATAATTGATAATTTATCACAATACGAACTTTTATAATATTTTAAATAATCAACAACAAGTATCAATACAATAATGATTGTTTTATCCCGCAAATATTTATGGAATAATACTAATGTTATATGAGTAATAATTATACACAATATTTCATTTAGGCACATAAGAAACAACAGACTTGTACACCAGATTGACATTTCCGTGTAAAATTAGTTTAAAAATAACATTGTTATTCACGTTTCATGTGAATTCAAATCTGATATTGTGGTAACTTATTGACAATTTTCCGTCTCAGTATGCATACGTGTGTCGATGTAGTAACAGCATAGACAAAAATCACATTCCACAAATCATTATTAAAGTATAAAAACCAATCAACACATAATAATATTAGAAACAGCGTCCACCCTTTTTTCCACCTATACATTTGTTTGTATATTAGAACATAGATTTGAGCAACTCGGAATAGTATACTACAGAAGTGAAGCCATCCCGTGTCCAATGAGTCATTTTCCTGGAACAACGAAATAGATACACCACGCATAATTATTACTCAACAAATATTTCTTACAATCTATATGGTTCAGAAAAAATGAACTTTTTAATACAAATTAATTTTTCATTATTTTTGGATGATTTTAAAGCTGTTTTGTTCACTTTTGTCTCAATTCCAGAAAATTATACTCTATTCATAGATAAGTACTTTTTAGTTTTCAACCTGTTACACAATACTTATACAAAGCTGTTTGTGACTCGTTATACCTACATCATATTTTGTACATTATCTTAAGACAATAGTTAAGTTGTTACACTTAGCAAAGTTCAAGAAAAATAATATTACCAAAAAATTTCTTGGGTCATCTTTAAAAAAATGCATTTTTAAAATTCCGTGTAAACTTATAATATTGTCAATATTACTGAGTTGTAACAAAATCAAATAATTGTTTTTACATGTCTTTTACCAAGCAAGCCACAGATGATGGACCGAATTTTCGAACAATGTAAATTGTCACTACCGTAAAATGGAGGTAAATAAGAACGGTTTTTTTAGTTGTTTTGTGAACAAACTCAGAATTTTAATAACAATGATGTTTTGATCATGAATTTTTATTATACATACACAGACAATCTATTCTTGTGAAAAACTTTATTTAAAGTTTAAAACTGTATTATATAATATATATTTTCAAAAATGTGCTAATATCAACTTGCCAACGGGGTGAATAGGAACACAATACAAAAATCATTAATATTCTTTTTGTAAATAAAAAAAAATCAACAAAAAAATATTTTATTTTATTAATAAACTGTTTGGAAATATTAGACATACATATTTTAAAACTAAAATTTACTCTTTTAGATCATGAACAGTCCTTATTTGGTAATATTAAAAATTAATAGGGAATATTGTTGTTAGTAGCTACAAATTTTCTTTTTATACAACTTTATTATTTTAATCACAATACATGGCAAATGATTTTTAACACACTATTTTTTTTTATCAGGGCAAGACACATTCATTAATCTAAAATTCAAGTAAAATATATCCAAAATGAATTACTAAAATACTGCATTTGTTTTACAAATTTAGGAAAATTGTTGTTGTGATTTGACACATATTAAAGTTATATTGTCTAAAAATAACCAAGCGTTTGATTATATAATTCTTAATAGTAAACAAAAATACATACCTCGGTTGACCAACTTCTCCAAGTTTCCAGAATTTCAACACAACTAAGAAGTATTAGACATACAGTTAAAAATAAGGACGATTTGTCAATAAAAGTTAAAGGTTCTAGTGTAGGCAACGGTCCAACTGAAAAATAAAAAAAATTGTGTTAATCACATTGTATTAACATTAAATATCAATATCATTATTATGATTAAAATAGTCAATTTTATAAATATATAAGCCCCCTTATTCAATTGGGTACAGGTAGGCAGTTATAAATTACCAACTAAACTTATTAATTTATATGAACGTTAATTCTACATTTTCAGCCTTTGAAATTTATTTCCAAGGGCTGCAGTGTACTGCTTTACCTCTATTATAATAAATAGCTAACTTATATAATTGTTTGTTACCTCTTACAGTTGGAGGAATGACTTGTGTAATATTTGTTTTTTTGTCGGAATTTGATTCAACTAAAAACACTTCTTGAGGTGGATCTAATGAAATATCACGAGTGATTTCGGCTAAATTAATTCTAGACGTCAACTGTTGAGGTTTGCTATATGTTTGCTGAATTGGATGGATAGTAGTATCTAAAATTGATAAAATGCTTGTAAGAATACTAGTTATTTATTAACCAGTGTTAAATATTATTAGTAGGTTTTATTCCATGTAAATATGTTGATAAAGAATAAACCTCCATCGATTTATTCCTTAAAAAAAAATAAATTTTCATACAAAATATATATGCCAGCATTTTCAATATTTAAACAAACAGTTTTTACAGCAAAAATTAAATTATTTAGAATAACAAATACAGATATAATTAAAGTTTAAAAAAGTACCGAATTCGATCAGATTGTAAGGTCTCAATGCATGTTCTACTTTATACTTGTCATATTTTTTAGTAAATTCGCCGGCTAGTTCTTCTAAAAAACTGTATGCTAATACTTGAGGATACGATGGAATGCACATTGCCATACAAATTATATTTAAACATGGTAAAAAGCTAAAACAAAAATTATAGTAGAAAATATAATACAAATAATAATATTATTTTAAATTCTAAATTTCCTAACAAGGAACTAACCACAAATTAAAAATGAATATAATTATTTACACTTATAACTACTAAAAAATTACGTGGCATGTACTGATGTACCTAATAGAAATTAATATAAAATACAGGGCTTATTTTAACATGCTTTTTGATACATTTTTTGCGACATTTTTTTACGATTCTAAAACAAAAAATTGTATTTCTTTTTGAAAAAAGTTCTAACAATCTAACAAAAAATCTGTAAAAATGTATTGTATAAAATTAAAAATAAACACGTCGTAGTTATTTATGTAAATATAAAATGTTTAATATTTTAAAAAATGTACCTAATTTGAAATTCTTACAATTTTGTAGTTCAAACCCTTTATCAA
>CM029357.1:27972850-28015687 GCA_017140985.1 Hormaphis cornu
AAAAAAAAAAAAAAATTATTTTGATAAACTTGAACCAACATAGGCCAGATTTGTTAAAAACTCGAGGATTATTATGCACTGAAACTACACACGGACTGACACAATACGTACGGATATAGTATTGGTCAATTGAACTATTATTGGGCCGGTCATCTATTTTTGCTCCGTCATAGAAAATGTTGAAATGAACGCTCCTGATAAGCTGACATAGGTACATTGGTATATAGTATTACTTTATATTTTGTGTACATAAAAAATAGTTGTTATACACCTAACATGCAGTTCACGTACTACAACAGCTTAATACTATAAAATGTCATAACACTACATAGTGATCGTCGAGTTCAGTGATTATGACATGTTCCAAAGATGATTTATGAACACCTTGTTTCCATGTTTGATTACCTGCAGTTATTGAAAACTCCTTAAACGGTTTACATTAGAGTAGTAATTATTTCATCGGAATTCTACATAGTTTGTATAAATGGACCGATGATACCAACCTACCTACGACGCTACCTTATAGTAATTAATGTGCAGTAGAATAGAATCGGTGTTTTTTCAACAGGTATACTAAAATGTATAATAATTCATTTTAAAGACAAAATAAATATAGTGATTAATAATATATAACTTTACATGGATATTATAAAACTCTGCCTGTAGGTAGATCCCCGTATTATATCCTTCGGTGTGTCGTTTACAACATTCCTTTAATCCTTTTCCTGACTTGTGCAAGTGGGAAAAATCATTAATATAGCTGGTACCAGTAGTAGTAGTAGTAGTATGTCGGGGGAAAAAAGTCTTCGTCCAAGTGGGTTGTCAATATTACCTAAATAAGTTCACTGATTTTATATTGCTACGTGCGTAAAAAAAAAATTAAGATGACCACATAATATGAGAGTAGGTGCTTGTACACTTAGTAAGTATAATAAGAAATAAATTGTATTGTAAAGTCCATATAATATTGTGATATAGAAACTGTTATGATTGATGTATAAATTGATGTATTATAAGGCCAGAAGTGGTTTACCATGCTACCAACATATTTTTTACCTATAAGCAATAACTGATAAATCATTGCATTGCGATCAGTGATTATAAATCAATGACTAAATTAATCGATTCTCCATAGTATTACACGGTTATAGCATGTAATAGGTTTGTTGTTTCAAGTGCGTTTCTTGCAGTCTGTCAACAAAAATGTTTTTTAACGGCTTTTAACAGCTCAAATATTATATATACTAGCGCGAGTTTTAAAGGTGCAGCTAAAATTGAAACTGCTATTTAATAATCGAAAAGAGGTCCATTTCTCCAGCCCCCCAGATGGCTCAGTTTTCAATTTGTTTTTCATTCGTTTGCTAGGTAGGGCCGTTTGTAATCCATCCTATGTGGTCTAGCGTTTGTGCCCCGGAAAATAAAATTTTAAAAAGACAATTTCAAGCTGATTTGCTACCAACTGAATGTGCTTTAACATTTTTAAAACAACAGGCGAATAGTAGTAAATCATGATTTTATGCTTCGAGGTTTGTAGATAATGATCAAGCAAGGTTGAAGGTTATTGTAGATATTATCTACAAAACTTGGATATTATATGGACTATAATCCTTCAGATGTAGTTCTGACAATCATATTACTGAATTTTTTTTTAAAATTAATTTAACTCTTTAAAGTTATAAAAAAAAATGATACTAAAAGATTAGCATTTGAGTAGGTAAGATATTAGAGAATTTGTTTTCAAAATTTGCTTAGTTTTAATGTTATAACTAGAGCCCGGATTTATATGCATTTAAAAAGTGTCAAATATGATGCAAATATTCAAAGAAAAAAATGGTAAAATATGCAATTATATGCACTATGTTACACTTTATAAAATTTGTTGTTTTTTTTTTAAACCACACTTTTACATTAAGGAAAACTCTAAATATTTTATCAAAAACAAAAACAATAATAATATCCACTGTTATTTGTTGCAAATCATTAAAATCAAAACTTTTAAAAAACTTTTAAAGAACTAAACAAAATAAAAACCAAAATAATAAGCCAAAAATATTTTTAACATTAACAATCTAAATTTTTTAACTTGCCAGAACAACACTTAAAATTAAAATATTATAATAGGTTCATTTAATAGTTTTCTTAACAGTGAACAATAATATATTTTTCCATATTTTCTGATGTCATTGAAGTTCTTTTTTCAGTTATAATTGACTTATACGTACTAAAATACCTTTTGACATCCACCAAAGTTAATAGCGCAAATTTCATACATGAACACATAGCAACATTAGCACAAAATTGCTGTTATCTGCTTCATGGTTTGGAATCCAACATTTTTTTCAATTAAATTTAACAATTTTTCTTGAATTATTTTTCCTTTTTGTCCTGGTACTTTTTCCATCGTTAAAATAACATTATTTACAATTTGAGTTGAATTACACAAAGTTAAACTAGAATGTTCCAATTTTTTTATACTTTTCACTAGTATAAAAAAATGAGATTGAATAAATGTAAGGTCACTTTTAACAGAATCCAAACTTAGCATATTAATACATTTTTGTATACTAACAACAGTTTTATCTTCTAATTTCTGTAAAATTGTTTTAAGATCATCAAAATGGTCTGCACAAAAATTAGCTGCTTCAATCCAAGTCCCCCATCTGGTAAGGACTGGTTCTGGCGACAAAGGAACACTGGGCATTATTTCTTTGTATACATCTACTCTCCGAGGTGCTTTAAGAAATACCTTTTTTAAGTTACTATCTAAAGTATTTACATTAGAGTACGCTTCTCTCACTTTTTCTGCTAGACGCTGGATCATATGAGCAAGTGTTTTACCAGCTTTGATCATATATGGTGCTGCATCGGAACATAAAAGTAATACTTTTAAATCGTTCCCACCATGAGGCCACAATATTCTCAGGCTGTCAAAGCGAGAAATTGTCGAATGATTAGTTTTATCCAATTTTTGCATGAAATTAAGAATGGTTTACTAGGATTTTGTTCGTTTAACACACCAACCAAAAGGTTTTCAATATGACAACCGTTGATATCTGTAGTTTCATCAACGACTAAATATGTATACACGAGTCCCCAATTTTTTCTTTAATTTTTTCTATTGTTCTTACACAACATGGATGTAGGAAAGACTTTCGTAGAGTGCTTCCATGAGGAATGTGTTGCTTTGTATAATTTTGTAAAAAAATCGCGGAATACTGGATTTTGTTGCTTAAACCAAGGTATATTTGATGCCACGAGGCTCAAACACATCATCTTCATTAAAACTTGATGTTTTTGGTTTGGTTTCATTTCCCATTTGTTTACTATTGCTTGAACTTTTTTTTCAAACATTTCAATGAAACTCGATACTTACATGTTGTGTTATTTGAAATGTTTTTGTTACAACGCACCCGACGATCACAAACTTGACACCACTAATTCACTAGTTGTAAACACAGTTTTGTCGCGATTATAAGGCTCAACCCATTGAGTTAACCCAAATTAGACTTGGTTTTTGGCATTTTGTTTTTGTTTTTTTTTTTTTCAAACGGGCGAAACAAACACTGCCGCTGTTACAAACGCATTGACGTAAGAACGATGACTGTGTATTAATTATTAATTAATTAATTGCCACTGTGCCGGGTGGTATCACCGATCGACACGGCGGCCGGGATTTCCGACGGCCGGTGTATTGAGAAATATTCGAGAATATAAAATAAAAGTACTGTTTAATGTTCCCATTGATAGTATATACTCCACAAATACAATTTACGAATTAAACCGAATAATATTTTTAAATATAGCTAATATAACTCGATTACACGATGTGATAACTTATAAAATTATAATGACATAATATGCCGGGACGAGTGTGATTTTTTTGTTGTTACCTATCAGATCTATTCGTGCTCCGATCTCATACAGCGAATCAATTAAAAAATTTATTGTAAATTAAAATGTTCTATGCATTTATGAACAAATATGCAATAAACCCTCGAAATATGCAATATAAAATTTGGTGATTAAATTCGGTGTGATGTGGACATTTTAAACCTTCATAGACGTGCATACACTTAGTACAAACATGCGAATGCATATAAATCCGGACTCTAGTTTTAGCCAATGAATCAAGAAATATTTTCAAAAAAAAAATTTCAAATGTATTTCGTTTATTTCTTAATGGGGGGCACTGCCACTGTAAAGTGTAATAACCGATCAAAGCAGTGACCAATTTCACAGTCCGCGACACTATTCAACACATTTTTCAATTTTAATAATGTTTTTGAGATAATTAATGTTTAAATAAAAAAAAACCGTGTAAAAAGAAATCTTCCTCGTCCCATGACAAAATCGTTTGACCGCCGCTGGCACTGACTGACTCGTGAATAGTTTAGAAAAAATAGTGGTCACTGCCTAGAGTTTAATAGTATTCAATATAATAATAGTAAGTGTTTTACATCGTCCTTACCTAAACTTTTGGGCCGGTCGTATTGAAATACTTTTGGGCCGGTAAAATTTCAAAACGCAAAGTACCGAATTTCCCGGCCTTGTACATGGATAATATTGTAGACGTAATACTGTCAACTTGGAACACTTTTTTTTGTACTAGAATTCAATACAACCTAGTGAGTTGTATTAATAATAAATTGCCGATCTTTTCGCGTGTTATTTTTCATTTGAACATTTTCAACCAGTAGTTTAAATCATAATTTTCGATATCATAAAAACCAAATCCGTCATACAAATATTATGTTGTAAAAAGCACACGATTTTCGTAGACCTAAATCGAGTCGCCTAACTTAAAATTCTTATTACACCACAAGTTTAAGTTATTTGAGTATCGATTTTATCATACATTAGTAGGTACAAACGTAGTTTAAAAATATTTACTACCTATTCGATTTTTGATGAATTTTTTCGTTCAAACTAGTGTGACTCGGAATGTAGCTACAATACACATTACTGTAGGAGTCGGTTTGTTGCCGGATTTGTTTATTTCATAAAAATACGGTTATTAATCGTTTTTTTTTTGTTGCACAAAACCTTTTTTTAAAACTTTTATTGTGTTCCAAGTCAACATCATGGTAGACGAAACAGAAAATTACATACGAATTCACGTGCGTTCCAAGTTTTTTTTAAATTATTTTTTTTTTAGCCCAAATTGTGGTTGAATTAATTTTTTTTTTCAAACGTGTTAAGTCATAAGCATATCCCAGACGTTTTTCAGACTTTAGAAATAAACATTAAAGTTGTGGGTGGGTAGCTAGCAAAGTTCAAAATCGTTCCAAAAAGTCGCTGCGCAGGTTGACGGTGTGTGTTTTGGAGATTTTCGGTAAAGTCTGCTGGCCCAGGGACAAGTCGGATACAACAATCGGAATATAATAATAATGATAATTTCACTGCGTTTTGTTGTGCGGCAAACACGGCAATGTTGTTATTATTATTATTTTCCAGAAACGATAGTTGGCCGCGTTCCCACAGAAGGCCGTCGTCACGACGTCCGCGCGCGTTTATTATTATAATAATATCCAGTAAACGCTGAACGGCTCGCGGCGACATTTGCTACCGTGGGAGAGTGTATTTACCGCGGTACAATATTAAATACCGCGAAAATCGTGCGCCATCGTCTTTACACACACGAGTGCACGGGGGTCGCCTTACCATTATTATTATGTTGTCTTCGGAACGGTTTTGTAGGAGGCAGCAACACGATATTGTGTCGAATTAAAAATGTATTTTTTACACACCTGCAGAAGAGGTACGTTATTTTTTTTTAAAAAAAAAAAGGGTCCCTCCCCGTCCGAGTAAAGACTAACTGTAGGGTCACGAGCCTATAAACGAATGCTCCCGGGACGTTCTTTTCAACACAACTCGATGAGTTAATTTCTTTTAGAACAAAGTATTTATAAAGTGATTTTTTCTGGTTGAATGTAGTGGAAAAAAAATGGCCATTGTAAAAACGTTATTCAACACACGAAACAAAACGATTCATTGCTACGCTCGGAATTTAAAATCGTTTTCACGCAAAAAAAACCTCTAAGATCCAACGATCGGAAAGTTCCTTTTGGAAACGGGATTAGTTCTCTCGTTCGTCTTGTTAGAAAAGTACTAATTCCAGGCTCGAACCTTAAAAAAAAGGAACTCGTTCCTATAACAAAGAAACATTTTACGTTCCTCAGAAAAAAAAAAACATCGTTTAGTGATCGACTTTAATATATATAGACTCAATAAACACGTACTCTAAAGAACGTTTAATTTTCTAAACATGTTATTGTGACCTAAACAGGAAACATACTTTTACCGATATATTATACTAAGTTTTCAAAAAAAGATCGGCATCCACTTTCTGCCGACCGAAACTAACGGTCTTGGCAATTTTGTAGCTCCATTTCTATGGTATAAATTATTATAAGATAACCGAGATTGAACAAAAACAGAAACGATTTAAGAACGTCTATGTTTTACAAGTTAATCAAAGGACCACTTACGGTTTGTTTTCGGAAGGTCCTCAACACTGTGACAATGTAAAAAAGTAAAATTAGAGCATAATGCGTATAAAATACGTAGTTA
Source organism: Hormaphis cornu (assembly GCA_017140985.1). Taxonomy (NCBI): domain Eukaryota; kingdom Metazoa; phylum Arthropoda; class Insecta; order Hemiptera; family Hormaphididae; genus Hormaphis; species Hormaphis cornu. The sequence continues at coordinate 27,979,421 of CM029357.1, forward strand.
ATATGCTATGGATTGTTGGCGTTTTTTGGAAGGGAGTTTAGGCTAGCATTTTGTATGCCCTAACTGTGGCTTGTTGAATACGCTAGTTTTTGATGAGATACGAAGATATAATTATACACAACCCATCTCATTACGAATTCGTTTTATGTACACATTTAAAACCAATTTAATTTTTAATTTTTACTCGTTACCCATGCCTAATTTCAAAAACTATTCTATCACTGACAGACGACAACCACCCGTATAATCCTATGACTTATAGGTATGTTTAGTACCCGTGTTATAAAAGCGGAGCCATTATTGCTTCTAAAAAGTGGCCTTCGTACGCCACTGGGTCCAAATAATATGTATAATTATATTATAATGACCTTTGTTGAAAATCAGTATACGTACAGGTAAAAAATAATATGCTCCATCAAAATATTAAGTAACGAAAAATGTAACTGTTATCGCATAACCTATACATCATTAATTCAAAATGACAGTAAAAATTGTACACGAATTTACGATTTATCAGAGTATAATCGAGTTACAATTTGATGACTCGCATAACATGTACTTATCTTACATGAGGTATGTCCAAGCCCTTTGGGTGACTATACTAAATACACTGCAGTATCCTGACTTATGCACAAAACGAATGGAAACCCGTAGATCGTGTTTTTGTCCCTAATCTTAAGGTGTGGTAAGTTTGTAAGAATGTGAAGATCGTGCAACACCTTATTTAGGAAGATTTATAACACCTATGAAGAATGCATTCTTATCACCTATCTGCAGCAAAAACACGCGTATACCTACCTAAACCTACTTCATAAAATGTTTTCGTCCTCGACAGTGTACATATTATTATTGCCGGTTTTGATCATGGTATTGTGTAAGACACTGATGATGACACCAACATTGTTAGAAAGTGGAAACACATAATGGATTTCGCTCTAAAGATATAATACCTATATTATCTGCAGTATAACGCAGTAACGCCTTGTTTTTTCTTTTTCTATTTTTGTAAGTTTGATGAATTTAAACACACGGTATTGTGTTAAACTAAAAAAAAAAAAATTTTAAATGCAATACGATTAATAATTATATTGAAAAAACACATTCCTAAGATTTGGGTAGAATTTGAACCTCCTATTACGTATAAAACAAACGGAGTAGATTCTGTTAAAAATTATAAGTGCTACATTGAATATTTAAATGCTATATAAATTAGGTGCCTACGTTTAAAAATTAAAATATTTTCAAATTTAATAAACAATAATACAGTAGTAACGTGATATTTACAACAATCGTACCAAACTATACTTAAGTATAAAAGCGTGTTCACTATTTACCAGTAATCATATAATTTACATAGGTATTATATCACGTGCGTTAAACAAACGAAAGGTCGCACATGCTCGGTCCAAGAATGCGAGGTTTGGAATTTTTGTCGCCAGACGTAGTCCCGCTATGTCGCGGCTGCACGGTCACGATTATACGATTCGTACATAGAAAATACCTACAGTTCTAAAAAAAATAAAAAATCCTTGAAAAAACGATTCTGATCTGAGCCTATTATATCTGTATACTAGATACACCTATTACCTATACGTCTTGGTAAAAACCGAATTTAACAAAATCTACACCGTTTTATTTTTTTTTTTTTTTAGTAGAATTTTCCTTATGATGGTCCGAGAATTTCGAAAGTCACACGTATAAAGAATATTAATTTAAATAACGTGTGAACATTTCAAACCATTCGGACCATTATTTGAGGAATTCTTATGATTTTAGTATCAATTGCACAACAGGGTGTTAATTTCTTGTTATAATCAAAACAACACAATTATTCAATACTTTTTTATACGTTTTCTACCAGGCGGATTTTTTTGATTTTTTTTTTTTCAGATATTAAATTTTGTTTTACAGAATATGTATTAATTTTCAAATCTTAAATAACAAATTTGTTTGAGTTACGAATTTTTTTTCCAAAAATAAGGAATGACCAATTTTCGAAAATTTTCCAACTTAAAACGACTAAAAAAAAAAAAAGTTGACAATAAATTTTCAAAATTTTTCAGTAGGAACCATATGTATTCGTATATACATATGGTAATATGTAACATATGTAACATCGTATGTTACCGACTTAGTAAACTTTTTGTGGGAACATAAATTTTGTATTGATCAAAAACTAAAAAAAAAGTTGTAGCCCAACAATTTCGATTTGGAATCGCTTGAACTCGTACCAAACATGTATTTTAATATTGTGTAAAGGTTTCAGCTAGTAGTTCCGATTGTTATTTTGGAAATCGAAAAGCTAATTCGATTATGTCAAAAAACGCGCGTTTAGTTATAATTTTTAACGTTTTTCTTTAAATTTTGATTGCAACTTTTTAAATTTTGAAATTCCCAAATTTGAGACGCCTAAAAGTGCCATCGAAGTTCATAAACCTATTAATTTGACGGAGTAGCGACTAGACTTTGGGTGGGCGGTCATTGATTTGGAAGTTATGGTTCAAACACAACAATTAATATACGAGAAAGCATAGTGATATGAATTTGATTGCCTACGAAAATACCATTCTGAGCGAGCTCAGTTGTCTAGTAGGTATACCTACTACGTCTTGTGGAAATTTTTGAAGAAATTCAAAGTTTCATACTTAGCTCAAAAATCACTCGAAACTTTTATCAAACCTGTATCTTACATATTTAAGTATTATGTAGAAATTTAGGTAAGCGTTTGTTCCTATCATCGTTTTGGCTAAAATACTAAATCGACATGTCAAACACACGTTTGCCGTAGGTATAATATGTAATGTTCCTCCTGAGTTTTTCCTCGGTTTTGCGACTGTGACTTTTTTTTTGAACTCTCAAATCTCTCGAGATCCCTCGAAAGTACCATCAGAGTCCGTGGACCTGTATATACTAGAAAAGGTACTGAAATCGGAGCATTTTTACTGCCCTTAAAATTGTTCACGGAAATAAAACATCGTTGTAAACACAATATTATATTATGACGTGCTGCGCTCAGAATCTAAAAAAAAATTTTAATAAAAAAACTGGATGGCGTCACCTCTGTCGCGTACGTGTCTAGGACGCCCAGCGCACGCTCCACTGGGTGTATAATACCAATGACAATATGGCAATTTTATTTTTGATCATTTATCTGCACGCTCGTGTTCCATGCGCGACGTGTTTGTTGTGCGAAGCAGACGTTTACCACCGCACTTACGCCCGGCGACCCAAAAGACACATTATTATGCGCGTCACGAGATGCAGAATAGATATCTGATATTTTAATAATAATATTATTATTGTTATGTACGCGTAGGTATTGCGGAAGAGACGGGAGAATAGCACAAAAGATAAAATAAAAAACAATTTATAAATACTATATGTCGTTCTGACAATTGTTTGCTTTCGTTTCCGTTTTTCTCGAACCGTACGGACGATGGATAACAGTAATTTTGTGTGTAATGGGGCGCTAAGACATACAAAATTAAATCATTGCTATCGAAAAAAAACGATTCTGAGCGAGCTGTTCTATCTAAAATAGGTCCTGGATGAAAATACAAAAGACCGCGGCGAATTACTCGGCTGTTATACACGTATACGTAAAAAAAACTAGTAGTATTACCTAGCCTAGTAGGATAGAAGTAGTAAATCGATTAAATAAACTAAAAAACACCGGGAGAAGATGGAATTTGTCATTTGACGGCAGTTATTATTCCGTAAAACCTCTAGTTTTTACGTTCGAAATAAAATCCAAAACGGGATTGGTCGCACACGTGAGTGGTTAAAAAATTTAAAAACACCATTTCGGTTTATAGATTCCGATTTCACGTTATTTTGTCGTTAAACTCGTCGTTCCGGGCGGCCGTGTATCGTCTTATAGTATGTTTTTGATTTTTTTTTTTATCACAACGTCCAAAATAAGGATCGGACCGAGCTGGGTGGGACTTTTACGCCACACTAAAATAGGAAAGATTCGATAAAAGTATTTATATTGTTGAATTTGTTTTTACCACAACTGCAATTTTCACTGCAAAGTGAATATATATACCGTTGCTTTCGGATGTAAAGTAATGCGTTTAAATCGCCTAAAACCCATCCCCCATCAAGGCCGCCACTGATCCCTTAATATACGGTCAACTAAAAAAGCGTTTTCGCCTCGATTTCAAGCTGAAACGGTTGTGTATTGTGTGATGATAACGTTTTGAGCAACCAACAAAGCTGCGCACCACACGCGATATACCCACGTCGTTGTTTCGGCACTGCGATCCGTGCGCAGAGCCGGCCGGCCGCGTCGTACGAGCCCGCGTCGTCGTCACGATCGGGTGACAACCGCGCGCGGGGGAGGCGCTGCGCAGACCGCATTCCTCAGGTAGCTTCGGGTGCACACACACACACACACAATTATTACTATCGCTTCTATAAACGTAATGGAACGCGTATTGTATATATAGGCGTGTTGGCCGTGCACTATTGTTGTATTCGTGTGGTACATTATATTATACGGGCCAGACCGGCGCCAACACGCGGTCCATCCATTAACGACGCTCGCGCGCACAGGTGTAACAAATCCCCTAATATTATTATTTAATTTTTTTTTTCATATACACATACCAAGCAGCGTATCGTTATAATACGGCGGGTACGACAGTGTATTATAGTAATATTATTTTAGTGCGCGGCGGCGGCCGGGGGGGGTGTACAATATTATGGTGTGAACCGGAATATAGCTCGACGCGCGCGGTGTGCACAACAATAATATTATAAATATCGTGCCGAGTGTGTGCAGCCGCCGCCGCCGCCGATGCACCCCCGCTTTCACCCGCGCGACCGTCACCTCCGTCGACCCGCAACACAATGCGCGACACCTGTATACAGGTGAGCGCACCTGTGTGAGTTTGTGTTTGCGCGTGTGTGTGCATCGCCGTTCTTTGTTACTCACGCGCTCTCTGTGTGTGTGTGAACGAAGAGTCTAGACGACGCACACATGGCGCCTACGCGTGTAATGCCACGACCCTATCCATTGTCGCTTTCTCTCTCTCTCTCTCTGTCGTCTCGTGTACGTCTTCTTCTTCTTCTTCTTCTCGCCCGCGATGACTGTATACGCGGCGCGGCACAACGACCACGACCACTCCGGCGGCGGCGGCGGCGGCGGCGGGTTCCGCGCGCGGCGCATAACTCTTCGAAGACCGCCGCCGTCACGGCCAATAACAATAATAATAATAATACGATATTCTCGTGCGCAGGTACCTACGAGAGTATATATCGTATTATTCGAATTGTACACAAAAAAATATTACAATATACCGTGTGTGTATACAGGGCACTCCAAAAACAAAATGCCCCTCGTTTCAGTTGCAGACGACTTATTAAGGGGGGGCGATAGAGCCTTTTTTTTTCGATTATGTATAAAAAAAATAACCGATAACCGTCATTGTAGTCAATCACCTATTGCAGAAGTCTATAAAATGTGTGTACCTATACACATTTTTGTAGGACACGTGTGGTTTCCTATTAATGCTGTCTACTCGACTACTCGCATGTCAACGTAAATATTATCGTAGCAAACCTCAACACCCATATTTTATAGTCGACAAACCGACCGAACAAATTCACCCGTTCAAACCTCCGAATCAATTTCAAATGTAGTAAGACCGTTACAGAATGTCATCCCTTACGTTGACTACTTCATAAGTCAATTGACAGAGAGATTTTTATCCCACCCCGAAGTGGTGTTTAAATTGTTAAATATTTTTTTTTTTTAACAACGTTAATTAACTGTTTTTTTTGGTTTGTGCAGGTATTGAATGTCTATGTAACGAAATTCTCGCAGAAAATTATCTAAAAAATTTTAGCCTGTTAGTTGCATTTTACTCACCCCAAGTTGACAAGGACGATCGAGTTGAAACTTTGGCAAACTTAACTTAAAAGAGCAGGCGATAAACCGAAAACCGGGATATGAAGACGTGCATCTTCTACAATTCGGAAATCTATCCGAATATTCATTTATTATTAAAAGTCTCGTGCACTTTACCAGTTTACGTACTCCCGTACGTATGTTCTCAGCTCTTAAACGAATTATAGAAATATCCAATTCAGCCCCGAAGATGTTACTGATGACCTATCAACAAAACCTCGAAAATTGGATCTGATTTTATAGTTATCAATTAATTCTACTGCGTATTTTGATGTTTAATTACTTTAATAATATTAGCTTATTTTGACTGGTTTGTTGTATAGTTATGCTATATAACTATAAAATATTATAGCGTGAAAAGGGTGGACCAAAACAGTACAATATTATATACTTTACTTGATACGTTTTTTCGACATTTTAATCATTTTTTTTTTTTTTTTTTATACCGTTCAAAAACTAAAAAATGTTTGTAATCCTTACACGAACGTGTGAAATTCGATTGTTTCTGACTTTTTCTAGTGGAAAAAATGTCACAATCTTATGTTATATTACAATTTTATGCCTAAAAATAAATCGTACAGACTATCACGCGAATAATAGAAAAATTTCGTTATCCGCAAATCACAATGCGCAATATTATTTCTCCTCAGTTAAAAATCGGTATTTAACCGAGTACAATTTAAAATTTGGGACATATTATCACTTGGTAGTGTCCCGGCAATACGGTTATAATATTGTTATAATATAGCGTTTCATGTTTTCCAAAACGTTTTAAACTACACGACAGTTTTTTTTTTATAGATATTTTTTGTTAAAATGGAAGTCGACACAATCGATACCTCTGCAATGAGGTATACGGGCGTATATATAGCTTTTCGAAAATGTTTTTAATCTCAGCCGCAAAAAGTCTCTCGTCTACCAGTAGTAGGCACTTACACGAGTTGTGCCGACCCCTTCGGTTCATCCTGACCCATAGACGGTAGTGATTGATACGTACGTTCCTTTATCTCGAAGAAATTTGACCCGCATTGCTAAGAAACACGTGCAAAATATACATTAAAAGTTATTATATATTCTCGAATACCTCGAATTTATAGGGGTCGTGCAATCGACAAAGGCGGAATCACCAGTTGGAAATCCTAAACCGTTCACACGACCCCGACATTTAGTCCTATGTACCCTAAAATTATACGCGTGACTTCGGTACAACTATTTGCAATAGATAACTTTCAACCTAACGGGTTTAAGTTGGTCGTAGTATACACACGTACCATACGGTCAAATCAAGTAGAATCAAACAGTACCTATAAAAAAAAACTAAAAATTATAGAAATCTTTATCATTAATTTCACCGTCAACAAAGCTCATTGCTTCACGCAGACTTGTAACCTGCAATGTGTCAGAAGCCGAAATTCAGGAGAAATACTCTGTATATAATTCATAAAGACTGCGTAACAAGAGAGAGAGAGGGTAAAAACGAACCTGTTACCTACCAGGTGGCCGATTAAACCGAACACATTCCTCGTGTTACATTATAGGCGCATACCCGGGCCATTATATTATTATTATTATATTGTTGAACATCTCTTGTGTGTAGACCGAGAAAATATATGTACGATAGTTATAAATTTACGTGCGTGAGTCATATAAAAGAAGAAGATTGGTCGCTGCAGTGTTATACGTCCGGGTACCATTGAATGCGATATAAAACCGCCGAATCGACATGATACATTATTGTGAGATTTTGTAAAACATTTTTTCGGAAGCCTCGGTACAACGCTAATTCAAAAAAAAAAACTGTACCACGTTAGGCAAAGGCGTAACAGCGACTACGGGGTAGGTCATTTCAAACGATTTCCAGCCAGTTATCTGATCTGATCTGAGTCGCGTGTGAAAATAAAAAATTATCGCAAATCAGACCTATTATTATACCTATAAAAAAATGTATTGTACAATACCTAGCTAAAACTTTTTTCAATCTTTTTTAACGTACAAAACTAATGTAGTACAGGTTATAGATGCAGAAGTTTGAAAACGTCACGGAATAATTTTTTACACCTATAGCCGTTCTGACGCCGGATCTGGCGGTTTTGCCATTTTCGTCGTTTTTGGCACTCGGGAAATAACCAAAATATCAAAAAACACTTCTAACAAAATAAAGTTTGAACCCAAAATCCCAACTGTTATGTGTTATTCTCGTACGTAACGATTGGAGCACTCCTTCAATCCGAAAACTAAACCTGAAAGTTTCAAATTTTTCACCGTAAAATTCTCGATTTTTTTATTTTTTGGTTTTTGGGGATTAAACTTTAACAAAACGTAAGCAAATTTTCAAAATAGCTTCAACCAAACTGCTGTTGGAGTCCATAAACCTTTTAGAAAAGTGACAGACTTTGAAAATCGGAGCATTCCTTTTTTACGAAAAGTTGTTGACAAAAGGAAAAAATAAAAAACGTCATTGTAAAAAACAATACACTCCTCGCTCGTCGTTCAGAATCTAATAACTCTTCTAAATATGGCGACGTTGCAGCCCCAGGCCACATCATAATTCAATCACAAGTGTGTCGGCCCTTTCCATCAACAACGTTTCAGACTATGTCTAAAATATGACTGTATTAAATGTGGCTGGAAAGAAAAACGTGGGACCAATAAAAGAACAAAATATAATAATAGTACTTATGAATTTAGTGTGATGACGTACTACATAATACTGTGTGTACAACAGCTGTTTCTACATTTGCTACCTTTAAACAGATTAAACAAAGTACATACCATAGTTTTTGTTAATTATTGAGCGTATTATTCATAATTTTCCCTAATATAGTAGTCATCAACTGTTATATGATGTACCGAATATAGTGATGGTCTGTTCTCTGTATAACGACCGATCATAGGTAAATTAAAACAGTATTTACATCATTTTCTGTTTTTTTTAATTTACTGCCTTGTAAATTAAAAAACAAAAATACAGATCGAGTAATATAAAAATAAATTATAGTTTAAGAACTTTGTGAAGTTATTTTCAAAATAATTGCAACGGTACAAATTACATAAAAACAGACGTATCATTAGCGAATACAAACAATGTATAATTTAACATTTCAGCTGGTGGCAGACTTTTGGACAGTCGATTAAAAGTATAAAAAGTTTTTTATCATTCAGTTCAAAAACATTACTTTAGCCGCAGCCACGTTAAAAGTTATTTTTATTTTCCGTAAAATATAAGTGATCGGTGGGCCTTAAATTAAACTGGTCAAGCTGTGGGTTCACAAACCCTCTCCGTGCAGAAACGAGAGACTAGAGTTGTGTTATTGTTATTTTAACCACTTGCAATAATTTTAAATCGATACAAAATTATTTAAAACGTTATAATCAAATGATAAATCGAAATGATTTTGTTGAAAATGGGTGATGCCAAAAATGTTTGAGAAATACTAAATTCGTCATCTTTTCCCATTCGCGTCATCTTATCCCCCCTTCCCCCTTACCCAATATAATATGTTAATTATTAATAATTAATGTTATTCGTTTCTAAAAAAGTTAATTACGTCATTCAAAAATACATCAACATCTCCGGAGCCATCGTCGCGTTCTTCAAATAAGTTTATTTTGTGTGTGTGTTAGTATGGACTTCACTTTTGTTGGAGTGGATCGCTCTCCACACGAAAACAGAAAAAAATCGATTTTCGGTGATTTTGCGATTTTTGCAGTTTTCGGCCCATTTAACGCAGAAAATGATCAACCGGAATCTAAACCTTTCTGTGGCATTCAACGCGTTCAGATTGGAGCCTAAGAGATTACAAACGTGGTATAATTTCAAGCCTTTGCCGAAAACGTTCGTAAAAATGTTAGGTTTTTTGGCCATAACTAAACATCTAAGTCCACTTTGCAAAACTTTTTAGCTCTGTGACATTTTGCGATTGGATACTCCCCACTGGCCGCCGCCAAAGTGTTCACAAAAACAGTACAAAAAGAAAAACTTCATAATTTTGATTACGCTCAGATTCTAAAAAAATTTCATTGGATATAATATTTCGAACGTTGGGTGTTTTGACCTTTAACGGAATCACATATTACACGATATTTATAATCAGGGCTGGGATTTTGTAGCGTTTGCATTATTTTTTTATGAAATTCTTAAAAAGTAGCAGAATAAACTTAAATTCGTCTGCTGAGATCTCATTTTTGAAATTTTATTTCGCACGTTTTGTGATCACATCAATGAACGTGATGGTATTTTTAAAAATATTTTCGCCCGTTTTTTAATCACAAGCGGGCTGTATTTTTAGCGCATATTTTAGAGGTGGTAGCCCAGATATTTATGCGATTTTAAGTGCTATAAAATCCCAGCCCTGCTTGTAATACGCGTTTATAACACGATGTTTCGCGCGTAGACCGGAAAACGAAAAATCGCTGCATCTGGCGCGCCATGAATGGGAATCATACGCGTTCGTAATCGGTGTTTTATGTACACCTCTCTCCTTTGTAAACCGCGACAGAGCGACGTCGATGATATCTCCGACGCCCCCGTATATTACAAATAATAATAATAATAACAGCTGAATATAATACAGAAAAACGCGGACAAAATGTAATATATTGGCGCGGTGTTTTGTTATCCGACAGACGATCTTTTGCCGCCGCCAACGCGCAGCAGTTACTTCTGAGAATATTATCGTGATTTCAGCAATGTGTTTTCGGTCCCTTTTGTCGGCCCCGAAAACTGTTTGGCGCCTGTGGCGGCGGCATCCCCCCGCGGAGGTGGTCCCTGCATAATAAAATATTATTATATATTTGCAGCAGCAGCCCGATCGAGTCCCGTCCAGATGTGTGTGTGATTGTTGTGTATAATACGTTGTGCGTCTCGTATTAATAATATGTGAGCGAGCGTATGTATAATATTCATCCCCTTGTACACCAAGTATAATAGTAATGTTATTATTATTATTTATATTTATTGTCGCCTGTAAAAATAATCGACGATGCCCATGGGTGGGTGGTACTTGCCGCAGAAGACGACCGCGCGTTTTTACGATTTTTACCGTGAGAAATCCCGTCTTTTTTTTTTCCGAGATGTTCACTTTCGTATAATACTTAGGCATAACAACTGCCATCGCACCGTCACCGCCGTCTTCTGGATGGACGAACGCCTGCAGGGGGCCGCTAAATTTGTTCGCCTCATCAAAATATTGTTGTTATAGTCTGCCGTATGTTGACCGCTTACGTTGGAACGAGATTGATTATTCGTAGTAAAGAGTACGGATCGCGGTCAATTCTAACTAAATATAAATACAATTATTGTCACCTATACTACTGTATAAAATGATATTGCTTTTTTTTTCGTTCGGGATAAACTCCGAAATCACTTATTGGATGGTCGTGCAGTTGTTTTTTAAATTACAGAGGACATCGCAGAGAGAGGGTTTTAGGCATAAATTTACTCCGATAAAGTTAATAAATAATAAAGTTATTATTAATTAAAATAAACGTGTACCTAAATGTATATTATATACATATTGTGCGACTCGGCGGCCCGCGTGTTTTTACAGCTACCTGCAACCTGACTCTTTGGTTTGTCTAATTGTATTGTGTTTGATATTGACTGGAGAATCAACGCATAGCCCAAACCGCTGGGGCCTGGGACTAGAGAATTGAAATTTTGCATAGATGTTCCTTATACAACGAAGGCGACTACTAATAGTGAATTTTTCAAAATCCCTATTAAAAGGGTTCTAGAATTGATATATCGCTCAGCCCAAACCACTGGGTCTAGAGACTTGAAATTTTGCAGAGGTTCCTTATACACAACGAATACGAGCACCAAGAAAGGGTTATTCAAAATTCGACTCCAAAAGCTTTTTTAAAATTCTTCCCTTAAGGTGGTGAAACAGGGTTTCCAAATTAGTGTAACTTGGCGTACTCATTTTTAAATTTTATTTGGAATTAATTTACTAAGCTTTAACCGAGAAAATCCAGGGCAACGGGTTAGGATAACCGGGCCGGGTCCGGGACAGCTAGTTACAAAATAATGCTTAAATGATCCGTACTTATATTATATAGCAGGGTAATACGTATTCGAATACCTATTATATTATGCTTCCTTCAAAATGTTTTTAAAATTATACTTGAATAAAATAATTATTAAAATTATTAAAAATATAAAATAATTCTGTGTGTCCACGGCGAGACGAATCAACGTTATAATTTTTCTTGTTTGTTTGATTTCGGCTAGGAAAAAACAAAAAACGTTTTTTTCCACAAAATTTTTTAAATCTTCTTACTTACCTTAATAGATGTAAATAATTCATTTCATTCTATATTATGATTTTTTTATACTGCGATCGACTCGCTTTTTATTTGTACTCCAAAAAAATTAGATTGTTGTAAAACAAGTACTATTAAGGCCATGCCGAGACAGTTTTGTTTATTTTTTTTTTTTGTTCGTACTATTTTAATACTAGCCGTGTTAAATAATTTAGAGTCGTCCAATTAATAAATATGAACCGCGTTTCCTGTATTGCGATTTTAATATTGAAAAACAAAAATTTTTTATTATTAAAAATATGTACGTAAAATACATATAATATACCTGGTGAAACTTTGATGTTTTTTAAAAAAACCTTTTAAAAATGCGTAACTTTTACTCAAATTTGAGTTGTTCTCAGTATAAAAAAAAAAAAAACGTCTATTGCGTTAAGTTTTTTATTTATTTTAGAAAATCGCGCGTAAAGTGTTTCAGAGTGTACAAAAATTGGACACAGTTTGACATTTTGACTTTTTTTCTCAAAAGTGGTTTTTAATCAAATTAAAGACAGATATGACATCTATAAATCGACTCCATTAATACCCGACAATATTCTGAGTTTATTCGTTCGTGTTTCAATAAGACACCAAGTTAATGAGCGAAAAAAATTGTTTTAGTTGTAGCCACCTATAGAATTATTGTATTGAAATCGTTTTATGGAGAGGGTGGCAAAGGGAATCGGTAGAAAAATCTACTTGAACGGAACGTCTGTTTATACGCCTCTTTACTCGGTCCATCATACTTGTGTGATGGTAACTCGGTTCGTACAAGTTACGTGTGTTTTCGTGCCGGCGCTTGTACGACCGATAGTAATAATAATTTGTTGCGTGGACGCCCACCCCTGGAGGAGTATGCGCGCAATCCGTGGGAATACGCGTCAACGCAGCTGGGCCGCGTGTTTCTCCATCGGGTAGGAGATTATTTTCCTTTTAGTCTCGGACAATATTATTACATGAGATATTTACAATGATAAAAAAAAAAATTGTTTATAATTCTCTCAGTCAATTATTTTTTAGATTCTGAGCGCAGCGAAGGATGTATTGTTTTTACAACGATGTTTTTTTTTCTGTCAACGACATTTTGTATAGTAGGAACGCTCCGATTTTCAAAGTCAGCGCCTCCTTTTGAAAGGCCCGTGAACTCCGGTGGTACCTTGGTTGATGTTTTTTTTTTTTTTTTTGAAATTTCGCTTACATTTTGAGTTTTAAAACAAAAATAAACGAAAATTTCACGGATAAAAATTTGAAATTTTCATGTTTGTAATGACGTTTTCGGGTAGAAGGAGTGCTCCAATCGTCGCGTTGAACACTGCTCGAAAGTTTTGATATTGGCTTTAAATTGTATTTTATTTTACGATGTTTTGATTGTTTTCCGAGTTATATGCCAAAAACGACGATAACGGCAATATCGCCAAATCCGGCGTCAGACGAGTTATAGTTTTTGGCCATAAAATCCAAAATAACAATCGGAACGAGCTGAAACTCTTACACGATTTTCAAATAAATAAGATACATATTTAATAGGAGTTTCAAGTGATATCAAAAATTTCTAGTAATAGAAATTCTCGAAAACGTATTACGAGGACTGAGATGTTAGAAAACCGAGCTCGCTCAGAATTGTTTTTTCAAAGACAATGATTGCTTTCGGATATTAAATAATACGTTTGAACCACAACTTTCAAACCCAGTGACCCATCCAAAGCGTATTCTCCACTCCGTCAAATTACCCAAACGACCTATGAGTGATCGCGGCTTTTTTTATGCTTCTATTTTAGTCATTTTTTTCACCGAGTGATTCAAAATATTTCATTTCTATAAACTCTCGAAATTATAATGTACCTAGAGCTGTTTTGCTCATTAGCGTTCAGATGTTTTTGATGTTGAAAAATTTCATTTATAGATTACCGGCCGATAGGTACTACCGAGTTGTAACTGTTCAGCCCTATTCACACTTCAGTAACAACGCGTGCAGTGAAAATTAATTAATAAACAACTTGTATTTAATCAGTTTTCAGGCATTCTAATCAGTCACAACTGCAGTTTTTCGACTTTAATATATGTTTGAAAAATGATCGAAATCGTGGAAAATATATATACCCGGTAGAGCTCGGAAGCCGACGAACATTTTGTATTACATTCAAATTCACGTAACAGTCAACGTAAGTCTTAAATATACGTACTAACGCATAATATGCAATTACAAATTAAACTATCGATATACTAATAACCAAAATGAAACTATAATTAAAATATAAAAATTTTTTTTTTTCTAAAAAATTAACATTCTTCGTAACCACCAAAAAGTTGTTCCATTTACTCGTCAATATCAGTGTATAATATCGTTATTGTAATCCATTTTTCCCGGTCGGCGTGCACACAAACGGGTGATAGGTATGCAATATATAGGTACCTAATAACAATAATTAGTAATTACTGTTATAAAAACGACGGTTCGTAACCATCATCACAAGTGCGCGTTTACAAGGACGTATAATACGTGTCCCTAGGGATTTACAGGATACTTACGTGAAATTCGTATAGAGTGTTTTGCCTAGACACGAGGAAATGAAAAACGGTACGTACTGTAGACGACGTATATATATATGAATGTTATACACTCAAACTGTAAAAAAAATTAAACTCATACCTATAATATCTATAGCCGCCTGCAGCGACCACCGCTCTTCTGTGTTTCGAATGACATTGATCGGCACCGAAGTGTATTGTAACGTTTAATCAGTGCGGCTACCAAAAACGCACGTTGTTGTTATAGGTACTTATTATTAATAATTTTATTATTATATGATCGGTTTTATGTTAAAATACTATACCTAATATTACCGTTTTCGAATCTTGTTCTCACGGTTACACGTTATAAATTATTATAATAATGTATTGTAAATTGACTAATTATTGTTACTATAATAACATACGAGAAAACGTCCAATTATAATACACAACGTAGCTATACTATTGAATTTCGTAGGTGATTTTACAGTACCAGTACCACTGGGAGATTGAAATTTTCTAATAAACTTCAAAAATACGCAGAAAAAAGTACAACATCTGTCGTATGATGTTCTACACAAATCTTATACAAGTATCCGTAATTTTTTAACACTCTTCGCCGACGACACTATTTAGTAGTATCCGAGTATAATTATTTCGTATTAAAAAGATTTATACTCATTTATACTATTCACGAACAAATATTATAACATATATATACGAGGGCTGTTCAGAGAGTAACCTCCGGTTTTCTATAAATAAAACACAGAAATAGAAACAAAATTTTTATTATATACATCTTAAATCTACGTCTTTCCCGTACTTTTCAACATTGTTTCCATAGACATTTAAACACTTATCATACCTACGAACTAACTTTGAAATCCCCTCTGCAAAAAAATCTCCCGCCTGTGCCATCCCGTGACCGCATCTTTAAGCTCCTCATCATCGTCAAATCGCTGTGAGCCAAGCCATTTCTTCATGTGCATGAAGAGGTGGTAGTCGCTCGGAGCAGTCACAATTCTGTCCAAAAAAGATTCTCCTTCTGTGTCATATCGCGTCAGAAAGTCCAGAGCTGAGGTCATTCGTTGAGTCTTGTTGGTTTCCGAAAGAATTTTCGGGACCCACCGAGCACAAAACTTACGTAACCTGTCAGTCACTACTTCGTACAAAACAGTCCTGGAAATTTGTGGAAATTCGCTGGAAAGCTCTGAAATGGTGAAGCGTCGGTTGTCACGAATCTTTGCGTTGATTTTCTCAACCAGTTCATCACTGACCACAGATGGCCTGCCACTTCTCTCTTCGTCGTGCACATTTTTTCGGCCATTTTTAAACGAGCGAACCCATTCCCGAACAACTCCTTCACTCATTATTTTTGGCCCATACACAGTACAGAGTTCTCTATGAATTGCTGCTGCTGAATACTGTTTAGCTACGAAAAACCTAATCACAGCACGCAACTCACACTTGGCGGGGTTTTCAATTGCAGCACTCATTTTGAGAAGCGACTGCAAACAAACTAGCGCACGGACAACCTTCGCGCTACCACGGCTGGACGCCGACTGACCTGCCAAGCGCGCAGACGCAAGAATGGCGGCGCTTCCCCCTCCAGTTCCCGCGCAAGACGCAAACGGAGGTTACTTTAGGAACAGCCCTCGTATTATAGGCAACTTTTTCCGTGATAAGCAGTGGCGGATACAGCGGGGGGGCAATGGTGGCGATCACCCCCCCCCCACAATACTTATATAAATGAAATTTTTTTTCTAAAGTAAACAACTTTACCGGTGGATGCTAGACAGAAGTTAAAATTTTTTAATATCAGAATTCAAAAAGAACCATAAAATTGCCTTAATCACCTTAAGATATGAATATTGTCCGAATAAACGTTTGAAGTATTCTTCAGCTACCTTTTATCCGAAAGTCGTGAATTAACAGATTTTACCCAGTACGTTAGTTACCTATTACGAAAACCTTATTACTACAGAACTTAATCACTTAATTTTTTAACCGACCCTTAACAAAAAGTCTGTATCCGCCGATAAGTGCGTCAACATATCCATCATTACCAGTCTATTGTACACATCGCGTCGTATATATATATATGTACCTACTTCAGTTCCTATTGTTTATAAAAACATGTGGGAAAGCACGTCAGAACACTAAACGGCGCAAGTCAAAGCTACAAGCAAAATAATGGTTTAGTATTTCCCTCTTCTGGGGTGCATTCAGTTATTTAGTTAAAAATTATATTATACACGGGAGCCGAGGTGTATATAAAACAGAATACCACGTTTATATGTGTTTTCGTGCAACTGTTTGTGTCTGTAATTTAATTTCGATGATGTATTATTTCTAAAGAACACAAAGTGGATCCGTGTAAACAACACACCAGACACCTCTCTATTCATCCCCAAAACGTTTAATGTTGTTGTTGCGTTGTTCACTGTATCGGTTATTTTTACCTGGTGACGTACACGTTAAAACTGGGGTCTTTACTCGATTTTAACCACGGTTTCCCATTTTATCACACTTCAGTTTTCAGTATTAGGCGAATGCAATACCCGGGGGCGAATCCGGAATACATTTTCAGAAGAAGCAAAATTATAATGTTCACTCACTATACTAATATGACCATACACTATTGCTGAAAACTCTCTATTGCCCTCCCAAAAAAATTTATTAGAATAAAATAAATATTAAATTACCTACATCTAACCAGTGTAAATTAAATATCAGTTAAGTTATAGATATGATTTGTGCGCTGAAGGTTTTTGGTCGTGTAAAAATATTTTGTTTTCAAGTGTTGATACATTTAATTGTGCTCGTTCAGAGACATTTAACGAAAGTTCAACCTAAAGTAATTTCAAACCATAATACTATCGTTCTTAAAACTCGAAAACGTATTTTTTGTACGACGACGCATCAAATTGGATTACTGGGTTTTTTTCTTATTCGATATGTTAACCTTATTCACCGTTGTATATAAGGAGAGTAATCGGAATTAATCAAATATAAAATGTGGTAAAATATGTACCCTATATCTACACCGTCTACCACCAACAGAACGCAAGTCTGCAGATGGGATGATTTAAAAACTTTGTGTTCTCCGGAGAGCAATATTTTTTTGATCTTTTCATCCACTCAAGTACTACTACCACTTTCCTGCTATATAAATATGTAATATCATGATAGTATACATAATATTGGCGGCACTCATGCTTCGGGCTTTCACCAGCGGCGGTCAAATGATTTCATGTCATGGAAAAGGAGACAAGGTGGACTATTTTAAAATTTACACGGTTTTTTGATTTGAACATTAATTTTTCGTATCTCATAAACGTTATTAAAATTGAAAAATATATTTATTAGTGTTGTGGACAATGGACTATGAAATTAGTCACTGTTCCGGTTTGTTTATACAATTGGTTCCATACAAATAAAATAATTCTGATCCAGTTCATTACATAGTAATTTGTATAAATGTTAAAAAATACTGAACTATAACGTACTATTATAAATCGTTCTTCAATAATTTTCAATAAGTAACGTCTATGAACAAAAACCGTGAAGACCGATTCCTTACGTTTTTCAGTACAAAAAATAAATTTTTATAATTGTGTTTTAGTTTTACGTCCAAAAACTGTGAATTAAAGTTTTTATCAAAAAAACAGCGCTAAAATTTTTTAAATTTTAGAAAAATGCTTAAATTTGTGACTTAATTTTTAACTTTTTTCTCTTTTAATTTGTCTAGTGAATATTAAAAAGGATTTAACGGATAAAACTGAAAAGAATTTTTAGAGAAGTGATTAATAATAAACATCACGTATTTTTCTGTTTTTTTTGAAAATATTTTTAATTTATAGATTTTTAACTTTCACTGAGCCAATTTTGAAAAATTCTCAAACAACGACGTAACATCTATACGCTCGAATGCCAGTCTTTAAGTATCGGTTCAATAACTTTGATTGTTATCACTTTAAATGATAATTTAAAAAAAAATCATCTTTGTAATGTCAAAACACGCTTTTCACCAACACACTCAAAATCTAAAAAAAAATGCCCTTGGACCACCACTGGTTTTCACCCGTTTCGTAGAACCGTTTGCAAACTAACGTCACGGACGTTTTGTAAACTGTACAGTTCAAAAAAGAAAATTCCTACGCAGTGGATTACGTCGACTCTTATATAATATTACACACCTACGACATCCCGAATAGAAATAGCGTTTACTTAATTTTTTTTTTTCCGGAAGAACGTATAACATCAAGACGATTTGTCGATCGTATTGTTGTATGGATTATATTATATTTTTTCCGATTACCATCCCGATGTATCAAACTTGTACACCTATATAATATGACGCGAACGCCATTTTATGTCTAAAATAATTTTTATTCGAACTTATCACACACACACCTGTACGCGGTCATTGTTTCGTTTTTTTGTTTTTTTTTGGCATCCGCATCTGTCCGGGGTGTGCCAAACGGTCAGCGCACCTGCGCCGGCGGGAAGTACGTAGACGGCACGCGATTAGCGGAGAAATTAAAAAGGCGCTTTTTCGTCATTATAATGTTACTCTGAGGCCTACAAAAAAAAGAAAAACACACCCCGGCGGGGCACGTAGTAAACGATTTCCCCGAGTTAATTAGGACCACTCGTATTATAAGGTACGTATGTTTATAAAAACCGCGATAGGTTATCGAGATTAAAAAAATAATAATAATACTGGTGGCAGGAAACACGGTATCCGTAGTCGGCGTTTCGGTTAAGCGCAAGTATCTACCTACTGTGTTGTAAGCGTTCGCTGTACAATAACAAAATTACCAAACGTATTTTACACGTTAGTACTAACCTACAAACTCTCGTCGATTTTTCCTTTTTTTTTTAACCGAGGGTTCCTGTATATATACGTATTATAAATTCAAGGATGTCACCGATTACCGGGGGGGAAGGATGTAAAAGGAGACAGAAGGAAACGCCGTGCACGCGTTCGTCCAGGTGTATAATATCCAGGAGGTATAACATCATAGAGAATATAGGTATTAAAAAACAGGAACAGGGCACGTGCCGTCCCGGCGTTACGCACCTGGATGACGGCCTCATACACTTGAGTGAATGTGCCCATATATATATAGCGTGTTACGGCGTACAGGGTGAAATTATGTCTGAGTTTTTAATTACTTACCTACTTTTTTATTCGGTTGGGATCGATGTTTTTTTGAATAACACGCACGCGACTATTAGAATAGCACAGCGATCACCCAGGTGGATCGTGTTCGCTAAAGGCGCCGTAACGACCACTGCTAAGAGAAATTCATTTTTTTCTTTTTGTACCACGATAATTTAATCTCAGCGGCGAACCTAATGTTTTTACGACGACGACATTTTTTTTTTCGTTTCTGTCCGTGACTTTTCTGAAAGGTTTATGGACTCCGGCGGTACTTTGGTCAAAGATTATTCCTTAAAAAACCAAAAAATATATCGAGAAGTTCACGGCAAAAATTTGAAGATTTTAGTTTCGCAATGACGTTCTCGGGTAGGTGCTCCGATCGTTACGTTGAATACCGCGTAAAATTTTTTGATGTTTTGATTATTTTTTCCGAGTTACGTGCCGAAAACGGCGATATCCGGCCGCGTCATACCTGCCGTATTATCCTTATAAAAAATTATTCCGTGTCGTTTTCAAACTTGTTCGTACTAAATTGTCTAAATTAGTTTAATACGTTATGAAAAATCGAAATAAGCTTTTGCTAAGTATAATACACAGTTATTTTTTTTTTCGTATGTATGAGTGATTCGCGATGATTTTTTGTTTTCACCCAGGATTTCTTAGATTAGATAGCTCGCTCAGGATCGTTTTTTTTTTTTTTGGAACGCAATGGTTTGTCGTTGCTTTTAGATATTAAATATATAAATAATACAAGCAATTTACTATTCCGGATCGGAAGTTCTCGACTTTCTTTCAGTTTGCTTGATCCATAACCGTGCGTTGGTCTTAATATTGTCGTAACGTACGGTGTTACTTTGGTCGTTCCGTGAGAGGGATATATGTATGTACATATTTGGAGAGTTTTTCCGGTGCGTTTTTTTTTCCGCTTTGCGTTTTCACTCGTATACGAACATCTATGTTTGCCCAGTCATTTTTCGTACCTATAAACGTTTCAAGTCTTCTACGATAAACGGTCGTTAACGGGATTTTTTTCTTCAAATTTATCGGTCGTACATGCGGTATTCAGGATTTTCAGAACAGAACGCTCTGTAGCACCACATACACGTGCGGCACTAATGATCAGCTGCTACGGCACCATTATGTACCTACCCATACGTGTGTGTACATAATATGTATAGTAAAACGTACAAATTAAAAGTGTATAATACGTGTGTACCTTGTGCGCGTGTACCGACCATCGTCATGCACTTTGTCGGTACTACGACCCCCCGAGGCCTTCACCTCCCCCGCGTCTTATACGTCCCCGATTAATTATTCGAAGGGAAAAGTGAAACGGGGGTGGAAAGGCATGACGAAGGACGAAACTGATACGCTCGACACCCGGCACGCGTGCAATGTATGGTAACTGGTACTGCACTTTTCACAAACGCCTATAAATACGTATAATATTATTATGTATGTGTAATAACGGACAGGCGGCGACAGTTGTAACGACATCATAGTACGACACGTTGTAATTATTATTATTGTTGTTATAACGTCGTTACGCGGTGTTGTTTCATCGGTTGAAAACGGAAACGCGCGCGGTAACCGATCATCGTATACCACGACAAGAATATTTTTTTTTTTTATATATAAATGACGTGGTAGTGTGCCCGAACCAGTAAGTCCGACGCCGAGCCCGTTTCGATGTTTGTTTCACATTGTGCACTATATAACTATTTTCAACCGAATTTTCGGCATTATTTATTGCACCCAGAGCCAGCTGCGCGCCGTGTCAAGGCGGCGGCAATTTCGCGCGGAGGCGAAAACGTTTGGAGTTTTTTTCTAATGTTTAATAATAATTATACGTATTATGATTATTTGCCGCGGGGCAATAGTCAGCAACAACTCTTCTCGACCCGTTGATTGAAAAAACGAAAAGTTGATTTTTTTTAATTTATTTAGAAGAAAAAAAATCACTCGAACACAAAGTTAATCGCCCAGTTGGTATTTTAAAATGATTTGTACCTATACATAGTATGACGACATTCCCTCCTCTCAAAAACATTTTTTTCGTATTTCCTTTTGACATTTTCTTCCTACTGTAATGGTTTTTTTTTTTTAAAGAAAAAACTAAAATGATTACAGATTAACTCACAGTTAACACGTTAAATTTAAAAAAAATTAACTTGTTAAGTTAACATTTAACGAGTTACTTAACGCTGAATACGCGTTAATGCCCAGCCTTGTAATTTAAATTCATGGCAAGTGTTTTTTCAACACTTTTATTTAGGGTCTAAATAATGCTATAAAATACTGTGTATGTAGAATTTTTCGTGTTATAATCACGAGAATATTAAATTTGATTTCAACAACTTCAAGTAATGTTGTATAAGGTTGTATACTTTGAATTTAAGTACATCTTTTTTTTTGTGATTTTTTTTCTAATATTTGTACAATTTTTTTTTTTTTTAGAACTATTACAGTAGTCCTAGTAAATTTTAACGATTATGCAAAGACGTTAATTGTTAGTTATCACAGAGATCTGTACTTGAGTAAAAATTTATTGCGTTCGAATTAATTTTCGTTGTACAAAAAAAAGGAATGAACACATTTAAATGGTGTTGTACTGAGTGTACCTACTATGAGTACAAATACACCTTATGTTGTCCGTTCAGTCAAAGAGAAACAGCTGGTACCTAGGTAAATATATATTATAATTTAGACTGTTCATAATTTTTCTATAGAATTGTTTTGTACGTATGGAGACATTTTTTATGGGAGATGTATTATTTTTAAAACGTAATTCGTTTATTGTTAGAAAATTAGACGATATTTTCTTGCGGTCACTTTTGGTTGAACCGAATAATATGGTCAACGGCCAAAACAAACGTCGGTTGATAAATGAGCTGTTCAAGATAGAAGGTTATCAATATTGGTTTAACCGAATGATTAAACCAGGACACCATAAAATGATTGCATTATCTTTATCGTAATCTCACTTAACCGAGAAAGTCACCAAAGTTACAATTATTTAAAGCTATTTTTCCCGAAGATATGGTTTGTATATCTTGACTGTGTACCTACCATAGAAATTTTAATCGGAGAATCTATTCAGAGATATTTTGACTGGAGATCTTTTTTAAGAGTTACTTTCACCGCCCGCCAAAGAATGGCTTTCAATTTTAGAAAAACTGCTGGTGCTACATTATTATTATCATAATAAAATGGCCCCATAATTGCAGATGACATTTGGGAAAAAGCTTCATTAATGCATTTGATTATTACCATGTGCGTTTCAAGTTCAACTGTGCGTTATCTCGTCTGTGGTAAGGTGAAGTGGGACAACTGCAACACAATTTTGAAATTAAATCTACTGTTTAAGTTATCTAAACATTTTTTAAAAAACTTTTACAAGGGGTAAGTGCGAAATGCACTGCTTAAAATTATCAATTTCACCGTTATTTCATTGTGAGATAAGTGATTAAATATACATAACTTTAGCTATAATACTTAGTTTTCAGAGCAGTATTTGTTCAAATAGTTTAAAAATGATGGCTATTTCAAATTTCAATTGGTTTACTACATTTTTGGTACAAACTAAACGTGTTTAAAAAAAATGATTTAAACTTTCTCCTTTCTTTCATTTATTTATTTCATCTTCATTTTAAATTTACATATAAATAAACGACTGTTGCGCTTACCCCGTTAGTCATATTGTACGGGGCAAGAGCATAAATAGCTAAATTAACGAACATTATTTGATAATTAAGTACGTAAATCTAACTGGAAACTTAAACTAGACAAAAAATAACACACCTTATCTTAATAATTAGAAGACTCCTGGATGAATTTTTTGTGGGAAAAAAAATGCTTGAAAACAAGACTGCAATTCAAAACGGAAGTGACAACGATATCAACTCTGGTAGCGCGAAAAATAAACAACGTAAAGCGTTTAGTTTTTCATACACACATATAAGTAAATCAACAAGTCTTATGCATTTAATTATTTTCACTGGTATACGTCATAGAAATTAAAAATATTTGACCTCGTAATAATTTCAATAGAAACTAACTAACTTCACACAACAATATTTTGAATTTGCAATTTATACGCATTTTTTTAAATACAATTTTCACGACTTGTGTGTTCTTGTTACCACAAACGTACGTAAAACGGCCGAATTTCCCCCAACAGGAAATACTACACAACTTATCGTGTAAACATTGTACATGGCGCCGGGCGTCATTGATGAGACCGGAATAGGCTATCTATATAGGTTATTATGCACGTCTTACAGCCTACCCATACACGCTATGGCCTTTTTTTAACCTTACGTTATCATTATTGCTCGTGTTTCAATATAAAATTTAGAAGAGAAAATAACCTAAAACGAAATACAAACAACGATCTTTTCAATAAAAATGCGCCAGTGTTTGCGTTAAACGCGCGCTAAACTAGGCTAGAGTAAACATTCTGTTGAATTCTAGTCAAAAACGTTGTAACATGGTATGAAACTATTTTCAACTATTTTTTATTTTATACGAAAACGATATTTTCGGGGTGAGGGGACCCTTAAAACCACTCGCGAGCCTTAATTTTAGTCAGAATTCCGCCGACTTGCGTGTGCCAGGACGACGTGTACGCGCGTCCACATACATCCCTTGAACCGTCCGTTACCGGTGATGCGGTTTTTACCTTTCACGGTCAATTTGTTCGGAGAACTCGTTAAAATAATATTGTCTACCCACTTGAGTTACACGCAACGATTTCCAGAACGCGTACACCGTGTCCATCGCCACGCACAATTATCAGTAGGAGGGTTCAAATGTAATAATACCTATATTTTATAGGTGTAGCTAAGTAGGTACCTTCTTTCCTACATTATGAATGAATGAGTCACTATCGGATCGTTTTGGTAGTGTTTTTTTTAACAATCCATTGCGAGACGACTCGCATGAAATCATACGAAAATATATAGTGTATACAACTTAAGAGTTACACCCATAGGCCATAGCGTTCGTTACATTTATCGGTTTGTTTAATATACGTATATGGGGGCATAGTTACCAACATGAAATATGCCCGATACCGAATGAATCGGCGATGTGTACGACGTTCTATGTTTCTTTGAGATTCTGGTTGTTTAGTTATTGGCGAATCGGCAATAATTGGTCATAACACTCGTATCTGCAGTGAAAAACAAATTCCGTAACTAACAAACACGTGGGAATCGCTCCGATCTTTTCACACAGTGCAATAGATTGTTGAAACTAGATTTTTTTTTCCAGGTAACACATTTTCGGCTGGACGAAATCGATTAACAACGGTCCATGACAATGATGGTTTAGGCAATGTAGTACCGAATTAGATGAATTAGGGATGCTGTGAAGTAGTTTTTGGGTCACACCTCTGAGTGTGTTTATATTTTCAATGAAGCGTACCTGCAGCTGGTCACTTTGTTTGTAAAAAAGAGAACTACCTCAAAAACAATAAATGTTTTAACGCAGTTTTTACGGAATAACAAAACGCGCACGAAAAATATCGTCGTATAATACCCATGTCAAAAAGTAAGGAAAACGTAAAAAATCCTAGGATTAAAATATCACCGCGATCAATTAACCTATCAGAAAAGTTACCGATTTTGTAAAAATTGGAGCATTCCTTCCAAGCGAAAACTTTCCAATCGCGAATCTCAAAATTTCAAACATTTCGCCCTAAAAATCTCCATTTTTTGTTTTTTTTTCTATACTATACATGCTATCTACTATATACTCAAAAAGCATAGGACAAAGTTTTTAAAAAAAAAAAACTTCAACCATAGGACCACCACCGTTTATAAAATACACCCGTCAGTAGGGGTCCCTACTGGACTTTGAAAATCTGCCCGAAATGTTGTCGACAGAAAAGAAAAAAAACCGTCTTTGTAAAAACAGTACATTCCTGGCTATCGCTCAGAATCTAAAAATTGATCAAATACGCATTTTATACACCAGCGCCGTCCGGGCCAAGTGGCGCCCCCATCTGTGTACGCTCAGCACACGCACGCACAAACTCTCATAAACGCGTTCGTTCGCTTCGTTAAAATATGTATACGCTGTGACAAAGTTATTTTTTTTTATTATTATCCTCCTGTATGCGAGCGCCTCGTTAATGCGATCCAGAACGTATATTTAAATAAATGCGACGCGCCGGGCGCTACGTCTAATATTGTACACGAAAATACGAGTTCGGCGTGTTTATTATTGCACGTACACCACCATATTATAAATATCCACGTTTGGTGCAGTCCGCGCGTTATAATAAACGCGACCCCCAAAAACCATCTGGGACGTCGTTCCGCCCCCGCACCCACCCCCGGCGCTTCTGCGGCAGTTTCGGGCCGCAAAGAAAAAACAACGATAAATTAGAGCCCTTAATTAGAGTCCGTTTGTCAAATGTCCGGTGGGCGTGTGCAGTGTTCGAGCAATATAATAATAACGCGTTTTTAAAATAAACTGCGGCGTTTTTTCTTTTTTCCCCGCGACGTTTTACCGCCGCGGTACATGCCGCCGACTGAAGCGTCCGCGAGGGATGACCGGCCGTTTCGAAACAGGAAACCACCTTTCCCGCGAATTCCGTTTGCTCTGTATCGTCGTAAAAGTAGATCCCTGTGCATTATACGTGGTACACACTGCGCGTTATAATGTGCGTGTTTAAAACGGTATCGCATAACGTCTATCAGAGCGTTTCCGGAAAATCAACGGCCAGAACAGTGTAGAAGCCCGGAAAACAACAGCAGACGGCAACAACATTGCAGAAAGTATCATCTAGAATGAACAAAGTTTCGAGAAACTATTACATGATATTTATATATATTGAAAGGAGCTGTTAAAATAAACGGAAAAACCAGAATCAGGTTTACCGGAAAAGCGATTGTACGGCAGAAAGCTGTAAAACTACGTAAAGTTTAATTAGTTCTTCGGAAAATATTTCTGTAAATACACACGCTCCCATGTCCTGTATTATTATTACATTCTATAACGAATCATTCTCTCGTCAGTTCTGTTAACTTTAATTCCATGAATACGATGTTCTTATGTAAATTCTAAATTCTGGATGTTCCGTGTTACTGCATTCCAGGAACACACTTTCTATCTAATATTTTTCTGGGATTTCATATGCGTCCATCGAACAGAGTCAAACCTGCAACTGTTTCAAAAACGACCTTTTCGCAGGTGCAAAGGTACCTACTACTACTACTAGGTATAAGTATTTTCTGCCAAAAAATATTGGGTCAAAATGTAATACTGAATCAATCCTAAACAGGCGAGTCCTCTGGACCTGCTGCTGGTCACTTTGTTTGTAAAAAAAGAGAACTACCTCATTACGAAAAAAAAAAAATATTTTAACACTTTTATTTGAAGGCCCAACCATGGCAGTCGCGGATCCATGGGGGGGTCATGGGGGTCGTGACCCCCCCAACAAACATCACGATTAGGTATTTTATGTTTACTCGAAAATTGATATGCGCAGAAATTGCATTTTTAATTTTTTTTCACGGAGATTTTCACACTAAAAATGTTTAAATTAAGTGAAACGATCGTATTATATTAAAGCTTGTACGTATATTATATTATTATTATATGTATATATATAATTTTTGAATTCGGCTTGAATGGGACGTAAAAGTAAAGGTACATCCGAATTCCAGTAAATTAATTATTTTACTCGATACAAGAATTTTGAATACACCCTATTCGATCGTAGTACGTCTTATTCCCAAACCGAATTCACAGACAATTTACCCATTTTGTAAAACAATAAGTTGGTACGCGTATATATTGGTGTACGTGAATACTTATTGTGTTATCTGGTAAAATAAAATGTGCATGCACGAACCATTTGGTTTTTACAAACAAGTAGTGACAAGCTCTAACGAATGTACCTACCTAACTATTTGTTTAATAATTCTATACTATAGTTAGTTTCTTATGCGCGGCTGGCGGGAAAAACGAAGCGCACAGAACAGGTGCGGTTGGTACACGCCACATGTAGTACAGGCAAGTTGAAAGTCAACAGTTCGTTTTACAGCGGTTTTTACTTTTTTTGTTTGCGACCGTCAAATAACAACGCTTCAAAAATTAATTCATATACTTGAATTCTATAAATTTTTACATATGAATACTGCAATTAACACAAATTTTTTCCACGAATTAATTTTTATAGATTCGTAGACGCGTCGAGTTTATAATTTTATTAGTTACGCACGATATGTACCGAAAAGCGTGAAAAACCAGTGGCGAGCTCTTTTTAGGCTCTTATGACCTTTTTTCTTTCTTCTTTTCTATGACCGACTTGTGTAGTTTAGAAAAAATAGCGATTAAAACCTAAACACGTATGTACGACTTTCTAAGATTTAATAATACATTGAACAATACTCCTTACTCTTTTGGGCCGGTGAAACTTTAAAACTCTCGTTCTGTGATCATCACCGTCGTTCTGCAATCACCGCGGACGCGATTCAAAGAGCTGAAATTAAAACTTTTTGCGGGGGGGGGGAGCTAATTCGTATGAAACCTCCCCCTGAGATAAACTATTTTGTGTAATTTTTAAAAATAGACGGGGGATCTTAACCAGGGGGGGCTAGGCCACTTCAATCCACCTCCCAAATGTTGCGCCTATGCAGGTGCCAGGGTGTTCCTGGACACGACGGAGGTTTCTAAGAACACTTGCCTCGGGTAGCAGACGTTCGGGGGGCGTCCGGATGCCGAATACTATTAAAAAAAAATGTTTTAAACTTTTTAGTCGCGGGAAATTTATGAAAAACATACATCAACTTCGAAAACTAAACACTGATTTGTGCATTCTTTAAGTTCAGTAGGTAGGTAATAGGCTATGCTGCTGAGTTTAATCGTTTACTGGGTGTTTTAAATTTTGTTTTTTACTGCTTTTAGCACCACAAAAAAAGTTTGGCATCCAAAACTATCGAAATCCGGCCTGTGCAGACAACAATAATTACCGGTGTATAATAATAATGATGTGTTGACACTCTATAAACGATACCGAAATACTACACATTCGTCGCGGTGCGCAGCGAGTGTTCTTGCGCACGCGCGCGCGCGCGCGCTGGATGGGACGGACCACATGTTCAAGCGGAACAATGCGGCGGAGTGCCGAAGACTGCAGCTGAGCGCCGCCGGTCACCACCAGCAGTAGTGATCTAGAAAACGGCGCGGTCGGTCGTCGAAGATCGAGAGCTCATCTTCGCCTTTTACGGCGTGCAGTGTGCGTGTTCGTTTTCAAAGCGTGAACGTTTAATAAAACAATATTGCACGACTTTGTACGGTCTTCGGATTCCGGTCGTGTAAAATTTCAATTTTTATAATAACATACTAAATAAAATATAAATTAATATAAATATAAATTTAATATAAAATACTATTAAATTTACGACAACATCGTTTTACACGCGAGCGCGCACGCGCGCCCTCTTGTCGCAGTATGATGGTGAGTTCGCGGATGGCTTTTGAAGAGCTTTTGCAGAACGGACTGATGACCAGAGACCGCGTCTGCAAGGGCCCGTTGAGCATTCAAGCGAGCGCCACGGACTTATTTAACTTGTGTAAGTGTTGTACGGACGTCCATAATATATTTTTATAGTTTTAAAAAACTAGATAGTTTATACTGACAATATTATAATAGCTTATTTGTTATAAACACCGAGTGTTTGGATATTGTTCGCAGAAACCGTATTTCCGATAACGCGCTGTTATTACAATAAGCCGTTCCATTCATTTTACATTTTTTTTCAATTCAATTCTCGTTTAATATTCATATTCTCAACAAGTAGGTATCTTTTTCTTCCATTATAATATTATCCTGGTACACGTCGATATCACCCTTATTTTAATGAAATACCTACCTTATAAAAAATAACGCTTAAAATAATTTTCTACTAATTCTTTGGATCAATAACATTTTGAATATTTTGTATCGTAAAGTATACATTTTAGTTTATTCTCTCCGAGACCACCCGAGCTTATTATTCAAACAAATGCGATTGGGGAGGGAGGCTCGGGGCTAAGCCCCTCTGGCCTGCTGAAAACCACTACAATTTTTTGAAAAAATACTAAACCCCTCAAATTGCGTCTATGACAACCTAGAGTATTTTCTTATTTTCAACTTAAAAACAAAAATTGATTTGTATTTTTGGGTTGCAAAATTAATACGTCAAGTTGTCACGTGACCCCATCATCTTTAAATTAATTTTGAAATTATTGTGACACATGAGAACAGCTGTTGGTATTTCAAACTTGACGTAAAACAAACACGTTTTAGATATATATAGCTGTTATAATTTGCAAGTTTGCAAATTTTTATAATTTTTTTATTTAGATATTGGGTGTTTAGTAATTTTTAGGGATTTTGTAATCTTATAGGGACTTCAACAAAATATTTGCTCCGGGCGTCCAAAAGTCAAATCCGACCCTGATCATTTACATTTTAATTATACCTATATTGTTTAAAAAGCGTATTAAACGCTATTTAAACGATCAACTCTAAAAGTTGTATAGTTAGATTGAACTTTGCATAGATAAATTTGTTTATATATGTAACAAAATATTGATCATTAAAATTAAACTACTGTAAAAAAAAAATTGAAAAAAATTCGAAACGCGCATAAGGGTCCAGTATAATAATAATAATGTAAATGATAAACGCCTTCGACACAAATCTTATGAATGAAATCCATTGAAAATGTAAAACATATTGTTAGATATTATATATTACTATTGTTGAAAAAACAAATAGACAAAACACCAGTGTTATCAAACCGTGTCTTTGCCATTTATTTAACTATTTGCGTGTTGTGCAGTTAGATGTGGGGCGACAAAGTGCGTGGGTTTCAGCTGAGAAATTGCTGGTTTAAGTACGACGATAGGCAATACAATGTAATGTAGTATACGTCTATTATACACCACAACCAGCAGTGGCGCAAATTAGGATAATAAGTACCAGGACGAAATCAATAACAAAAATTTTATTTAAATATTTTAGCCTTCCCGAGTTTCGACACTGACAATCAGGAATGGTGAATATTATAAGTAAAACACGTAATAGACCCGTCGGCTAACGAGCAATAACTATATGTTGTGTATGTCAAAAATGTTTCAGATTCTTACTGTAGTTTGAAACATATTGATTTTTACAATGATGTTTTTTTAAACACTTTTTCGTGTACCACGTCGTTACGCCTCAATAGATAGGCGATTGGCTTTTACAGTTTATTATTTGAAGATAATAATTTTAAAACTTTGTTTGTGTATTGAGTTTTGATTCAAGAACGAAAAAATCGAAATTCCCAAAATCGCTCCGAACGGTTTGAAATTTTCGCACGTCGTTAGAAATAATTATCGTCATTTGAAAACGAGTTTGATCATTTTTTTTTATCGATTACAGAGTTTTGTAATTTGTCTATTGTTGCCTTTATCGTTTCATAAATCCTTAAAAATGCGCTTTCAAACTGGCACTATAACACGTGAGTGGTGAAAATAAAGTTAACTTTGCTCTAATCCTATGTGTGATTTAAAAATATTTTGACAAAACTCTCAAAAAATTGTTTAAACGTACTGTCACCGTATAGTTCGTGTGTTTTATAAATTACTAACTTTGAAAACAATCGAAAAGCATTCATCGTAAAATAAATCGAGTGGAACAGAAAAAAAATAATAATAATAATAATATGGAAACGGCAGATCGTGCGCAATAACTGCACCGTGAACCAACACACCATACTAATGTGTGACAGTGTAATACAATTTAATAATAATAATAATAAAGACTCTCGTGTTATAACGCCGTAGGTATAAAGCAAATTACTATATTGAATAAATTATTTGGAAAAAAAAAATTAGAAAACTTAATATTTTTCCAAACAATATATATGTATATACTTATCGAATATTAATCAGAATTCAGGTTTACTTAAGTTTTTATACTAGAGTACCTACAATGTTTAAGATCTACTGGTTCATTAATCACTAATTATGTTTTTAACTATTGTTAATGCTTTATTGCATTAGTATTAAATAAATGTAATACTAATAATTTTTATTCGATTACCACCAGTATACATTTATGAATAAAAAAATAATTATATACAATTTTTTATGAAATATTTCATATACATACCTATACTGAACACCACGCAATAGGATCACTTCCTTTACAAGTACACCTATGCAGTGTCATAATTTATAAAAAAAAAAAAAACGTCCAACACGTTCCGACAATATTGTTAATTGTTATGTAGTTAGATCAATTATCAATGTTTGTCAATCAATGCCTCGTTATAGACATATTTTATCACTTGTTAAACTTTCAAACCTCTCATGCGTCATCTACGGCCAACGATCAGCTTAAGAATACAATGGATTTTTAGCTGAAACAACGTTTCAACAACATTGTTATATGAGTTTTTATTTTTCAGAGAAACAACTTTCATACTTACTTTTGTAACGATACTTTGTTTATAATAGTTGGTTTCAACTATCAAACTGAAATAATTTTTTTTTATTTACCTGTATAATAATATCTACCTAATAGTGATGAATAATAATTCTATATGGTAAAATAAGTAATAACTAAAATATAATTTTGTGTATTACTACTTAACAATCATAATAATCATGTTTCAAAAAGAAAAAATAAACGAGTAAACTTACTTTTTATTCAAATCAGATCAGAGTTTCTTTTAAAATTTAAATAACAGTACAAGAGACCATAAATGAGAGATAGTTTCGTCGGTTCGATCCTTACAATTATATTTTGTATTTGTAAATTTTAAATTGTTTCGCTTCGACTTGATAAAAAGAAAACAACGCAAATTTTGACAAAATTAATTCAATTAAATAGTTATTTATTTGCTATTCGTTCGAGTTCGGACCCTTTGAATGTTTGCATTCGTCCCTTTTACAGTTTGCACAACCGATTTTATAAACGTTTTTGCATTACGCGCAGCATATAACATTTTACCGAATTCACCTGCAAAGACTACTATAATTATATCAATAGGGTAGATATGCTCAGACGAAGGGTCGTTCTTTATTTTAGCTAAGTGTCCTGGAAAATGTTTAGGAAAACAACCTCCGATATTTAATAAAAAAAAACGTCCTTTATAATTCTTAAATTTCGTTTAATTTTTAGTCTTGAGTGGACAAAACTATGAGAATCTGACTATGTAGCGTTAATGGTTTTTTCTTTTTTTCGTGCGTTGAAAGCGTAATAAAAACAAAAATCGATTTTTAAAATCATAATTTTATCCACTTTTTTAAAAGGCGGATCACATATTATATTTTATTTCGAATTATTTACATTGACATAGAACTATTTGTATTCGTCTGAAAAATTATGTCACACCAAAGAAAGTGTTTCCAATTTTAGAGTCTGACAATTTGTGTTCGTTATTTATTTTGTACTTTGATTCTAATAATGTTTAACAAACGTAAAGTCTATAGTTATATTTGTAATAGTCTACAAAAAAAAAAAACAGCAGGTACTTTCAATAGTTATGGAATATTATTGTTGTAATTATTTATCATTACGTTCCAATATTTTAAAAATAATGTTGTTTTTAATTTTTATCAATTTTTTATCACACAAAACAATTTATTTTATCGCTTACAATGAAAATTTACTTTTTACCAAAACGAGTAGGTACCGGCTATTACCACGCCCGGCAATTTATTTTAATAATTCGATTCTATTTGATCATAGAAAAGACGTTTCAAATTGTTTCGATGCGACATTGGTACGCTTTACAGCGAAAACAAGTCGTAACTGTTGCTTATTTCATCTGAAGAAAAAAAAAATACAACCGCGGTGATAGAAAATCGACTAGATAAAAGTTTTAACTTGTATAAATAAAGAGCACAAAAGTACAGGCACAAAAAGGGAGAGAGGGTTACCTCTTAATTTGTCGATTAACGTCCCAGCCAAAAAAGTGTGTATCCAACTCGATTCATCACGTTTCATCGGCTTTAAATAGCAATATAGCCAATCCCGAAAAAACTTGTGGCACCTAAACGTTCTGCACTTTTATCCTGAAAATCCGAGAGCGAATTATTACTGTCATTATTAACGTGTGTCAAACGACTTTTTACCGTGTTGCAGACCACGCGAAAAAACGCCACCACGTCGCGGCGGCGGCGTTGGACGACACCACGTCGTCTTCTTCGTGCGGAGCAGAGACGTCGACCGTGACGACGGTCAAGCGGGAGGCGCACACGCCGACCACCGACCAGAGCGAGGACTCGGGCGTGGACGTGTCCGCGGCGCCGGCGTCCGCCGCGGCTCCGTTCCGCCGCGCGCGGGACGACGACGATGGCGACCGCGGCGCGCTGTACTGCAAGCGGAAACGGCCGGGCGACGACGGGTGTCCGACCGCGGCCAAGTCGTGCAGAACCGCGGCCTCCTCCGCCGCCGTGCAGCTTTCGGTAAACGTGGCCGTGATCCCTGGTGGCGGCACGAAGAAGACGACTTCTGCGACGGCCGTCCGCGGTCCGCCGTTCCGGCCGTGGAGCTGCGGCGAGCGCGAGTCGTCCGCGGACGTGGGCCTCCGGCTGTTCCACGACATACGGAACGTGGACAGGATACTGACGCTGACGCGGCGTAGCGGCGGCGGCGGCGGCGGCGAGGAACCCGCGCCGGAACCGCAGCCGTTGGACCTGACCGCAGCCGGCGGCAGGAGGAAGAGACCCGCCACCGAGAGCTTGGCCGTAACGCCGAAGCTCGAGTTCGCCGAGGTCGAGGCCGCGACCCCGGCGGCGGCGTCCGCGGCGGAGGACGTCTCCGGCGGCGGCGCGGCCGAGCCGGGCTCCACGGCCGCCGCCGCCGGCAGCAGGTACAGCAAGAACATGTCGCGCGCGCGGAGGATAGAGGCCAACGCGCGGGAGCGGTCCCGGGTGCACACGATCAGCGCGGCTTTCGACACGCTCCGGGCGGCCGTGCCGTCGTATTCCAGAAATCAGAAGCTGTCCAAACTGTCCACCATACGGATAGCCAGCGCGTACATACTGACGCTGTCCCGGCTGCTGGACCTAGACTACAGCGCCGAGCGGAACGGGCCGTCCGTGGAGGAGTGCGTAAACAACGTGACCGGGATCATACACATGGAGGGCAAGACCAAGAAGAGGAGGGACGGCGAGCCGCGGTGATGGACGTGCGCGGGGCAGACTTCGATGTAAAATATATAAGCCGCGTGCGCCGAGGATATGTGTAATATACCGTTTCGAAAATCGAAATAATACACAACGTTATAGACTGCTGCAGATTTCGAGTTTCAAATAAAATTATATCGTTATTAATATTCGCCGAACAATTCTTCAAACCGTTCTCGACCGTTTTCTATTACGTAAAATATGCAGTTGTAATAAAGATCTGTAGTAGTTTTTTCCAAAGAATTTCGCGATGATCACCCGCGCGAGAATCCGACATTTCTACTCGCCCAAAAGGAGAGTTTAAAAAAAATAAAGCTTGCGATAATTCTACAGTCCCGTGTACCCCACGTTCGTACCTATATTGTTATAAATTTAGTTGAAGTAGAGTACGATAGTTTTACCTGCAGTGGCGAAAAAAAAAAACGTCATAATCGTTTCGGTTCGTTTATAACGTACGATGTCCGTCTACAAAAAATCCAAAACGGTAAGTATAAATAATAAAATATAAAAATCGACGTGTCCTAAACTAGTAAAATATAACACCAGCCCCGAGCACTGCGATCGCGAGACAGACGTCGTTGCGATATCAGATGAATTCGATTTGGAGGTACACTGCGATCGTACGGTATCCTACTTACCCAGCCCGTTTTCGAACAGAGAAAACCGTCTTTTGAATAGCTGACCTTTTTTTTTTGCTTTCTGCACTTATCCCCGAAGATCACACACGACATGCTGCAGACTCTCGCGGTCCATATGTTGAACACACGTGGCCAGCACTTGTTGTCCGTGGTTTTAGAGACGGGCGTAATATGCGTGCGTGTTGTTGACCTATTAAAACGAAAATAACTACACGTATATTATTATACACGAGCGCACACCTAAACACGACGACGTAAATTATCATTGCGTCCACGTACGTCCTACAGACGAGCTGTGTACAGACTGTACATAACATGGGCTTGAGAAATGGAGTGAAGACACAAGGGGGAGGGCTAAGAGAAAAGTAGCAAACTGAAGAAGAAAAAATGAATGTGTCCAAAAAAAAACGTTTTGTCCCCCAAATTTCACCCGTGCACTCGGGATTTCATAGAGCACTATTGAAATTGCACGAATGTGCACTGAAAATGTGCGAGAAAAAAAAAAACGTCGTAATGACGGCAGTCATTGACGGAAAACACCCGGATATTTT
>CM029357.1:28020687-28160961 GCA_017140985.1 Hormaphis cornu
ATCAATCTAACAATGATAATAATTTTAGGTTTGCAACTAAAAACCCTGTACCCTTCTATTTTTCTTGTAATATTTGGTTATAGTTTAAAAAACAACAACTGTATTAATACTGAGAATTGAAATCAAAATGTTTGAAACTATAAAAAGTATAACACTGACTAGATAAAATTAAATACATAAACAAACAACATGGTCAGTATGAAAATTTATTTTAAAAAAATAAATAAAATCACAATAATAACAATAACTTAAACAATAATAATTTTAGGAATGACGAGGATACAGTATTTTAATATATTTAAATTTTAAACGGGTAGTGTATTTGATACTTTATTTCTCACCGCGGTTGAACACAAACGGCCAAATAATGATAAGCCTTTTTGACCGAATGGAACAGAATTGAATAAAAACCAAAATATAAGTATTAGATGAATAGTCAATGACAGCAGTGTACATGGAGTACTTCTCAACCATATTGAAACATATAATGTGCCTATTAAAGTTGATATGTAGCCAAACATAAATGGCAGTTTTTCTTTAGTCGTCACATACTTGTAATGATTCAATGGACCCATTAAAAATGATATACTATATTAAAAATAAATAATTATTAGATATTACACATTAGTAAATGTAAATAAAATTGATCTAAAACCAAAAATGGCTTAATGTTCTGTAATACAAAACATTAAAATAATGTAGGATAAACCTAGATTATAAAAATGTTTGAAATAAAAACAATATTTTCTAGTATCGAACTAAAAACAAATATTAACCTCTGTTGAACCTAATTTAAATTTTAATAAGATGCGTCTACATCATTAACAAATAGCGGGATTTGTAATATTAAAAACGTACACTATGTCACATTTTTTTAGACACGGGGTTAATAATTCATGTTAAAAATACAATTTTTTTCTACCTACTTTGGCAACTACCAAAATTGTAATAAAAAAATTAAATTTTAATTTTGACCCAATAACTGAACACTTGAAAACGTACTATACTATATAGGTTTGAAAAAGATAAAAAATTAGATGAGTTAAAAATACAAAATACTGACAACTTGGCGAAATTTTAAAAAATCAATAACTATACAGTATACCTAAAACGTTTAAATTAACAAGGTTTTAAACGATACATTTTATACGTGCGTATTATACATGCTCGATACTGTAAACTGTATTATACATTCTAACAGCGATAAATAGTAGGGATGAATAAGGTAATTTTTAGAATTTGTTGCTTATTAATGAAATTTTAAAGATTAACATCATGGTTTTAAATTTTTACACAAATTAAGAAGGTGGCTTTACAATTACAATTTAGAAATTATTTAGCCAAAATAAATTGTATTAATATTTTAATTAGGTATAGATTAACGTGAAGATGAATTTGTCAACCATAATATTTCTGCACAAATTTTTTTTTGTACTTTCAATTACAAAAGAAGCCCGCAATACATACATAAGGCTTTAGAATTCATAAATTTACTATCCTAATATTAAAATATACTTGTCTTTTAATGACAGTAATGTTACAATAGTTAAAACAATCTTGTAGAAAAAGGGCTGTAGCCCATGAATATCAAATAATTGAATAGATGTATAATAGTTTACCTAGAAAAAGCAAATATACTTCCTGTGGCATAGAAAATGGCAAACTTCTTAGCTTTCAGCAGAAGTACGGGCAAATACAATGCCGATAACGAGAACATCAAACAACTGATTGCCACGCAAATCATGAATCCGAATATCCGCTGTGTTTTACTCTAGAAAATCAAATTAATATATATATTAAATATATTATATAAATTTAAACAACAAAACAAAACGTAGGTGGATTTTACCAGTGACGGAAAATTGAAATACGTCTTTTGCCAAGAGTCCAACAAGGTTTCGGTCTGTTCACCACGTTCGTTGTTTAGGAATTGTTTGAAAACTCTTGGAATTTGTACGTGGCCATTGTCGGGTTTATTCTTCTGCCCTTTATTCAGATACTCGTCGAGTTCCGATTTCAAAGTGGCCATCACCAGTTCACGTCGCTCCGTTTACCACCAATCGCATAATTTACGTCGACCGTTGAGCATATACGTGCACGTTCGACGTCGCACTCGAAAAACTAATGGTATATGCAATTAATAACAAGTTGTTACATTAATTTTTTACAAATCGACAAACAACGAGTACTAACAAACTTTTAAAATATACTTACTGTAGAATAATAATAATATTGTATATATTGTGTGTAGGCCGCGATGATAGATAGTTCACAACCGCGGACCGTTTGTACGACAATGAATCACGCGAGAAATTTTATAGCAAAAATCTGGCGATGTGTGATGTGTTTTGAATTAAGATTTAATGGGGGCGTAAGCCGAAAGGTGCGTACTAACTGTAATCGAGAACTTTAAAGTGAATTTAATAACAATCCAAACATGTAGGTATTATTACTTGGTAAATATTAGCGTCGGTGTACTACAGCAGTAATATTTCATTATTGTGTTGTACATTTTGAGTTAACGATAATCTAATAATCGATGTACAATAAGAATAATATGAACAGTACCAAAACGCACAAACAGAAATACAAATAAAGAATTTATGAAAAATTATAAAAACAATAATAATAATTTTTTTCAGATTTTATTTCTAACAAGTAACAACGTCAATTATTATCATACATTTCTTATCAGCATGGAATTTTATGATAATAAACGATAGACAACACAGAGATAGTATTTTTATGCTGTTTATCATAAAACTGAATATCACAGAATAATATTAAATATTTCATTTATTCTGTTCTCAATTTTAATACTATAAAAATATAATAAATTAATAATATATAATAAGGTTCATCGTCTATGATATTTAAACGACTCGTTGGAAAATCGGTCATACCTGTGAATTATTTTATTTTGGAAAAACGTTTGTTGAACAACTCTCACAAATTTGTGATTTGAAAATTAAATAATATGTTAACATATTAATTTTCTATATACACATAAAAAAAATCCGCTTTGTAGTTTTTGAAAGCGTATAACAAAAGTATGGATAAAACGGTTTTATTTTTTTTTTATTTAAACAATGAACTATTGTGCAATATCGTTACTTAAATTGTAATAACTCCTCAAATAATGATCGAAATTGTTTGAAATTTTTACACGGTATTTAAATTAATATTCTCTAAATGTGTATACAACTTTTCAAAAATTTTGAAAATAAAACATTCAGTTATTTGGTGTTACCGATTTTTTCAATAAAATTTCGATGATAAAATTCTACAATTACGACAGTATTGAACTGTTTACTTATTTTTTTTAACTATAGCGCCTAATAAAAGACCCTAATAATATATTGTGTAGTTATTATACAACTTTTATAGGTAAATCGGGCTCAATCAGAGTTCTTATTTTTGTAAGCAATTTATAATTATAATTAAGTAGAACTTCTAACTAAACATTCTAAAATAGTGACTTACAGCATCAAACTGTCCACACGAGTCACGGCCTAGAGTGATTTTGGCTTTTTTTTATATTTTATTTTGTGTTATTGTAATTTGAGTAGAAGCTAAAATAAATGTAAAATGTCATAATACAAAATTATTTTTTCAATACATTTATCTTAAGCACAAAGTACATCAATATTAACAAATATTATAAAATGTGTGTGCAGTGGAAGTACCGAGGACTGGCTATAGCTTCACCTTAAAAGTCTTTAACATGTCAACTGGTGGACCCTTAAACTGTTTAATTAATACATTTTAATTAAATTTTTTATTCTAAAACTTTTATCAAAGCTAACGTTTTTTATCATCATCAAGTTTTAGCTAGAGAGAGACAATCTTTTAATACATTATCCTCAAATTTGATCTTAGAAAGTCATGCCTAAAACCTCTTCAAAATTAATTAATATACTCCTTTTCGCTATTAGTCTGCCCTTACAACAATTTATAGTTTCAAAACTGAGTGTATATTTGTGGATATAATTGGCTAGGCAATAAGAGAATTGTATGGATATTTTGAGATACAATTGGACCAAATCCAAAGTATGGTTCTATTTTAGCCGTGCTTGACAAAGTCCAAGGTGGTAAAAGGAAAATTCAGCCAAAACAATCCTCAGAATATTTTTAGTTGCGCGTGCTATGAAAAACTCAAAATATTTTAATAAATATAATGATAATATACTCCTATTATACCAGTTAATGTAACAATTTGGAAAATTTTTGACACGAGATGGAGTAGGACAATATTGCAGTGTTTGGAAATTATCTACAACCATCAGACTTTGCGCATAATATTTACAACTTAACTCATACTTAATATAATTATACTTAAATAGAAAACAAATTGTGTGTACATTGTCAGTAAAATTATATATGGAGTGTCCTTTGCTTAGAAAAAAGTTGATCACACCAGTTAATGTTTCAAACATAACATACTTAAATATTACTAATATTATTTAATATTATTACTAGCATTGATTAAAATATTTAATTTTTTATTCTTTATTATATTGTTCAGTGGCGTATCTAGAGGTCATACAAGGAGGAGGTGAATTTTTAATAGTATACACAACAAAAAAGTTTAGATACGACCGAGGATAGAAAACTAGTTAAAGCGACTTTGCTCCAAGTGTAGGTGTCTTTGGTTCATAAATTGTATAGTTTGTATTTTTATGTTAATATTAAATCAGCAAAAGCAATTTTGAACAAGCTCATTGGGCCAAACCTCGACAAGTTTTTTTTAAGTATAATGGACTATCAAAATGTCTTACTTTTACCCTAGAAATTGTTTTCAGAATAAAAAACTTTATAATAACAATGCATTATTTGCCACATTCATAATCTAAATATCGTATACGTAATTTAAAAATGCAGCCTAAGGGGGAGATTGCCAGGTCAACTCCTATAAATTGGCCACTGGTATTGTCAACTGTTAATCAATTGTGTGATGTCTTTGAACTCAAATTAAAAGCCTGTAACCCGTTTGATTTAAGTAAAATAATGAACAATAGAAGTTCTACAGTTATTATTTAGTAGACAAAGTGAAATTTATATTTTCCCACACTCCTTAATTACATAAGATTAAGATGATACAAAAAAAAAAAATCATCAATTTAGTTTTACTATTTTCAGAAAAACATTTTTTCCATACAAGGGTACATTTAAAAAACTAACAAGGGAAGATACATAAACACACATTCTAAACCCTTCATGGTTAGGTAAGAAAATTAGTTATAAGATAACTATACTCAATAACAAATCAACATAAAGACAAATCATTTATTCTAATGTTTAAAAGTTTTATTGTGATAAAGTATAGTTTTACCATTTAAAAAATAAAATAATCATGAGATCAACTATTTTATACAATGAATTAAAGTTGGCCTTTAGACAGCTAACAATGTATTAATGTAAAATTACAATTATTTCAAATTTGCTACTTAACACCAATTAATATTTGTCTACAATTATAAAGAAAAAGTAAACATTATAAATAAAATTGTATTGTAACTAGAAAAAAAAAAAATGACAAATTATATCTAAGTTAATTATGTATTAAGTAATATAAATTTCAAATTAAAATTAATAGCTATTACTCATTAAAATGAACTAAATGATGTACAAAATAAAAAGAACTTAATATGTAAATCTATTGAACACATTTTTAATACAACTTTCACAGTAACATTGTTTATACATTAAAAAAAAAAAAATAGCTAAAATCAGTACTAGTAGGTGATAAGGACGAAAATATCACCATAGTATATGGCAGTGATAGGCTTACTAACATGTGGCTTAAAATAATCAACTATTTGTAAATTGAACTAAAAATGTTTTGACTAAATTAAAAAAAAAAAATTAGTACACATAATAATAGTTTTAAATTATTTCAAAAAGCAAAATTAATGTCCAAATATTAAACGAGGAACCCAAAACATGACCAGATATAAAATTAATAAATTATAAGAGGGGAAATATAAAGAGGAAACGAAACTGATTTGAAATGAAATGAAATTGATTTAATAAGTAACATTTTGGATTATTATTTGTATAATTATTTTAAATTTTTGAGAGAAAATTAAAATACATATACATAAAATAATTTAAATGTGTCACCCCAAAAACTAAAATATTTTTACAAACATATTTTACGTTGGGTCAATAATAAATTAAGTAAGATTCACTTTTAATCAATCAAGTCAGTTAATATAATAATTATAAAATATAAAATATTTGGACCTCATCACTCATTTTTAATTTTGTTTATAAAGTTTACTTTAGGCATCTAATATACATTAATATTTAAAGCAATAACTATGAAACATGAAACACAAATCAGTATCAATACCTTCCATCCATGACTGCCAGTAAAATTACTAATCCAAACATAACTAACAACATTGTTCCTAATGAATTTGTACTTGTCAAAAATTATTTCAGAATAAAGGCACAGAAATAAAATTATTAGTATTAAATAAGACAATTGTGTGATTTTCCAGTATAAAAATATTAAGGAAATAGAACGTTTTGGTATAAAAAAAACATAAGAGATCTGAAAAATTCTAGAAAAATGTGTAGCTTTTATAACCAAATTTATAAATATAGTTACTATTTATAGTTTATAAATACATAAATAGTAAATATGTTATTGTACACAAAATTACCTACTTAATTTCATAGTTTTTATGAATTTACTTTAAAATTATTTAAATTATGCATTTACTTTAAATGGCATCAGCAGTCCTTTTAATATTTTGTACAATTTCTGTGAACACATGTGTGCAATGAGCAGGGCGAGACTTGAACAAAAGTTCTTGCCGAAAATTAAATATGATATGACAATCTTCCTACCATTGATTTTATAGTAGACAGATAAACCATGCTATAGTAACTTTTTGGGACAAATTAAACGCTCTCAATGGTAGATATTTTACTATTTGTTCAATAATATTTTATTAATAGCAATGAGAAAATATTGTTGTACAGCCTCGGGCTGATGGAGTTTCTTCTATATATTTGAAAGCGGGCGCAAATAATGCTCCACACCAGCTGAAAGTGTTTGATTTGTCACCAAAAATTATCATAGCATGATAATTAACTAAAATAACATTTAATTTTTAGATTGTCAACCATCAAATTTAATAATGGAAAACAGAGATTTCTTTAGTGCTCTTCTAGTCCAGCCCTGACAATGAGCTGCCATAACTTAAATACATTTGTATTACCACACTTTGGAAAATAAATGGACATAAGTTTACACTACTTAAATACTCTAGAACCGTTTACCATATTAAATCTAGTATTTATACTAAAAAGTTTTAGTTGTTAACAATTTACGTGCAAATGAAATGTTCCTTAATCATAATTTTTCAAAATTTTAAAACTAAAAACAAAAAAAAAACGTTTAAATTTGAAAAAATATAATGTACATAATTTAAATTCAGTTAAAAAACCCATCGTTATATGAGTTAGGAAATTAGAATTTGTTAAATTAGGATCAATATCACAATATCAATATCAAAATGGTTATTAACTATACAGTAAAATAAACTATATTCTTAATAGAAAATTAATTTTAGTAAATGTTGTTCACATAAATACTTTAAATACAATAAACGGTCCATGAATACATTCAAAATAAAGTATTTTTAATTGTTGTTATAAAGTATTCAATATTCATCAAAATATTGACAAATTATTATCCTTTCTATTTTATTCAAGATTAATATTGTACATAAAGTATCTTAAAAAATAAGACAAAATAATTAAAACATTAAGTTCATTTAGAACTTGTATACACAAATATCAAATTTATATATATATATAATATATGAATATATAAAACATAAATAAAAACAAATTTACATCGCATAACTTACGTTGTTTGCACTACAGTATTATTACTAGGTGGCAGTGCTGGAATAGTGTTATTATGCACTATAAAATTATTATATATTTCTATAAGCTCAGACATTTTGTACTCTTCTAAACAAACAAATCCTTCCAAGTTTGGAGATTGTTTCTTAGCACAAATTATACAATAAACACAATGTTTTTTTTCTTGCTCTCGAATTAAAAGAATATTAAAAACTTCCACCTAAAATCCATAAAAAAATTAAGAAAATTAATAAAATTTCAAAATAAATAAGTATAAATAATAAACCACTTTGTTAATTGTGAATTATAAACTCACATTACATTTAAAAAACACAGTCTGGAGATAAGTTTATTGTTACACATATATAATA
This sequence comes from Hormaphis cornu, assembly GCA_017140985.1. NCBI lineage: Eukaryota > Metazoa > Arthropoda > Insecta > Hemiptera > Hormaphididae > Hormaphis > Hormaphis cornu. The sequence goes on from CM029357.1 coordinate 28,028,943, forward strand.
ATTAATATGTGTAACACAAAATATATAACATATTATATAATATTTTTGCCTTTTGGAATTTGAATGTGTACATGGTGTTTCAAAAGTGATCATCCAATTTTGAAAGATAGTTACGGGCAAACAATTAATAATAGACGTTTGAGTCATTTAAAATAGGCAGTTCTTAAGTTTTAAATGCTTGCTGGTCTCTTGAGCAATTTAAGAGCATGTAACTCAGAACAATCAGTTTTGGTTGGGATGCCAATTTCAGTCCAAAAATATCCTCCTTGCTCTGAAGTCGGCATTCAACAAAAACTAACCGCGTCACCACCCATATTGCACACTCCACTTGAGTTGCATAGACTAGCAAGGTAAAAAACTTGAGTGAACTGCTATTTTTGTATGGTAGGAGATTCAATTGTCTGACATCAATTGTTTACTTGTAATTATCTTTGAAAATCCGATGAATACTTTTGAAACACAATAAATATGATTCTTTGACATCATCTATTTTTCAATACAATATGGGCGCCACAATACCAATATTAGCAATTTTGTTTTCATATTAAGTATGTATACATATCAAATACTGTACCTATAATAATACTAAAATATTGATACCTCATAAAATATTATGAAAATTGAAAATAATATAAAAATGATTGAAGATCCTAGTAGTAAGTATATACAATATACATTTGGTGATTGGTTAATTTTAAGGAACCTGATCATACAAATATGTTGAATAAATTCAATATTAATAATATACCTATGTTATTTAAGCTTAAAATGCAGTTTTACAGGACAGTTTTATTCTATTAAAGTGTAGTTATGGTAGATGGATACTTTTATATTTTTTTTAAAGGGAAGTTAATACATAAAGCAGCGTTAAAATTTTTTTAAATCAATTACAAAACTTGAAATTGTACAAATGTTAGTTAACACAGTAACATTTTTAAATCTATTTATGGTCACAAAAAATTTAAATGCTGCTTTATAGATACATAATTTATTTTAATATGAGCAGTAAAAATTTATAATAATGGTAAATAAACAATGCAATTAAATGTCATAGGCTTTAAATTTTTTTTTATAGTAATGATTACCAACGCAATAATACTAAAACAATATATAAATAATAAAACGCAATAAACTTTTTAAACTCAAATACATAAAGCGTACACAGATTTTTGTTATCAAATCAAAATGTATAATACTTACTTATTTTGTAAAAGTTTTGGTAACATTTTAATAATTACATAAAAAAAATATATATTATGATGGTAAAAAAAAAATGCTTTGTGTACGATTTAATACAGAAATTTAATTCCAGTATATAACGCCCTTTGGTATTCAATTATCTTTATTTCAAATGTATTTTAATATGTCTTAGTGCAAGTTTTCAAAAAGATAATATTCTTTTGTTTATATTTACAAATTTCAGAAATATGTTATAACTTCAGTTTTGTGTTATTGATTTTTACTTTAGTATTATAAGTTTAAACACAATGTATATGTAATATGTTTTTAAAATTTAAGTAGAAGTTTTGAGCAGTTTTTTTAAATTAAGGGGCCACTGAGTTACATCAGAAAACTTTTGCAATTATCGTTTAGTTGTTTATGATTTCCCTCTGTCAAGATACGTGTATAAATTATTATACACATAATAATATTCTCTCATTTGTACTTTTGCAAAATTATTGTATAGGCATTAATATGTTTCTTCTTATTGTCAAAATCTTCAACATACTCAACATACAAACCAACAACCCTCCCATTATTCTCAACCGTAACCAAACATCTCTTTTTTTAGATTTCCTCCTTACAATTTTGACATAAATTACTAAAAACTAAAAATATTTTAATCTCAATTCATATATCAGCAGTTCAAAATTCATTTAGAATAGTTTTGACGTTAATTAATTATTTTCATATGTACTCTTTTAAAATTAAAAACTAGGATAATTACAAAACTATATATTATCTATTTAAGTTAAAATATAACTTACATCACAGTCATAGCAATAATGTGAAGCTTCATTTTTGCCTCTTCCGTGAAAACGAGTCTGAATTTTTTTCACTTTAATAAATTCTAGTGTTATACCACACTGACGTAATGAACACATTAAGCACATTCTAAAGAAGCATAAAACAATTATTTCAATGTAAATTTTACAAGTAATAATTATATCTTACTTCACTAATTCATAAAGTCGTGGGTCTGATACTTTAATGTTCCGGGCTAGATTCCAACTTAAATGTATCATTGGTACAATACTTTTATAACTCTGTAGTTTATTCCACTCATATCGTTCTACAGCAAGTTGATATTGTCTAGCTGTTAAAGGACCAACATTCCATGCAATATTATTGCACCAACCAACAGCTTGAACCCAATGAACACAGCCTATTGACATGAATTATTTAATTACATAATTTAACAGTAATTAGTTATTAGTAAATTATATTTACCTGAATTTACCCAAACCATGTCACCAGGTCTCTGTAAAAATCTGTACAATGGAACATTGGCTGCAAGTAAGTCTTCTATTAGTGGCCACCAAGAGCCATGCAAATAATTTAAACCATATCTAAATAATAATAAAAATATTTAAGATTTAGTAAATATACTTAGTTTAAGTAAATAAGTTTATACAATACGAAAAAAAGTTTTAATATAATTAGTGTGCGATCAACTCACTTTTCGCAAAGGTTATTAATTACTCCCCAATAATCATCTGGAACAGCAAACCACTCACAATCACCAGGACCAATATTTATATTAATAGAACAAAAATTGTTATTTTCTTGATGTCCAGGTGTCCGGCTACCGGGAACCTTTTTGAAACACATAAGCATAAATAAAATGTAGTCTTAAACTATGTTTAAAAATATCCAAAATAGTTCTTACTTTCATGTACAGTTGAACAGTATTCATGCCTAATATTGAATGTCCAACATGTGAAAGCATATTAGCAGCAGAAACCACTCGTGCAAATGCTGGTAGCTTAGTGAGTTCTTGCAATTGAGGACGCCATTTTTTTTCATCAGACAGGTCTACATTAGTTCCAAATTTCAGCATTTTGCTTCCAGCTGGAGGTTTCACACCAGGTAAATTCTGCAATAATAAGAACAAATTTTAAAAACAACATTCCAAATATATTAAAAACCAATACTACTTACAATATTCTTTTTTCGTTTTTTTTCCATTGTTATAGAGTCTTTAGAATCAGAATCTGACAAGTTTGAATTAGGAACTGAATGAACATTTATACCTTCTTTTTCATCCTAAAATTACATTACAATAGTACATTACAAATAAAAATTATTAGGTATGTTTTTAAATAAAACTGTATACATTAATAGATAATAAAAAAATAGTAAAAAAATAGCTAAAAAATGTGTATGCTTATATACTATATAGTATAGTATATATAATTTATATGAAGTTAAATCACAAAATAAAAAAACCATTAAAATAGTTTAAATTGAACTTAAAGTAAATTTACTTTTATTGATTCATGAAAACTAGAAGCTTGGTATTGAGCATATTTAGCAATTGTTGTGTGAGATCTGTGGCTAATACAAGCCCATCCTCTTCGATTTTGCTTCACATCCCAGTTATCATCACTGCTCTGCATTACTTGAGTACGTACTTCAACAGAATGATCTGGGTTAGTTTCAACTAAAGTTCTAGTTGAAAATAGTCCCAAATCTAAAGAAAAATAAAACAAAAATTAAAATAAATTATTAATAGTAAATACTTAATACATATAATTAACAGTTAACACTAAAACAACAGCATTATGCATTATGCATAGTATATACATTACCAAGTTTTAAAGCTCCAGCTAGGCACCGGACAACAGCAATAGGATTTTTCAAGCAAAACTCTTGCAGTCTAGGACTAAATGCATCTTTTTTATTTTCAAGCATAACTGATGGAGTTGATGGCAGTAATTGTTCGCGTGTTAATTTCTGAGGAGGAGGATCAGGAGGTGTGGGTGGTGGCCCATTAGGACTCAATACATTTCTGTTCCACATACCAGGTCCTGATTCTTTCCTAAATGTTAAAATAAAAGTTATAAACAATGCAACATTTGAGTATCTATGTACTAATTTTTAAATTAAAAATGCTTCAAAAAAATTGTGTTAAAAAAATCCTATAAAGAGCACTACTACAAACATAAAACATGATATTATAAGTAATACCATTATAATAAAGAATCCGTCAAGTAATAAAGCTTCATTCAAAAAAAATATTAAGATTAAAAAGAATATTAGAATCACGGATTCTAACAACCATGAAATGTTTAGATAACTTATAACTGATAAATTATCATTTCATTTTAAAAATATAACATAGTAAATTGTTATATAATTAAGGAAGTAAAGAAATTTAACCTTAAAATTTTAAGGGTCTTCATCACTTTGGATATTATATTATGCAGGATGGTAACAGTGTCGGTGGCAGAGCTACCCCTACGCCAATTGCCCTGGGCCAAGGCAGTACCAGTAATTAGTGTGATGTTCTGTGTATGCTTAGTGCTAACATTTATAATTTGTTGTTTATGTGTGCAATAAACTAAACGTAATACTATTTGTTGATTAAATGGTTTATTTTTATTGTATAATATTTTACTTAGGTCTCAGTAATACCATAAATTACTACCAATTATTATTTTAATTACTACTTATTCAATTTTCATTATAAAAATGGTTCTGAACTCGTAATATTATCTATTATGTTTGTACAAGTTAATTTTTGAAAATATTTTTTTTTCAAAGAAATTAATAATAATTGAAATCATGACGTATTTGATCAACTTTGAACTGCCATAAAATTATTAAAAACTTATTTATTTGAAAAACTATTATGTAAAAAGTGTTTAGGTTCTTGTATTAAATTTAACCCATTAGTGTTGGCCCTAACCTACCAGAAAAATCACAATCATGCAAAAGCAAGATTATGTTTTTTTAAATTAAATTTATTGGTTTAACTTAAAATGCACTTACGCTATTTAAATAATGATTAAGTGTTCCTAAAAATAATACATGCAGTTTCTTGAAATGATCAAAAGTTCAGAACCATTTCCAGAACAAAAATAAAACCTTAGTTGCACTGTAAAAAACACTTAAAAATTTATTATTTTCTTTAAATTGATATAGTTAGATTTACAACAAATTTGATAAGAAAAAAAATAAAGTTACAAAATTGTTGCAAAGCAAATTGTTAAAAAGCTTGGTTGTGAGACGGGATGGTCTTAAAGGCCCAATAAACTCAAAAAAAAAAAAATTATTTTACATCTATGTCTTACATCTTGTCAATTAGTAAATGGAATACAACAATAGTTTTAATAAAATGAGTCAGTCAAACTTTGGGCTAATTTTTTTAGTTATTAACTTGTTATCCTGTATTAACATAGTCTATTTTAAATAGGAAAGGAAATAAAATCACAACAATTACAATTGAGAAATTTGGACGGTTTATAAAATAATAAGAGGATTTTTTTTTTTTTAATAATAATTTGTTTTCAAAAACATTCAAGTGTTATATTTTTAAGTATTAAGTAATAACATTTCTAGTTTATATTGACAAAAAAAGAAAATGAAACAAAAAATTTAATTAGGTAGATACAGTAATAAAACAACATATATAGCTCCAGAGTCAGGTGGTTCAACTGTTCAAGACAAATTAAAACAGGTGTGTGAACACAAAGAAAAAAATCACCTGTTTGTCTGTGAAAATAATTTACCCTCATACTATACTAACAATTATTTAACTTATAGTCTTTGTCTTTTTCACTATTTAATTTAATAACTGAGTTTATACGCGCAGGCATTAGGATTACTAAAACTTTTATTTTTATACTAGTTATTTTAATCATTTAAAATTCTAGGTATAGTTAAGAAGTCATTAATTTTACAAAATTAATTCATCGAGAAAATGTATTTGACATGTACATTGGTAGAGACAAATATTTCAGCAGTTTTAACAATTAATTCTTGGTACATAGTTCCACCCAATTTTTTTAAAATGACCAATATTTAAAAATTAAAGGCTAGACAACAAAACAGAATAAACCAGTTAAAATTACAACATAAGTGTTTTTTAATAACATTTGTTTTGCTGTTTGTCATAACTTTCATAATAATGATTAAAAACACCTGATATTTTTATATGTTGTTTAAATAAATAAAAACAGCTTGGATACAAATTTTAACAATTTGGCTATTTTTAAGCTAAATAATATTACATAGAATTTTAAAATGAATTACCCGTTTAACTTAGTATTTTAACTTTTAACATTAAAATTTAATAAGGATGTACAGTTTTATTGTTTTTTTTAATGAAATACTACAGCTTAATTTTTTTTAAGATATTAAATAATAAATTTTAAAATGGTCAGTTAATACTAAATTTAGAATTTTTTAAATATTAAAAGAAAAAACAAAACATTCTTTGCTCCGCTTAGAATCTAAAAATTTAATGAATTGTTAATTACTTACTCAGCAATTTCTAAAATATCCTCAGCAGATAACTGCAATGAATACTCATTGTCTGACAAACTTAAGTTTTGATACTTAACAGCAGATACTTGTTCAATTACTGGTTGAACATGTGAAGTAGTTTTAACTTCTGAAATATGAAAACAAACAACACATATTTAAGATAGTTAATTATAACTAATAACAAATGGTCATACCTTGAGATGTTGGAATAGTATTATTAGTTTCATTTTTATCATCTAATTCATCAGACGATCCAAACTGTTTGAGCAAATCTTCAGCTAATGAAGTAGTTAATTCTTTTTGAGATAGAAGAGCTTGCAATTCTCTATCTAACTCTTGATTTTCATTTGGGCCATCAATTAACTCTACAGGTTTAGAGTCTCCACGGTTTTGTTCATGAAACTGTTTTGTCACTGAGGAATTTTGATACTGTCCTTGTTGACAAGCCCCACTTTGTTGTTGTTTAGTTCTCATTTGCTGTTGGTGCTGTTGCATCAAGTGATAGTTATTTTGCAGCTGTTGTAATATAGTCTAGATTGAAAAAATAAATAAAATTTTTGTTTAAGAACAACAAAGTTGAATAAAATTGTTACATACTTGTTGTTGATGTGTCAAGTTATGGGAATTTTGTTGAAGCAAATTCATTGTTTGGATTTGTTGACTACTTAAATAATACGCAGGTTGAGGACTGCTTGTTTGAGGCTCAACCTACAATATAATTTTTTAATATTTTAGAAAAAAATATGCTAAACAAAAAACGTACTTTAATTCGTTTGGTGTTATTTTCTAATGTATTATCTGATTTGGATGAATTATAAGGAGGTGGTTGAATATGAGGCGATGTAATTATCTCCTGAGACTTTTGATAAGGAGTATGAGCCGTTTTTTGTTGTTGCTGTTGTTGCTGCTGCTGTTGTTGTTGCCTTGAAGACATTTCAGCTGAAATTGGTAAATTCCAAGCCTCTTCAATAGAAGGTAATTGTCGACGCCTATTATATATAAATAAATTAGACAAATAAACAACGTATTAGTGGTTTTATTTAAAAAATAAATGTAAATAAATTAAATGTATAAAATATTTAATACAATATATTAAATAGATAACTTACTTGCTTGTAATGCTAGGCATTGGTGCGTTGCATAAATGAGTTTGTAAAAACTTTATACGTTGTCCCAGATTAGGGTTCATGTTAGATATTGCAGCTGCTGGGACACTAAGAGTTGTTTTCATCAAATTTTCACTTACTGCACTACCTTTTGTTGCATTTACATAACAAGCAAGTGCATCTTTTGGTTGATTACAACTTTCATATAATATACCTAATAACCAAATTTAACTTTAGACATTTTTATTGTATAAGATTAGTATAAATTGACTACCTAGATTGGTCCACGCTGCACTATGGCCTTTATCTAATTGCACTGCACAAATATATGCTTGCAATGCATCCATAGGCTGATTTTGTTGTTGATAAAGTACCCTGTTTAACAACCAAATAATAATAATACAATTAAAAATTACCATACTGTTACAAATAATTATAGAAAAACCAACTAAAGAATTAAATGTTTAGTTTATAATAAGGATTCAGTAGGTAAAAAACATTTTAGCATATTAAATACAATTCTTATAGAAAAATTTGTTAACTAACCCGATGGAGCACCATGTGTCTGCATTTCCTTCAGATTTTTCCACAGAATTACGATATGCTATAAACGCATCGTGAACTTTTCCAACACTTGCGTAGCACCGTCCAAGTAAATAAAGTGACTGACCAGATTTATTATCAGCTTCAATAGATTTTTGCAAATACTGAATAGCTATTGTTTCGCGATGATTTTTATCTCCTAAACATTCACAACTGTGATACATCCATCCTGAAAAACAATTTTACTTAGTTAAGTTTAATTTTAACGAATTTATATGATTAACAACTTAATAAATAATAAGCAATCCTTACCTAACTGTCTACAAATATCAGCGCGTAGATGAACTGTAATTTTGGTGTCATTTAAAAGTTGTTCATAATGGTCTTTAGCTAACTTGTACTTCCCTTGAACTTCATATAAGTGTGCTATATGAAAGCTAACTAAAAATAATAATATGTATATTATAAATAAATATTTTTTTTTTAAATTTAAAACCATACTTTCAAGTTTAGAAAATGTGCTTAAACTGACATCTGAATAAGCATGTTTTAAATGTCTTAATGCTGTTTCCCATTCATTAAACACTTTGTACATCAAACCCAATCTAAGATGTACTTCATTGGCTCGTTGATAATTTGGATCAATATAAAGTAGTTTTTGAAAAAATTTAATAGACCTAGAAACAATATCCAAAAAATTAAGTAACAGACCTATGGCATAAACGACAAACATTTAAATAAAAAAATGTTAAATTTTAATACAAAGGACATCCAAAAAGTAAGTTACCCAACACTTCATCAATTTCATTATTGTAATTATAAGCTTTGCAATCAGTTTTCATGCATGGTGAATTTTAGTTCAAAGTGCTGTGATAGTGCTTATAATTATATTTTTCGGAATTACAACTCAAACATCAATAGCAATCCAAGTATCATGTAGACTTCACTATGTATTAACATCAGTTAAAAATTCAAATGTTGTCGGTTTTTTACGGCAAAAAATAAATTGACAGTACTATAGAGATTTATAAACACGTGTGTTGTGTTTATAGAGAAGATGTGATATTTATTCATATGGTTTGTGGATGGAGAGTGATCAAAGACAGGAAGAATTTAAAATGTGCATGATGATGAGCATAATGAACGACCAATGCCATTTATACACTGCATAAGATGTCTAAAATCCCTAATATTTGGATACACATAATGTTTTCTCTATACACTACACACACAATAATTGTTGCGACTGATTTATTTTGTACAGTAAAATTGGTCATGAAATAATGCCACATATTTTACAATTGGCAGCAACAAAAAATGAAGGCTCCAATCTCCATGATACTTGACTTTCTACTGATGTTATATAATTTACCCCAAAACAATTGTAGACATAATCACAACACCTCAAACAAGAATTTGTTATGCCGAAAATTGTTTGCATAGTTCATAATTTAAAAAGTTAGTAGAAATTCTCTTCTTAGATATGCCTATACGCCACTTGTCCCCAGAGAAGATTAAAACAGACCTGACCTGGTTAAGTTAGTTCTGTCTAGTGGTACTACCTAATGCACTCTGTCATTCTCGCCAATAAACCTTATTAAAAAAATTGTTTATTGTACGTACAACATAGCCATAACCACGTAGCTAAGGGGGTAGGTATACATTGAATTGAGTTACAATTAATACCTATAATAATTTTTAAAAACCTACCAACACAATATTATCTCGAGGATATATTAAACCAATTGAAAATGCTGGCACAGGTTTGGCCACCCCAATTTTATTTTCCTGGGTACGTGCCTGGAAATTATGAACTACAAATTTAAATAAAATAGAAAACTTATTTCTCTGCTTACTTTAGAAGGACAATTGAATAAATAATTAACTAACCACCTAAGAAAACACCTTTTACATAAAGATAAACATTTTAAATAACACCCAACATACTATTAACAACTTTAATTTTGTTTACGTACATTTATTTTTCTACATAAATAGGTACTGTAAACAACAACAATACAAAGCGTACCTACCTATACTGGGTAAATTATATTCAAAGATAAAATTTGAGAACACCTTACAAAACAAAGTCACTAAAGTGGTTCAATTTTCAGGATTCAGTAACAAGATGAAAATTTATCTCGAAATTTTCCATTGAACTTAATGTTATTTTAATGATATTATTGTTAAAAGTAGACACATCATTAGTTTTTATATAGTAAAATAAAAATTTGTCAAAGTACCTACATAATAATAGTTAAAATAAATATAAATAAAAACTTAGGTTATCAGGGTACTTAGTAATTTTGTTGTTATTCAGTTTGTTTTATAGAAGTTTGTTGGGTTTTATGATACAGTACGAACCAACAAAAGAAGAAGTAACAGTATTATTTATTACAATCTAAGTAATGAGAGCTATAAGGCATACAATTAAAATCTAATTTAAAGTTGCTAAATAATGGTTAAGCTAATGGGAAATTGTGAAATACTAGGTATTTTAATGAGAGTGTTGATTATTTATTTTATGCAAATTAAGTAGAATCGAATTGTTGATAACACAGTACATACTTCAAATAGAGAAAAAAAAAAACCAATAACTATTTGTTTTGTAACATTTGTTAATGGGGAGTAGCCAACGACGCTGTGACCGACCGACAAAAAGATTAAAAATAACAAAACGTTGTCATTGTTTTCAATGAACAAGGAGAATGGCCTATGCAATAGCTGTGACAATGGTCTGTAGACTCTACACATAAAATAATAAGTAGGTATACTAACTACAAAGTCCCATGTCCTCGAAACAAACATTTTAGAAATGATTGTTAAACCATATCTTTAAATTGCGCTTGTAAAATGTTACAAATTACCATTGATAATATGCACACATTGACGGTCAAATTCACACGGTACGTTTCTATAGACCTCGGCGGATAACTAAACGACTACGAGTTATGACAAACTGTATAATATGCTAGACGACCAAATAATTACAATTTACAGTTAATCAAACACGCCTCAAATCATACTTAATTTGGTGGAGGCCAACTGGCCAAATATCATCATCACACACACACTGTATAGGTAAATATATATTTTTGTTTTTTCATTGTTTACCTGCCGTTAAAAAGTACATTGCCAAGATTGACGTGCGGACTGCGTAGAAAGATATTTTAGAATTCGGGGCAACATTTACAACGACGTCCCTGGGTGGTACTACTAAGACGTCTACTAAGAAGTAACATAAAAAGAAAAAAAGCTACGGCGAGTAGTGAGAGAAACAATAACAACGTTTGGCGAAAATCGATAGTTTTGAATCCACCGATCTCGACATGAAATTCTATCTTTTTTTTTTTTTTTTTTATGCTTCAAGACCCTCCGACTCCGACTCCGATCGTCGGATTGACGCGTCAACGCGTCGTCTACGGTAGACGCGCGTATTATTACAAACGCGATGTATAGATTATACCTCGACAATTTACATAATATTGTTTTATCGTTGCATAATGTACAGGATGATACAAACGCCGATAGTACGGGCGATTAAAGAGAACAGGAAATGATATTCGGAGGTACCTCTACGCGATAATAATAGTAATAATAATAACAACAACACATGCGTCAAAGTTTACCCGTGAGATAACGGAGAGTACGTGCTTGCGTGCGTGCGTGTGTGTACACGAGTTATGTACGACGATCGTTATGAATACTGTATGGTGGCGAAGACGAAGAAGACGACGGTGGTGGTTGCGACTTAAGGGACTAATGAACACTGAAAGCGACTCGCGAACACGCTACTAACGGATACGAGTAAACGACGGCTGAACACATTTGTGTGTGTGCGGAGATCGCGCGGAACACACGGGCGAAAACTAAAAACTAAAAAAGGAATATCGCGTTTAAGCGATATTCTAATAGTAATAATAATAACAACTATTATATTTTAACACGACTCTATATATACGTACTACTACTACTACTACTATGGCTAACTACGGACGCCGTCCAAAGAGGGGAGGAGGAAAAAAAAAAAGAAAAGAAAAATAATAATAGTAATGAACAGTTGTGCGGCGCGCGGAGGACATTGTCGCGGACGACGTGAGAAAGAGGGTCTTTCGTGTGTGCGTGTAAGTAGAAAAAGTGATGGGTGGGGAGGATCGGCGAGCGAGTGAGAAGGGATGCGACCGGAGGGAACGAGTGCGCGCGCGGCGAGCGACGGAGAAGAGTGGTGGACAACCGTGAATGGAGCGAGGGGGAGCCAGCAGAGTACCGCCGTCGGTGTGTACCGCGTGATGAGGACGGACGGTGGAGACGCATCCCTACTATATACGCGCGCGCGCGCGCGCGCACGCACACACGCACACACACACACGCACACGACGGTACACAACAACCACAACGCCGCCGATGCTCGACGCGCGTGTATACAAACACACAAACGTTGACCTGTGGGACGCTAACCTCGGCGGCGAGAGTGAGACACTTCAGTGGTTGCCAAATTGTTGTTCGCGCAAGCGTGGTGGCGCGGGGGACGACGGGATGCGCGCGTGCCCGTCGTCATCGGCCGCCCCCGCTCTACCGCGTTGTTATCGAATGAGACGCGTTTTTCGCGTGTTCCTCAGTCCGAGGGACGCGCGCGTACGTAACGTGTGTACGCAACGTGAACCCCGGGGCCCGCGAGTAAACGGACGGGTTTCGCGTCCCGAGCACGCGCGCCGCCGCGACGGGCTGTTCACCCCGACTTTGAAAAAACTGGTTTCTATAGATAGCACATTTTTGTCGTCCGCATCGCCCGAATTGTTTGCGACGTCACTCGGTTTTTTTTTCACGATAAATCTGCGAGTCGCGATCCCGTAATTTAAATACCATTCCGTTGTCCGGGTAAACGCGACCGTTGAGTTTTATTGTTATTGTTAAAAAAAAAGTTGTGGTCAAAGACACAACACAGAAATTGAATTTATTGTATTTTTATTTGTTGGAGATGTTTTGATATTTGATGTACTGTCTAAAAAAAAAAAAAATTTAAAACTGATTTCATCACAAAAACTCCCAAAATTAATTATGGCGTGATCGTGTCATTTTACTAAAAACACGTTCAAGCAAAAATAAGCAAAAAGCATTTACCCGCTCACTAGATGTAAATTTATCGAGTGTAAAATTATCTAGATTTTAATAAATACGAAACTTATTTGTTTGCGAGGTACCTAACTTATTCAATACCTATAATAAACTCAAAAACACCAGTTTTACGTATTAAATCTCAGACTAGGTAGTTAGCTATTAGACGGTTTAAAAACACATGTGAACACTCCTAAACGCTGAATTCTAACAGTTGTTGTAACAACTAAACTATATTTTAGACAGAATTTGTACAACGCGTTTTTACCACAGAAAATGATTTGGTGTGGGCATCTTCTTATTTGTTTTTAAATAATAGATTTAGGTAAATGTATACTTCATACTATTCATACCTTTCAGATCCTATTATCCTAGGATCATGCCTTTTTTTTTTGGATTTGCGTTACAATTGCTACCTTCTTTACATGCATACCTAGTCCTACATGTATTTACCATATTAAACATACACTACGTATAAAGCGATCAAATTAGGTAGATGATAAAATTACTTGTATTAAAAGGTGATTAATTTTAAACTACCCCTTCATTTGTTTAGAATAATTTTGGCAAACATGTAAGTACCACAGACAAAACTTTTATAGGAATATTTTAACAGTACTGAAGAAAAAAAAACAATTTTTTTTGGGTTAAATTCTCTAAAAAAGATTAGAACATCAACAGTTATTAAACCACTTAAAAAACTAATTTTAGTATAATTGATTTAACTAGTTTATGCCTTTCACTTACTGGAACAAAGTGTTGTGGAGATAAAAATGCTTTGATGGATAAGTAGAGTAGAGCAAGAGACAATATAAGACAAATATAAGAAGTAGTGTCAATAGTGAATAAAATACACAAGAAAACAGATAGTTAGATAGACTAAACCATTAAGATAAATTAGACATGTGATGAGGAACCAGAAGCAGTAAGAACGGTTATGAAAATTGACATTAAAGGAAAAATATGAAGATTGAAAAAAGAAATAGTTATTAATAATAACTAATAACTTATTATATATTAATTAGTATGTGTGTGTTTGTGTGGAGATGTGGAAAATCAAGACAAGTGAAGGTTAAAGATATGGGTGGCCAAAGATATGAGAAGAAGGCAAAGATGAAGAAAAGGATACAGATAAATTACTACAATCATTATCATTTACCATATTGTATTACCTACATACTAAACCCATTCTTAAGATTCCCAATACTCAAATCAAAAATAGTTTTCTAAAACGATATTCTATTTTTTTTTTTTTTTTTATACATACCACTTCTACAAAAAAGTACAAAGCCCAGAATATGAATAGTGAACATGGTTTGTGCAAAAGGAAACATAACATATAAAATAAAATATTTTGAATGTAATAAACAATTTTGTAAAAAAAAAAACCTACTAAAATATAATTCAGAAACTATTAGAATATAATGAATATTTTAATATGTTTAACCTTACCATTGATATGAATTGAAATGGAAGTACACGAGACCAAGACCATACAAAAAATTTGCATCTTTCCAATGGTTAGTTTCTGCATCATTATAATATTTGTGGTATGCAGACATTGCTAAAACAGAACACAAATGTTATAGATGTTTTTTTAAGATTGAAATTTAAAAAAATTAATTTTAAGTAATAAACGAACACAGTACATACATATGTTTAAATTGTTATACACTAAATATTAATATTTTAAAATTGGCATAAAAATAATTTTTAAGTATAATTATTTGTACCCATTCTACTATCAATGTTTGTTAATGTTTATTTATTTTTATAATAACAATTTCTAATTAATTAATATACCATGAAACTAATTAGTATGGTTTAATCACTTCAAACAAATGTTTTTTATTTTGACACAAAACACTAAAGAAAATATTTATAAAAACATAAACTGTGAAATTTGTATTAGTAAATAATACAAGAATATTTATGTCTGACAATATAGAATGTGCTCAAGTTTTGTATTTTATTTAGAATTCTATAAAATAATGATAAATATAGCCTACAAATAACATTGATATAAGTTTACCCATAAGTCCTTGAAAAACATTGAGGAATCTAAATTATAGGGAATAACAAGTTTTTTGATTGAATATGGCTTACAAACCTATTCTCAAGTTATTGAATATAATATTATTAAATACCTTTAGAATAGTTTTCCAACAATAAATGAAAATGTCCTAGTTTACAATAAGTTTTAGAATCGATACTGATTGCTTTTGAAGTCTCGTCTTCGGTTTTTTCTTTCTGCATCTGCATTAGCATTCTTTCAAGATACTTGATTGCCTATAAAACAGATCAAAAATTTAAAATGCATTATTATACTAACTATACATTCATACTGTATCAGTATTTATAATGTTTATTTTTATTTACTTATGAAATATTGGATTTAAACATAATATATTCTACCAAATATTATAACACTATTAATTAAAATAAATAACAACATGCAAATCAAAATCATAAATTAATATATTTTACTGAGACTGACTTACTTAAATAATTAATAATAAAATCACATCCAATTTAACAAGCATAAACAAATATGTTTATGGTAAACATAAATATATTTATTATTTTATGAAAATAGAAATTAAATAAAACTGTTGTCCAGTATTGTAATAAAAAAACAGTAGCATTTTAGCTAAAACCTGAGAAAAAAATGTATGGCTTATAAGTTATAATACTTATAACACTCTTGACATTATTTATTTCCTTTATTTAAACCTAAAGGCTTAGCACATTTATGCGTATAATATTTAATATTGGTAATTAAATTCATAGAGCTCCTATTCATCTATTTTTCTATGATTTTGATTAAGTTTTGAATTCTAAATCCAAACATCACAAGCCTATTAAATATTAAAAATAACATTTAAACCAAAAACAAATTATTTTGTATGTTTATATTTTGATTGGAAATATACAATGTACACAATTTGAATTCATATTAATAAAATAGGCAAACAACATATGATTTTTAAAGACAATATAGTAATATACATTTTAATTTTGTTTTACAATGTACATAATTTTGTTTAAATATAAATTACTATAGTAACTGTTTATGTCTACTACAAAAAGAAACGTCATAACTCAAAAAAAAAAAAAACTATAGTCATCTAACCATATTTTTATAAAAATATGTCCCAATGTCATATTGATTATCAATAAAGAATTGAGTAAATAATAATGAATAGTAACAAATATTTTATCTGTGAAAATGTATGCAAAATTGTTATTTTAAGCAAAAATTTTGTGTTACTTAAATTATTTTTAAAAAATTAAAAAATTAAATTACTAAAAATGTTTTTATTTAAAATAAGTGAATGTAATTAATTATCATATTCTTTTAAGTATGGATAGTAGCAATTTTAATAATTGGATTGTTGTTAGAATAATAAGACCCAAATTTCATAAAAAAATCACTTTAAAATATACTATTGAAGTATGCATTTCAACAAACTATTTTATGATTTTCAGTGTTTAACACTGTTGATTTTATGGTTTTAAATTAAAAACTAAACAATTTTAATACATATAGGTAGGCACAAATTTTGAAGTTTTAAGTTTGTAAAATACTATTTAAAACAGCAATAGTACTAATCAATCTAATGATGCAATGAAAATACCAAAAAAAAAAAACATTTTGCTTTGTAATTAAGTTTACTTCAAAATGACTTTCAACTAATTAAATTGTTTGTCTTAACTCTTAAGAGGTGTTGCCTGTCGGTGCCAGCTATTTATCAAATTGTAAAATTTAGAAAATTGTATGCACATCAAATACTGTAAAATTATAATACAAAGGCGGCCCATATTTTAGGAGACATTTTTATTATTACTCTATAATATTTTCCATTCAATGTGTGACCAAGAATTATTGCATTAAAACTGCAGATTCGGATAGGTCCTATTTTAAGTTTAAAAAAATGGTCACACCGAAATAGGGGGGGGGAAATTTTCCATTGCACATTAACATTAGCTTTCCAGTATTATTATTTTACAGTATTTGTGCACATGTCATATTGTTTGTACAAGTGTATTCTTGTGTATGTTATCATTAGTGTGAGTGAGAGTCACAGAACATACCCATATGTACAATGTGCCATCCTTGATTATTATTACTAAGATATACAAAAACACCTAAGACTTGTAGTCAGATTTGATTTTGGTAGTTATTTTTTTGTATTTTAAAGCAGAGAACATTCTGTGGATTGACTAAAAACCCAAATTTTCACTTTAGTTTTGATAATGTTAGTTAAATAGGAACAATAAACAATGACCAAATATTGACATTATTCAAATTAATATTTTAGTTGTTCTAATTTGAATTTTGAAAAATAATCTTCTATCAGACCAGCAAAATGTTTTCTACTTTCTGATAAAATATTGTGTTTTGAAATCCGTTAATTTTACAGGGCGTTAGTTTTTCCCATTTGACAATAATGTTTTTTTCACTAAAATCATACCGATTGTGACACCCGAGTTGCACAAACATGTAAAAACATGTAAAAACAAAAAAAACAAAATATGTATACAAAATGATTAATTTTTTATTAGTAAAATATATGTATTTTGTAAAACAAATTTTACATCATCAGTGCACAAACATGAAGCGTCAAGTGTCAACGTTTGTGCACTGATGACGTAAACTTAGTTTTACGAAATACACATTTACTAACAAAAGGTAAATCATTTGATAGATTCGAGTTTTTTAATTTTTACATAAATTATCTAGAAGTTCTTTACTTCAATTATTGTATCATGTTTGTTATAGAATTTGATTAGTAAATATTTAAAAAATAAAATAAAAATTATGGAGTAGTCATTTTAAAATAGACTCCATGATAATTTTCAGAATTCTAATTGCATTATTCAATTAATCAAGTATGCTAAAAATGTAAAATGCTTATAAAACTTCTACTGTATGTGATTAGTAGAGTAATAAAATTTCTGCTTCCAATTTCTTAAATTAAATGCAGATTGTCAATACTGTATATAAGTGAACAAAAATAGTTTCTTTTAATTACAATTAAATAATAATATACCAATAATTTAATTGTGTTAGTCAATCACTGTAAAATTAATAACAAAAATATACATACTTTTAACACCAAAGTTTTTTTCTTTTCTTCTTTTGGATCATTTAACTTCAAAAAGCCATACATACGACTACAATTAAAAACAAAATATAAGTATGAAATAAAAAATCATATAAATAAAGTCACAATTTTCTTCTAATATGTATCTTAAGTACTGACAAAATATAAGTAACTACACATAGGTAAATCATACAATGAAAATATACAAAACAATTTATTTCAAATTTTAATACGTAATTATATTAAAGCAAACATACTGCAGATACCCATAATAATTAAAATAAAGTAAATATTAATAAACACCTAAGAACAGAACTCAAATTGAAAAAAAAAATAAAAAGAGAACACTATTGAGTAACAGTTACAAGCGTTTCGATTTACTTACACTCTTGCCTACATCAGACTATAAACGGAAAAATGATGAAGTACCTACACTAAAATATATTGTAAAAATTAAGGGGTATTACACTCCTTACCCATCCATCATTTTGATCACTGTCTAAGAATTTTAAATTAAGATGATAAAAAGTTCTAAACAAAATTTTGAGATTATTCAAAACCAATTCAAAACTTAGTTTTAGTTGTTAAGTATAATTTTTAACAAATTTATGCTAAAAAAGTTGTAGATAAATATTATTCTGAAAACTCGTTTTAAATCAAAAATATGAACAAAACAAAAAAAATTATTTAAGCAAAAAGAAGAGTTACTTTACTTTATATTTTTTAATAGGTAGTACAAGCACATTTATGTATGAAAAATAAAAACATCAACACAAGACCTTCTTTAAGAACACTAATAGTGTTATAAAAGTATATTAAATATTAATTAAATGACTACCAAGGTGACTACTTTACTTACGTAAGTAATAATTATTTTTACTTGATACATGTTTTGTAAAAAAAACTAAATAGATAATAGTTTATCATTATAATTTAGAATATAAAATAGTATGTACTAAATATATTTTTCTTAAATAGAAATAAAATCCCTTAAATTGTTTCTAAAAAATTATCTATACAATAAGACTTCTAGTTTCCATTTATTATATAGACTGAATTATATATTTACAATAATTATTTTCTAGAATATAAGAAATTAAAATATTCTGTTTTCCCTGTCACTCTCTTATAAATTAATTCGTATCATTAAAAATTTAGGGCGTTTAGTAAAAATCATTTATTCTGAGTAAGTACTTAGTTATTGCAACAAATCAAAAAAATTCAAAAGGCAAAATTTATCTTTCTTATGAACTTGCATTGTTTTAAAAATGTTTTTCAATTTTCTGGTCTTAACTTACACAGTTACAGTTGAAGAACTCAAAAATTGTGAGGATACCCAAAAAATTTTAATATGCTGCCAGCATAATCTTCAGTAGTTTGATGGAAAATTTGTTTACATTTAAGCACTTTCTCTTTACCCTACTGGGGATTATCATTGTAAATTTTTTTGGTAGAATATATATTTTTTTTACTCACTCAGTCTAAAAAAAAACTATGAACAGTTATCCATTAAAAAATACCCATTAAAAAATTACCAATGCATGAATTTATCTGAGTATTGTTATTATTTGCATGACTAATCAGATATTATGATATTGTACGTCTGTTGTACACTTGTGTGCTTTATTTGTGGTTAGTTTACAAAAAGTTAAATTATAATGAGGTTACAACTACTATGTAAACTTACATACTCTATATAATAGTACCAGAAATAATACCTGCACATATACAATGTAACGTGTATTAATTTTAAATTACTTAGGTAACTTGAAAATAACATACATTGAACAAAAAATTACGCAAAGTATAACAAACTAATAGTAAAAATCCCCGTAAAATGTAGAAAATAATGAAGATAAAGATAATTGTACCAAAACTAAAACCTACAAGGATAAAATTATTTGGTAAGAAATTAACCTAAGTTTTTAGTTGTTTTTTTTTTACAACTAGACAGTAAGTGACAAACATTAACCTAAAGAAGGTACTTCCTAAAAACCCTCTATCTAATAAGGTCTAAAGAGTAAAAATCTTATTAAAAGACATAATTTGTGCAAAACTTGTGTTTTACAAATCAGTCTAAAGTGTTCTAATAACTCACTGTTGCGAGTTAGATACACATCTATTATAAGTAAATTAAAAATGTTATCATCTTACTATAAGTATTTGATGACTTAATAATAAAAAAATATTAGCGTAATTTCTAAGTTCTAATGTTGTTCAATTTAACGCACATACATACCTACATGAATATATATACATATTTTTCTAAGAAGACTTTCTCTACTAGGACGCCATGGTTTTTGTGGCATTCACTATTAACTACCAACAAATTTAGTGCTTCTATTGGTGCTATCAAATAAAGTTTCTACACCTTAACTTACCTTATAGTTTATTTATTCCGGTCTAAATTGAGAAGTCACACTACATAAAACCACTGCGATAATAATAACAAAAAATACCATACACTTAAATAACTGAATTAATTTATCAGTGGCAACATAAATAAATAAAAAAATTTGATAGTAGATTGACACTTTTTCTGGAACATTATTATTATTTTTTTTTTAAATTCAAATTATGTTTTCTTATAGGTATACCTAAATACCTAACATATTGGTTTTGCCTAGGTATACAAGATTCAGTCTGCAGTCATCAATTACAAGATTTCATTGGGGGTTTCAACTTAAAAAAAAAAAATTAGGTACCCACCCGTTAATTGTTAAGCACAACTCAATCATGAAATTGAAAAAAATGCAAAACCTAACTTTAAATCACTCGGTTGGATACCAACATTGTTTTAAAATTATGTTATTCTTAAGTCTAAACTAATATTTTTATTCAACAATCATTTCAAGTCACCATAGTCAACATGAGTAATAGGCGGGTATAACATTAGGTTTACACAAATTGTTTAAGTTAATAGGCACTATATAGATGATACATGCTATAATTCTTAATTATTACAATAATAATTACCTACTCGAGTACACTTATAATAAATTCAATAAAATATCAACACGTCATTACAATGCCTACTATAGTGATTGGTATGTCCTCATACGAGGTAGTATAGTAGTTTACCTGTCCAAATCTGACAGCATTTGCAATTCTTGAGTAGTCAAGTTTATTTCACCGAACTCTTCCATGGTGACAATAAACAATAAACAATTTTGTTCAGACAGAATAAAGTACTGAGTAATTGAATACCAAAACCAACGCAAACAATAAACAAAGGTAGTCGGTGAAATTTATAAACAACGAGAGGAAACGATATTTACTTTACGAAACAGATAAATGAGTAGGTAGTGTAGGTAATAATAGAAGAAAAAATTCACAAGACGAACAATAACAACACGATATCGATGAACAGAATATCGTAATACATTGGTAATAATAGGTCGGCGGGCGACCTATTTAAAGACTTCCGAAACAAAAACGGACGCACGGCGAGGAGCAAACATCCGAAAGTCAAAAGTGGAACACTATATAGGTATTAGATAGTTTCATATTTTAATATTTTACAGTATAATCGCACAAAAACCGAACCAGTCGCGTGTTATCCGGTCGGGAGCGGGCGGAGCTTATCTATAGTCCATGGCCGACTGTAACAGCGGTTGATAAGAACGCCGTGTTCGTCATCACCCACATACCACGGTATTCGAGGTTATCATCTATACCGCGGTATTACCAGATGGCAAATAATTAGATATAGTGGCCAAAACTGCGGCCTGCGGGTTCGGTTAACACAATTATATCTGAGGACAGAGTGACTCGCCGCACGCGACTGGTTCCAAGGTCAGCAGCGTCAGTCTTTGGGACTTCCAGAATTTTATCGAACCCTAACCATTTTACACACGGTCACAACGGATTTGCCTGATCAACATTCTGGTTTCTACCGTCACATGACGACACATATAGATAGGTGCGTCCTACCCACCTACTGCAGGGTCATTCAACTTTCTTGGTTGAGAAGTCAACGAACCCGTTTGTATTATCATTTGTTAGGATATATTATCAATGTTATTATTATTGTTATTGTTGCTGTTATTTTACAGGTATAGATAATAAATTGCTTTTTAAATAATTATCATAATTAATTAAAAAGTTTATTTCTGAGTTATTTATATGCCAAATAATGTGATACATTTTGCACGCAGAGAATATTTCGACTTGTCGTCATGTGACATATTGTAATTTTATTCAGTGGCGTGTTCAGGATTTTATAACTAGCCGACTCATTGACAAGCGTCCAGTAGAAAAATTGCGTTGTGCACTGCTCAAAAATGATTATTTATTTATTCATATGAAATAGAATCATTTTTGTTTTGAGAATTCTGTCAGGTGTAGGAGAATTTATGGTTTTTGTAAAATTACATAAGAAGTAAGAACCTACGTGTGAAAAGTGCCGTTTGTTGATTTTCTAAGAAAAATGTTCTTAACACGTTGAATTTTCATCTTTTAAAATTAAAAGTGCACTTAATTAATACAAAAGCGTAATCATATAATTGCAGGTACTTGTGCTTCAAAATGTTGAAAACTATTTGTTATATCAAATATGTAATACAATTTTGAATATCAAAATAGGATAGTTTTTACTATTGAAAAATTATATTAGTAGAGAATATTTTATTTTAAGTTTTTTTAAAAAAAATTATGGAATTTGTATTTTCATAAATAATAAATACTTTATTTTTAAACCGAATAATTTTTTAAGAGGCATAAAATAATGTTTTTTTTTTATAATTTTCATAAAAAACAACTCCTTACAACTTAACAGGTAATTGGGACAAAAATACCACCATAAATTTTTGTTTGTTTAAGTATACTCTTTTTAATATTTTATACTCATGATGGTTGATAAGACCGCAAAGTACTGATAGTATACTATAAAATACCGATTTCAGTTAAGAAGAACCGTTTTTTGCACGATTTAAATTTTTAAACAATTTTGTGAGGGGCGTTTTGTTGGTAAATTTGAGTTTTTCCATATTTTGTAGCAACCCATAGAACTATAGAAGTTAGCTGTACCCAAAATTTGATGGAACGGTTTTTTTTTGTACATTGAATGTTTTGCCAAATTTTTGAATACTTGAAAAGCTCTACAGACAGTGTAATTGTTTAAATGAGCTAAAAATCTGTATACATATAAAAAATCATTGATTATAATATATTATATTGTATTATATAATCAATGATAATATATATAAATATATTTATCATTACTTTAACTGGATTATTTAAGGAAAGAGCCGGTAAAATTCTTAAGCTTGGTAAAAACTTGGAACCTGATCCAACTCTAGACTGCCTAATACATCTTATAGTACCTACATAAACCATACTGATGCACTATCGCACGCGATCAAAATCGCCTTTATGGCGGTAGTCGTATCCTGCCCAGTACAAGAGGAACGGCAGGTATGACAGTCGCCCGAGCAATAAACCCGAGTAATATATCTACATATTATATTACAGTGAAACCTCTGTTTTGTTGATGGGAGACTTAATTGCATAAAACCCATAAAAAATATAAGTTGCTATGGATACCAGTATTCAAATGAAACCACAACAATATCAATATGTTACTGCTACTTGCGTAAATTCAGTAGGATTGTTGTTACTTGTGTAAATTACAGATTCATTTTATACATTTAAAACATTTAGATTGTATTCAATTACCCCGGTTTATAAATAAAAAATATTATGGTGAGTTAAACACAAAAATTATGTTACCAATAAGTCATATTACATAGTTATTACTTATTAATAACTAGCTAACAAAATGTTAAATTAAAGTTGAAAATGAACCTATTACACTTACACAGTACACCTGTACCTGTACCACAATATGTTTTACAAATATTGCAAAGGTATTTTGCTACACCATAAGTGTTACCTATTTTTGCAAGCGTATCTAATTAACTAATCAGTTGCATCGTAGGTACACGTAAAATTATGTACTAGGTTACCGATATTACAAATAAAAAAAATAAAAAAACACCTATTTAAATTTATTGTTATTTGTATCTGATTATTTTCTGCAATACCTAATTGAAAAAATAATACCTAGTTTAAAAGATGGAGTATATTGAAATACCTAATTGAATTTTCCAGAAATTTGCCAATTTTCAAAAGATTTGCCTTACCAAATAATTAATATTTGGACCAAATTACTGCAGTCATACTGCAATTCTTCTAAATTTTATACAAAAATGGACTGTAACAATTTTGTTATATAAATTGTAATAGGTATTATTTTTTCATCACAGATCCTATCGCGTGTGAAACCAGCGATTGAACCGCAATTGGA
Organism: Hormaphis cornu; assembly: GCA_017140985.1. Taxonomy (NCBI): domain Eukaryota; kingdom Metazoa; phylum Arthropoda; class Insecta; order Hemiptera; family Hormaphididae; genus Hormaphis; species Hormaphis cornu. The sequence goes on from CM029357.1 coordinate 28,053,614, forward strand.
GAAAACTCAATCAAATCATAAGACAACTGTAAAATATTTAATTGAAAAAAGGGACTATACTGGTGCTCTGACTGTTTTAAAAGTAAGTAAATATTTTGAAATCGTAACAATCATCAATTATTTTGTTTATTATGTAGGTATACCTACGTAAAATTTTTATTTTTTCGTGTGCTTATAGTTTAAAAAACTACCTCTAACAGTCTAACCTTTACATGGCAAGATTGGTGATATCTTGTTAGTTGTAATTTATATTAGCTCAATTTATTTTACCCTTGTACTATACATAATAAAAATTTAGAAGTACAATATTATTATTTATCATTATTAGGTATTTTTTTTTCAAGCCTTTCTTGGCTTTTAAGTATCTGATGTACAATTTTTAAAAAGACAAAACTATCAAAATAAATCATATATTTTTCAGTATAATATTTTTTAATAACTATAAAACACAAATTAAAATTTTTATTCAATTTTGAAAAATAGGAAACCTTTCACACTATGATATGAAAACCATTAACCAAGTAAACTTACGATCACCGTCTATATATATATACTGACAAAATTTGGATTTTTTGGGTATAGTTTTATTTTTAAGCAATAATTTTATCAGTTAATTAAATTGAAAAAAATTATAATTATAATTGTTACGATTGGGCCATTTAAGGGATTAATTAAGTTCTATGTTTTTCAATGATCTAATCTGGAATGAAAACAATTCATTACTCTAAATAGTCAGATTTTATCTATGTAAAAAGAGTTAAACTCATTAAATTTTCTTCTTGATTATTCATGTTTGATATTTAAATTTTTATGATTTTCAAAGTTAATTTTCAATTGCTGCTTGTCTTTTATCATTTTAATAGGATATTCCCAAGATAACTTATAGAAATATGCTTGATTCAAATCTGTTTACATAACCAAATTTGGTTTAATCTTAGTGGTCACAGGTCTTTTTTTTTTAAGCTGTTAATTTTATTTATTTTTTTTTTTTTAAATAAAGACAAGTGCATTTATTTAATAATTAACTTGTAATTTATAGATAATTTTTTTAACCGAAAAAAAAAAATCTCACTAGACAGGTAGGTATAATTTATTGACTACAATGGTATGAAAGAACTCATAAATCAGTTTGAAATAACATGTTAAGTTGTCTATTAATCATTCCCTATAATTCACCAATTTTTAATCCTCTTAAGCTATGGAAATTAAGTTACTATACATTTTAGTTTGATCTGGAAAAATCAAAAGAAGACGTGGAACTAAAACAATGGGTTGCGTATTGTCATTTTCATTTGGGCGATTATAATAACGCAATGTTAATATACAAAAGCCTTAGCGAAAATGAACGACCAAAGAATGTGTTTATTAATTTAGCTTGTTGCTACTTCTATTTGGGAATGTATCCGGAAGCTGAAGAAGTAATATATGAATATAATATAATTAAATTAATTTGGTACGAAATATAAGTATAAAATAATAACCAGGTAATAGAAAAGTCTGATATTTCCGACGTAAAAACTCGATTACAATTTCATTTGGCGCACAAACAAAGTGACGAAAAAAAACTCATGGAGTATCATGAACTTTTAGCAGATGTAGTTGAAGATCAGTTATCGTTGGCAGCTATACATTATCTTAGATCACATTATCAAGAAGCAATTGATATCTACAAAAAGTTGATGATTAATAACCGGTAAATAAAATCCATATTATGTACGTTCATATTACAACTTCACACATTCAAGTAATATACCATACGTAATATGTGAAAATTTATATAAAAATGAACAATAAATACATAATTTATTTTACAGAAGCTATTAGGTACCAAAAAGAAATAATGAAAAAAACAATAAATTAAGAATATATGTAATACCATCTATAAACTGTGTTTAGAGATTTTCGAAATTTTCAACCATATGTAGAAAAATATAACTATAAATTATATATTATAGTGTTTCAAAAACTAAACTGTAAATTAACTGATTACAAAATCGCAAAGTTCTGTAAATGACTAAAAAATTTTCAAAGCTGGTTTTGAACAAACAAATACATTACATCTTACAAAGTGAAAATTTCAATTAATTTAACTAAACATAAATTAAAATTTAAAGTAACATAATTAGAAAAACAAAAATTTCAAAAATTTTTTATAATCTCAAGCTATTTTCTATTTTATCTTTAGAGGTATCAGAATGGTGCAAAGCAATATTCTTCTACCCTAAAAGTTGTTTCTAAAAAAGAAAACATTAACTAATGTTAATCAATACACTCCTTGCTATCCTCACAATCTAAAACGCAAATAGTGTTTTGTTGTATAAATATCATAGTAGATGTATTATAATATAAAACTGTAGTTTTGAGTTTGTAATGCTGACATTCTTACATTGATCATATTAATATATAATGTTATAATTTATAACTCATATCGAGTCATACACATGTATAGCTTTACCTGTATAGCTTTACCTGTATTCAATTTATTATTTATATTAGTAATTACCAAATACCAATAAACAATATGGTATATTATCAATACATTAGGTTTATACTTACAGGAATTTTTTAGCGCTGAATGTTTATATGGCACTTTGTTATTACAAATTAGACTTTTATGATGTGTCTCAAGAAATTTTAGATGTATATATTAAAAAATATCCAGATTCTATGATATTAACTAATCTGAAAGCTTGTAACTTATACAAATTATATGACGGAAAAGCCGCTGAAGCAGAACTCAAAAATCTTATAGTGAGTTACAAAAATATTAATATTCGTATTTTTTGTAAAGTTGATCAATTATATACCTATTGGCTATTACCTAATTATTTTTTATAAAGGCGAGAAAACCATCAACATTTAAATTTTGTGAGGATTTGATAAAACACAACATGATTGTGTTTCGCGAAGGGGAAGGCGCCTTGCAAATTTTACCTACCCTTGTCGATATTCTTCCAGAAGCTCGCCTTAATTTAGTTGTGTATTATTTGAAACAAGGAGAAAACGAAGAAGCCTATGAGTTGATTAAAGATTTAGAACCTGCCATTCCTCAAGAATATATTTTGAAAGCTATTGTTAATGTGGCTGTAGGTCAAGAAAAGAGTGATGTAAGAAAAAACAAAGTAATAATAAATTATCGCTAACAATACATCATAAATGTTTTTATGTAAAATTCAGACCAAGCAGATTGAGAGTGGACAAAGTTTATTTAATATGGTAGGAAGTAGTTCCAGCGAATGCGATACAATACCAGGTCGACAATGTATGGCTTCGTCATTATTTTTGGAAGAGCGTTATGATGAAGTTAGTTTATACTTGAGTTCTATAAAAAGCTACTTCTCAAATGATGACAGTTTTAATTTTAATTTTGCTCAGGTATTTTTTACCTATATATCAGATATCTGTTGTTTTGTAGATTATAACATATATACATATAGTATATTTATTAAATTATTTTATACTATAAATTACATCAACAATATTTAACAGGTCAAATTATCACTAGGCGAGTACAAAGAAGCTGAGGAAATGTATTTACAAGTTAAAAGCTCAAAAATACGTAACAACTTTATTTTCATAATCCATTTAACATATTGTTGTAAGTTTATACGTTTTTATTGTAAAATATCTTGGTTGGTGAACTTAAATTATTAATTATATAATACGCTTTTAAAATGCAGGTTATGACTTTGGTATGAAGGATGTTTTAGTACAAGTTTAAAAAATGTATTATACCTACTGTATCAGATAAAAATGTAAAAATTTTTGCAAATTTAATGTTTTGCTAAATTGTAATCGACTTATAGGCTACTACTTGCAGATGTTTTTATAGGATTTTTAAGCATGTAACTTAAACATTTTTACATAAGTAATCCAGAATTTCATAAAAAATACATTTGACTTTTACGTTGTTATATTTAACAACATAATGTTTAAGAGTATTTCTATTTTAGTTCAAAAGTCTTTATTAGTTTATCACCATGATCTAATTAGGTATTACAGTCATTATTTGTTAGTCATTAGTAGGGCCCAGAAGTTCATGCATTTGCGTATTTTTACTGGGTTGTTCTAATTGTTAATGAAATTGGTAATGTTAACTTCATTTAGGTAAACCAAATAAATATGGTTCTTATTTGATCTAAAAACACATGTATTTTAAAAACTTCAAATTTTTCAACCCAGTAATGATGGGTAAGTGGATAATTAAAATAACTTTATAGTTGGATATTATATTTATAAGACTGATCTGATAAGGGCCCCCACACAAGTTTCCTCAGTGGGGCCCGGTATTTTACTTATAATGATTAGAATTTAGAAAAACTTCTGTGCATTTATCCATAAAAGCTTTGTTTTTAACTTTTCTATTCAATTATGAGACCTAGACATTTGATTGATAGCTCATTAGACAATGCTGGTCAAGTAGATACTGATTATAATTTTAAAAAAATTATATTTTATAAATGGAGTAATTATTTTGGTTTGAAGTGAATTTTTTGGTGTTGTAAAAGTATTTCAATTTCAAAATAAGGTTTTAATAATAATTAATTTTTAATAAATTCTGAATTGTTTACCAAAATTTATAGATATAAAAATTCATTTCCAATAAAAATAAATAATATGAAGTTAAAGATATTGAATTTTTTTTTCTAAAAAATCTGAAAAAGTCAGGGAATTTTTAAATTCCGAAAACTTATCTGATTAATTGTTTGAAATATTTACAGTGTATTCACTTAACCCATTCCATACATTAATAAAAATTTCTGTTAGTTAAAATACATGTCAGAAGAGTTATATAAATAAGTAATTAAAAAGTTTGTATAATTGACAGTAACTTAACTTCATTCAAAATCAATTTAACTTTTAATAGCACATACCTACTAATTTTCATTCACCTTCAAGAGTAATTCAATTGCCAAAAGAGCAAGTAATAAGTATTGCATGGTCAGTCACCAATATGTTTTTTTTACAACAGACTCTTTCATTTTTTGTTTTTTACAATTTATTAGGTTCATCAACTTGATTATTTTTTGTATTTATTTTTGTAATTTTTATAGTTATTATGAATAGAAAACCTCAATTAGCTTGGGATTTGTACTTGAAAATAAAAAACTCACAAGATTCATTAATAATATTGCAAATGATTGCAAATGATTGTTATAAAACTAATCAGTTTTTGCAGTCAGCTAAAGCTTTTGATATGCTTGAAAGATTGGATTTATTGCCTGAATACTGGGAAGGAAAACGTGGTGCTTGTGCTGGAGTGTTTCAACAAATTGTTCTTGGCACGCAACCAAAGTATGTTTGTTTTCTAATTTAATATCTTAAACAATTCCTGTATATTTATAATCGCATAAATTTAATATCAATTATTTAATGTTTTTTAAAGTACCATGTAAGGAATGAAATTTGATTTTTTTTATTATTTAGTCAAATAGAACAGGAAAAATTTTAGTGGTGCCGCAATGTATATTCGATCATTTCTTCCCTGTAAATTATTTGTCATTTTAGTTATTATATTCTCAGTATTAACCTATACATTAAGTTGTCATACATTATATAAAACAATGTACTTACAATAGCAGTAAATGATTTAATTAGCAAAAGTTAAAACTTATTATAATCAATATTTATTAGTTTAATTGGTTTACTGTGCTATATTTAGAAGTAATTATTAATCATAAGAGTAAATTAAGCTGGCGCATGGTCACGGCAATGACGCACAAGTGACGTGACGGGTAAAACAAAAATGACATTTTTACCTAGAAGAGATGGTGAGATACCAATCTTTTAATAACCAAAATTTACTATTTTCCATGTACTAAATAATTTAACAAAAAAAAATCTTTTAACTAAATTTTAACTATCTTTTTAACCATAGTTATGTAATGCATTTTTAACAATCATACTGTAGGTCCTTGTATCTAATTATATAAGTCAAAAGTATCTTGTTTCTACTTACACAATACATTAAATATATTTAATTGGCCAATAGACAGTGTTTACTGTATTGAATAATTGTTATTTTATAGAGACCATTTAGCTGATGTCATACAATTACTAAGAAAATCATCAAATTCTCAAGTTGAACAAATGATTAAAATGATGAAAAAATGGGCAAAAAATAACAAAGTAGTTGTTTAAACATCAAAATTGTCTCATTGCTCAATTGCGGCCTGCGTAGAATATAAGTGAAAATAATTGTTATTATTTTTATTACTATTGATAGTAAAATTCTTACACTTAAACATGTGGGTGGCTCTATAATATCTTTTTATAAAATTTCACGGCTGATATGATTTTTAAATTTCAAATAAGTACCTATATTAAAAAAAATATAAGCAATTTTTTAAAAATATTACCTAAGAACTACTTGTGTGTTGAAATAAATTCTAATACTCATATTTTTTAGTATTTATTCCATTATTATGTTGGTTGTCATAAAATTTGCCTATACAAAACTCCTTAAAATGTACACTACTCAGTAGTCATATAGAAATTCTTAGTATTACAACATAAGGCCACAATAACTTAGTTCTTATAAATTTCTATCTGTTGCAAAATATTTTAGTTATGTGGTTAAAACAAAAAATTATGTTTCTATTGTAATAAAATAATACTTTGTTAATTATTTTAAATTATTACATTGTTCATGGTTCTAATAAAAAATACTTGTTTATGTATAAAGTATAAAATATAACAAATATTTTATTCAGATTTAAAACCTATTGTTCTACTTTTGTATTACATACTATGTAGTATGTATTTAAATTATTAATCACTAAAAGGAATGAACTATATTATTTTGTCTTAATTAATAAAAAATGTATTCTGAGTTGAAGGGAAAATGAACAAAAGTATTTCAACCCATTTAAATTTAATAATTTAACAACCATTATTTAATGACTGTACTAAATATTAATGCTAAATTTATAAGAAAATGAATGCATTAAAGATAAAGTATTAAGACAAAATATAAAAACAATTTTACTCTTAATCTGATACTTATTACACTTGGTACCTGCTTTATGGGTACATCATAGGCACAATTTGAAGATTTGAAATTAACATTTTTAGGGAGCTAATATGTATTGAACATCTTCTTAGAAAGGCTAATAGGCTGTGTATTTTGTTTTTTAAATTTGGGGCTAAGCCCCTAAACCTTACCTTTTTTTTTTTTTTTTTTTTTCTTAGTGGCTTTGGGGGAACGAGTTTCCTATTACTTCCCCGGCGCCACCAAACCTAACCTAAACCTAAGAAAGATAACCCTCTAGCTTTGTTCAAATTACTCTTATGTGGTACATTTTTTATTTTACGCTTTAGGTTATTCAGTATATTGTTGTTTTTTGATGAATAAATGATTTCGCTAGCCAAAGTTGATACTGCAAAAAATGCTTCTATTCCAGTTTGTAAAATCTCTTATGATGGTAATTGAAATAAAAATTCTAAAATTTAAGACAACACGACCTTAAAATTTCTAAAACTTTAAATTTTCTTTCTAGTTATGAAAGAATATTACTATAACTTTCAATTTTCTTACTATAAGTAAGAATACTCTATAATAGTCTATATTATAGTAATAACTAATATCGTACGTAATATTCCTAAAACTTTTGATGTTCTTTCTAGTAATAAAGGGATTGTGTTGTCTAAAATTTATAGAATTTTTATCCTGAATAAGTGTGCAAGGACTGTACATTTTGTTTCATTATTTTTAGTTCTTTTTAAGTGACAATACCGTTTTCTTTTTTTTTTATTTGAAAAAAATTTTATTTTCTGTTCCACTATTTAGTACTTTATTTGTTACCAACATTTTTATCATATTTTATGTATAACAACCTTAATTATAGTATGCGTAAATCTCAGACATATCATAGGCCCTTAGCCCTATAAAGCCCATACTTTCTGACTTTTCTATATTGTATTTTTATTATATGTAAATATGTATGCCAATTCTCAGTCAGATAGGAAAATGGGAAGTAGATTAAATTAAAAAAGAGGCCCTTAAGCTCTAAGGCCTATAGAGTATAGACCATAGGACCTATGTTTTCTGACTTTTCCATTTAGTGTTTTATCTTTAATAAAGCCTTGTGCTGAATTTCAGTTCAATAGGACAATGGGAAGTTGGTTGAATTGAAAAAACTCTTAGGCTCTTAGGTTAAGGCCCAAGGTTAATTTTTAAATAGTCGTACATTATCTTGCAAATCTACAGATTTTAATAAAAAAAAAGTAAACCTCTAGCTCCATTGTGAAGTATGATAATATTGGATAGATAGAAAAAAAAATGAAGATATAATATCAAACTTTTACTGTTGATGAGCAACACACCAGAAAAATATATTAAAATTGTCAAAAGTGTAATTTTTTACAATACTTTCAATATCTTCTAAAAAATAAAAATAAAAATTTATTATTTTGATACTGAAAATTACAGTTCAGGTCTATCCCTCTACAATCAAGATTTGTGGTAGTGTTACGCTTTTTGCCGTTTCTGTAATGTCCAAGGTAAGAAAAAATTTGAAAATTGTGCCAACAAAATGGTGTCAAACTTTAAATGGAGTTTTATTTTGTAATTAATTATAGGTCATATGTTTTATAAATCAGATTTCAAAAATCAGACAATATTTTTCAAGCCATTAGTAAAATCAATATAATAGACTTTAAATAACACTATAATGAATTTTTATTACTTGACTAATAAAATTTGGGGTATAATTTTTAATTTATCTAAAACACATGCAATCGGTTAACAAATTATTGTATACTAGTTCACCCGGCAATGCTTTGCTATTACTAGATTTCAGTACATTTGTACATGTTTAGGAATATGTGAAGAGTTTGATCGCCCAGTGTCCTAGTTGCCAAGACCCGGCGGTGCCTGGGTATATATTTCAATATTCAATTTAAAGTTGACACCCCCGTCATCCAAAACATCCCGAAAGCCAAAACCCGAAGAGGACATAGACAAACGAGGGGATGAGGGTTCGATCTGTGCACGGGGCGATAATTTTAAGTATATACGGATGTAAGGCACAAATATTTTTTAATTTTATTAATCAAGTTATACGAATAAATTGTATATTAAAACCTTCCCTGAATTTAGACTTATCGATTAGTGAAAACTGTACTAAAATCCATTGGGTACTTTTTGAGTTATGCGCGTACACATACAAAAAAGGGGAATTCTATTCTATATAGTAGTGTAGATATAGTCCGCTTCACGAAAACTAGCGGCTGGCCGTCGTCGTACCCCGAACCTCACCCACTGTGTAGACATTGGTTCTCTCATTCTATGTGACCATAGTATCACAGATAAGATATTATATTATATTTATAATATAAATATTATAATATTTTATATTATCTGTGATAGTATTAAAACGGTACAAAGTAAAATATAATGGGACCAATTTAATTTCAACCTTTAGAATCTAACAAGAGTAATTAAACTATTACACAGTATTTTTAATTACCAATCACTACATTAAAATGTCATGTTTTGTTATAGAATCTAATCCAAATCCTTATTCTATAGTAGAAACCACCAAATCTAAAATTTGTTTTATATTATGTCTATTAAATAATTATCAATATCATCTATATCAGTATATTTTAAACCGTGGATAATATCAAAATTTGTGATAAGGTCATGGAACAATAAATTAAGTTTTTTACTCCGCCGTATCACCTTATCTTCTTTACAGACTACAACATTCAAAGTTAAACGTTAAAGTTGTTTTCGGTAGAATTTCTGAATTTGCATAACGTGACCGCATTTAAATTTTCAATTTTCGATCATTCGTTTAGTATTCTTGTCTATGCATTTGCGCTGCAACATTGGCATATTTCTTTGTAGTTCATACGTTTTCGTATAATATTTGCTTTTCGTCTTCGAAACTGACAGCGTTATTAATTATTAACATTATTAATATTTACCAGCTCGCTCCGTTAATTGGTTTGTTCGTCGGTTTTAAAAAATCAAAAATGGCTTGGCTTCACAATACGACAGCAGTGACAAAAACACAAAATTCAAAAACGTCTATGTACTTGGAGCACACGAAGCTAATCAGCGAACTGGAGGAATATATGCCGGAATTTAAGGTTACCATCAAAGACCTGCAAGAGCCGTCGCAAGCGTTTGTCACTCATTTTTATTCAGATGTGTTGCGCGAATTTTTTTGTGATGTTGACTCGTTGATCGAGGTATTACCATTTATTTGAACAAGTATTGTTTTTTGTACACATTTAACACGGCCTAGATACCTACAACGCTCTTGAAAAATTTAACCAAAAATTACATTTCTAATACCTAACCAATTTTAACTATTAAGTGGGTGGGCTTCAAAATTATGTTTTATATTTAAACTATACAATTACACAGTTACGGCAGCATCATTAAGCATTTTATGAAGCCATTGCCGCCTCACAACTTGTAATAAGGTATTGGTGGTACTGCTTAAAGGCAAAAAGACAAATGATATTTAAAAAAAAAAAAAACTTTTTTAATTTATTAAACGCTTATTTTATGAGTGGCATCAAATACCTAATTACAATTAACTTTTAATAGTTTATTTATTGGCTACTTATTTGTACCTAAAACTGTGTTGGCCACAAGGTTTGACAAGTTTGTGCCGCCAATACCTTATGTATCAATATGTAGTATGTACATTTTGGTGGACAGGTAACATAATATATACTAACATTCCAATAAAATTTTAATTGTTTTACTTGAAATTATTGTTAAACTGATATTTATGAAAGTAAAGATCAAAGTATATCTATTTTAAGCATAGATATACTTACGTATCTAGTACTTTCACGTGCCTACTCACACTTGCCACTTTGTAATGACCATTCAATAAGTATAAGGTAATTAATTAATATAAAATAATGTAGGAATGATAATAATTTTATAATGACTAAAACAAACTATGTGAAGTATTTTTTAAGTGGGTATGAAAAGTAGGAAGTTTAAAACGGTTTGCATTAAATTAGAAAGCAGTGATAAATCTGGGGATGAATCTTTGTCTAAAAAAAATAACAATTCTGTGGGAGGTAAATATTTGAAAAATTGAACATTTCAAAGTTCTATATTAACCCAAAACTGTTCGAATTGTATTACGTTTGCGCTTGAACTTCTAATTCATGAAATCTTAACTTTTTAGAAGATAACAAAAAAATTATATAAATAACAATGTATTAATGTATAATTATGAGAATTGGTTTGAGAATTTATGAAATATAAAAAAAAATTTTGGTTTTTAGTCTTTAGAGTTTAGACTTTAGACTGATAACCATAAGGTTTTATGATACAAAAAAGGTAAAAAATAATTATAAATGTTTTAAATACACGTATTGATTCTAGTAATGTGTGAAATTTTCAAATTATTTTATTATTTTATTTTTATTTGAAGTATTGAAAATTTATTTACGAGTTGAAATTTGGCTTTATAACTCATAAAATAAGAAAAATTTTCAAAATTGTTTCGATTCAAGTACCATCTGTCCGTGTAACCTGCATTTGAAGGATATATTTGTACTTAACCTAGATATTAGATATATTTACTTGGTGATACCTACAAGTGATTAAAGTAAAAAAATACTATTGTAAAATCAATACTTGCTTGAACATGCAGAAAATCTAAATACAGTAGAATCCGCTTAATTGGGACACGTCGGGCGGTGACCTATTTGTCCCCATTATCCGACTGTCCCGATTAACCGAATAACTAATAAACCGAAACTATTAAAGTGCATATACATATATGTACATACATAATAATTTTATTTAAAAAATACACATACATACACACTTAAATCATACTTTATTTAAAAATTACATATTATGTATTATTATTATTATTAGCAGTTATACATTATACATATTTACTATTTAGTATTATTACATCGTAAATTAATTAGATTATTATTTTATTACACATAGATATTTATGATACATTAATTGATTAACATACCTATTGTATTTATATTTTGTTAGGCTGCAGAAAGTCGTCCATTGTTCTTTGATTTAATTTATCAAAACTTTGTTTTTTGATAAAATCTGCACAAACGTCTAGCGAAGTTGTTGGTGCATTTCCGTTTTCATTTTGCATAAAATATAGTCTCAGCTGATCAATGCACTTTTCTGCTTCTCTTGTTGTAATTTTTACGGGCTGAACGTCATAGCCATCGTCATCTCTTTTTTCATTTTGCAAACTTCTTTCAGCAATTTCATCGAGAATATGATCGTAATTTTCATTTTCATTGAAGCACTGCACACCATCATCAATTTTTATAAATAACTCTCCATTTTCTACGTATTGCCCTACGTCATTTTCAATAGAAACAATAGGAGGAATAGGTAGATCAATCAGTGGTCTGAAACCGCAATGTGCAAAACAATGCTGAATCGTAACAGACGACACTTTTCTCCAGCTGTCAGCGACAAATTGTATTGCTTGTAGAATGTTTATTTTAGAACTGATATCTATAGCACATGTAGATGGAGTTACTAAATTATCTTCTATAGCCTTTAAAATGTATGTTACCAATAGTCCACGGTAATGAGTTTTTAGATTCTTAATGATCCCCATATTGAGTGGTTGAACGAGAGAAGTAGTATTTGGAGGCAGAAACTCAAGTGTGATATTTTTTAAATCTATCAATTTTGGATGTGGTCCAGCATTATCAACAATTAATAAAATTTTCCTTGATTGTTTTCCAAGCTCTTTGTCCCAGTCTTTCAACCACGATGTAAATATTTCGGCTGTCATCCATGCATTTTTATTCGCTAAATAAGAAACAGGTAAGTTTGTTATTTTTATACATGTATTTTTAAAACATCTTGGCTTTGCGGATTTTCCAATTATCAACAGTTTTTTTTTATCTGTGCCTGCCATATTACAACAACATAAAACTGTTATGCGATCCATAGCTTTTTTTGATTCTTCAAGTGTTTCACGTTTATAGCACAAAGAACCATCCGGAGTCGCTCGGTAGAATAACCCAGTTTCATCGGCATTATAAATGTTCTGAGGAGAAAATTTTTTAAGAATTTCCGGTAATTTAGCTAAAGACCATTTATTAGCACCGTTTGTATCAGCACTAGATTTTTCTCCGTGAAATCGCTTGAATTTAATGTTATGCCTATCCTTCCACCGACTTATCCAACCTTCTGTGGCCTTAAAATCACTATGTCCAATTTTTTGAGCAAAAAATTCAGCTTTCTGCTCTAACATGGGGCCCGAAATACGAACACCACGTTCTGTAACAGCAGAAAACCATTCGTTCATAGCTTTGTCTACTTCGGGATCTTTGCCTTCTCGTTTTCTTTTTCTGTTTACAGGTGCACTTTTGTTGTCGTTTAATTTTTCATATTGTTCACGAATAGCTATTTCATTATTTTTCAATCGGTTTAGTACCGATTTAGACGTGCCTATTAATTTCTCTAACTCACGAAGACTAGTATGAGGTTGAGCCTTAATTTTATCCAGTATAGAAATTTTTTCAATCAATGTTAAATCTTTACGAGACATTGTTACGTACTAACACAACTGGGATTAATAAAAACGCACATACATTAATACACATCGACGAAAGAACGTGAACTAGAGCTGGGAAAAACATCGATAACTATCGATAGACCAGAACATCGGTAGATATCGATATCTTTCATCCTTAACGATGTTGCTATCGATAGAAAGTCACCAATCAGCTGATTGTAGGAAATATAGGGCAAAATGGACAAAATGATATGCTTGCTTGTTTGAATTTCCTTTTTTTCTGCCTTCCACTAAGGAGTGGGGGGTTGTCGATGTTTATCGATAGTTATCGATAGATTTTTCTAAAACATCGATAACTATCGATAGTTTTTCTTGTCGATTTTTCCCAGCTCTAACGTGAACTAAAGGTTTTCGATTTTGTACGTAGGCTAGTTGACTCTTATCGTGGTAATAGAAAAAAATGATTGACATAATTGACGTAAGATATACGTACATTACCTTTATGTACATTATATGTACATATACGCGCGTATATAAAATATAATAGAGCCGTAAAGATTAGATAATTACAGTTTCGATAAGAACGTAGATAATTTAGGCCAAAATATCTAGTTAAACGATTTTATTTTTGTCCCTTATAACCGATGGTTTGTCCCGGATAAACGAAATTAAATTGCATTAAACTTATACATCCGTTCGGGACTATGACAATTTGTCCCCATTAAGCGGTTGTCCCCTTTATGCGGTGTCCCAAATAAGCGGATTCTACTGTATATGAATTTAATCTGTGTTACTGGTTGGGTACTATTATTGAATTCCCTATTATTTAAACAGGTTAGGTTTGGTTATTAAGTACCATAGTAGGCAGTTCATATTATTCATAGCATATCTATAAAATGTTTGTTCTTATGTTAGTCATGTAACCAAAACACCTAGTCTTACAATTAGATGCTATATATGTGGTGTACTGTGTATTATTTGTACGAGTTTTTGTTAATTTTGATTTTTGAAATGTTTGTAGATTCAAGTTACTCAAAACCTTACATATCATGAAATGTATGGTGAAATAGTGCCGATATTAAATATGTGTACAGCATTAAGATTTTTTTATTCCAAGTTGGGAATTGATGATTTTGGTTTAAATGATATATGTGATCCAAGTTTGTATTTGATAAATTATTATTAAATAATTTCTGTGTTAATAATTATTTATATGCAGACCTTATTGTTTTAAGACTAAATGTAAAATATCTATAGTGATTCTAATTTTGATTGGGTGCCCAATATTATTGTTTTAATGTAGGTAATACCTATCTGATTATTTTTTTCTTGTTAAGAGGGCTTGTTACCTCGATTTTCTTTCTTTGTCTGTCAAACATGTAAATCATAGGAATTTAGATGGTTTTTAGTTCCAAGATACCCAATAATCTATTAATGAGATAAGGAATTTGTAAATGTTGAATTATTGAAGACATCTACTTTGGATCATTTGAGGCATACTTTAAATTTTACCTTCTTAATTTTTATAGTTTCAATTTAAAAAAAACAAATTTATTTTTAAAAAATTTTATTCTTTAAAAAAAGTAAATCAAGATTAGCTCAAAAGGTTTAAAGCAGACGTCTTTAAGACTTTAAATCAGTTTACAGATTCCTTATTGCATTAATAGATTGATATGTTGAAACTAAAAACTGTCTAAAGATCTATCGACGTCAAGTCGAGTGGCACGGCCGTACCATCCTTTTCTGGAAGCAGTTCAGGCCATTTTTGACCCCCCATAACTTCGTTGTAGATAAAACTAAAAGCCTGAATTTTCAGTAACGAAGGAAGCATTATATAAACACGGTGTATTTCAAATTTCATTCAATTTGAACCAGTAGTTTAAGAATTATGACTAGTAAAAGTTTTTAATATTGTCTCTCACTTACTGAACAATCATCAAAACTCTAAGGTACTTCTAGTAGACATAGAAGCTTTAAATTTAGAATACAATTAGTGTTTAGTGTATAAATCAAGAAAAAACTAAAATAATTTGTAATTTTGAACTAGTTTTCTAGATACACCATAAGATAGGTGCAAGCAACCTCTTGCTGTTCAGATGTGCCTAAAAATCTTACATTGTGTCATTACTTTAGTCATTTTTATCTATTAATCATATTCCAGCACAAAAAATCTCTTGTATTTTAGTACGAGTAGTTGCAATGGTTTCGTAAATACTGTATATCTACAAAAAGAAATGAGATCCTATAAAAAACAGTACTTGTAAAAAAAAAACAAGTCTTACAATGTAGTTCTTCTACCACAAAAAGTTGTAAAATCCATGTAATACCAAGTCGGTAAATTAATTTATTCAATCACTACTTAAGGGACCTTCTGTCTTAAGTTGTTACGTAATAAGCTAACTTAACAACATCCTATAGTGACCATATCAATATGTCATTATTAATATTATTAAAGTATTTTATGTTTAAAATAAAGAAATTGACTCGGCTATCGCATAAAGACACAATGTAAATACAAGTAATACATATTACCTATATTAAATTAGATTGTTTAGTGCAATGGCCAAGTCAATTTATTTATTTGAAACATAAAAGACTTTTGATATATTATTAGTGACATATTGATATGGTCACTATAGGATATTGTTAGGTTAGCTAATTACGTAACAATTTAAGACAGAAGGTCCCTTAATTAGAAACTAAATAAATTAATAACTGACTTGGTATTACATGGATCTTACAGCTTTTTGTGGTAGAAGAACTACATTGTAAGACTTGTTTTTTTTTTACAAGTATTGTTTTTTATGGGATATAATTTACAAGTGACAAACAGAATAAAAATTGAGGTAGTAATTATGCTATTGGTTATCAAGGATATTATTATTATAATAGTAATACCAAACATGTTGTACCTGTATGTTAGTTTTTACAAAAATCATTCAATCAAAATGTTTTTTTCTTCAAAGTTTAGTAATGTCAACTATAAATTATCATTATTATTAGTTATTAATCTAAAGGAATGTTGAGAGTTAAATTTATTTTCGTGTTTACTACCAAGACTCATAAAAAGTTATTAGGTATCTACTTATCTTATTGGTAATTTAAGAGTTTTAAATTTTCTTTTATTTTGGACAGTATTTTATATAATTATGTATGTTCATTGAAAATTTTTACTTTATGTTTAAGGTCCAAAGAGAACATTTCGTTTACTGCAGACTATGATTAACTTCATTAAGTACAGTGATAAAAAAATATGTGAAGCTGATGCTAAAATGAAAGCAGTCAGAAATATGAAGGAAAACATTGATAAATTAAAAAAAGAAAAAGATGTTATTTTGAACACTATAAATAAAAAACTATTAGATCGCAATCATCGAGAAACTGAAATGAAAACTGTATGGGTTTTAACTATTTTCAATGTAATATTTATTTATATATTTTGTAATTTGTTTGTTTCTGATAGTTATCTGATGAAATTAAAGTTAGCCGGTCAGAATTGATGGAAATGGAAAAATATAAAGACGAAATTCAACAAGAACTTGAAAAAATAAAACTAGAAGAAATCGAAATTGAAAAAGGGAGTTTCAAGCTATCCGAAGTTCGAGAAAATGTAAGCATGGTTAATAAAATATTATTTGTTTTCTGTAAAGTGCATATTTTAATAAAATAAAACTCTTTTTTAATATTTTTTAAATTAAATAGGTTGAAAATCCATTAAAAAGCTCATACTATTATGTATATATTTGTTATTATAGATATTAAAAGATATATCATCTCTAAGAGAACAAATTGTCGAGGCTCCAGATTTATTGAAAGCTGATCATGAGCGATTTAAAAGATTAAAAAAAGATGCAACAGAAAAAAAATCTGCTATGATGACACAAGTTACTGCCAAAAAACAAATAGTTATTACTCTTGGACAGGAACTAGCAGCACAGGAAAAGCGATTTAATTTATTACTTGATGTAACTGAGAAGAATAATAAACTATTGTTAGTATTGATTATTAGTTTAACCATATAAAAAATAATTTTTTGTATAGATAATTATAATTTAAGTTATAGTTAACATTATACCTTGTACCAGCCATGAAGTACTTATGTGTGTACTGTGTTGGGTATAGTGTTATAATGAATAGAGAAAAGTAAATAAATTAAAATTTGAAATTCCAGTATTAATATTTTAGGTTGATCTTAGTTGATTGGTTGAGTGGGGTGAAATTTTTTGTCTCCAACTTCTAGAAATGCACATTTATTACTTTTTTCGTCTCAAATAATTTAATACTTTCTACTATATAAATAATAATCCCATTAAATCCGCCAAAAACTGTTTGTGACTAGATTTACACTCGCAAGAAATATCTGTAATATGTTACATATTTAATTGGCCTATTGTAAATTGCTAAGCTTGACTTTGTTATCTGTATCTTAAAAGTTTTGCCTCCTTGCACCTCTCAAATTCATCTACTGTTCACTTATTTGCCTTATTCTTGATGACTTGATAATGGACCACTAGGATCCTAACACAATCTGTTACTAACGACATAATTGAGCGGATTTTGGTTTTATGACTAACCGTTTTGATCGTGTTAGACATTTAGTCTTGCAGATTACAGACATCTGGCAAATCTTCTCTTCTCTAAACTTCCATTCAATCAAATATATTCCCTTTCTTTACTCTTCAAAATTAATTTCCAGGTTTCCTCATATAACACAATGTTTTGTTTTCCATTCACTTTACTCATTTTTCATCCAATTACTTTTTGAATGCCTCTATGATTTTTCTTGTTCTGAAAATGTCATCTCTCTTTTTGTATATTTCATTGATTGATTTTTTTCTCATTGAAATTGGCCAAAAAGTGTTTTGCTGTATAAACATGTCTAAATTAAGTGAATTAATATTAATATATTATTACGATTAACCAAAATTACTTTGATTTCTAATTGGCCTAAAATTTGATTTAAGAGTAGGAACGAAATTAAAATAAATATTTTATAATTTTATTTCATATTAGCTGGCTTTTTTGACCAATAATATTGCTATAAAATTGTCAATCAAGTCATACCGTTTTATCTTTATTGTTTTCAAAATTCCTAAAACTTTTTTATATTTTACTATTAAGACTGTCTACATTTTTTATGAGAAATTTTAAATAGGTTACCTTTATATTTTCCTAGTAATTTATTTATTTATGTTTACATACTTATAATTTATAAAAGATTAATTTATATAATTCATTTTAAAATTAATATAGAGGTATTGTATTTATTAATTTATGTATAATTTTGTCTATTTTAGTAATTTAGTGCATCAAGCTGAGGCAATGTCACAAAAAACATGTGAAATGGAGGAGTCTTGTAAAACTTTAATGGAAAACATTGACTTATTGAAACGAGCACAAGCTGATATTAAGAATAAAATTAACTATTCAATGAAAGAAATGGAACAGGAACACAATGCATTCAAATTGAAATGTGATACATTACTTAAGTAAGATACAACTTAAGAACCACTTGTTTGTATTCTAATATGTAATACAGGTTTAAAACCACTAAATCAAGTCAATTTATGTTAAGTAAATATGTATGTTGTACACACTTATAAATTTTCAATTTAATTTCTAATAATTATCTTAATAATGATCATACAGATACCTACGGCAAATGTATTGCTTCCACATTGTGGTGTGTCTCATTGTGCCATATTTTAAATGGTTATTACTTATTAGTATGTGTGAGTTATAAATTTTGTTTCTTTAATTACCGTCTGATTAGAAGTACCAATTGACACACATGTCTGCTCTGATCTTAACATTGAATATCACAAAAATGTTAGGATTTTGCATTATTTTATTTCAAACTTTTAATCCCGGCTACCTAGGTATATACATCAAGTGTCCAGTTTTGGTCTTTTCATTTTTTTTGTTCCACAAGCATTTTGAATTTGAGATATTAATTCTATAAAACTATGAGAAATTTTGTTTTTCTTTTACTATAATTTATTACTGCAATACTTTGTACTTTTTTGTGATGTTTGAGTACATTTTTATTTCCTTTTTTATAGATTTTAAGGCATTTTTCAGTGCATCAAATTTACAGCCCTAGTAATAACCAATTTCAAACTGCTATTTGTTATGTTTTTGTTATTAAATTATGTGTATTTCAGAGCAAAAGATAAGTTGGCCGAAGAAAAAAATCATCATTGTGAAACTATGGAGTTGTTAGAAGAAGACATATGTAAATATCGTACAAAAAAATTAGAAATTGAAACTGAGATAAACGCAATGGTTGAAGAATTTGAATTTACAATAGAGGAAATTTCTAAACGAGTATGTTAAGTATATAATTCTTAATTTTTGTTTATTGAGTAACATTTTATTTTACAGCAAAAAGATTTGTATTCAACTTCTATAGACAAGATTCTGGGCGGCCTTGACTTGAACAAGTAATCCATATAATTTTCACCAATTTAAGTACTGTAATTCATTAGATTCAAAAATTAAATAGTTGTATACCTGTCATTTTATGATTATTACTTTTAAATATTTTATTTACTATGTTTAAACTTTTTCTAATATTGTACTCATTTCCTATATTTAAGTTATGTCTAAAAAGTTTCAATACTAATAGTTACTAAGTTTCAATTTTGTTTTAAGTTTCAAGTTTCTTAGATACGTATAATATGTTTGTTTAAATATGTTTAAAGAATAACTTGTATAGCATATTTTATTTTGATCATAATCTACTAATATACTATTACTAGTTTTAATTTTAGTTGTCAAATTAAAATTTCATTTTATTATTTTTAAACTAAATTTTAGTATTTTATGGACATTGTATCAAAAAATGCTTGTAAATTAGAGTGACACTGTACTTTACAAATAATGACAGAAAATATTTTACACAGATCTTATAAAAATGACTCGTACTATTTTATTTTTTGTTCATCTGTTCAGACTGTTCTTATTATGAAGTTGTGATCCTCGAATTATGTTGGGGGGTTTATGTTGAAAATATTGCTTATTGTCACTGTACCACCCACAAATTTCACAGCACAAAATTTTTTTTTGCTTCTAACTTGTTATGTTATCATTTTACAGATTGTTTTTGTGGCAAGTAACTGTCTATCAAGTATTTACCTGGTTTTAGTTTTGTAAACTATAGTTTTACCTTGAACTGTCTTGATACTCAAACGCAATTTATTATTGCCCACAATTATAATACACAACTTCTAATCAAACCTTCCAAAATAGTGACCAAGAGCATCAAATTACCCCAGCAACCTAGAGTAATTCAGGCGTTCTTTTAAATTTTCCATACTCGCTCTATATAATACACATAATACCTACAAAATACTAATTCACCGCATTTTGGGAAATTGAATCCATAGGGGCGGGTCAATAGGAGGAGGAGGTAAAAATGAAAAATGATTTTTTTTAGTCAAATTTTTCTGAAATATTGCAGATATAATTATAAAATTCTTGAGTAATTTAGTTTTATGATGTATAGAGTCCAAAATTGAACTCCTTAGGGGCTTAAATAAAATAAATATAGAAAAAATGATTATAGATTAAAATAAACTTAGGTAATTAATTAAAAATTAGTAAAAGTGTTAAAATGTAAATCACACAGACAATGATGGTTAAAAAAAATGTTATACCCTAGGTCTATAGTAAATAATACACTGTATCAACAGTATTAATGCGAGACTCGAGTGAAACAGAAATTTGAAGCAGTATAAGTACAATTTAACATCTAGGAAATATTTCTTATGTGGCAGAATCAACATTATTTTTATATAAACACATTGTTTCACCTCTGTTTTAGATTCAAAGCTAAAAGGCTATTGATTGTACTAAGATGTGCGTTTTTATTTGTGACTGTGACATGCATAGTGCATTGGGTGTTGCTCCGATCTTAATGGTCGAAACGTTTTCTGAAAGCCCACACCAAGCCTTACATTCTTGGTGTAATGTGCTTGATGTTTTATCAAAATTTTTTAAAAAAAAAAAAAAATCTAACCTAACCTCTAGGTACTTAGGAAATAGGTAATGCATTTTGTTTCATAACTCATTATTGTCAATTACGATTTTAAGAATTATATGTATAAATACATATATCAATATACGTATATTGAGAGAGTGAAAAATTTAACTCATTTAATAGTACTTAACTGCCAGGTACACTTAAGTAATCTATAAACTTTGCTCTTACCCAATTAGTGCTACTTAGAGAGCCTTGATAAGTAGGTTATCTTATTTCTATGAGGTAACTACTATAAATCAAGGCTCTCTAGTACTACCCATCAATGTGTATAAGCTATATAATTTATATACCTCGATAGTCGATGCCCGCACCCCTTAGATCATATTAATCATGGCTAAATAACTTAATTAACTATGATATTAATATACTATGGATAGAGCATTGATATTATATAGACACAGATGTATAAAACAACTTGTTTTATAAATCTGTGTATATAGATAATTTTATTTGATATTAATATAAACGCTGTTCTTAAGTGGAAAAAAATATTTTACAGTGGATAATATTATTTTTAACTGACGAGAATCGCCTACAAGCATAGAAAAGATATTAAATGCTTACAAGTTACCGAGTGGTCATCATAATTTAAGACATATGGTTTAAACACTCCTAAAAAGCCATAAGATCGTTCCATACATAATGGCTTTCGGGTTTCAACAATTTCGGTACAAACAATGCAAAATATAACAAATACCATAAAAAAATAAAGGAGTTAAATAGGCCTGCGTATATTCTAACTCCCACGCCCTATGGTATAACCACAGGAGCGTGTCTATCATAGATTATTATGGTTATGGTCTAAACCAAGACACAAAATCATTTATGTTAATGGCAAATGTGTTATTTAAGTTTTGTTTGTTCTTTATATGTTTTGTTTATTTTTCAAAATTTTTTTAGTCATATTTGAATATTTTATCCGTTTTGTTGATAAAATCAATAGACAACTGATAATGCAAAAACCGTGTAAGTTGTCGATCACGATAGAATTGCGACCGGAAAATGTAGGCATTTTGATTAAAAATGTTCGTTTGGACATATTTTGTATGCTGATTTTTAACAAATTTTAGTTATTAACTTTATGTTCAAGACAATAATTTAAATATTCAGTATATTATCATGTAATTTGTTTTTATTTTTAATTTCGACAGTTTTGGTTGTTAAAATTAAATACGCCACACACGTTTGGCACACAATGTAAAACGGTTTTCATAATAAAACAAACAAAAATTATACTATATATTTTGATGCATTTTCAATCATTTTGTTGTAAAATATAATTTCAAGTTTTATAAAGATTGAAGGTGTTAACGTTTACTGTTTAAAATGATCTATTATATATTATAAAATTTACAGACAAATATTAATTGCATTTTGCCTACAAAAAGTGGTCTGGACAATTTTGGGCCACTAGGACGCATGCGCAGTTTTAGCGGTGCACTCCTGTATTATAATGTACTTTTTTTATAGACACAAACGTGAACAAAAAAAAATAGGCGGGATTATGAACGTGATAACGCGTGCTTGCACCACGATTGTAAAGAATTCTATTCAATAAGTTCCAATAGTACAATATCTACAATTGTAATTTGTAATAAATTCGTATTCTTCACAATCGTGGCCGAATTCGGAAGTATTTCAACAAAAAATAAACCAGTGAATGCACACCTATTACACTTTTATAGTCGTTTCTCGGTTTTCAACAGGTGCCAACGATTCGGGCTTGTTGCTTGTTTCGCGTTTCGGACGTCGATGCGTGTATGCGAACACGTTCTGCTGTGTAACAAATAGACGCTGCGACATGAGGAAGAACTCAAACGTAAAGTGCAGGAGATCACTACGATGTATCAATTTCAATCCTCGCGTTATTCTTACCCGTATTACGGAAGGCGATATAGCTCGTTACACCGGGACGTGAGTGCAAAAATTATTATTATTATTTGATTATTACGATAGAAAGAAAGTATAATGCTATATGGTCATAGGCGCAGATAGAGAATGGGCTTAAGGGGCCAAGCCTTAAGCCCCCCAAATAATGAACACTATTTTGCGCCTATATGGTTATATGGATAGTCGGTATGCCTACATTAATATAAGTGTATTTATATGTCTAGCAATCGGAATGAATACTATTGCGAGGATCAACCGTACATCAAAGAAGAACCCGTAGATGATTACGATGACGCTGTCCCGGGAATCTTGTACGTGTATTCATTTTAACTAATAATTATGCACCTGCACAGTACTAGTGATTTTCAATTTGTTACACTTAAGATGTTTTAACAGTGATGCTTTTGATTTTTGAAAAGTTATCTTTAAAAAAAAAAGTAGTTTTATGAAAAAGTGGCCTATTAATAATTGAGGGAAATTCTCATTGTTATTCAATTCTTAATAAACTAGTAAGGTTACGTAAAAAATTCCAATAAATAAAACAAATTCTTTCATTAATTGGTTCAACTGGTCCATACCTATTTATATGAATACAAATTTAACTCCTACCTATTAAAAGAAATTCTAAACAATGGTAAGTTTGTAAAGTTTAAAATTTAATACTATTGTATAATAAGTTTGAATATTTAATAGTATTTTTATAGTAATTAAACTCATGTTAAGAAAAAGAGGTTAATAAATTAAAGAGTTTTTAATAAAAAAATTACCATGCCATTATGCTTAGACCATAAACTAAAAAGTTTAGATTATTAAACATTAAGTATCTACAGGGCGAGGCATTAGATATGTATTGGTTTTGAAAGGCTATAAAATTAAAAATATCAAACTTACAGAAATAAGGTTTTTATTTTTTGGTTCAGTAGTGTATCTAGATTTTTACATTAAGTTTTATAGATAACATATCTAAGATGACAAACATCAGCAGCGATGCATTCTTGTAGGCGATTCTGGTACTTTTCAACTGCTTGTTGGTACATTCAGATTAGTATAGCCATAACTTCTTTCCTAGGTCTTTTTTTAAGATCTTCTAAAGTGTGAGGACTATGTGTAAACACTTTCCATTAGGTATCCCCCCCAAAAAAAGTCACAAATGCTCAAATCAAGTAAGCGCACAGGCCACTCCACGTTACCCCTCAAAAATACCTGGCACCAAGATCTTTACACTCATACCCTGTTTCTGGTAGCTCTACTTTCTTGCACGGTACTTTAAAAAGCCATTGATTTGAGAGTTCAAAATTTAAAAAGTTACATTAAAAAAACTAAGGAAAAAACATTAAAAATTAAGACAAACTTGTTCTTGACATAATCGATTTAAGGCCATGACTTCCAATATAAATATTGAAATATTTTTGAGCTAAGTATAAAATTTTGAAATTTTTAAAAATTTCCATTTTAATTGAAATTTTTGTTTGATAAAAAATTTTAATTTTTTAGAAAATGTTTTTAAAATTTCATACAAGGTTGCCAATATATAAATCTATATTCTATTAGATAATTTCAAAAATTGTTAATTACAATTTTTTTTTTTAGTCATTTTAAATTGGAAAATTGTCATAAATAGGTCATATCTATGACTTATTTTTAGAAAAAAAATTTTGACCATGTTTAGGAAAATTCTTAAAATAGAACATTTAATTCATCTACGGTTTTTGATTTTTTTAATATTAGTTATAATATTATTTTCTCAAGATGATAAAATTAATATTCTTCACAATTTTTAACTGTTTTTACATCAACCATTCAACATTAAATTTTTTTAATTATAGCCTCTCTAATGTATAAAATACTTATACAAATACAATAAATTCTATTGTTAGGGCTCAATTTTTTTAGGTTTACTGGGTTTACTTAGAATTGTAGTTTTCATGATCATTTACAATTGTTTACAATATAATATACAACTTTTAATTAAACATTCCAAAACAGTATACCCACAGCATCAAACTTTCCATGTGACGTATAATGTTTGTGGCTTTTTTATTTATTTATATTTTTGTTTTGTGTGTTTTAGAGTTACATGGGAAGAAACTCAAACCAAAATTAAAATTGAAGTTGATACGAGTATAGTAAAAACTGAACCTATAGATACTTATTATGAAAACACCATAACAAATTCTACTTTTTCAAACTTGTGTGGCACATTCAATTGCAAAATTTGTTTTGAAGTCTTCAACAATTATGAAGAATTTATAGTACATAAAAATTTGGCTCATAAGAACATTCTTAAATATGAGTGTCAAATATGCAATGAAAAGTTTAATCTTAGCGCACATTTGAATAGTCACATGCTTAGTCATATTCATATAAAAAATACATCATTAGCTCTCCCTTCAACAACTCAGTCTTCATCTTCTAGTGATTTGACAAAAAAACAAAAGAGAAAGTCTAACTGTAAAATAATTGAAGTAAAACCTTATAATAAAAATTCAAAGAGTAGTTTTAATAATGAGTATAATTCCTATCGTTGTAAACTTTGTTTTAAATCCTATGTTAATCAAAC
The DNA here is from genome assembly GCA_017140985.1 of Hormaphis cornu. NCBI lineage: Eukaryota > Metazoa > Arthropoda > Insecta > Hemiptera > Hormaphididae > Hormaphis > Hormaphis cornu. Next base: position 28,079,607 of record CM029357.1, read on the forward strand.
CTCATTGAATGGTCATATGAGATTTCATGGTTTAAAAGGTCATATAATTTCAAAGAGAAATTTAAAAATACAAAGACTTAACAATCGACAGAATATAAATAATGTTGTTCGATCAGAAAATGAGAATTTTGCAATAAACAAAAAATCATTAATGTGTAATATATGCAATAAAGGTTTTGTTTTACAAAAAAGATTGGCAATACACATGCAATTACACAAAAGTGTAAAAAACAGCAAACAAAATAGCACTGGGAAGTCTTTGAAACACAAGAACGTTCCTAAAATAGCTGTTAAATTTGGACTCGCAGATGTCAAGATCAAAAAACTAAATCAATTACATAACATACAGTTAAAACCATTTCAATGCCCGCATTGTGAAAATTACTATAGCTCAAAAAAAACGCTTTCAGAGCACACAAGACAATTTCATAATTATGCTGTTTCAAAACCATGGTATAAAATTGATGTATGATTGAATGAAGAGAAAAGAAGACTCAATTGCTTCTAAATGTAACCTCAAACGTCATATTAGAAGTTTCCATTCAAATGACGATTGATACATTGATTTCATTAAAACACCATAGTACCAATCATTAAGAAAATTAATTTTTATGTCTAAATTCCGATTTGTGTTGTACATAATATCGTAACTTATTCAAACTTTAAAATATCATTAAAACAGTTTTCCAATGGAAAAAATTATACTTAAATACTTAATGATATTTTTATGTAATTATTTATTTGTTTATTTTATTAAAATTCCAATTATAAGTCAATATTTTAAACAAAGAATAAGCTAAAATTTAATAATAAATAAATATATACATTTTTTTGTGTAAATATAATCATAAATAAAAGGATGTAACAACAGAACTGTGTGCAGAGTTCGTTTCCTGCAAGAAATGTCTGAAACCTTTGAGGTCAAATGAGGCCTTAGACAAGGTGATGCTCTATCGCCCACCTTGTTTAATCTAGCATTAGAAAAAGCAATGAGAGAAGTATGGGACGGTCAAAAAATGGAAATATATGGGGAACGAGTAATATTAGCATTTGCAGATGACATTGTAGTAATGGGAGAGATGAGATGAAGTCATAAATTCTGCGTCCAAACTCTTGAAAGCAAGTAGAACCATACCAACTCCGTGTAAATGAGGAAAAGACAAAATATTTAATGGTAACAAAACAAAGTCCAAACATAGACTACATTACAGTGGATGACTATAGTTTCAAATAAGTGGAGTTATTTAAGTACCTTGGTGTTAACATAAATAGCAACAACGACATGCGTGAAGAAATCAACAATCAAATAGCATGCGGCAATCGATGCTACTATTAGCATAATGAAACTTCTTAAATCAAAACTACTGTCACATAACTCAAAGACACTACTGTATCATAGCTATCTACAACCAATAATCACATACACAAGTGAAACATGGTCACTGACCAAAGGAGACAGCAAACGACTTATGACCTTCAAAAGAAAAGTACTGAGAATTATATACGGTCCAAAATTTAATGCAGAATCACAAACTTATGAAAGAAGGAAAAATCAAGAACTACATGAGTTATATAACAAGCCAAATATTATTTCATATATAAAAAACAAACAACTAGAATGGTTTGGCCATGTTTGGAGAGCGGATGTACAAGTAATAAAAGAAGTTTTAGCTAACAAAATAAATAAACGTGCATTAGGAAGACCAAGAACCCGATGGGTGGACGTTATAGCTCAAGATATCAAAAATATAGAAGAACAGTCATCTTTTGACAACGCATATGATAGAGAAAAATGGTTTTGTGATGGCAGCAATGGCACTTAATGAGCCCATAAGCTGAGGAAGAAGAAGAAAAAGAAATGTAATCAAAGAAATTCAGTAGTAATAATATATACATTTCTAAGAGTTGAAAAAGTTCTGTTAAAGGTATACACATTTTTATTAATATCTGTATAGGTACTTTAAGATTTGTCTTGTAGTTTATAGTTATAATAGTTGGCTTCTTTTCTTAATACTTATGTTGTTCACGTTCATGTAGTGAGTTTGACATTTCAATATTTTTTCTATTACTCCGATAAATAGGGGAGAGTTATTCCATTATGTTTCACAGGATATTCTAATTTTAGTTGTTTCATCAGTCCTGATGAGTTATAATGCAATGTTACCACTATTAAAATTTTAAATAAAATATGTATCATTTATCTCAACCCTTGGTTAAAATTATTAAAACTTAAATTTATTTGCTATGTTCTAGAAAATGTTTTGATTTTTTTTTTAGTATTAATCACATTTTAATACAATTTTGAATCTGAATTTGTTTCGCAAATTTCTTTTAATACAAAATTTGGTCAGGAAGGGGTAATTTTGTTAAGTAATAAACATATTTTCATGAAAACATCTTGTTTTATCTAAGTAATTTGTAAGCATTATTATTTCTAGTTTCATTATGTTATCACTATTATATTTTTATAATAATACTTACAATTTTGTAGAATATAATTACCAAATAATATTAGACATTAATCATATAATGTTATGTAATGTATTTTTAAGTTTTATATGCTTAATGTTTTATATGATTAATTTAATGATTTTAAAAATATTTGATTATTTTATTGTTTTATATGATTTATAATTTATAGTAGGAACTTTTAGAGTTTTACTATTGTCTCTATAAATATTAAATCATTTACTTTAGTTTACAGTGTGTAATCCATTGTATGGTAGTGGCGCATAGCTTATTAAAAAAAAAAAAAAAGAGTGATGCACTTAAAACTCAAGCTAGAGTTTGGCCATTGAATACTTACAAATTTACAGATTTTCTTTAACCTTGGGGTGCTCATCTAATAAATGGACAGAATGGTTTGTTTTTAGTATCAATAGATTGGGCATAATTTGTGGATTATACTCTTGTAAATTTTGAAAACATTGATTTATATATTGTGAATATATAAGCAAAAATATATTGTATTCAACATTTTAGTTATTTTGTTTCACGTACGTTGGAGGCAGAGCCACAGACCGCATTACCTTCTTTATGTCGGTCACCTGTGTTTTGCTTACTTTACATATTTGTCCTCAGTTCACTGGGCAGCAGTTGACGCCTTTTGCTAATCACTTATTGAAATAAGAAATATTGTGCTTTATGGTTATAATATATCCAAACAATCGAATAAAATGGGTGGATGTCCAATAGTACAGATAAAAAAATATTTAACAATTAAACATAGAAGTACCAAAAATCAATAAGAATAGATTCATCCAAAATAGATTTTTTTTTTTTAATTTTTACAAGAAATATAACATTATTACATAAATGTATACAACATTGTATATAGTATACGTATATACTACATAGATTTTTTACATATGATTATTTAAATAATTAAATAAATTAATTACATATTGATTATTTAAATATATTTTATGAAACGTGCTTAACGGAGCAAAGAAGAAATGAACACCCCCAGCAAGTTTGTTTTACAGAGCCATGGTTCTTGAAATTGGGGAATTTTTCAAATAATCTGTGCTGAATGGTTGTAAATAAAACATGGAAGTGGATCAATTATTATAAGCAGGGATGTTGAATAAGATACATAGTAATAAAAAAGGAACGACAATGTAGTGATTGATTAATTTATATATAAAAGAAATGTCAGCTAAATCACGTCTAGATGCAAGGAAAGTTTAGAAAGGATCTTATTGGAAAATCAATATAAATATTAATATTGAATTTAAATTCTATAAACTTTAGAAATCAGTTTTGAACACCTTCAATAAAGTCAATATTAGATTTAGTACAGGGATTCCAAATAGGTAATCCATACTCTAGAATAGATCTAACTAGAGTACAATAAAGTAATTTAAATGAAACTAAATTCTTATAATGGATTTATAATGGATGACAAGTAAGATTAATATTATTAATGCAATAAGTATAAAATATTGTATATGCTCACAAGGTCTAAAGAAACACATTAAATAGATAGCATTTATTTATGTTTAAACTCATGCCCCAAGTCTGGCACCATTTAACAAAATATTTAATTTCACTTTAAGAATTAAACAGTTGTTAATCGAAGAAATGAGAGAATAGATTTTTAAATTGTCTGCAAAAAATAAGAAGTGGCATTTTTTAGAACTGATGAAGTACCATTTATAAATAAGATAGGAGATAAATGACCGTCTTGAATAGTCCCTGGCCGAACTGAAATTAAATTAGATAAAAATCCAAAAACTTTAGTAAATTAAGATCTGTTTACAGGATATGAGTTAAGCCAGGACAATAAAGGATTACTAAAACCTAATTGGCCTAAAGCAAAAATAAGTAATTTATAATCTAGATGGTCAAAAGCTCTCTCAAAATCAGTATAAATTACACCTACTTGATTTTGATGAATTATTCTTCAAAGAGTCGAGTATAAAGTGTTGCAAAATATACCTGGCCTGAAATCGTGTTGACTATTGTCTAAAATATTGTTAATTTATTTTTATATATGATTATATAAACCAGTTTTTCTAATTATTTACCAATCTGCACTTGGCCTGATACCGGTCTTTAATTTTTAACATCACATTTTTCACCTTTTTTAAAAATCGGAGTAATAGAGCTGATTTTCCAAATAGATGGAAATACTCCTCCTTCTTCAATTGGGTATGCTATGCCCTATGGAATTTGATGAGCTAGAAAGAAAGTAACCAGAAATTTCATCAGGGCCCGGAGACTTAGAAGTTAGATTTATATAATGAATACAAACCATTGGATACCTTGTCAAGCAAAATCGTACAGAATGTTTATAATATATTATAACTAACATGCAAATTTTAGTATATATAACCAGTAGGTACATACAAATATGTTATAAACCAACTACTGGTATCCCAACAAAAACACTTCTTCAAAATCCGTGTAAAATGCTAGGTAAAAAAAAACTTAAACCATTTATAAGACTTTTAAGCACTGTAAAGATGTGATATGATGAATTAATACTAAGTAAATTAAATTTAAAATACATTTATTCTACCTTAATAATTTATTTACTTGGCAAGACCTCATTTTTACAAAAAAATATATCTATTATTTTACTTAAATTTTGTATCAGGACTTCATTATTAATTATTAAATATGTAATTAAATATTTAGAGCAGATACGGTTATTGTGATAGAATAAATGTATTTTAAATTTAATTTACTTAGCATTTATTCACGATATTACATCTTTATAAAAATCTTATAATTGATTTAAGTTTTTTTTACTTAAATTTTGCAATTTTTACACAATGTTTGACAAAGGATTTTTGTTGTAAATACATTAATGATATGTAAGTATAAAATAATGATTGATTTCGTTTATTTTGTAGTTAGCTCTCAATATTAATTTATTTTTGTAAAATTGTACAATTTTTTTTTAAATGACAATAGATTCTATTCTAATCTATATTGATTATATTTAACATTTGGTTACATGTTGATTAATACATCCTCCCTCTACCCCTGAAAATTTCACAGTTTAAAATAAGTACATTGTGTCTGTTATATAATCTTCAACATTTGATCAATCAACTTAAATTGTTCCATTTATATTTAGAGCCTACTTAACTAATATATATTATTGGTTGAAATTCTAGAAGCATTTACACAAGCAAGTACGATTCCTTACCGTATGACAAAGCAATGTAATTAATAGTACTAAATAGCCACTAAACAATATCTATAATTTATAAACTTAAAAAAAAAAATGTACCATGATTGTAGTTTTCAAGAAATAATTAAAAAATACATTCAATACATTTTGTTCAACTGATTTGCAAGAACTTCTTTAAGTTTATTGAAAATACAATACACAAATAATAATTTGAACAACATAAATAAGAATTTCAGTTTGTTAAATAGGTAATAAAAACAGTCATCATTCTAACATCTTCTAAACTGAAAATTTTCATTACAAAAAATGTAAATTGATGAGTACTAACAAAAACATAGGGATAAATACATACAAAATTACAAAATTAAAAGATCACATTTTATTAAAAAAAAAGAAAAGAAAACAGTTTGATGAGTATATTGGCAATTAAATAATCACCTTGCCACAAAATATTAACTTTTATACAAATAAAAACATATTTTGATAACAACATTATCATCATCAGTACTTAATTAATACAAACTGGTGTTTAAACATTAGTTAGAAAATAAACAATAAACAGGGTCATTTGTTTAATTTACTGATAAACCACAAATACTAACTATTTATTAGTGAGTAGATTGAAACCGATTTAAAAAAGAGTGTAAGCCCTCAAAACTCACAGATGGGTCATTTTCAGATTTTGATTCATTCTCTTGACAGTCAGGCTAGAAAATGAAACAAATTTTATGATTTTAAAATAAAAAGTAAAGCCCAGTGCACACGACGCTTGTTTTGCCGCTGGATTGCCTGATGGTTCATGCACAAATCCATCAGACAAACAAAAATTAATTTAATTAATAAAATAAATAAATAAAATTAATTTAATTATAAATTACTGGAGCCAGCACACTTGCTGTAACAACTCCCCGCAAGGAAACCATCAGCAAAACAAGAATCGTGTGCACTGGGCTTAAGAGCCTCCAAATTTAAAGTGAAAAAATAAATGTATACCTAACTCTCTATATCACATTTTTACAAACAATGTTCTCATGAAAGTTGTTACACTAACAAAATTTGTTTTTTTTTTATTAAAATAAGACAAAAGACATTAAATTTTGAAAATTTTTGAGCTAAGTATAGAACTTTAAAATTTACAAAAATTTCCATTTTCATTGTGGTTTTTGTTCGATTAAAGTTTTAATTTTCGAGAAAAAGTTTTGAAACTTTAACACAAGGTTAACTACAAGTATATACATAAGATAATAAAAAATACCGAAAATCTATAGCCACATTTTTTCTTATAGTCATTTAAAATTGGAAAATGGTCCAAAATTGGTCATACCTTAGACTTATTTTTAGAAAAAAATTTGTGTCTCACTCAAATTTTTTATTTAAGAATTGAAATGAAGATATGTTATGTAAAAAAAAAAAAATGTTCTATCTAATAAAAAAAAATTCAAAATTATCTGTCCAATATTCCAAATGCGTACAAAAAGTGTTGAAAAACATTGAAATTTGGTTATAAAAAATGTATGCGCACTTGATACTAAAACTGTATTAAATCCTCAAATAATGGTCCAAATGGTTTGAAATTTCCACACATAGTTTAAACTAATATTTTTTATTTGTGGATAAGTTTTTTGTAATTTTTGGACTATATTTATTGTTAAATTTGGTTTTTTCCAGAACGTATACTAGACAACTAAGCTCGCTCAGAATCATATTTTCAAAGGCAATGGTTTATCATTAATTTTAGGTATAAAATAATGCGTCTAAACCACAGAATCTAAACTAGTGACCCACCCAAAGCGAATGTCGCTACTCCGTCTAACTACCCACGCAATCTACTTAAATTCACTTTTTAAATTTAAATTTTATTTTTCACTCATAACACTATAGCAAAACATAACTTTTTGAAATCATGATAGGTAGTATACTAATATAAAATAAAACCAGTTTCAATTGAATATTTTTTTTTTCCATTCAGATTTTTAAAAATAATGCAAAAAAATGTTCTGAACACTGACAATGAAGCTACCTGAGATTTTAGTGGAATGTATCCTGTACACAATTTTGATTCTGGCTTTGATTGTAGTTTAAGACGAACTGTAGGAATGGAGAGACCAAAAAATCTGTCACCATTTCCATTTGCAGGAATTAAGTCATCAGTTCCTAACATTTTATTGATTAATGATATAAGATGACTATGGCATTCATCTGTACTCAAGCCAGTAACTTTAAAATGTTTATCGTGGTCCATAATCTCAAATCTAAAATATAAATAAAACCATGAATTAATATTAATAATAACATAAATTGTATTTTAGAAAATAATTAAAACTAACCTTGGTGATGATCCAGCTTGAATCACTTTGCAATGGTAAGTGCAACTCAAATATACATTTCTAAAATGGGCATAAGTTCTAGTAGCATAATATCCAGCTGGATAAATAGCACTGTCAGAATAGAAAAATGGTACATCGGAAACAATCTGAAATTAATTGAAACACATGGTAAATAATATCTTTTAAATTGTTTGAAGTTGGCTGAAATGCTCAAAAAGCAGTTTATTTATTTATGAATTTACAAAATGCATCAGTCATTGCAAGTAAATCTTTAATTGAACTAATGATATAAAACATCCAATAACCAAACACCAAAACAACTTATTAGAATTTTTACAAATTAATTTTCAATTTTGAAGATACATAACTTACTTGACCAAAATTATAAATAGTTACATTGCCACTGATAATTGGTTCAGAAATGTTTTGTTCTAGTTTTATTTTTTTGTTTTTAGTAAGCTGACGCTTTGCTGTTTTATCTGTAAATAATCGTAATTTTAATTAACCTTGGTATAAACACATTTTTCAAAAGTTCTTAAGTATACGTTTTTTTATATAAATTTCCGAAACAATTTTATTTTAATCAGACATATAATACAGATACATTTGATATATTTATTTTCTTCTATGTAATGATAAATACTATATTCATTATGTTTTCAAGGTTAGGAAAAACAAATGTACCTATTACAAATATTTTTGTAGTTTTTTGGGGAGTAATAAAGACCAGAACTAATAATAAAATATTTAGATTATAATTTGTGAAGAAAACATTTTGTCTATCAAGAAAAGAATCTTTATGAAGGTAACATAAGTTTTAACAGTATATAATACATAAAACTTAAAAGAAATCATCAAAAAATATCAAACTTTTAACTAATAAAAGAACTAATGTAAAAGTAATTTAATTTGATTTGTAAAAGTAATTACAAGTAATTTAATTTGTAAAATTAATGTCATTTTAGAACTAATGTAAAAACACATCATAAATCATAAGTTCATAACATAGCATTTAGCGTAACAACAATACCATTAATGATGGTATTTCTTTTTTCTATTTTTTTTTCCGCTTTTTTTCTTGAAGTATTTTTTTTAACTGGAATTAGTTTTGAATTTTGAGCTTTAGTAATATCTGAAAAATTATTATGGTTTTAATATAATTATATATTAATTATTGTGTAACACAATAAATAATTAAGTTCTATTTATTCATTAGTATTGCACATTATATTATAGCTTACAGGCAATACAAAATTAAAAGTTTGGTAATAATATTTGATAAGATACTACTTGCATTACTTAGTAATTATAAATAACAATGAAAAAACAAAATAATAAAAGCATTTAAAAAAACAAGTTTGGTTTGTTAAGAATATAAAACAAAGTTAAATAGTTGCTTTTGTAAAAAATTATTCTAAACAATAAAAAAATTTTAAATTGTATCACATTTGTATTTTATACTTATCTAACTTATAATTAAAAATGTGTAAATATTTAAATCAATTTAAACAAATTTTTTTAAGTCATTCCAAAAAAAAAAGAAGAATAATAAACCACTGTATATTGCCTTCATAGATCTGGAGAAGGCCTTCAATAATGTTAATTGGACAAAACTTTATAAAATTATAGTAGACATTACAATAGACTATAATGATAGAAAATCTGTATATCAATGAAATTATAGTTATAAAAGCTGAAAAAGGTAACAACCAAGTGGAGGGTAAAATTGCTAAGGGGGTAAGACAAGGGTGCAATTTATCACCTACCTTATGTAATCTATATATAGAAGCCTAAAAGAAGCCTTAAAAGAAGTAAGAAAAGAAAACATTGGAGGAGTAAAGATAGGTGGAGTACGGGTGCAAATGCTGCGTTTTGCGGACGATATTGTGGTAATTGCAGAAAGTGAAGTAGACATAACCAACATGCTCAGAAAAATAAACGATACACTTAAAGAACACTACATAAAAATAAATCAACGGAAAACTAAGATCCTTATATGTAGCAAACAGCAGATCTACGCGAACATAGCTTTAGATGAAATATAGCTGGAGACAGTCCAAAGCTGGGGAGCAAAATCATAAGTGACGGGAAAAGTCATACAGATATAGTATGTAGAAAAGCGCAGGCCAAACAGGCCTACTACAAAAAGAGAAATCAGTTTACTTAAAACGGAATAAGTTTGGACACCAGGAAATCACTTATAAAAGATTTGTGTGGAGCGTCACTCTATATGGAGCAGAGACTTAGACAATACTGAAGGCTGAGAAAGCCAAAAATAGATGTCTTTGAATTATGGTGTTGGAGAAGAACGCTAAAAATTTCATGGACAGAAAAGATAAAAAAATGTTGAAGTTTTGAGGAAAATGAATACCCAAAAATTAATATGGAGTACGCTCAGATTCAAAAGAAAAGCATGGATTGGACATGTAATAAGAAATAATCACAAAAACCACAATAATAGAGGGAAAGATTGAAGGAAAACCTGGAAGAGGAAGGCCTAGAACTACATATTTTAGGAAGCAAGTGATGAGAAACATATAGAGATACATAGAGAATAGGAACATACTAGGAGTTGAAAAGTATTATAAGTGACCGAGGTAAGTGGAGAGAGACATCAATAATCATTTAACTAATCTTCGGATAGAAAAAAAAAAACATTATAAACAAAAATTGGGAGAACTTGGGTAAACATTTTCTTAAAGATATTACTATTAAAGTTTTGGCCTAAAATTAAAGGTTTTTTCAAAGTTAAAAAATTCCGTAAGCTGTTTAAAAATTGCCAAAATCAATTAAAATTTTGTGTGCACATTTGTTTTATTTTTTCTTATAATGGCAAATAATGTTAAGTTATTTGAACCATTTTGAGAAATTTTAACATTTCTCATTTTGGTTTAGGTATAACTAGAAAATTGTTAAAAAATACTTTAAAGTAAAATTTACATCCAATCACCCTATGTTTAGAAGAATTAAACACTATAAAGATCAGAACAATCACTCTACAGACTACAACTAAAAGTGTTCACAGAAGATTGAATAAAAACTAAAAAAATTTTATACAAAAATACTTTCTTTACTACGCTTAGAATTCAAAATTATCAGAAACCTACAAATAAGCTACATCAACTCTAAAATTGAATTAATATATAATATAGCATAATTATACATAACTACTATTTTGGTAGATGGTTTATAGCAGGGATCGGCAAGTAATTTCTATTGAAGTCCTAAAGATTAAAATAATAAATCAATGAGGTCCAGTGAAAAAAATCTTTTTCAAATCATTATATTTTATGATATCTTTATATAATTATGATATAACTATAATCTGAGTTTGATAAATTAAATTAAATAAATATTTTCTATTAATAATAATACTATTACAGTAAATAACTTAATGAAGTACAATGAGTTGACAGGGTCCAAAGTTTTGCCTTCAGCGGACCGCCAGTTGGTGACCCCTGGTTTATAGGTACTACCTAGGTACTTTTTAATTATTATAATACATAAATACCTATATATATATAATAATTGGATATATTATTATTAATTACCAAATTTAGGTTCAAATGATTTCAATTTTTTCATTAAAAATTTGCATTCTTCTTGTACAACTATAAGTTTTTGTTGTGTTTCAGCTATTTCATCACAAATTGCAGCGTTTTCCTGAAAATTAAACATTTTATTTAAAACATATTCATTGTAACTTGACTACAAGTATTACAGTATTACTTATTTATAATAATAGGTATCTACAAAATAATTACACAGAGAATTTATCAAAAAAGTTACTAAGTAATGTTTAAAAACAATATTTTTATACACTACATTTAGTGTTTGTTACAATGTGTTGTAGTTAAATATATTAATAATAATAATATTATAAATTGTATAAGCAGAAAGGCAGTTTTTTAGGGACCTTTAAAAACATACTGCAGATGAACCCAAAACACAAACACAGATGAGAGTGCAGGTTTGTTTTCACACCTCGAGGTGGCCAGGTCAGTTTGCCTCTGCTAAATAATTTATAAAAACAGTCAATACAAATTAATGTTATAATTATCTAAGGAATTCTTAATATTGGATACAAAAATCTCTAAGAGTTTAAAATGAATAGGTATAGTTAAATGGTTCATTTTACACTTTATGCAAATAGAACTCGTTTGACGTTTTTGTCTAAAAAATATAATTGCTTAACAAACTCACTCTATATGTCTATTTGTCAGAGAAGTTAACTGCATTTTATGCAATAAGGAGTGAACTAAACAAACAACACAAACAACCAACAAAATGAGTCTGAAGTATAATTTAGTTAGGACTAGGTATAAATAATAAAATATTATTTATACACCCTTAGATTAATGTTTATACATAACCACGAACCTAAAGAAACTAGAGACAAATTAAAGTGTATACAACTAATGGCTAATTATTAGAATATTGTCAGTAAAAAAATCACATTGACAGAGAGGGTGGAGTTACATAAATACAGTATACGTACGTAAACGCTTTCCTTGACGGTTCTTCTCAACATTTTACATTTGTTTTTGTAATAATCGTTGTCATTCAACAAATTGATTTTGCCATCATATTTCTTTGACATAATTGTAATGCTGAGTTACGGCAGGTACGTTTAGACTAACGGTGCCCACTAATTACGAAGATATATTAAACAGACGGATGTTAAGTTTATGAACAAGTTACAATAAAATTAAAGCGGTTAGACCACAGAATTAAATAAATTAGACACCAAAGAATATGTGTTCTGAAAAGTAAAAATTATAAGTTATTAACCAAAGACATCTCCGCAGTTCTCAACATGGAAATATTTAAAACAAAAACAGATAACGAAATATAGTTGATAATTTATAATTTATAACATTTGTTTGCAAACATAAAATAAATTTATTATCCTCTATGTTGTGCTCGGCTCTTTACCACAGCTTAAGATATAGCCGACTATAGCCGTGCTCTTTACTAATGGTAAATTGATAACCGATAAAGGATAATTATATATAGTGATACTATTGGGTAAACTGAAATGTGAATCGCAGTAAAGCAATTTGAAAGGAAAACCAAAGACTTTATTTCGGTTTGATGGTTTTCTTGGTAATAATACAGTTCCCATTCAAATCATTAGTGAATCGACAGTAATGTTGAAGCAATTGAAACTGTTTTTATGCGGGCTTGTATAAAACAAAAATCTATGTTTTGGAAAACATTTGAAATAAATTTAAAATTCATTGTCAGAATGTTTCCCGTTAAACTAAATTTATTATAATTTCTTTCGAATTTAATACTAAACAATAATGTTGTGTAAACTGTGACTATAGGCTGTGTTTGAATTTTTATATATTTTGTGTTTAAATTATGTCGATTCGACTTATCTTCATACCGGCCCCTGTGGCCTAATGGATAAGGCATCGGTCTCCTAAACCGGGGATTGTGGGTTCGAGTCCCACCAGGGGTATAGGTGTAATTTTTTGTATTTTTTTTTTTTTTTTCCCGTTGTTTTTTCTTACACCTCACATCGTGGGCATTAAATTGATAAATTTATTTGAAAATTATGTATTTAAGGTACATCTAATAAAATTTATAAAGGTGAAAAATCGCTTCTTATCTCAACCACAGAGTATATGACATATACATACATTGTATAGTTTATATCTATAAATATTATCTATTATCTATATTCTATAATATATACTATATTCGATGAGAGAACGCACGGAATCCGCGCATGTAGACTGACGGCAGAGCCAATCAAATGCTCTAGTGATAAATTACAAACATCTGCGACGACGCCGCCGCCAATCGATTACGGACATCGGCCGGTAGAGGGTGTGACATGCGCAGAACAAACCAATTTTCGTCGGGCGGCCCGTGCGTTCTCCTTTGGTACCAGGTATAGAATAGGATGATTTATTCTGTGGTTCAACTGTCGATCCCGTCTATGGATCCCGTAGCCCGTTATAGTAACTTTTTTGCCTGTGCTGTGACCATGATCGTAGTGTAACCACTAACCATAGAACATCTGGTCGTTCGACGTTTCTAAGAGGCTTTTAAAAAATTATTGAAATCCAACAAAAAAAAGACTTTGGAAAAGTAAAAAACTCGGATCTATGCTAAAGAAAAAGCAGGGGGGATGTTTGAAATAATTTGAGGTAGACAAATAAAAGAAATCAACCTCAACATTTTGTGAAGATATTTAGGGAAACGAACTTGTTTAAATTTCGCATTATGCAATTTCTAAAAATTTTAAGAGAAAAAAAATTACACTGAACGGGGATTGCATTGATTATTATGAGGAAATGTACATTTTAAGTATTAAAAAGTAAGTATTTTAGTGCTTGCGAGAAACTATACATTTAAAAAAATATTTGCATTGGGTGTTTCGAGAAAATGTATGCATTAAGACCATTAGGTATCTATAGAATATAGGTTTCAAGGATTTTCGAAACATAGAATATATACATATATGTATACATTGACAGTTTATTTGTATGTTTATTTTCCATATTTTGTTAAACTTTAAGTATAAATATATTGCTTTTGTTTTATATCATGCGTTAGTGTCCAGTTTTGGTCTTTTCATTTTTTTTTTTTTTTTGCACAAGCATTTTGCAATTGAGATACTAATTCTATACTATAAAACTATAAGAAATTTTGTTTTTCATTTGGAGTCACTTTCAATACTTATTTTAATTAAGATCATAATTTATAAAAATAAAAATAAATTATAACCGCTATACTTTGTACTTTTTTGTGATTTCTGAGTAGATTTTTATTTCCTTTTTTTGAGTTTTTTAGGATTTTTTTAATGCATTAAATTTACAGCCCTAGTAATAACCAATTCCAAACTGCTATTTTTTATGTTTTTGTTATTAAATTATGTGTATTTTAGTGCAAAAGATAAGTTGGCCGTAGAAAAAAAATCATCATTGTAAAACTATGGAGTAGTTAGAATAAGACATATATAACATCATACAAAAAAATTAGAAATTGAAACTGAGATAAATGCAATGGTTAAAGAATTTGAACTTTCAATAGAGGAAATTTCTAAACGAGTATGTTAAGTATATTATTCTTAATTTTTGGTTATTGAGTAACATTTTATTTTACAGCAAAAAGATTTGTATTCAACTTCTATAGACAAGATTCCGTAAGGCCTTAACTTGAACAAGTAATCTATATATTTTTCACCAATTTAATTACTGTAATTCATTAGATTCAAAAATTAAATAGTTGTATACCTGTCATTTTATGATTATTACTTTTAAATATTTTATTTACTGTGTTTTAAACTTTTTCTAATATTGTACTCATTTTCTATATTTAAGTTATGTCTAAAAAGTTTCAATACTAATAGTTACTAAGTTTCAATTATGTTTTAAGTTTCAAGTTTCTTAGATACGTATAATATGTTTGTATAAATGTGCTTAAAGAATTACTTGTATAGCATATTTTATTTTGATCTTAATCTACTATAGTATGCTAATACTATTTAACGTTAAATTGTAAGTTTTAATTTTAATTGTCAAATTAAAATTTTATTTTATTATTTTTAAACCAAATTTTTAGTATTTTATAGACATTGTATCAATGCTTGTAAATTAGAGTGATGCTGTACTATACAAATAATGGTAGAAAATATTTTTCACAGATCTTATAAAAGTGACACATATTATTTTATTTTTTGTTCATCTGAACAAAAGAACTGAAGTTGTGATTCTCGAATTACGTTGAAGGGTTTATGTTTATTGCTTATTGTCACTGTACCACCCTCAAATTTCACAGCACAAAATTTTCTTGTGCTAAAGTTAGTGTAATTATTTCACAGATTGTTCTTGTGACAAGTAACACTGTATATCAAGTATTTATCGGGTTTCAGTTTTCTATACTAAAGTTTTATCTTGAATTGTTTTGATACTTAAACGCAATTTATAATTAATTACAATTATAATACACAACTTCTAATCAAACCTTCCAAAATAGTAACCAACAGTATCAAATTACCACTGCAACCTAGTGTTACATTCTCCAAACTGGACCTCGTAACGGGGTTATTAGTTATTACAATAAATAATAACACCCTAATTTTGTGTGGAACAATAAGTTTATTTTATTTGAAATTAAATTTAAGTTTAAACAAAGTAGGTGTAACTGCGGATCTTCTGATGTATACTGCTTGCTGGACACGTCTGCTTGGTGGCTTCCCTCAACTCGGTTATATAGGTAGTCTCTTGTCTCCCGGCCAATTTGGTACCAGCGTAGTCCCTTTTGTCATGCCCTTATTTGGTCATTTGCAAATCTGCTTGTGTGGCGTTTGTCCAGTTCCCGGCGTGCATACTTTGTTGTAGTCTTCGAGTACATTTATATTTTTACAAGATTTTTTTTAAACTGTAGTTCAGTACACTTATTTGTGTGCCAACACTTGTACATATATATTTATATTATATTTATTATTTATACATTTTTAGCAATGCATGTTACACTAGTGACTAGACTACTAGAGTGATTCAGGCGTTTTTTAAATTTTCCACACTCGCTGTATATAATATAAATCTATATCATAAAAAATTTTTTTTGGTCAAATTTTTCTGAAATATGGCAGATATAATTATAAAATTCTTTGAGTAATTTAGTTATAGAGTCCAAAATTGAACTCCTTAAGAGATTAAATAAAATAAATAGAAAAAAATGAATATAGATATAAAATAAACTTAGGTAATTAATTAAAAATTAGTAAAAGTGTTAAAATGTAAATCACACAGACAATGATGGTTAAAAAAAATGTTATACCCTAGTTCTAAAGTAAATAATACACTGTACCAACAGTATTAATGCGAGACCCAAGTGAAACAGAAATTTGAGGCAGTATAAATACAATTTAATATCTAGGAAATTTTTCTTGTATGATAGAATCAACATTATTTTTTATATAAACACATTGTTTCACCTCTGTTTTAGATTCAAAGCGAAAAAGCTATTAATTGTTTGTTTTTATTTGTGACTGTGACATGCATATCACATTGGGTGTTGCTCCAGTCTTAATGGTTGAAACGTTTTCTGAAAGTCCACCTTACATTTTTGGTGCAATGTGCTTGACGTTTTATCAAAATTTTTTTTCCACAAAAAAAAAAACATAACCTAACCTAAGTACTTAAAAAATAGGTAATGCATTTTATTTCACAATTCATTATTGTTAATTACGATTTTAAGAATATCTATACGTATATTGAGACTCGAGATAGTGAATAATTTAACTCATTTGATAGAACTTTCCTGCCATGTACACTTAAGTCAAACTGTTATGGTCTATATTTTATTAGATGCCATTGTATGATGTCCTAAAAAAATTTTTATGTCGTGCAGCAAAAAGTAAAAGTACCAACACTTTACTTAGCTAAATGTAAATTATTTATGTAGTTATAAAACTGTTAATAAAAACTATTTTAGCTGTTTTCTCCTAATGAAGGAAATTTTTTACATTTACACCTATAAGTGTTAAAAGGATATTAAAACAAAAATAAAAATATTTTTAATTCAATAAACGAAGGGGAAGTATACATTATTCTAGGGAAGTTTGATCTTACAAGTACCTCAGCAACTTACAAGTGACTATGCAGAAAAAAAAATTCACTTGCATTATACTCTATTTAATCCCTATTTAAAGTCTGAAACAACATTTCTGATGTTAACTCAAAGAAACCTAGTCATTTCAGGATAATCATAAACATAACACAAACTGTTAAGAATAAAAGATTTTTTGTTTTCAATTATCCTTTGTCAGTTTACCAAACTTGCTTAATTTTATATTTGAAAAAAAGTATAAAGCTAAATTATTATTGAAATTAAATAAATCAAAAAATAAGAATTTTATTTTATTTTAAAATGTGTAATTATGTTTAGCTTAAAAGTCCAATAACAAAGTATTATATGAATGTAGAACATATATGAATACACTTTTATGATTTACTTAAGAAGTACAAAAATAAAAAATGTTTAACTCAAATTGCTTCCAACTTTGTTTCATTATACAGAAAAGGATAAATTAAATTATAAATATTAAAAGACAAATAAAAACAGAAAATAGTCCATATATATTATATATTTATAATTGCAAAACAATAATTATCATAAATTTTTTTTATAAAACTTAACAAAACATGTAACAGAAATTTTTTAATATCTAATAAATTTTTTTTTTTGCAACATAGTTACTATTATAAATCTTTCATGCATGATAACTACTAGCTGTAAAATGATGTACAAGTTCATTACTAGACACTTAGGAAGTTGATTTTTTATTTTAAAATTAAAAATTGTCTAAAATTATGATAATATGATGAAATTTGTATTTGTTTTAGTCAAATCAGATTTGTATGGAAAAAGTACTCTCTAACAAACCTAGTATAAATATAGGTGAATATTTTTAAAATTAAAATCAAACCACAGAAAATACGTAAAATATTATTCTGCTTATTGGCCCAAATGCTTAAAAATACCCGTGTGTTTATTGCTTCTTTATATTTTAGAAGTGTTTATTAACAGTGATAATTTAGACTGGGATGCAATAACAGCTTTCCTAGAGACTTAAATTTATAAAATATACTCTTGTAGATTGCATAAAAAAGCTTTCAAAATTGCATACATAAAGCCCCTTACAATTTATCTGTCTGAAATCCTATTGTGTATCAGAGTTATCAAAATTTAATAGAACAAAAAAATTTTTAAAAGAATTTTTGACAACTTAAACTTTAAAACTTTTTTACTTTTAAACGATCAAATATTCATCAATTTTCTATTTTATCTGATGAAGGGATAACACATAGACACTAATGAAATAACAAATTGCATGATTAAACTTTGAGCATTTTTTTTTAGTTGATCTGTACAACAAAGTTAATCATTATCAAATTTTATATTTTAAATTACTAAATTATTATTTTACTATATACTGAAGGGCATAGCCTATTGATGACAACAATTACAAAATGCAAAAATCCTAACCAAAGAGAAATGAATCCTACTTTATAGATAGGAAAGTGGCTACCAATCAAGGGCTTAAAATCACAAAGAATCCTTACTTAGAAAGACTACCAAAATATCTATTAAGTTGTTTCTATTATTTTATTAAACAGCCAGTAATATAAAAAAAATTGTGCATAATGTGAAGAAATAAGTTATAATAAATAATATAAATAATTATAGTTTGTTACTTATTAATTCATAATAAGAGTTTTTTTTATTGGTAAACATTTTTATAAATTAATTCCTTTTTTTAAACATTTTCGGATGTCTTTAGTTTTTCTTTAAGTGTTCTAATTTAAAGTACTATAAAAATTATTAATACAATTATAATAACAGTTACAATGTACTTAAGATTATTTTTAATTAAACCAATCTGAAAAAAAAAATGTGTATACATTTTTTCCAAATATTATTTGTAGTCATTTCTAGATGTGTTTTTATATTTTATTTGATAGTTGATTGAATTTAATAACTAATAAAACCAAGTGTTCAATAACATTGTAAAACAAAGTAAGTATTTAAAAAAAAATTTTTTTTTTTAAACTTCGTGCACAGAAACTTCAGGGCAGATTTTCTGCAAATTAAGTTCTTTTTCTGAAAAAAAAAAAAAATAAATAAAAAAATACAAAATACAATTTGCAGAATATTAAATTATTTTATTTGACTTTAGAAATAACTTCAGCAGTGACCAGTTTACTTGATAGTTGACAGTTATATAATTTTACCACAACCGCTCAGTTTAACTCATAAGATGATTGAGGCATAAATTAAGGTATAATAAATTATTGCCATATTAATAATTTGGAACATTAAATTTTACTTAACAATGAATTCATTGTTAATTGGGTAATATGGATATAGGCATATGATATGTATTTACAAACCTTTTTCTTTATGGCGACGTAGATTATTCTTTGATTTAAATGTTATTCGGTGTCCAACACAATCGGCAACTTCAGAATAGCACTTATTGCGACAGCATTTTTTACAAAGTTTATACTCGCACTTTAATCCCTAGATGATAAATAATATCATGCATCATGTGTTATAATCTTTATAATAATAATAGTATAAACATTCAATTTTTAAAAAGTGTACACAAAAAATACAGTTAAATTAAAAGAGTTTTAATTAAACCATTCTACAATACTTAAACATACTTGTATAACATTATACCTTTGGATTTCGGCATTCTAAACATAATTCTTCAAGAATCCGTTGACACCTTATTTGTTTGTTTTTCAATTTATTTAACTGCTTTAATTTCTTTTTTGATAATTTTAATGGGTCACTACACTCTTCCTCGCAAATACTTCTTTTTAAATTCTGTTTTGAATATTTCAATTTAAAAAAATTAAAAATGCACATTTATGTGCGTGATTTTATAAAAAATAAAAATAATCTTACTTCTTTTTGATCAGTTTTTGATTTGTTCATTTCTATTTTAATCTCAACTCCATCTGAACTACTTTGTGGTAATGTACGTATCAATGGTTGACACAACCAAGGTGGCAAAATTAAATTATAATCTAAAGTATTTAATCAAATTACATTCAATATGACAATGCAAATACTAAATATTTAAAAAAATTTCACCATTTTGATTGTTGTCCCATGGTAACAGACCCAGATGATAGGGTAAATATTTTACTTTTAATTGAAGAATGGCATTTCTAAAGTGCTCACGATTTTGTCCTTTTGCTAATATCTCTCTAATAGATTCATTTTCGGGAAGACAAAATCTAAAAGAAAAGAAAAACATTAGTAAATAATTATGCATTTATATAAATAAGTAAGTAGATTAGGCGGTTAAAATTATATTTAAATTTTATTCACTTACAAATGGTGACAGAGTTTGAACAAATGACCTCTAGTATTCGAAAGTGGACAAGGGTATTGTTCACTAAGATCTAGATACTCAAGTGATGGTTCCCAAACAGGAGGTGTTTGATTGTCAAAAATATATGGATTATGTAGATGTCCTTCAGCAGACATAACTCCATCACACAACGTCTCTTTAAAACACCTTTGCACATCTGGGTACACAATTATATTTCCATTGGCCAATACAGGAATTGATACATTTTCCCTAAAATATATGGATAATAGATAGGTATATTTTTGATGATATAAAATTTGACAACACACTAGAAATCACAAAATGTACTTACTTAACATTTTTTATATTATAATGTTTTAAATAATAAATGAATAAATTTAATTTAATTAAAAAAAATTATAAAAGATTATCAGAGGTAAGATTTTATCATTTGTAATAACTACGAATCTTTGTATTTACTTTGGAGTATTAAACTCACTTGACAGCTTTAATTTGACTCCAATCAGCTAATCCAGTAAACCGCCCTTTTTGATCTCTAGTTCGACCATGAACAGACAGCATTTGACATCCCGCTTCTTCTAACATTTTGGCGTACTTAATAGTTCTTGTCACATCTTCAAAAATACGTATTTTACAAGAAACTGGTACTTTGAGATTATCTCGTAACATCTTAACTATAAAATACAATTTAACTATGAACATATTTGTAAGCATTTAGTTGATAAAATAATACTGTAATATATGCTATGTAATAAATATTATTACAAAGTCTTAATATTATTTAGTTACTGTAATTAATTACCAATTTCAGTTATAAGTTTCCAATCATCTTGAAGAAAAGAACCATAAAACCCACGTTTGGCAATGGCTTGTGGGCATCCCAAATTTAGATCTACGACATCACAACAATCTTCTACTAATTTTCCAGCTTCAAGTATTGTTTTTGGATCATTACCACAGAACTAGAAACAAATAAGTATCAAATATTTTTAAAAACTAATTTTAAACAAAACAAGTAATCAAACGATTGTACTTGAACAACTAAAGGCCGATCTTCGGGGCAAGTGGTAAAAAATTCTCTCCGATATTTTCGATCCACGACAAAATTCTGACTATGTAACATTGGTGCAAAACACAATTGAACGCCATGTCTACGCGATAACATTCGCCAAGCCAATTCACTTTGTTCAACCATCGGGGCAAGGATATATTTTGGTTTTCCAAGATTTTCCCAAAAATTGTCTGTTAAATCCATAGTTTTAATACTCTGTCTATAACATAAGAATAAAATTATACTAGAAAAAATTGGTCTAAATTAATGAAAACATTCAATAAA
Organism: Hormaphis cornu; assembly: GCA_017140985.1. Taxonomy (NCBI): domain Eukaryota; kingdom Metazoa; phylum Arthropoda; class Insecta; order Hemiptera; family Hormaphididae; genus Hormaphis; species Hormaphis cornu. The sequence goes on from CM029357.1 coordinate 28,101,785, forward strand.
ATAAGTATGAATAATTTAAAGTAAAAATTAAACAGAAATTAATTAATGCGAGTATTATTAGTAATTTGTGTCAATTAGTTGAACTAATAGTTACAGTAAAACCTCATTATATAATAACAATTTAATTTAATTACAAAACAAATTTAAACCATAACATAACAACCTTGTTTCTTTTATGTGACGATAGAGGTTATAGGTCAAAATCAAACTATTAACATTCAATTACAAATTTTTTATCAGTAACACAAATACCTACCTACCTAGTTTATGAACGCCAGTAGATACTACTTGAATTTTAATTATTTACAAAATCTAAAAAAAAACTTCATATTGTATCCAGTAATAACAATATATTACAAAATAAAATGGCAAATCTAAAAAGAACAACTAAAACAATATAAAATTGTACCAATTTATTCAAAACAATGAAACCAATCATATTTAATATCTCACTAAAGTGTGATATGAAACTTAATACCTTTTTCAGTAAATACACCTAATGTTAGTCCAGTAACATAGGAACACCTATGGCAACAAAAATGAAAACCATTATTCATGGGTACCATGTATTTATTATATAAAAAAATAAAACACGATATTTGTTATTATACAATTCAAACAAACAGGTATATATTATACAGATGTTAAAATTATATATTATATTATTGAAAACAAATACTTTGAAACTATAAGAATCAATAAACAACTATTTAATGTTAATAAGTAAAGACAAAATTCAATTTGATAATTAAATTGCAACCATTAGAATAAAATATTTATTGCTACTAAATAATTCATTAAAAATATAAAATAGCATTTAACTTGTAAAACTGTTTAAACATATTAAAACAAAGTAGGTCACAAAAATACAAGTACAACTGTGTGTTTACTTATAACCGTTTTCAGGGAAGAATACGTGAAGTCCACTTTCAAATTTTCATAAATTGGTTAAATCAAAATCGTACGGTTAGGCTAAGTTAGGTGTGTGAATGAACACATGTGACTGAATTTTTTTTAATATTATACACTGTTATTCTGTAAATATTATATGGAAGAATTGAAATGTTTCTAAAGTTTTGGGAGTAGAAATGAGTATTATAATATAAATTTTAGGAATCAAATACGAAACATAAGTAATACGTTTTTATTACTGTTCTTTTATAGGATACTATGGGGATAATTTTTATTTTAGAAGTCATTTAACAATTTAACAAATTTGTTCTTAAAATTTTCTTTTTAAATATTAACAGCTTAATTGTAGCAGTAAATAAAGTGGGAGTAGGACCTCATTATACAAGTCAAAACATTATTTGATTAATCTAGGTTTTTTTTTTTTTCAACTACCCGGCTTTATAGTCTTTACCAAATTATATGTTTTATTTTACTATTTACATGGCGTATATAACTAATAAATAATGTACTTGTAATTTAGATTTAGGTACACTGATGTATTTAGATTTTGATCTTTGAAGTTTGTTTTTTAATTTTTTAACTTAGTAAGATTAAAAGTAACTTACACGTAAACTTAAGTTTTAGTTAAATAGCATGATTTGTTCAATAGTGTAACCAATTAGTACTAAAAATTATACAAGATAAATGTCATTTAAATTTGATGCATAAAAACCAATTGTTTTACAAACAAATTTAGAATTTTTAAAATTTAAAAAAAATTATACCAATGGAAAATTGTTATGAATACTATTAAACAGTGATTGGAAATCACTAATTTCAATGTACTGTGTTGTTACTGCTAGTAATATACGCGGAAAAAAAATTTGTTACAATGATCACAACTTTTTGAAAAATTTGACTGAACGTTTTGTTTTTTAAAGTATTGCAATAATTTTTTTTGTTACCTACCAAAATTTCAAAATTGCATTTTTAATTAAACAATCATAATTTCAAGTAAAACACTTGCGAGTACAGACTGATTTTCTTCTTCAAAATTGTTGTGTTACTATTGATAATTAATGTTATTTCAAATAAAATAAGGTTCTTGCATAAAAAGTAGCACACTACAGTAACGTCACTACAGAGCGCTACTTTCGACCACTGGTAATAAAGTTTATAGAACTTGAGTACCTAAACTTTCATTTTTTTAAAATTAACTTTAAATTTAATAGCATGTTTAACAAATATGATATATTACAATTTAATTATAAAATTTACAGTTTTGTATTTTGAATTATAACTATACACACAGAATTCAGATGGAATACCTACAATTTATTAAGGACGTATAAAAAATATATTCATATTTCCTAGTAATATGTCACAGAATATTTGCTGAATAGAAATTATAACTTCAAAAGCCAGAACATTTTTTATCAACTTCTACTTAAAAAATTTTTTTTTTAATGTAGATACAATAATTTAATATACACATAATGATTATTCTTATAAAAATGAAAAACTATTACAATTATTTTAGTATTCTAAAATGACAATCGACGAAAATGATGGTCGTTTACTGTACCTAGCTGATATTACAATAACGAATATGATTACAATATCGCGTGCTTTGTTTTTTTTTTTATTGTTATTTGTTGTTTATATTTGTCGCTTAACAACTTTGGTCGTTATGACTAGATTATATTATGCTTTACATTAATTAACGATTCAAACATTCGTCACAGTTATTTGTTGATTTTCAAACATGTTAATCATAATATATTATTTAAAAGAAAACAAACAAATAATGGTGTCTAACAATAATAAACGAAGAATCCTTGGACATTTAGATTTGAATAAAATGTTACATTGACGAGTATTTACGAATGTCTTTTATATTATACTTGTATACATTTATAATATTCTTTATATGCCTAACAATAATATGGGTTTGCATAGTTTTCTACTAAAAAAGTAAAAAACGTCTAAGTACTAAAAAAGACATTAGGACGGACAGTCGGTAGGATCGAAAAAAGTACATGGAATTTTGTCACTTACTAAATCTTGATGGTAGGTATTAAAAAAAAAAAGGAGAAAAATAAAAAAATGGAATTAAATTATTAAATTTCAGTCGTTTCACAGATTATTGCGAAAAATTGAAAAATCAATTAGGTATCACAAAAAAAAAAAACAACCCCGTTAAAATATTTTATAGAAAAATGTTTTACTTTATTAGGTATTTTTTTGTACCGGGCCAATAAGCTTAAATTTGCTCCGAATCCATGAATATCCCCGAAAGATAAAAAATAAAAGAACATTCCATTCACCGGTATTTTTGGCTTTTTTGCCACTACCCAAAACTTTTAACGCTTATACAGTTGTACCTGCACTAGAATTTACTAAAAATCAACTTTGAGCACCTCGCACCCCCCAAAATGGCACTACCCCTACTGTAAATAGTTGAAAACAACGTACATAGTTATTTTACGGCGATGTCACGATGAAGATTGAAGACTGATAAGTAGTGAAAAAAAAGATTAATAAAAATCGTCGAGTTCGATGGAAATGTGTAACAAACAATACAAATTTAAAACACCTATTATCATGCCCTCTAACGAGATAAAAAATTCAAGGAACGACAGGTACAGTATATTACAGTCAGTCCAGGGTCAAATAATAACAAATCAATGTAGGTATTAGGTTGTACGAAAAAAGTCGTCGAGAGTATATAATTGTTAAATAAAGAAATTGGATCGCGCGTAAACGGGATACGCGTCCGGTGACACGTTTATATTGCAGCGGTCAAAATCATTGCGCGCGGTCGCGGGGAGAGAATCACGCGCTCTGCGTGGCGTTGTGCGGCGAAGGCGACAGCCAGCTGCACGGTCTCGTTTGTGGGTAGCGGTTCTTCAGCTGCGGCGTGGACGGGTTGGACAGCCCGGACTCGTGGATCGGCGACAGGTTGGACGACGACTTGGAGTGCTTTATCTGAGTACCGTTGACGGCGCCGCTCTTGCGCCGGAGGTGTCGCGCGGACGGCTGCTGTTCCACGAACGCCAGCACTTGGCCGAGCTCCTTGAGCGTGATCTGCTGCGCGGCGGCGGACCGGCGGTCGATCGGCTGCGGGAGCGCGGGCAGAGCGCCCGAGTTGAACGACTTCCACTCGTCTACCATCACGGACAGCCGATCGCGGTCGGTCGGAATCACCCGGTTCCGGCGCACGGCGAACGGCGACGGCGGCACCATGATGCGACGACGGTGGTGCATCATCGCGGACTCGGCGGCGCCCGCCGCACCGCCGAACATCGGTTCGGGCTTCTGAAAGCAGCAGCAGCACAACCCTTTCCTCCGCTTGCCTAGCACGAAGAACGCGCCTCCGCCGCTTCGGATTCGGCTGTTTTTCTCCAGACAGTACCGGCACTTGGCCGGCCGTTGCTCCGCCGCGGTCTCCAGTGGATCATTGTTCGGCGCGACGTCCGCTGGCACGCGACCGCACGACTCGATCGTCCCGACGACGGTCACGCTGTTGCTGCCGGCTGTGCCTTTTTGTCGCTGCGCGCGGTCGTTAAGGTCCGAGTGGATGCCGCAAGACGGCCGATCGCGACGGCCCGACGACGCAGCGTAACAGCACGCCGACGCGTACAGTTTGGCCATCACGGACGACCGGTTGTCGCATTGTCGCGCGGACGGGCGAACGTCGGCCGCGGTGGACAGCGCCGACGCGCCGTTCCGCGAGTCGAACTCCGGATACCGTCTGTAGTTTCTGATGTACTCGTACGTGGTGATGCCCAGAGCGGATATGTACACGTGGAACGCGCACAGGTGCAGCAGCAGCACCATGGCAATCAGGGCCAAGGCGCACTGGGTGGAGGCGATCGTGACGAACATGTTCCGCTCCACCGGCAGACGGGTGACGCTGAACAGCTGGTGCACCTGCAGCGCGGTCTCGTTGGTGCCGAATATGGGCCCGAGATAATGCTCGACGTCGGCCGGGTCCGCGTTGTACAGCAGCAGCTCGGCCGACGACACCAGCACGATGACCAGACACGCGAGCACGGCCGACACGACGCTCACGATGAACGCCACGTAGTTCCGGGCGCCGATGCAGTGGTTCAGCCACTTACAGTGGTGGTCGAACTTCTCCACACACTTATTGCACGACCCGCAGTGCTTGGTCCGGTGCCCGGACGTGTAAATGTTGCACAGGTGACACTTGCCGTTCTCGATGACGTGTGCGTGTTTGCTCTTGTCGTACTCGGGCACCGCCGTCGACTTCCGGTCGTGCCGGGGCGACCGCAGAGCGGCGCGGAGCTGCGGGTCCGCGGGGTCGATGAGCAGCGCGGCAACGTGCGACACGACGTGCAAGAAGAACAGGCTGCCCAGCACGAACAGCGTGACGGGATACAGATCGGGACCGAGGCCCGGCAACAGTACACCGAACGAGCAGGAGCCGAACGCGGCCAGCACCAGCCAACCGGCCACTTGCTGAGGGTGCCACGGCATCTGAAGCCCGTTGGTCCGTCTCTCTTTTCTGCGGGTATCGCTGCGGCACAGCGTCATACTTTGCGCATACCGCACAGTGTACGTTCAGTTCTGTAGCGGAATTCGAAGCCACAGCGGAACACCGGAAAGGGTTTTTGCTGCTGCAGCTACCACTACCTCGGAGACAAAACGATGCGCGCGTCACTTATACTGGCGGGCCGTCGTCGGTTCTGTCAAACGGGTACGGCAAGTTTTATAGCAGCACATTATGAACACACAGGGTTCACATCGTATACGACACACCGAGATCTGCCGCGAACGACTACTATTTAGCGCAACGGAAACGGCACAACCGAGCCGAGCGAAACAAAGACGCGGGACGACGAACGCGGATCGTGCGATGGGTCGGAGGGATGATCGGTACTGAGCAAGGACTACGGAGAGGGACGACGACGGCGGCGAAAGAATGTGCTCGTTCGGCGCGCTGGCAGCCCCCGTCGCAAGCGAGCGTGCCGCGTCACGCCGCCGCTGCCTATCGATTATTCGCTACGCTCGCGAGCCCTCTCTCGCGCATCTCCAAATCATTTGCGCTTCGCACATGGCGGCTCTTCGCGCCACGCAACTCTCAACGTATTTGTGACCAGCCGACTACGCGCATTTAATCTTAGTCCCAGGTTTTCAAAAGTTTTCCAAAAAAAAAATATACAAGTTTATTTGAAAATTTTATTTTAGTACTAGTTTTCCATTTTTTTTTTTTTATCTTGGTCATCTCATAGGAATTCGAAAATTTTTGAAATTTTGAGTATTGGGAGGAGGGAGTATAACTTGAAAACGCAAATTTTCCCCGCGGAGTCGAGACTTGAATTCCTTGTATCAAAAAACCCCTAAGCACAAAATTTCAGCAGCAAAATCCTTGGAGCCGTTTTTTAGAACACAAACACAGTAATTATCGCTTGGTTAATAATCGTAGGTTTCAATTGTTTTTGCAATTATATTGAATGGAGAAACTCTGTCAAAGCTGTATACGACGGTTCAATATTGACAACACTTTCTTGTCATTTTATTTGTACAATCAACGATTCAACAAATAATCGATGTGGAGGAAGCCTTTACTTACTTCGCAATAATAATAAAAACTATATAAAAAAAAAAAAAAACATTCAGAGTAGTTCACCTACTAAAACAATAAAAATTCAGAAAATCTACTACGAGTATACCAATCAAAAACGGGTTTTTAATTGTTAAAGATCAAATCGTAAGAGTTTATGTAAAAAGTAATAACAAATGTATTACTTCATACAGCATACTTGCATTTTTCAAGTAGGGTAGGTACTTACCGAAAAACATTGTCATGTGTGTTGTAACAATGTTAATCATCGTTGATTCAGTAATTAATTATTAAATAAATGTAAAACTATAGCATTACAGTGTATTTTGTAGGTAATAGCGGTTACTTATTTGTTTTTAATTTTTATACGTAGATTTTTATTTGAAACCTCAGTCTACGCAACTTTAACGTATCAATAAACAATCGAACTACATTACATTAAAATCATAAAAAATAATTCAATTACGTCCAGTTATGAAAATGTTTAAACTATTTATATTTTTATCTTTTTGCACAGCTTCAGCAAGTTTTATAGGGTCTAGAAGTCGGGGGGGGGGGGGGTCCATTAATTTTCTGACGTGGTTCCATATCATTATTTTAGTAGGTATCTGAGCGTAACATAGCAATGATGGTCTTTTGGGTAATAGAGTTATTGCTTTGATTTGGACATAAAGTCTCCAAAGTTTGGTAATTAGAAAATACAGGTACAAAGATGGTACTTTAACTTTAATTTGAATGTTAAGTTTGGTTCATTTTTGGGTTTAAAGATAAAATGACCGAATTAAAAGTATTTTAGATAACTTGAAATTTGCACACATAATTAGAAAAGGCAAAATGTACCTGTACACGTGCAAAAAACATTTTAATCTGTTTTGAAAATTTTCGAGCAAACTATAGAAGTATTAAATTTGTTGATTGTTTAATTTTCAGTTTAAAGACCTAAAACTTTAATACAATTAACAATTGCCAAGTTTAGTATCATATTTTCTTTTACATAATTAAAACGTTTTAAACATTTTAAAATTCGGTTTTACAAATTTTTATACACGTTTGTACATCGTTATTAAAGAATTTTATTTTGAATATTTCAATTCTTTATTTTTAGCAAAAACTCCTCCAAAAATTTTACAAATCGACTGTAATTTCAACACATTATTAGAGTTGGTGATCTACTAAAATTATTTTAGATTCTAAACAAAACAAGATTTTTGATTTTACAAAGACTTGTTATTTTTTTAAGTTATCAAATTTACTTATTACACTGTTTTCAAGTATAGAACATAAATGGTAAATATTTCTCTTTTTTAATAAGAAAAAATTTGAAATAATCTCTTTCAAAAAATCTTTTATAGACATTTTATGTTCTAGAATGGTATTAAATAAAAATAATATAGGTATTAGATGTACAAGGTAATTCAAAATTATTCATTTCAATTCAATTAATACTGAATGAATATTTTTTTATAACTTTGTATAAACTTAAATTTTGTAAAACAGATTTCTATTTTTTAAGTTGAATTTGGACTTACAACGTGATTTTGAGTGTTATAAGTTTTTCTACTTATAAGTTATATTTAAGTACTTACTATTTTTAAATTTTATATCCTAGTATATACCTACTTACAGGTTTTGAAGTTGGTAATATTAAATATGTATAAAGTAATGTTCACAATATAATAGTTTCTTTATTTTAAATTTATTATTTGGTATTCAGGGTAAGTCAGGGTTAAGTAAATAATTAACAAAGAACTTACAATAATTTGTGCAAATTGGTAAATATCAAAGGGGACTTTTAGACTTAGAATAATAGATATTATTATTCATCTTTATAGTTAAGTTAACAGTTAACCTTGTGACTCGAAATTCCCTTAAGGTTGTTTTGTACTTCTTGTACAATTGTAAATTAATTTATTAAAAGTATTTTTTTAGTAGTAATTGAGTGCTTAGCTTAGCCTTTGGTCATATTGAGTACACTAGTGAAGGTTGAAAAAATTTTATATAAAACAAATGAATAGCAAAAAAGACTAAAAACATGTCTCCTTAGAAATTTTAAGCAACACTACCATTATAGTGGTAGGAACTCTAAATTCAATGAACACTCGTGGCTTGTACAGTCTGCTCTAAAATTCATTGTATTGTATACATAATATTATTAATAATCAATCAATGTCAATTTAGTATTTACAAACATATTATTTGCTGAGAGTATAATAAATGAAAAAGTCAAGTAACAATGTTTAGAGCCTAGACAATTGGTCAATTGCTAATAAGACGCTGTCATAGACTGAGTTTAGTGTACTATTTTTAAATAATACCTATACTTAAACGAATAGATGAATTACAAACATATACAAATTATACTTTGTAAGCAATAAATAACTTCCTGATGCACTTTATTAGATAGGCATAAAAAGGTTTAACGTGTCTTGCGTCAAAAGTTATTACGTTAAATTTATTATACTTCAAACTTCAAAGTCTTCAAATTATTATTATTATTATTTTGTATTGCAAAAACTTTAAATGATTAATGTGGAAAAACTATAATAAATAAAATATGACCGGGTTACATAATATTTACTTAATCTATGTACTTACATGGAAATTTGATAAGTAAAAGTAGAGGAAAATATATGATCTTTGAGCAACATCTTTAAAATCTGGAAATTTGTTTGTCTAAAACTTTTGATGGTTTTATGAATTCATTTATGGGGATAATGGTGATATGGGGAGTGGGTGAGTCTTGTTAAAATGTTAAGCAAAACCAACATTTTTTAAGTTACGCGCCACTGTTGGCGCAATTTTTATTAACATATTGATAAAGTTAAAATTATTTAACAAATTAGGTAGGTTTAAGGCTAATAATTTTAAAAATTGCAGCTTACAAGCCAACTTGCAGTAATACATATATTATTATTTGCAGTACATATGAAGTGTAATAGATTAAATGCACAAAAACAATTTATCGCTATACTAGAGCGACTAAAAAAAAAAAGGACCAAAACCCAGGTTCTAGTCATAAAAGTATTATCAGAATCTGTGCCATTAAAAATGGTTAATGATTGTAGTAAAGTAAAATAGTTTGTGATATCAACACACAAAAGGGGAAATTATAATTTAACTACTACTATTGACAAATGAAAATTGTAAAATACACTTTAAATGTAGCATTACAAAATAACAGATTGGAAAATTTAGATTTATACAATGTTGTTCCGTGTTCCAAACGTTTGATTTAACTTTTAAGTGGGTTATTTAGATAATTTAAAATCAAATCTATCATTGGACATTTCGTACAGGAAATCAAACAACAATAAATATTTCCATAATATGGACATTAATAAAACGTGTAATAAATAGTCATTGCGTTATTATGGTATAAGTACCTATATCTACTATATCTACCTATCTACTTATTAAAATGTAACAAACTTACCAGATTTATACGTAACAGTCATAAACTCAATGGAAATGCGAACTTTTACATTTAATTTATAAAACACTTCTAAAAAAAAAAAAATTACCAATCATCAGACATTTTATTGTACTCATTTAATAACAAAAATCTAAAATAAACAACAGTAATTAACAAAATATAATTTTCAACAAATTTACAGTTAACAAATTATTAACAACTAATTACGATATGCAGATTGCAGACAGTAACACAGAATAACTTATATATTCTGTGACAGTAATAATATTCGTATCTGATAACACCGAATAGATAGCAATAACGGATGGCAGACATTATGAACAGCAGCGGTGCAGCTGTTCAAACAATTTCAAACATGAATTGCAAACAAATTTCAAACGTCAAACGTGACCAGATGTGAGTATGTAACTATGTGGTGAGACGTCCCCCATCAGGGGAGAATTAAGGGGATTGTAGGTATCGTTTTTTGGAGCTACGTCCACTCATTTTTAAACGTTCCCCATTTCTAATCTAATGACAAGTGATAAAATTAATTTTGTTGATTATTAGTTTTTGAATAGGTGCATTTATAAAATTCTATGCTGAAATTTACATTACATCACTCTGTATGTTACAGTTTTAAAGTTTAATAAACATTTCAAAGTATAAAAATGTGCTGTTTGGGTGGCTTATATGCACATTAAGGTGGCTTTTTTGAACCACGTTCTATTTTTTAAAATGTCGCGCTCTAAAGAATTTGTTTTTGTTTCTTTTTATTAATACGACTATTCCTAAATCCTAGTATAAAGTCATGCACAATTTAATTATTTGTTTAGTAGAAAAGCTGTTTTGAATAATATTATGTCATAATGATTAATTAATGTAATAATTTCAAGGTATTAACCTGGTTATATTAAATTGAATTTTATAGTTTTTTTTTTTGATTGATAAAATAAAGTACCTACTTATAAACGGGTTTTTTATACTCGTATGACAATTGTCAATTACCTATTGAATCGCTAAAAGAAATAAATATTTCTATACTTTAATTTAAAATGCAAAAAGTGTATTTCACTTCATTTATACAAATTGAAGTTTCTTGATCAAACAATTGACCACATATTTCATGCTTTAATTGAAACTTCGGCGGATTTGATGTTTACGTTTATTTTGTAAAACTAACCGGTGCATTCTTCATCGATAAAAAGGTAATCACGCATGCAGCAGAATGAACTAAAGTTAAGTATACGCTCTATAAATTTGGTGAACAAAGTTTTTTTTTTATTAAAATCAATTAAATAAAACAATAATTTGTTGGCCAATTAGGTACTAAGTTGGTAGGTACGGTGTAGGTAATAAAAAATACAATATAATAAATACCATTCGAATAATATATATTTTATTGAAAACTAAGAATTACTTATTGGTATTACAAAAATATTGATCACGCAGTATTACAGTTGTATCATACAAATATAAGACCATAGGTACTCACTAGTCATTACCCCTATATTTCACCTAGTATATTGATTTTTGATGTGATTAATTGAGGGCGTAACTAACTCACTTCAATTTAATCACGAAATAGCCAATAAATAAATTATTACCGATCCTTTATCAAATAATTATTATAATATTAAAATGTTAAACAAAATCATAACCTGAAGTTTAAGTATAATCTTTTATTACCTATAAGAAGTATAGGTACCTAAGAGTAATTTGTTACACTGTATAAATTGAAAACGCATTTTATTAATTGCCTATTATAAATTTATGCTCTAGATACACATAACACTCCCCGTAAATTTAGAATAAATAATTCAACTGTTGCAATTTAATATTTTTACTATAATTCCTCCAAAACTTGTTAAAATTAATTAAATTTAATAATTATAAATGTGTGTTCACATAAATTATTCATTAGAAGTACAAAGTTATAAAATTTAAACTTAATTGATTTTTGTAAGATTTCGAACTAATTATATACAACGTGGAAATTAAATTTGTTATGCATTTGACTGAATGAGCTTGATCAGAACCATTATTGTTATTTTCACAAGCAATCATTTCCTATCACTTTAAAGTTTAAATTTGCAAAACCATTAGTGAAATTAAAATAGTACCTATTATTGATAATTCTAAATTGGGTTTAATATGATTTGAACCTTATACTTTGATGTTCATAAATTTAAATACAATAAACCACATACTAAAGTAATTTAAATTATAATACTTTATTTAGATCTATATTCAAATCAAAATTTTAAAAGTTTTTATCGAAGATTTTTTGCATGATTCAATTTATACAACGGATCTTACCTTTGGTCACATAAATGTAAAATATCAATTTATTCCTAATTGCAAACTGGTAGGAACAATATAGTCATGTAAAACCGCTTTAGTGTAAAATAAGCAAAATAACAAAATCAAAGTTCGAAGTTCAATTATTCTTGAATACTTATGTAATGATCTAAGAAAATATTAAAGTAAGAACTTATAATCTTAACAAACTTTGATTGTAAGTATAAAAAACAGTAGGTATAGAATATAGATTATTCACATGTAAAACGTGTAACGTTTGAGGTTTTGTTTGGATGGATGGTGTATTTTGATCTTAAAAAATTGAATGGAACTTATAAAAATTTAAATCGTTCGAATAGAAATCATCATAATACACAAATTTATAACAATCGATGGTACCCTATCTTGGTGCAGTACTAGATCAGTGGCGTAGTTTGACCTTCTTGGGCTGACATTTTTGATTACAGGTTTATTAACGAAATTACTTCGATTTTTTTGTGTTTAGAGTGTGCGTTTTTGTTTTTTTTACAAAAACCACTCCTTTCCTATTACTTGGATGACCACTAGATCCGGTTTAATTACTTATCAGAATTTGTATAAGGATGTTTGTCAAAATTATTATCGTCATCGTTAGCTGCCGCGCACTGCAATCCTCTCGAGAAGCCTTTCTGATAAGCTTTTCTCTCCAACCCTTTAGCCAACCCTTCTTGGTATGCCTGTTCTTCGATTTTCTTTAGGTAACTCAAAAGTCCTCCAACACCCGAAGAAGATGGCTGGGCGATTGACGGTACCGTCTCCGATATCCTTGGTTTGAATTTCATTTTAAACCTTTTATGGCTGTACGGTCGGAATGGCCTGTCAGTTTTGTTTGACAAAATCTCGTCAGAGTTAAATCGTTTGAAAAGCAGCACCAGCTCTGACCTTAGCGTGTGAGGACACATGTCGATTGGTACTACACGAAGGGGTAAAAACGGATTGGTGTCGATCGGTTTTTGCCAGTATCTGACAACCGAGGAAAAATCCAGTAGATTTTTTAAAGGTAATTTGTGATTGGAGCAAACGTAAATCAAATTTATGGCTTCTTTGAATCTACGAAGAGTTCTGACTAGTTCGGTACCTTTTTTGAAAACATATTACTGTGTTATTACAATATTATACACATTTATACACTAGTTGATAGTGTTTTTTTTTTTTTCATTATATATTTTTAAAAACATTTCTTTCACTTACTGACACCGGTTAAAGGTGGATCCATTATCACCGTTACATTACATCCTCTTAGTTTTTCAAGAACGGAATCTAAAATATCCTCTGTCCGACCAGCTATAAATTCACAATTGTCTATTCCATTTCGTTCAGCATTTCTTTTCGCGTCTAATATGTTTGCCTCGATCAGTTCAATTCCAACAACTTTTTTACATTTCTATAAAAAATAAAAAGCATAGAGAGCCTTTGAGTGTAGTATATCACAGTTTTCGGCGGGTTACAACTTACAGGTTAAGAAAGTGAAAACTCTAAAGTTTTATAATTTGCTCTAATATAATATGTTTAAAATTAGTTAATATTTTTAAGGCGTTTAAACTTTATTCATTTCGAAAATTTGTGATAATTTCAATAAATTTGAACAGTTTTTATAGGATACATGATACGTAATAGCTTTATATTATGTAAATAATATATACTTATGTTCAATAAGTATATAGAACTTCTAAATTTTCCGTGCACGATAGCAAACAAAAATTTAAAATAATAACAATCAAATTTCCAAACCATCGAACGATATCTATATTTTATTATTCTCTGCACAGATTTAGCTGGGTTCCAAAACCCATTGAACACTCGATACTTTTATAATAGTTGATTTGATTATTACTTTTGCTAGAGTAAGCGCTAAGCATCCAGACCCGCAAAACAAGTCCAGAACAGTCGTGTTTTCATTTACGTCGGCAAGATCAGCAACCACTTTACACAATTCTTCGGCACCTAAACTATTCAAACGAAAGTACGTGGCTGGAGATATTTCCAACGATAAGTTTAACAGCTTTTCTGTAATAAACTTTTGACCCCACAGTAGTTCGGCTTCGATTGGAGTACCGATGCGATCGGGCAAATACCTTTGTTAATAATTGGACAAACATAATATAATAAATCACATAGAATAAAACTTAAAAAAAAAAAATTGTTTTTCATTTTATCTATTGTTTACAATAATTCGCATACGCATTACACATTTAAAACGCGCCAACATTTAAAAGCACTAGACAACTGATAACATAAAAAATTAAATTTTTACATTTAAAAAATTTAACTTAATATTGTTATGTTAACTTAAAAATCACCTAGTTGACCTGTAATATTATAATACTAATTAACAATTGTTGATTTTGTAGAACTTACTTAACACCGTGCACTTGAAAGTATAGCGAAACTACTTTTTCGGTTACATTTCCTTTAAACCATTCAGATATCGATTGTTTTATGTAAGACCATTTTTGAGGATCCGATGAATGTTGGTTGAGAACGATGGACACCATTACTTCTCCTTCTTCGTTCATACGAATTATCATGTTACGCCATATTCTCCAATCTTCGGTGTGATTTTTAACAAATTCTTCAAATTTCTAACACAACATACAAGTACAAACAGGTAGGTAGTGCCTACATATTTTATAATATGAACGTGATACATTCAACAATTTATTACAGTTAGTAAAAATAGTGTATAACATAAACACTAATAGGCAATCATAAACATTGATGTACAAAAATGCCAAATCTATAAATACTATAACAAAATCATTCACATGTGCCAACACAAGAAAACAGTTTTGTTGACTACTAAACAGCAAAGAATGTATATCTAACCAATAATCATAAGCTACAAGTTCAGAGAAAAATACAATATTTTAATAAAATGCATTTTATGACCTCTCTGCCAATTTAGATGTTTAATTTCAAATCTATAATACTTACTAAAAAAAAATATTTATGTAAATACATAATCACAATGCACCTAATTTTAGTCATGATTAAAATTATTCATTAACTTTTTTTTCAAAGTACTTTGCATTTTAATTGAATTTCTTATACTCATTGAGTATATTATTATATTTTTTGAATGCTAAGTATAAGTATAGGTACTAGTTTCAACTTTCAATGTGAGTATAACTTGTATAATAGTAGATGGACATTATTTTTTGAATAAATTGCTTACAAATCGGTTTTGGATTTTGAGTTTTAAATTTAAGTACTGAATTTCATTAAAACGAATACTTCTCCAAAGTAAGTTGAACTGTTGAAGGCATGCGCAGTAGTTGAAATATTGACAATTGACGAACGTAGGTGTGACGTCCATTGATTACAAATACTATTTTTTTTTTTTTAATATTTACACCTACGGATTGTAATAATATGACTTCAATGGTTCACAAATTTTATTGTCCCCACAAATATTTTTTTTTAAACATGAGTTTTATATCGATAAACAATATAATATGCAGTGTTAATAATACATAATACAGGTAATTTACTATCATATTCATGCGAGGAGTAGTAAAACACATCATTAGTGGAAAATGTTCAATATTTATCAACAATTATTACACTCTACCTTTGCTAACGTGATCATTGGTATCGGCAAATTTCTTAGGCAGTCCGGCGGACCGACATAGTGGATTCCGTCCATCGAATCTTTCACTCTCAGCCCAACGGCCACTGAATCGTTCTCGGGATTAATTCCTGTATACATGTTAAACCCAGTCCGATGGGTATTACAGTCTCATAAAATTGCAAACCCATTCCTCTTTGGGCTATCTACAACAGGTGTCAAAGCCCTGCTACGGCCGGTTTATATACCGACTTGAAATAGGTCAGGTATGTGTTTTAGATAATTTTTATATTTCCGGTAGGTATACAGTTGAGTCCCGTTCATTCTACCGACTCTAAACAAATTTCACGGACCAATCAAGTCTTTTTTAGTTCAAGTCTATTATTTAGACTGCAGTGATTTGTAAACATAAAAATAAAATTACCACATTGTAATATTCTAAGGTTGAGATATGAAACAGCGAGTAAAATATTAAACATGATGAGGAAAATTTTTACCTTAACTTTAAACGTTCGACTTGGGGATAGAGGTGTTGATTCATGCCAGTATAGGTATAGTGCATGCACACTGTTACATCTATACTTACGGTTACAAGAGACTCAACTTAAATACTTTACCATACCTTGGTATTTATATACAGCTAAATGAATTTTGTTATTTTATTGACGATTTTAAGTGGTTTTACTCACCTACACTCCATTCGCATTTATTGCGGTATTGGTCGATTTTCTTTGACGGTATTATTGTTGAAAGCTCGAAGGCCAAATCGCTGTTTAATTGTCGCTTGCGCATTGCACACCAATTTGCCAATGGTGGTTGTTTCCGTTGAATTACAGTCCCCAATCGTTTAAATAATATCCTTGCTTCTTCGCTCTTCTTCTTTAGCTATATATTCATATATAGTTAATCATTATTATAGCAAGCGATGAAATCAATATATTTTATTGTTTGAAAAATATTTATAATTTATTAATACTTAATTAAATACAAGAACCTATCTACATACTTATCCAATTTTAGTAAAACTCATTCATGGATTAATCAAAAATCATAATAAATTTGCTATTTAATAAAATACAAATGAAAATTAATTTAATATCACATATTTCAAAAATGCCGGGAAAACTGAATCTCTACACCTTTACAATCGGTAAAAAATTTCAGTCCAGTTTTGATTTTGTTATCACTGATTTACTGATTTTAGCCTTTTGTTTTCTAGTAGTGTGACGAGAAAATATATTTCTTTTTTAAAGACAACATAATTTGCTAGAGATGTCAGTACATATTTGTAAAGTAATAAAATATCAATAACAATAAAGAAAAATAGGTCTTATGACAATTTAGAGAAATTGAATTTATTGAAAAAATATTATTTTATTTACCTTAATATTGTACTTTTCATGGTTAATGAAATTATAAAATCATTAAACAATTGTTATTTTTCAAATGTGATATTACTTGCCTATATAATGATTAGAAAACCTCATAAGTTTTAACTGACGATTTTAAAATAAAATTATCGTCTTGAAAAATTTAACGTAACTTTTAACTTGCTCTTGTTTTCTTTTTATGTTGCCAGATAGTTGCATAAGTGACATTGGTTCAATAATGTAGAAGCATACTTACACACTATTACTTACAAGATGATAAACCGATCATTTTGTGTGAGAATGAAATAGTAATACGTTACCTAATTAAAGAAACAATAGACAGGAATGAAGTTTTACTAAGATTGTTATACTTTGAGGAAAGTGAGATGCCATTATAACCAATTTTTATTTCTAGCAAGTGTTAATTTTACTGTACCTAGTCTATATAGTAGTTATGAATTGGTAAATCATAATAATTGAAGGAGACAAGCATCAAAAACAAGAATGGCGTAATATATTGTCGTTTTACTCACTTGTTCATCGTATTCAATACTGTGGTAGGGAATCGTGGACATCAAGACTTGTTCACTTAGCGGAATATCAAATTTCGGTTTTTTAGCCACGTGATTTCCTTCGACATACGTTAAGCTTGCGTTCGTTTTTGGCGTATCAGCTGTGACTAACTAAAATACAAAACCGTGCGATTTTCAACGCACCAAAAACGATTAGTTTGTACAAACGACCAAAATATTATATTATACGAACCGTACTGATTAATGAACGTCCTTTCCAGTTGTATTTTTTGAGTAACTTTAAAGCGTTCGCTTGTTCGGATTCGGTCGGGAATGTAAGGTACAGCCACGCGTTCCCTTTTTTGCTATACCTCGCGTGTATACAATTTAATTTCAATTCATCGTTAATCATTTTCAAAAATCCTTGTAACAATGGATCCTGTGTATACATATAAATAAGTAACATTACAACTGTCGTGATATTACTGATACCTTAATTTTCATACATCTTAGAAGTTATAGCAGTTAGATTTTAAAATAACTAAGCTATGTAATAATGACTAATAAATGACTAATAATTAATACAGGTCTATATAATTAAAAATCACTATTCAAACTATTACGTAGTATTCATTATAGTCAACCATACAACTTCAAATCTTCCCTTCTCAGTCATTCATGCATAATAAGTACATAAATATTTATAGTTTTCATCTTGAATATCGCATAGACAAGCTTAAAAAAATAATTTAAATATTGGCGATCAAATATTAAACAAGAAACAGCGATTATTTTAAAGTTAAGCATTTTAAAAAATGTTAATTATTTAAATCAAGTTAAACTTAAATCTTAGATTATTTATTAATTTTTTTTTTAGGTTAAGTAAACAACTGATTAAGGTAATAATAATTTGTATCAAAACGACATTACCACAGGCGCACATTGAATTTAAACTAATTAAATACAAATTTTTATACGTGTGAATTAATGAAATATATTAATCCAATAATTGAGGGGTGCTGATGAGCTATAATCATTATATATTTGTATTACATTGCCATCCTTTGTGTGCGTCTATAATCATTACTCACGTGTTAAAAAAATAAAAAGAAGTCAAGACGTGTGAGAAAAGTAAATTTATTTTTTTTTAAAACAAATTTATCATACTTTTTTTAGTTTTATAGTGGTGGATTAATAAGAGTAGGGAACCTAGGTTAATTTGTATACTCAGTTTTTTCTCTTTCCTTCTAATTTTTCACTTCAAACCCAGTTAATTAATATTTTAACTATATAGGTTAAATAATGACATTTTATATATTAAATAGTCATAAATTTTCATTAGGGTTTCATTTTTGGGGGACTTAAATTTATTTTTTATCACAAACACTCCAAGGCTTTACACTCGCACCCACAAATATTAATTTTACTAATCACTAAAACGAAAAATTGATAAAATATTATGGTCGAGGTTTTTTTTATGTTTGATCATTTTTTTCACGCGGTGCACCGTTTTTACAGGTGTCTTTCATGAACAATGGACTGTGTAGGTACATATTATTGTAGTTTGTCATTAAATAACTCGATTGAGTTCAAAAAATAATTGAGTAAATCGACGAAAAACTCACGACAGTTATTTTTTCGCGATATTTTACACAAACCGAATTACTCACCTGCAACGAATAGAATCTAGGTAGGCCGCTGACTTTAATCTTATGCCGTATTAGCTGTCTGTCCGAACTCTGAAGCGGAGTCGACGCGTTCATCCTTGAAAATCTGTTTCACGGGAAAAATCACAAACGTCTTACGAACCCACGAGAGTTCAGAATGTATATTTACGTCGTTTGAGTCGAGACCTGCAGTGCGCGATTTCCGTTGGCACTGTTCCGTCGCATTTGACGTTGTTGAATGATAAATAAATTATTACCATTGCTCAGTTGAAATAATAGCCTTTGTGACCCCTCGCGCACCTATTGATAAAAAAAAAAATAAAACTAAAAATGTCTATTAAGAACGATAGCTGATTATAGGTATAGATATAGGTAGGTATAATATTATAATATATACAGGAACAGACGTAATGTACATAATGTATAGGATATACATTATAATATTATAGTTGATTGTCTTATTGTGTATACGGCGTGTACAGGGCGGCTGTATTTTCAAAACATTTGGCCAACGTCATAACAACGAAATAATCAAAGGGCTTGTAGGAGGCAATTAGTTTCTTTATAAAATTGCATTAGGTACCTACTACAAAAAAAAATGTTTAAATTTTCTTATTTTTATCATTTGTTTTATAATTTAAATTCCTAATTATTTTACTTATTTATTTATTCATTTGAATAAACAGACAAGCCATGTTATATATATTGTTATGAATTTTGACGACCGATCGAACGCTTTCAATGGTTGAGGAAATCTCGCATTAAATGAGCGAGCGGTGCACGCGAGACTAGGTTTTCGCGACCCGGCGATGGTGGGAAAAGAAATATAAAATTATTAAATCAAAATGGTATTATTAACAGTATATAATAGGTATTTTTACTTGCTTTTCTTAGGAAACTCAAATAGTTTTAACTTTTTAGTGATTCAGTTCCCCCAGAAATATCAACGAATTTCCTCACTTTTATAATTTTCTTGCGTAAAATAGTCATACAGCAAACAACTTTCGTTTATTCAATCATAGTATGTGATACAAATACTTCTCCCTGTTAAACTACACAGGTACAATCTTTCTTGACTTTTGATTGTGGTGCAAAACATTTTTTGTAAGATCTTTCGTTTGGAAAAGAATCGAAAAAGAACCAGTATTGAAATTAAAAAGTTTTCATCTACGAAAAATGAACAATTTAGAGTACAAGATTATAAAATAGGAATCTTAGTTTAAAAACTAAAACATGACTAAACGCGTAACACGTAAAAATCAATTTTTATTAAGTTTTTATAGTGACTGAAATATAAAAGGGTCAGTTCTATAATAAGTAGGTAGGTATTGTTTTAACTGAAAATGCGGTTATAAAAATGTTTATCTAGTATCTACAGAGTGTTGAAAACGGCACATTTTACGGAAAACAAAATATTTGAAAATGTCAAGGTACACACGTAAAATGATGAAATAATGACGCGTACTTAAATAATAAAAGTTACTAATCAACTTTATCTGCTGAAATAAACACACATAAAATTACAAATGAAAATTAAGCAATCATTATCCTTAACGTTGTAATTTTGTAAAAATGATAAGTGTATATTATTTTGAAGTATAATATTATATCAATTGTATAGATTTTCTCATGTAATAATATTAGTGTTACTATAAGTCTGCTTATTGTTTAGAACTTTTTTTTGAAAATTTTGATTATTTTGAATTTTTGAAAATTAATTTTTAAAAATGTTTTAAATCACTTGAAATTTCCAGTGTCATTATTACTATCTTTATCGTTACAATAAGTAAAATTAGTATGCAAACAAAATCTTAACCAATTTCAATAATTTTTGAAGGACTTAGAGAACTTTAAAACTTTAGAGTTAGTAAATTTTCGCAGATTTTTGCATTGATTCAGAACTAGCTGAAACTTATGCACATTATTAAAATAGTTGAGGTACAAAGTTTGGTTCAAAAGTGTTTAAGTGATTTTTAAAACTTTTTGAGCTAAGTATAGAACTTTAAAATTTTATAAAATTTTCATTTTTTTTTTTTTTTTTTTTTTTAGTTTTGTTCGATAAAAATTTTATTTTTGGCAAACGTTTTGAAACTTTAAAACGAAATTGGCATTATTCATATGTATATGCTATTAAAAAGTTTCGAAAATACATAGTTACAATTTTTTTTTGTCGTTTTAAACTTATTTTTGGAATAACTAACACAAATTTGTTATTTAAAATTTGAAAATTAAATATATTATGTAAAACAAAATTTTCTATCTAAATAAAATAATTTCAAAGATATCCGCTCAGTATATTTTGTAATCGTATAAAAATAGTATTGAAAAATTGTGTTATTTCGGTTTATAACAATGAAATTACGCATTGTTGTGCAATTGGTAATAAAATCTCCTCAAATAATGGTCCAAACGGTTTGAAATTTTTACACGTTATTTAAATTATTTTTTTTTTTGCGTGGGTATGACTTTTGGAATTTTTGAACGATTTTTAGAAAAATTCTAATGAAAAAAACGTATTGATAAATAACGGTGTTACTTTAATTTTGTTAAATTTGTACCATGACCAAATAATCGAGCTCACTAAGAATCGATTTTTCAAAGGCAATGATTTATCATTGCATTCAGATATTAAATACGTTTGAACCACAACTTCTTCCATACCAATGACTCACCCAAAGCGTAGTCGTAGTTCGTACTCCGTCAAACTACCCACGCGTCCTAGAGAGATCCCAGCTTTTTTATAATGAAATTTATAACACTAACAACTTAACATAATATAATATTTGTTATGGTGTTACGTGTGTATTAATTCATAATGGATGCTGTATTGAATATTTAACTAATATTAATTTAATTTGAAGATTTTGACTTGAATGCAATTTAAACTATTGCTGAATAGGTACCATACTTACCATAATGTTCTAATGTTTCATCACCCTATATATCGTAAATAAGAAACGTAGATTATTTCTCCAAATTTTATCAAACATAAAATATGTTTTATATTATCAGGATTCATTTACTACTTATATGATTTTATGTCCAAAATACTTTGTATTAACGTTTTCGATTACTAATACGGAATTAAATGAAAAATAGTGCAATCAAGCCAAACTAGTCACTGATCTTACATTCTTAATGTTTCTCAGAATCACAGCTACTCTTTATCACCTGTAACATGCGTATTGCGTACCTACCTAATTAACTATATTTGTAACAAATACTATTAGAATCTATTTTGTGAAAAAAAAGATTATATTTATCTACATTTTTAAATTCTCTAGTTTTTTATTACAGAATCAAATACAATGTCGCAACTTTGTAACAAAAAATTGTCTGTAATTTATATATATATAAAATTTGGTTTTTTTCTAGCAGTATAACTGTAAAAGTCATATTTTATACGTAACAGGTAAACGTTTGTAAAGTAGTACAACAAAATGAAGCTGTAATTGAAACCGTATACAGCTGTACACTAAAGTTAAGTAATATAAGATCGTTTGAAAAATGAAAAAAAAGTAGGTAGGTACATCGGAGAAAAAATTAATTTCAAATGTACAAATACTGTGTATTACAATCCGTCATATGAATTTTTTGAAAACGATCATCTATGATATTTAGTCTATACCTATTATACAAAAGTCTTTTAGACTGATCATCTGACGATTACAAAAATATGTATTGAGTTTCAACAAACCATTAAATAAAGTTTATTATTGTGGCGACGTAAACAACGCACCACAAGTCGTCCAAGTTGTTTACAATATTGTCAGTTAATAAAGGAAAACCCCATGTTCTAGAATATACTATAATTATCTCGTTAGGGTAATTTCGAAAAAGTTCTAGAACAATCTTATACATATACCGGCTGGTCAGACGCTCGGTCGGTTAGTCAGTCCGTGAGAGTACACTCCGCGACGCACCGTTAATTACACTCCGCGATATATTCCTCCGTCAATGTATATTTGTTTTTTCACATTTGTATTCGTAGGTATTCATGTAATATAGTGTTTATTTTAAATTAAATTAAATTGCGAGCGATTTTTTATTGCCTAAAACCCACACCTGCCTACTTCTTCAAAAAACTAAAAAGTACTAAAAAAGACGCAAGAATGGCGGCGCTACCCCCTCCAGTTCCCGCGCAAGTCGCAAACGGAGGTTACTTTACGAACAGCCCTCGTATATATACCGGCTGGTCAGACGCTCAGTCGGTTAGTCAGTCCGTGAGTACACTCCGCGACATACCGTTAATTACACTCCGCGACATTCTCCGCGATATATTCCGCGATTCCTCCGTCATTGTAACGTATATTGATATTTGTTTTTTCACATTTATATTCATACATATTTATGTAATATAGTGTTTATTTTAAATTAAATTAAATTGTGAGTGATTTTTTATTGCCTTAAACCCACATTATAATGATAAAATAGGTTTTGATTGCAGGTGTACTAATTCCATTATACGTTACACTAATTGAAATTTTACACAAACGTTTACACTCTACAAAATAGTACTTTTTAATTTTATTGTGAAAATGTACAAGTATATCGAAACAAAAGGATTGAAAGCGTCAATTTTTTTTCACCGTTTTATCCACGCAATCATAGGAATTTAGACGGTTTTTTTTTTCGAATGTACCGATTGATTTAACTGCTACGCCATAAAGATTCTGTAAACTGATTTGAATTCCCTCATGACGTTGATACTTATGATCAACTTCTCCACATATTTTAGTTTTTGTCATTAATTATCCGAGCATAAGAAATTTGATTTTATAATTTTTTTACTTGTATCTTCTAGAATCTAGGATACATCAACCTATTGAATTATTTTTTATGAAATTAAACGAATGTTAAGTTTTTTTTTATCATGAATACAATATAAATCATGTCTAGATATAAAAAAATATATTTAAGCTTCAATTTAGGTATCATAAACACCTGATGTATAATTTCCCCCTCACTGTTTTTTATAGTTTTACCTATGATCATATTATCTTAGACGAGAATTTTCGTATCGACTTGTTTAGACTATGAAAAAAGTTGTTTTGTTTTTAAAGTATACTATTAAGAACATGAAAAACAATAATCATTAAACTCTGAAAAAACATTGTTTTAACATTTTACAAGTACCTATTTAAAGTAAACGTGTAGTTGATGATACATTGCCAATAATCCATATATATGTAATGTCTGTTATAATATCTGTTATGTATCCTAAAATGCATATTGCCCAGAATTGTAGTAGAAAACTTAATACAATTTTAAAGAATTTTTAAAATAAAATAAAAACTAAAATTTGTATAAGTATATAATAAGAAACAAAATAATGTAATATATTATTACAATACTTAGTTTTTTTGTATCCTAAGTTCAGTAAGTTATGGTAAACTAAATATTGTAATGTTTTTGATCAAAGGATCACCGGTACCAAAATACTACTAATTTTCAATTAATATTTTACAAAAAGTGTTCCCAATCAATTTTAAACCATCAATCAATCTTAACTAATTATTAGTGAAAATTTGTACAACAAATGTAATTCTCTAACTTTATAAGTAGTAGATAAAGTTTACTCTTGATTCAGTCACAACCTATTTATAAAACTTGAAGGTTTTTTCTTGGTAAATACTAAATGGCCATATGTTTTATTGGATACGTGTGCCAATTGTTTATTGGAATCATAGCACTGTATCTACTAAGATACAAATCATAACTCAAAAACTAATTGTTTAAAATGTTGTTTTTTTTGTCATTTTAATTAATTAAAAACTATTCCATTTTAGTTTTAATCACTTCAACATTTTTGAACAAAAATTAAAAAGGTGTCAATCGCCAAATTCAAGGTTAAATTTTAAGTGTAAAAACGAATAAAATTATAAATATGGAAGAGTCGATCAAAAGTAGACGGTCATAATAAATTTAAAGAAGTTTTCGAAACCGTATCACACATCTCTAGAATGATTGTAAACCCGTTCAAATTCCTATGATTCACGCGTGATAAACGTAAAAAAAATCAACGCTTCCCAGATTCCAGAACCTTAATTCTTATATTAAAAACATCAAGTTGTATCAGAATATGGATCTAACGAATATGTAATTTGATTTTTGTATCGTCAAAACATCAGCTATGATTACTACGGTATTATAGTCATAAAAAATACAAATTATTAATATAGTTATATGAGACAAAGGTCAAAGTTTGTGAAATGTAATAATTTAGTAGCATTACAATATTAAATTGATAGTGGCTACGATTTGAAAAAATACAAAATACGGTAAATACGATATTATTAATATTATTGCTATATTATTCTATACTTATTATGCTGCAACTTCTTAAAAGTTATACTCGTAGTGATCGTAAAACCAAGAGTGCTTCAAGATTTTTTTGATAAATATTAAATAGTAAAGATCGTACCTATTATAAGTAAAAAGTATAATTCGTTATAAATATAGACATTAAACTGCTAACGAGTTTACAGTTGTCAACTATTTGTATTAAAAGCTTGTTACAATTTAATAATAAAATTAAAGGTGTATACTATATATTTTAAGCAAAACAAAGAACGTATTGATTTTATAATAGAATAAGGAAGTAGGCAGTATTGCTTCAATCTTTATTCTTTACTAATAATCGCTCCAAAAATAGGTGATTGAATCAAGATACTACTTTACTTTAAGAATTTTTTTTAAATTTTATTTATTTATCGAGTTACCTATGACTCAAATTGAAAAAAGTTTAAATTTCTGAAAATGCTACTAATAACTTCAATTAATATAGTTAGAAATTAAAAATATGAATCGGTTATTATAAAGTTTCAATTGGTTTTGAATATTATTTTTGAACAAAATACAGAACTTTAAAATTTTCTAACTTGTTAATTTTTGCATGGTTATTGTTTCAAAAACGTATAAAACAAATCTAAAAACTCAATGTAAAGATTCAAAACCTTATGAAACAAGCTAATTATATACATTACTCATAAATCATAACATATTTAGCCTTTAGGTAGGTACCTATTTGGTATAAAAAAATTGAAAATTGGTTAATACAATTTTCGTTTATAAACTCTTATATACACATCGCTATTGTTACTCAGGTAGTTGATACTAGGTACATCGTTATTATTTCTTCATTTTGTGGCAAAAACACCTCCAAAAGTTATTCAAGCTTATTGAAATTCTTACAGATTATTACAATATTTGGTAAACGAGTTAAATATTGTTAAAGAATTGTTTTCTTTTTTGTGCATTTCACTCACTGAACTTGGTAATTAAAATCGTTATTTTTGTAAGCAATGATTTATAATTATTTTAATATTTATATAAAACGTTTAACTTAAATTTCAAAAAACATTCGACTGTTGCTTCCTACTTTTCATGTCTATTTTTTTGACTATTAAGTTGTTAATTTTATGTAGGTAGTGTTAACGATCGGATTTCAGTAGCACAATAAGGAAATTTTTTAAATTTGTAGACATTTTTAAAAGTTGAATTTGACAATAATAAATTAGTATAAGTATATTATATTATAACTCGAGACATCTGACACATATCTTCGTATGTATCTTTGATGATTATATTATTGACAGGCTTTAGAACCTTTAGTTGTCTTTACAATTTTACAAATACTTTTGCTAGTTAAGTTATGTTTTAAAATAGTCTATATATTTCTATATAAATTAATGCGTATCCAATATTGTAGCGATAAATCAAACCGGCTAAATTTGCACCTTAATAATTTCATTCATTGTAAAATATATTCAATTCGGAAAACCACAGCGTAGTGTGTGTACACGCGACGTTTTGTGTTGTCATTTCGTAGCCATGGTAATTTATTTCAGCTGCGAATCCCATAGTGAATTCACGTTTAAAAATGGTCAATGAATTGTAGTAGTACTGTCATTATTACATCCACGCGTGGTTTTCGTTCATATAAAACACCTGGAATAAAGTTTTTAAAGTAATCCAAATATTAAGAAAATCGTCAAGTATTTATTAATACGAGTATTTAAATATGCAAGCAGACGTTCGACAAAGTTTTGTCATAAAAACGGCGGGTGTGTGCCGAAAACTGATATTATTTTATGCTACATAATTTAAATTTTTATTAAGCTCCGCGTAAACCTTATCATTAGTATTCAATCTTTACACTAGAATTTGTTTACTTGCAGGGAACTATTTCGGTTTTGACAAAATTGACGATTTAACTTTAAAATCGGGTACCGAATATTTAAACGCTTTTCTGAATTCTTCTGATTGTTGCACGTTGTACATAAAAAATACCAATCTTAACACACTAGAAGCAAACGACAAAATAGTAAGTACCTATAGAACCAAAACATCATTTACATTATAACCTCAGTAATTAGTTTAAGATTTGTTTTTGATGATAATTTATACTATATTTGGTATAAAGTGTAAAATGTTTAAAATTAATATGTTCTAAAGTTGATAATAAAAAACTGCTGGTGATTTGATTTTTAAAATTTTTCAAAAATCTACTATCACATATTGCTGTTTTGGAAATTTGAAAATATGATAAATTACGTTTGTTTAGTAAATTTTGATTTGAATTAAAACGTTTTGAAAATAGTTAATTAATGTTAATTATGGTAGCAAAAGTTACTTTTTGTTAAATCAGTCAATGATTTAATGTTGATCGTTTGCGTTACAAAAATTTAATTTCTTTTTTAACTAAGAGTATTTATAGTTTATTTCTTCCAGTCAGTCACCTAGGTCTTATTCAACATTAAGTTTCAACATAGAAAATGTAATTTTGTCCATTATGTTTTACTTATTTTATATGAGTCTTGTTGAGCTTACAATTTTTCTCGTAAACATTACGAGAACAAAACATTTTGATAAAATATTTTGTTATTTTTAGATTCTCCAAGAAGATCACCACAACAAAGTAATAGTGTTTTATAAAATTCGACCTGAGAGTATCACAGAACACAATTTACACTCAATAGTATGCGTGTATTCTATGTTAGACTCTCCGACAGAAGCACTCTACCACAGCTTACGTTACATTTACACGCCATTACTTTTAAAAGTAATTAATAATATCGGTTTATGTATATTTTTAGTATGCGATAGAGCTTTACATGGTTTAGTGATCCACAGAAAAACGTTACAAGGATCATCAAACGACTCCGATCACCAATATAAAATTATAGAAGCGTTTTGGTTTTCAGATCTTTTTTTTATTGCATCTACCCAAAAATAGAATAATTACTCGAACACATCAATTCAGCTGGACTTATGACGATACGTTACGATGAAACATAATTGTCAAATCAAATTCATGTTGTTTTAATAGTTGTACTTAAACAAAATCAGGTAGTTTTAAACTAATGGAATAGACAGAATCACCTGAAAGTGATGAAACTGAACTGTTGTTAACGACAAAATGTTTTAGTACAGGTTATCATGTTAATTGATTGGCATAATTTAGGAGTAATATCTTAACAAAGTACTATATTGGATTTAAGTTCAATATTTAATAATGTAAACCGTTTGAGATATTAGCTGACTGTGTAAAGCTCAAATATACGTGTTGTCAAAACATAATATTTCTGATATTTTCAGTAATATTGTACTTGAGTTATTACTGTAATAATTAATTGTTTAGGATACGGAATCGTCAAAAAACCTGGACCCACAGCTACAATGTCTTATATCGGACCTCGAGATGGGTTTGAAAACTACTATATTTAAGTCATCATTTAACGAATCGAATAATTTAGCAGAATCACACTTAGGCGGTAAAATTATAAAGCAACAATTGCAAATTACTTGTAACTGAAAATTTATTATACCAAAATTATTCTGTATTTAGCTATTCTAGACATTGGAGATGAAGCAGATTATTGGTTTGTTATTCAAAAACATACAAACAATAAAGAACACTCATTGGCAGCTGAAAAAATATGTGCTTTACTTACACCAGCAGCGAAACAATTAAAGTAATGCTTTATAAGCTAACCCATTTTTTACGTATGTTTTATGCTCGTAAAATACTGAATCGTTTCGAGAAAACTTTAAAAATGTATGCGTCGGTATGCTGTTATAGGTAGGTATCTATATAGTTCATATTTCCTAGCTATGAGAGTTATATTAAGATGAATAGTTATGTGGCTGTGAATTTATGGCTGATGTTATAAACAACAAACGCAAAGTATATTTAATAATTAATATTATTGTGTAACAGTTATGTAAGTTGTATTACTACATTTATGAAACAATCAAGACTTTATGAAATCTGAGTATGTATATATATTGCGGTTTATTTCAAAACGGAAAGCTACACATTACGTAATGGTTTTGAGTATAGCTGCCACCTGGTTAACGTCAAAAACACAAAAAAACATTCTTTTATCGAAAAATATTATGATTTTTTATCAATCATAAAACATTTTTTTTTTTTTTAGTGAATCGTCTGTTTATGACTTGGAGGAGTGCTTGGAAAACGTACATAATTGTCTCGATGACGTGTGGAAAATTGAATATATGAAATACCCTCAATCCAGAATGGAACACTTATTCGAAGTCGTAGGAAACGGAATCGTAAAATTAATCCAGCGATCGACGAGCAACGTGAATATATGGACTGACGATCACAATGAAAACGTCGACTTGTTGAAAACGTGTAAAATGTCCTGCGACAAATGGATTAAAACGTGCGAGCAACTCACCACCTTGTATTGGCCAAATTATTCGAATCACAAGTGGATCGGTCCGAAATACATGCCGGAAAATCTGCTATCGTTTTCTGAGCACATCAAAAAAGTGCGAAAAAAAACCAGAATATTAAATGTTTTTAATAAAGCGTGTGTCGTATTCTTATTTTAGATCGTTTCAATATTGTGCGTGAACAATCAGATGACAAAACTGCTGTCCGCCCACGAACAAGAGAAACTGAGAACGAGTGAAAATTTAAAATCATTCAATGGTAAAATTTACAAAACTTTAATAATAATAGTAATAACTGCTTGACTGCCATGAAGTGTGAAAATATTTAGTTCTCTATTTATGTACTAACATCTTATAATAATTTAACAATATTACAATCTTTTATTTTTATTAATTTATAGTGTGTTTTAAATACCTACTAGGTATAACTATTAAGTACAAGTAAATGAAAAAAAGTCTACTTCGGGATTTGTTCTATTATAACACATATATAATAAGTAATAACAAATATATTTTTAAATCTAAGATTTAGGGTGAAAATTCTGAGCTGGTCTGTACGTCGAAAATTAATTTCATGGTAGTCGTCGTGAGTCGATCATTAAAACAGATTTCTTTATAAATGCTTTATTTGTGTACTTACGAGTTGTATGCTTTAAGAATTTACTTACGTGAGCCAATTAAATACTTACACTAAAGAGACGTGGGCATCCGCCGTAGAAACATTTGAACGTAAACTGAAACCCGCCGAAGATTTAATAGCTGGAAAACTTCGAAGAATAATTAACAGTAAAAAATCGAACACCGTTGAGGTAAAAAAAAGAAATTAGACTTATATGCTATTATACATAATTTGTCAAAACAATTATATAGATAGTTTTCTTGTTTTGTTTTTTGAATAGCTTGTTCATGAATTTACTCGTTATCAAGAGATTATAGAAAGACCCAATATTTATGCACAACTCAAGGGGGAGCTGGAAAATTTCTTGAGTTGTTTAAAACAAATAGTTAGCGCAATGGAAGATGATGTCAGCGGAGATAATAAGGCAAATGTACTGGAGTTGGCTGGTTTGGCACCAATTGTCAAAAATTTATACTCGTTAAAACAACAGGAAGCCAAAGTAAATATACATTTATGAGTATTCGAAAATTTAGTAAACATAAAATGTAAGTTGTGTTTGTTGGATAGGCGTGTTTATAAGGAATAAACGCAGATTCAAAATATTAATTTGGGGGTGAGGCATAAGGAAAGGTTGGGGCTTATAAAGGATTTGCCCTATAAAATTTGTAAAATGATTATGTACCAACCAAAAATAGTTCCCCGTTTTAGTGATTGGAGGGGGAATTACTCCCAAGCACCTTTTGTATCCACGCCTGGTAGAGGATGCATGCGCGGTGATTCAAATCCTTATACTGTCAGTGTTAATAATAATTGTTATAAATGTTTATCTTTGTTTAAATCGTTTCATCTAAGTATGCAGATTATTGTGATTTTGATTGATTCGTTTAGATAATTATACTTTAATCCTCTTTTTGACAATTTCTGAGCCTATACCACTTAATAATATTATATTTCAGTTAAACGAGATCGAAAAAGTAAGCGATCGCATACTCATGGACATGAATGATTTTCAACAATTGAAAGAGGCGATAACAGTACAAAAGAAAACCATCAACAATATGATTTCAGATATGTACAACGATTGGCTAAAAAACAGAAGATGTACTGTCACAAACAAAAGTTTTAGGTAAGGGAGTAGTCATAATATTTATCATAATCGTAAGATACCACATTTTGATTTTTGACTCTCTAATATGTATATGTAATAAAAATGTTTTAAGTGTTCCTGAAATTTAATTAAATTGTCCTGTTTATGAAGTATCTACTAACAATGATATAATAT
This sequence comes from Hormaphis cornu, assembly GCA_017140985.1. Taxonomy (NCBI): domain Eukaryota; kingdom Metazoa; phylum Arthropoda; class Insecta; order Hemiptera; family Hormaphididae; genus Hormaphis; species Hormaphis cornu. Next base: position 28,133,740 of record CM029357.1, read on the forward strand.
AATTTTCACAATATGGATTTTGTTTATACCAACAATAATTTGGTGTAAAATATTATTACTTTGAAGTGACTAATAAAAATATTTGTTAAAAGATTGAACTCGGACGAGTCCGTAATTTATTTTCAATCCGACAAGTTGATGAAAGTAAATTTTAATCCGGATATTGAATTACTAATTAGAGAAGTAAAAATGTTAAAAGTTCTTGGATATTCAATACCATCAGAAATAGAGAAAGTGTCGGAAATTGGGAAAAAATTTCTACGACAAGCAAAATCTCTTGAACAAGTATGTAAACATATACCTATTTAAAAATAACATTTTCATAAACCAATTCATACTACGCTTCAGATAGCATCATTTCATAACACAATAGGGGATCGGATGATTCCTTCTCAAAGACCGATGATGTTGTCGTCGGCAGTTGAGTTGTCGAGTCTTGTCAATCAGCAGCAGTCCGTAAAGTGGACCGACATTAGTTCTGTTGATAACTATATACGTGGAATGCAAAAAATCATGGAAAAAATATCACTCGAAAATCAAACCTTAGCCAATTACCATCAAGTTATATCTAACAAAGTAAAAGCAATTTTTGAATAAAATTTTCTTATACTCTCTTATACTTGTATATTTTCCTCTTTGAGAAGCCTATAAATGCTCACTTACTCTTAAGCTTAAATCATTAATTCTTTAAATTTTTTTTTATCCTAAATTATACTTATCTTATAATATGCTATCCTCCTTCGTCACGTCGATTTTTCATGTATGTATGTATGTATTTTTTTTTCTTTTTTTTTTTAACACTATTCAATCATAAGTCAATCGAAAAAATTTGAGGAACAAATAGCATAATAGTGTTCTAATCTAAGTTATATTTTTGTATAATTATTATTGTCATATTAAGTTTTTATTTTTTATTTTAGTTGGTCAGGTAATTTTTAATCAGAGCTTTAGAAAAAATTGTTGAAAAGTAAAATTACTTAATCCAATAACAATAAAAAAGTTGAAATTAAATTTTTTATGGATGGATAAATTCATTTGTATAATTTGGGTACCTTTTTTAGAGGATTATATTGTTTTGGCGTTTACTTCATCTTAATTTAAATAATTTACACTTAATATTTAGTAATAATTAAGAAAATCCACCAGTTATAAATTATAATTACAGTTAAAATTTTTTTTGGAATAATTTCTATAAAGTAATTATTTTACACAAACAAAAATAAATACAACAAATCAACGTTTTTTTAGATTATAAACCTCATGACCATAGATATTTTACAAGAACATCTTAAATGGAAACTTGAATTAAAAAGCATCAGAGAAATCGTAAGAAAAGTGGAAGAAAAAGTAATTTAAATTTTAAAATAATAATTTATGTTCATACTTGAATGAATTTCGTACATAATTTGTATTATAATTTAATTGTTTAAACTTTTTTTTTTAAGTTTTCCAATTGTGAAGCGTGGAAAACTCATTTAGACTATCAACTGTACAAAGCGTTGAATCACAGATATCAAATTGGTTTAGAGGCTCTGAACCAACACTTGCCTGATTTTAAAATAGAAATTGTGTACAGGTAAAACAGCTGAGGCGGATATTCATAAAATATACTCAAGACTAGATTTAAGATTTGTAGAACCCTATAGGAAGCTCTAACAATGGTGTGTCGGGTGGACCTTACCAGGGGTTCTGTGTTATTTTATTTGGCTATTTGAACTTGTTCCAAATCGCGAATTTCGTGAACAACTTATTGCTTACAGATTTATTATTGACATCAAACTCACTCAATGTAGCTGTCACTAACTTTACCTTATGGCTGGCTAGATTATTTTTAGGAATATTATGTTTGGTGTGGATCTCTTTTTATCAAATGCCCGTAATCTGAAGGTTATAGAGCCTGTGCGTAATAATCCGACCCTGAGTATACTTTAAATGGAGTTTTAATATTTCCAGACAACAACAACTCAAGTTCAACCCCCCAATGGAAGAGATTCGAATGAAATACTACTCTCAATTAAAAAAATTCATTACCATACCGTTCGGTTTCCACGGTATAGCGGACTCGTCTGATTCAATATTTGTGTCAATTGTAGATCGGTATGCTAAAACAAAATTCTTGTTGTTTCTAGTGTATTATATACATAATATTATCTAATTTTATTTTCCTCGCAATAGTAACGCTCCTAAGTTTAACATGTTATTCTCGAGGGCCGAAAATCTATTTGAAAAATTGATAGACATTTTAAAAGAGTGGGATAGTAGAGTTGCGCTCGGATCTATAGACATGGAAAAAACGATTCAAGAAACCGTCAAAACGGCACAAGACTGGGAGGACAATTTTAGGTCCTCGAAATCGTGGAGTCAACAGATAGCCAAACTAAACTGGTTAGTTGATTGTACACGTAAAATTGTCCATTTGTATACGTAATTTTTCGTTTCGTTGCAGTGCCGAGATCAATGTCGAATGTTTTATTGTCAGCACGGCGGCTGTGCGTTTAGAACTGGAAACGCACAATCGCCGTTATTGGGATACTTTGTCTACGATGCTACACTCGTCGATTTTATTCGATATTGCCAGTTTGAACAAATTTATGGAAGAATCAATCAACACGCTCCAACAGCAGTCTCCGACGACGAAACAAGTGTACAGTAATCATAAGAAAATTGTTGACGCGTCAGATGAAGTAAAACATTAATTGAAGGTATCAAAACATTTTTAACAAATGACGTTTAAAATTATTTTACTCTTAGATGAATATTTTTGTCTCGGAAATGACAAAAAAACAAAAAGTTTTATCGAATTGGACGAATGAAAAAGTCGATCAGATTAACAAAACCTTATCTGACTGGGATAATTTTAAAAATACGTTGGAAATCCACCAAATGATGATGAAACAACAGATAGAATCAATAAAAAGCCATTTAATCACGGAAACACAAAGAGTTTTGAACATGTTCGATTCGTTTCAGTCCAGATGGCAACAGTATAAGCCAAAAGGATTTGAAGATAAAAACAACTCAACATTGAAAAAGATTGTAGAGTTTTTAAAAGATAGTCGTGATGAATGGGATTCTTTAAAAAATCTCTGGGAAAAAATAGTGTGAGTTCACTAATATACTTATATCGAATTTGAAATGGATAGTTTTAAATTTATTTCACACAACCTTACACCTATATACCTTTTTTTTTTTATTGTACCTTTTTCATAAGACACCGATGCATAACCAATTATTTTGAGATCATTGAAGAAATGTAACAGTTAGTTTCCTCATAAAATGTTGTTTAGTTCATGTCTGGTAAAACGTTTTGGGTAAACAAAAAATAATAACGTCAGTTTTTTTATACACATAGAAACGATTGTAAAGATGCTTACATCGATGTACCAGACTTAAGCGCATACGACTCGATAGAAACTGACATAACACATTTGGAAACCTTATGGAGTCTGTACGATGAATTTAATTCAGGTGAAAGAGCAAATAATTTTTATTAATCTTAAAACGAAATGGGCAAAAATTAATTTACAATGAAAATTTTAGATTTACACAGTATTGGTCAAGAAGATTGGATTGGGTTTCGTAATAAAGCGTATAAAAAAACAATTGATTTCGTATTAAAATGGCAAGAAAAACTCAAGGAAACTCCTAAATCTCCATTAACAATTAAAATACACGAAGAACTAGAAACGTTACAAGTAATAAAGCAGTTTTCAAAAAAATATTTTTATTTTTTTACTTTTTATTTACTTATACACATGTATTAAAATAATATTTTTAGATTTGTTTATGAATTTATGTTTGCATACTCACTGCCTAATCACCTAAGTACTACAAATTTTATTTAAATGTCTCTATAAGAACTTAGATTAGTATCGAATTATTGAATTACTTAAATGTAAGGTCTTTAATTTTCTGCTTTGATTTTTGACATCAATATCCAAATACCTAATTTGTTTTTAATTTTAAAATTTTTTTCTTTTCTTTTATGACGTTCATAATAATATACTCATATTGGTTTTAGGCTTTTTCACTTTGCATTAAGTACGTTCAAGGAGAAACTTTTACCGAAAAACATTGGATGGAGATGTTTTTAATACTAGGTATACCGTGCAAACACATTGAACAACTTAAGTTTGAAGATTTTATTTTAGCTAAAGACAAAATCAAAGAAAAACAATCCAGTTTACAAGTAAAATAAATTGAACACCTACTAATCAAATTTCAAAAGTTAATATATAAAAACTTTAAAAATAATTAATTATTTAAAGGAATTAAACAGCAAAGCCGCTAGTGAAATAACAATCAGACAAGCGTTATCAGAGTTAGACATGTGGGAATTTGAAACGCATTTCTCATCTGTAAATCATATAGACTCTAAAGGCCAAAACATACGCATAATTGGTGATTTCAAAACAATGTTCAATTTGGTAAGATAAATGTTTGTTTTAAACAAAAAAGACTATTGTACTGTTATTTGTGTTAATTAAAATAATACAAGTTTGTAAATATGCACGTCATAACGCACAAAATTATTTTTTATATTTTATTATTGTTTAATTTATGGTAGATTGGAGAGAAACAGTGTCTTTTACAGTCAATCAAAAACACTTCAAACGATGAACAATTTTTAGATAAATGTAACGTATGGGAAAGTAAATTATTGGAGCTCGATGCATATCTGAGACAACTGTCTCATGTACAACGAAAGTAAGTGATTTATTTAAATAAATATTATTGAAATAATAAATTACAATGTTAATAATAATTTTTATCACATAACTTTAGGTGGCTATACTTAGATCCGATATTCGGTAGTGGTGTATTAAAAATTGACAAAGAAGTTAAATTGAGATTCGATAGAGTGGACAGAGATTTCAAATACGTGCTACAGCGATCGTTGGACTCAAAAGTTTTAAATTTTTTAAAAATAAATAACATAAAAAATTTACTAGAATCAATGCTCAACTTGTTAACGACGACAAAAAAAAGTTTGAACGATTTTCTTGAAGTGCGTTTATTTTAAATCACCAGCTCTTTTTTGCTTTTGAACTGGTTTTATTGATTATTTTTTATTTAAAGGATAAGCGTAAGTGTTTTCCAAGGTTTTACTTTCTCAGTGATGAAGATTTACTAGAAATGATCGGGCAAACAAAAAAAATATCTGTAGTACAAGCGCACCTAAAAAAACTGTTTAGTGGCGTACAAAACGTTCAATTCGATTCATCTGGAAATATAATAGCAATAGAATCACCTCAAAACGAAATTGTAAAACTGGACAAGCCTGTGCAAGTTTCAAACCAAATTGAGGCAAGTACAGTATAAAACCTCTAAAACTTTGATATTTTAGTTTGGTACCTAAAAGATAAACATAATTAGGTATTACAAAATTAAATCAAGTATACGTATCTTTGTGTTCCAAAATTTTCAACTTTTAGTATTATAGGTTTTTTTTACTCTTATTTAACAATAAATAAATGAACACACTAAAAATGTACTTTACAGGAATGGCTTCACTTACTGGTTCAAGAAATAACCAGTACTTTGAAAATTTGTTTTGTGAACTGTTTAAAAGAACAGGATCCATTGAAATATCCATCACAAGTTTTATGTATGGTAAACAATGTTTTATTCAGTTCAAGATGTGAAGAAGCGATAAAAAAACGCCAATTAGAACAATTGAAAAAATCTCTTAAAGTACGCAATAACATTTTTTTAGTTGTTAATAAAAATTCAGTTTGAGTAAGTCTCCCAGTAAAAATTAATCAGTTGTAGCCATATTAACATTTGAAACAAAGTTACAACATTTCACTAAGATAATACGAACTTTTTTGGTATTATTTTATATTTAAGAATTAGAGAGTAAAATTATCATTCAAAATTTATTAAACTATAATCTATGTTAAAAGGCTGATTAAATAGATGAAACATTAAATGGATGAACAGATGAAATTCTAGAGAGTAATTTATTCAATGGTATTAACCGCCAAATAGTTGATCGAACCAACGAAAACTTCATTGTACATACTTATTGTGTTTCTGTATAAAAATATAAAATACATTTTAACTTGAAAACTATTTTTTAATATTAATGTATGTTTTTTTTTTTTTTTTTTTTCAATCAAAACAAAACCGTTTGAACAAAATATTAGAATCAACTGGACACGTACACAATGTTAAATGCCGAACGCGTAGCTGTTAGTGGAGAAAACGTGTTACATTTGAAAATAAAAGGCCTAATTTTAGACACGGTGCATCATCTCAGCGTGGTGGACGAACTCATCGATGCGCGGGTGTCATCGGTGGACGATTGGGAGTGGCAGAAAAGAATAAGGTTTGAACTCACACGCGTGGTATCAGAGATGAACGGTTATTATCAACCACCTTTATATAGTTGAAAATTGTGTTAATTTCGAATAATTTGTCCTTCAAAAAGATTTTACTCTCAACCCGGAGGCGAGATTAGTATCAGAATGGTGGATTCGGAATTTCGATACTCGTACGAGTACCAAGGGATATCGCCCAAACTGGTGCACACGCCACTCACAGACAACTGTTACTTAACGCTCACACAAGTGATGACCAAATAAAGACGACTCACTTTTGTTGGAGGATATTGCATACTTATTATTGTATATTTTTGTCTTGTCGACAGGCGATGAGCATGGGATTTGGTGGAAATCCGTATGGGCCGGCCGGTACCGGAAAAACGGAATCCGTCAAAGCCCTGGGATATCTTTTCGGCCGTCAAGTGCTGGTTTTCAATTGTGACGAAGGCATCGACATAAAATCGTTGACGCGCATACTGATCGGTTTGGCGAGATGCGGCGCTTGGGGATGCTTCGACGAGTTTAACCGGCTGGAAGATTCCACGTTGTCGATGGTATCGACCAGAATACATCCGATACAAGAAGCGATCAAAAACAAAGAGACTTGCTTCGTGTTGGAAAACCAGAAGGTTAGTGTGCTGTAAAAAATCTTGAAATTTTTGGTACAAATTATCGATGTGGTAGGTCTGAGGAAATTCTCCGGATATTTTAACACAAAAGATGTACAATAATAAGTGAATCGGTCACAAATAAAATTTATTATCTCGACAATATTTTTAGCGGTTTTGTGGGTATATTTCTTTTCGATCGATAATTTTGTTTTTCAACTCACCATGACAAAGGTGATTTACTATTATCAATATTTGTGTCCAACGTGAAAAATCATGAACATAACATATATAATTTATATTTAGAAAGTTGAAAATAACTATTGGACACAAAAAACCATATAAAGTAAGAGCTGTATAGTTAATTTAGCCGCCCTATTGCTTATTTTCCCACCAAGAGTTGCAATTTTCTCGAAATCTGTACGATTTGATCTGTTGTTTAGGATGTTTGTGATAATTATTTCAGATAAGTCTGAATTTGAACGCGGGAATATTTGTCACGTTAAATCCTGCGGGGCAAGGTTACGGTGGTAGAAATAAACTACCCGACAACCTCAAACAACTTTTCAGACCTGTTGTCATGAGCAAACCCGATCAGACGTTAATAGCCGACGTAACACTTCACGCTGAAGGATTTAAGCATCCTCAAACGCTGGCCAAAAAACTTGTAGAAACGTTTGAAACCGCCAAGTAATATACCATATTATATTATATTGTGTTACAGAAACATAAGTCCTACTTATTCTTTTCAACATTGACTAGTAAATTTAACGTCGATTCAACATTATATTTATGGAATACAATTATAATTGCCATATATTTTAAGGCAATTGCTGAGCGATCAACAGCATTACGATTGGGGACTTCGAGCTTTGAAGACGGTGATCGGCTTTTGCGGTACCATACTAAAAGCGATGTCGCCGGCTCTAAAATCGCAGTCCGAAGAGTGTGCCATCGCCGTTCAGGCTTTGGAATTGAATACTATATCAAAACTAACATTTGATGACAGCGTACTTTTCAAATCGCTCATTTCTGATATATTTCCTGAAGTAAAAATTACGAGCAGTCCTCAAATATACGACGATTTGATTAACAAAATACGGAAAGCAGCTGAAAATATCGGCTTACAAACTAGCCAGAGACAAGTAAGCCATATTTCACCTTAATTTTTAAGAACTTAGATTGTACGTCATTCAAAATTTCTAAGTTTAAAAAACACACAGTCTATCAGTATACTGTCAAATACAGCTTTAATGGGTATTATAATCTATAGTATAATAAAGGTACACTTAAACATTTCTACAGACCTGTAGACTACAGGGTTAACTATTTCTAAAAATTGTAAATTGGTATATCTTGATTTATATTCCTATACCTAATATACCGAACATCTAACTGTATACGATCGGCTTAGTATGTATAAATCAAATAGATATTTATAAAAAGGATTAGATTAAATTTTAAAAAATCAATTGTATAATGAGGTCGAACCGCATATTTTATATTGTTAATTTATGGTATCTTCGGAAAAATATTTAAATTTAAAATCTCAACTTCAAACTAAGTTCTCTATTGTCAAAGTTTGGTTTATTTATACTTTGAAAATACAAGTTTAGGGGCATACTCGTATCTAGACCAAATTCAAGGGAGACAAAATGTAGTACGACTTTTCATGAGTGTGAACGCTTTCTGAATCACATACTCACAAGGAAAATTATTTCATTTTATTATTTTTCCATCTAAGATCTAGGTAAAGTCTTTGTGTTATGTCGGTGTATTATGTATACATTTTATTTTAGGAGCAAAAATGCATCGAACTTTACGAGCAACTACAACAGCGCATGGGTGTTGTAGTGATGGGACCACCATCGACCGGAAAAACCACAATCATTCAATTGCTATCACGCGTAATAACCCTTAAAAAGTAATTTTACTCACAAACAGTAATTATGATGTAATACATTCTAGGCTTTAAATACAAACAACAACATAAGGATACATAAAATAAATCCTAAGGCCCAAACTCGATCGCAACTCTTGGGAAAAGTCGATTTGGACACACGTCAATGGATTGATGGCATTATTAGCAAAGCTGCACAACAAGTATACTCGGAGAATCCCGGTAAGTCCAATAATATAATCATACGTCTGAAACACAAAAATTATTTTACAATGCTCTCACAATATATTATATCAAACAATGTAGATAGCAGTGAACTATATTGACAGTAAAATTAGTTATTTGTGTATAATACAAATTCCATCTGTTGACTTTTATAAACTTGGTATACATTATACTGGTTGTTTATTATGTTTGAAACATTAAATATGTACAGGGGATGATTTGAAAATTTAGTATGATTTACTATTTTTAACTTATTTTCTATTTCTTAGCGTTATTTTTTTAAATTTTTGTTGGCCGTCGTGTACGACAACCCACTGCATTATTATAGAGGTTCCAATAATGTTCCATATTAATTATTAAACACTTTGCATATTTTATATTTATATAATTCACGTTTGACAATTAACTGCGTGTGCCGCATAACACGTTAAAGAAATATAGACAAATAATTTTTTCTCAAAGATATCATCTCTTGGATAATATTCGATGGAGATGTGGATCCTGAATGGATAGAGTCCCTAAATTCAGTTCTGGACGATAACAGATTATTGACGTTGCCATCCGGCTGGAGAATACAGTTTGGGAGCAACGTGAACTTTATCTTTGAAACGCATTCTCTCAAACACGCGTCTCCGGCGACCGTGTCCAGGATGGGCATCATTCTTCTCAGGTATAAAAACAGTTATAATTAATTTCATCAACGATCTCGCAACCACAAGCTTTGACTATTCGCTATTTATTCGTATAGTGAAGAAGACGTTAACATTAAAAACGTGATCGATTCTTGGACAAATATGTTTCCCAACTGCCGTATTATAAATGATTACGAAGTTCAACTGTACAAAGGTAAGTATGCAAAATGGAAATGTTATTTTTTTTTTCTAAGAATAATGTAAGTACCATGGGATAAATATCCCATTTTGTAGCTTTGAAATGGCTGAAAATTAACGGACAAAAAGTTTGTAAGTGCTCGGCGATTTCGACAGTAAAAAATGTCTTGTGTCTTTTAACGGACGTTAAATCAAAGTCTCACTTAACCGTTTGTCTGATTAACGGATTGGGAGCAAATTTGAACACGTCTCAAAGGGACAAATTTCAAAAAATGGTAAAACCTATTTGTAACATTAGAGTGCGTGGGTAACAATAAATGTACATATATATAATAGCTATGTTTTACGAATTTAAAAAGATTTTTGAAATGTTCGGAGAATACGTGCCGGAATCTGACGAAAAGTACTATCGTTATAACGAAATTAGTGATACCATAGAAGATTATACTTCACTAGATGCGGAAAATTCGAATTTGTTTGGAGATAAAATTGGTGATTTAATTGAAACGCCGAGAGTAACAAATGCCACTGACATTCTAGTAAAATGGATACAACACGGGTCGCCGATTTTTGTTGTTGGCCCTTCAGCATCCGGTAAAAGGTAAAAGTAAATATATGTATGTTATTTTTGTAAAATAATGATCTGTGTTGAAGGCTAAGTTCAATAAATTTATTTTATTGGTTTATTAATTGAACTTCTTTATTAATTTTTATTTTATTCACACTATTAAGAAAAGTTGTTTTATTTAGTTTTGATAAACTATTTACTACACATTTATTGTTTTTAATTTTAATTTTTATAAATTAGTGATGTATAACTTAAAGTTAAGTATTGTAAAAGTAAATATAGATGCTATACCTATCGGTTTAGTAATGATATACTTTTGTAACTTGAATGCAATTTAAACAAATTTTTGTATTCTTAAAAACTAAAAAATAATTTGTCGATTTGTCCTTACTTATAGGTATTGAATAGGATTAATGGTTTGATTTTTGTTTTCTATTAGTAATCTCTTAAAGACAATTTATATAAGTATCTGATTTCTTATTCCAATAAGTTATACATTGCTTATATTTTTAATTTTGTCCACCAATAATATTTTATGTTTACACACACCATCGTATAACTAATTTTATTTTACTTTTATCGTGATTACATTTTGCTGTTTCCGCTTGATTATTTAAATTATAATTTGTTCTACATTTTCAGCAAACTGATTTTAAAATGCTCTCATCTTCTAAGAGGAACTGAATGTGTTACAATTCATTGCAGTGCTAGTACATCGCCTGAACAGGTTTTATTAAAATTGTCTCAGGTAGGTATTTAATTATTATTTAAACAACAAATCTTAAAAATATAATTATTATTTTAGTTGATTTATTGTTTAATAATTAAATACTATAATTACATTCAAATGTAGATTTTCACTGTACAGTTAAATGTAGGATAAATAGCTGTTATATTGGATAATACCATGCATCCTTTTTTAACAAAACCATTAATAATTTTTTTTGTTTCTGACGTTTGGATTTAAGATTCACCTACACCTGAAATAAATTAAAACAGTCTTACATTTAATATTATATAATACCGGTTTGGGATAATAAATTATAAAAAATTGCATGTAACGTTTTTAGGTTTGTATGACAGTGTCCAACAACAAAGGTAGAGTTTATCGGCCAAAAAACTCGGAACGGTTAATTTTGAATTTCAAAAATTTAAACCACGTGAATCCCGATAAATGGGGCACTATACATTTAACCGCGTTCATACAACAAGTAAGAATAATTTACATGTCTCAAGTCAATGTGATTATCATACACATTTAAGTTGTGCTAGTATAAACGCTAAAACGTGCAAATGTATTCAAATCGTACTTTTATTTTAAAAATGAACATTTCAGTTGATTTTTTTTGGTGGATTTTACGAGCCTGTCACTTTAGAATGGATGGGCATCGACTCTAATATTGTCATCATTAACAGCCTAACTTCAACCGATGGCATCAATCCAAGACTCGTTTCAGCTAGTAACATTTTATACATTGAGTAAGTATAAACTTTGTGTTGAACCGCCTTAAATTATTTCTGTACGCCATTATTTTTTCAAAAAATATTAATAATTGTAACAGGGCACCGCAAAAACACGAGCTCATAAAGATTTGTTCGGTATACTTAGGAACTGTGATGGAAAACAAACCAGAGATTACAAACGCAACTGTAGATTTATTAATCAAAGTAAAACTTTCATAACTAAGTATAACTTATAACCGTAATAAATGTATAATCAATTTAAATATTTAACTGTAACTAACTTCACTTTAAAGGTAAGAGAAACACTGACGTCAGCGCAGACGCCTCATTATGTGTTCAATAATCATATATTAACAGAGTTGTGTCAAAACTTGAGCAGATATAGACTTGATGACGATAAAGATGTAGCGCAAGTAATACTTTTTTGTAGAAAAAATTTTGTATAGCTCTCTAAAATATACGAGTGAAATGTTTGTTTTAGATTTTGTTTTACGAAGCAAATCATATTTTTAACGATAGATTAGTGAAATACGAAGATAAGCAGAAGTTTGAAAGCGTGATTCACACAATATATGCAGATTATCATTTGAGTTTCAAATATGAAGGTAAGCATTAAAAGCATTGAAATGTGATTCTAAAAAAATTTGATTTAAATATGTATTAATTTATAATATATATATATATTATATTGGAACTGAAATTATAAACGATTCTTTAAAACTTTAAAATATAATTATAATCATCTTATTTTTATTTACATCTAATAATAAAAAAAAGAATGTTTTTTCGGACCACCGAAATACATTTTCACCGTCTCTATTTAATATACTCTTAATCGCAACAAATAGATCAACTTATTACTCAATATTAAATTAACCAAATCTCGTATTTGCACATAATACTAAAATATTTTAGACGTTGTTTACATCAGTGAAAGAAAAATCTATCCAAAAAATATTGGTGTGCTTTCAAAAGTTAATGTTGAGGATTGGAAGAAAATAATTGAAAAATATATCATTATAAACGGTAGGTTTAAAAATGTAGAAGTGATTTTACTTAAGGCTATATATCTTTTCGTATCTCATTTGATTTAACGATTTATTTTTTATTATTTCACCCAGAAATTATGAGCCAAGACGTTCAATTGAACACAGAGTTGCTGTACCTGATAACAGCCGGCTGTGAGAGGATTTTGACCAAACCCAAAGGGTGTTTGTTGCTGGTAGGACGTTTAGGTATTGGAAGAAATTTGGCCGTAAGAATTGTGGCATCCAGGCACAACGCCACTCTCATGTCACCTAAAATAAGACCTATTTTCAATTTGAACGCGTTAAAGAATGATTTGAAAACGGTACGTACAGCATACCTATATAATAACCGACTATACTTTATAGGTAGAATACCTTCAATACCTAGACAAGAACGAAATTTAATTTGATTAGATTATGCAAACGTGTGGAATCGAAAACGAAGAGATTTATTATATGGTCGAAGAGTATCAAATTGTAAACAAAGAAGTGCTAGATATCGTGAGTTGTCTGGTAGTGTCTGGCGAAGTGATGGGTCTCTATCAAAACGACGAATTGGAATCGTTGTGTGCACCTTTGAAGGATCAAATGTCTCAGCAGAATTTTGAAGGCACACCAACGCAGTTTTTCACTCAGAGTAAGTCATTATAGTCCTATATACGTAAATTAATTTCTTATATAAATTAATGATTAAATTAGATATACACATTTATAAACTGCTAATTTATTTTATAATAACTTCATTTTTGATGTATAGTAAGAAGTATTCTTTGGTTTCATTCAACTCAATTTCAGACTTCTTTTGTAATTGTAATTATATATTTTATAGAGTAAGCAAAGTACTTATACTAAAACACGAGTAACAAAAATAACAATGATAAACAGCAAATCTTAATAGTCGTACGATCATTTAGATGACCATTTAGGACGTTTTGATTACAGGAGTTAAAAACAATTTACACATTGTCATGATTTTGGACTCGGAAAGCGGATTTTTCAACGTTCTTTTAGAGAACAGTCCGGCGGTGCTAGATCATAGCCACGTTACGTGGCTGGACAAATGGGACGACAAAACCATGAACATTATTCCGGAACTTATTTTCAAAAAGTTGTAACCATATCTACAAGAACTACGGTTTATATTACGGTTTAATTTGTTTTTCATTTTAGGAATAAAATAACCTCCGAATTCCCTGGTATAAGCGAGTACGTGCCCTACTTCGCCAGTATTCACCAGGAAGCTGAAGCTTGGATGAATACTTGTCCGAGACGTTATATATCGTTCATACAAACGTTCGGTGTTTTATTGCTTAACAAGCAACAATCGATTAACAAAAGAATGGCGCATTTAAACGTAATGTATAATTTGATAATTAGTTCTGTTGGTGCTTGTATCTCTATCGTAATTAGTAATATAATATTATATATTTGTTTTTATTAAATATTATTGTGATAAGGCTGGACTATCAAAGCTAATTGATGCCAGAAGCGTTGTGGCAAAATTAAAATCCGACGCCGGCATTCAAGAAGCAAAGTTAGCGGAAAAACAAGAAAAAGCTAATCACGCTCTGAACATGATTTCTAGCACGATGCAAGGAGCAAACACTAAAAAAGAGCAGATGGAAAGTCTCAGAAAAGAGTTCCAAACAAAAAATGACTTTTTAAACCAAAGGCGAGTATTTATGTTCATACACTTAAAAGTACCTACATATTATGTTGGTTCGTATAAATATTTAAATTTTACAAGATCTAAACACGCATACAGGTCATTTGTGCCGTATTGTGTGGCCACTTTTTTGCAAAATTGTTCGACGTGCGTTTGTACTTTGATTACATACGGTTCTACGTTTAAGATTAAACGTTACTTTCAGAAATTGAACGGAAAAACTAGTTTTGCAGACGATTATTGTACATTCATAGTAATCCTAGCGCCCCGTTATCCTAATCGTTTAGGAAAAAGGAAATAGACCAGGAGCTGGCGCAAGTTGAACCTCTGATCGAAGAGGCCCAGGCAGCCGTAAGCAATATCAAATCCGAAGCGCTGACGGAAATCAGGTCTCTGCGGGCGCCGCCCGAGGTGATCCGGGACATACTGGAAGGCGTTCTACGGCTGATGGGCATACAGGACACGTCGTGGAACAGCATGAAGACGTTCCTGGCCAAGAGGGGCGTTAAGGAGGACATACGGTTCTTCGACGCGCGCAGGATCTCGGAGGCCAACAGACACTCGGTGGAGAGGCTGCTCGAGTCGAAGCGCGACTCGTTCGACTCGAGAAACGCGAAAAGAGCATCGGCAGCGGCCGCTCCGCTGGCCTCGTGGGTGGTGGCCAACGTCGCGTACTCACACATACTGCACAAGATCAACCCGTTGGAGACCGAACACGCTTCGCTCAAATCGTAACTATATGAAAAATAAAAATGTAAAACAAAAACTATAAAAATTTTGAAACTCGATTACGGCGAGACTGGGCGCGGCCAAGTGAGGGAGGATTTTAAGCAACATTCTGGAAAAGAGCGTCGGACAAAAATAATTTTTGTTAAAAATTCGTATTGACTTTAACCTATGCCGACCAGAGGCGATAAAATATATATAGTGGTCCTTCACGTCGAGCGATAAATGTTACTAACAACGACATTTTGATCAACTATAAATTTCTAACAAAACAGAACATTCACACGCATTCTAATTCTTGTTTTTTGTTTTTTTTTTTTTTTTTTGTTATGGTACTCCAATCCTTTATAAAAGAAGTGCCATAAGATTGGAGACCGGATGTAGGCTGCAGTACTTTGACTGAAAAATAGTAATTAGTTTTCGAGTTACAACCATTGTGAAAAAACAAAACGAGTTTGTTGTGTTCGTTTTTCGTTCTTTACAATAAACGCTCTAAAATTTGGTTTGGACTGCTTTCAATTTTCTTAAACAATTAAAATAGATCATGTATGATGTGTTAATAATACCAAAAAATTTACACTATTTTTGAGCTAAAATATTTGCAGTTTCTGTTTCATAAACTATTAGTTTTAAGACCCGAAAATTCGATAAGTACAATGTTTTTAACAAGTAACAACATATTTTTCTACGTAGGATTAAACATCACTGAAAATCAGTAATCATGGTTTTTATTTCTACACTAAGCTCAGTCAAATAACAAATCAGAACGAAAAAATATTGACACTTCTAATTAAAAATTTTAGCTTGTTCTTGTAGACGCTTATCAGTCCATTTGAATAAAAATAAATAACGAACAACTGGCCCAGTCTGTGCTAATCAAACGTTTCGAAAAGTTTTTCCATTACACTACATTTGATTTACTTGAACAGGAAGTTACAAAAAGCCGAAGAACAAATTGAACTCTTAAGCGATGGATTGGAAAATGTCGAGAAAGACGTATCAGAATTAAAAGAACAGTTGAACGTCAATACCAAAGAAGCGGCGGAAATCGAACTGAACATCAACAAAGAGAAAAAGACAATAGAGGCGGCACAAAAACTCGTCGAAAAGTTGGACGACGAGTTTTCGAGATGGGGCTTACAAGTATTTACTATTTTTTCGTGCATATAATCAATCAGTCCGTTAGTCATTTAGTACTCGATAGAAATGATGGACTCAGGTGAACATTATCTCACTATTAAATAGACGTTTAAATTTAGGGATACCTAATGATATCGAATTTGACCTTAGATTATTTTTATTGGTTTTATTTTATAATCTCGTGCATAATTAGACACAAGCACATTAGATTACTTGTTTAATCATTTGTGAAGAAATAAATAAATTCAAAACATTTAACTAGTAACGTATAAAGTACCTTTATAACATGTTTTTATGTGTGCACTTTTTATTTTATGTTTAGATAAGAAGTACCCATATAAAAATGTATAGTTAATTTTAGTTTTAATGGTATTTATAAAATAAACAAAATATATTATAATAATATAATATAACCTATAAAAAACTCCATACTATAGTTTTATGTGTTAAGTTTAAAGTGTTCGTATAATGGTTTCTAAAAAGCTATACTATACATTTGAACAATAAAAACTGTTTGATATTTATAAAAGCAAAATGCCAATGCAATGCTATTTTTTTTTAAGATAGGTGAAACTCCCTCTCAAACTATTTTAACACGATTACAGCTTATAAATAGATAACTTTTTTCCGTAGGTAAACGAGTTGTCGTTAAGTTTAGAAAATTTGTTTCTGAACACCTTGTTGGCATCGGCATTTATGACATACTTGTCAGAATGTTCCGACAGTTTACGTAACGAAAAAATTGAAAAATGGAAATATGAACTTAAATTGAATGAATTCTCGTTCTCCAAGTTTATGGAATCCGAGCGCCAGATACTTCAGTGGATCACCGAAGGCTTGCCGTCCGACGAAACATCGCACCAAAACGCAATAATTCTTAAACAGGTACATATATATATATATAGATAATACCTACAATCAAACGTCATCGATATCCATTTGTTGTGATATACTTCTAATTTGTGTTAAATAATTTGTTATGCAACAGATCAAAGAACTTCAGATCTCGGTAAGTTTTCTTAGTTAAGTCCTATATTATTATTCACATGACTGGACAAAAGTCCAATCATATTGTAAGTTGTAGTTAATATAGTAATTATTTAAACTTTGTACAAAATACACAGATACACTTGAATAAACACGCTAAACTATGTTTACATTTATGATTTATAAATTCATTGACCTATTACATCTCCAACAATGTAGATAGGTACATGTGTACCTACACTTTTACCTATATTAGTATTGTAAATTTACCTTGATAGTATAAGAAGCACTGAATACCCTTATTCTTAAATTCACTTTTAAGGTTTGACATAATAATTTTATAGTTTAATATGCTTTTAAACTTTCTTTATAATTTATTGTTTATAATAAAACAATGTTTTTGTTGAAATTTAAAATTATAGCGTATAACTGTGAACTTGTAGGCTAAATTTTACCCATTGATCATCGATCCTAATAACAACATCATGGAGTGGTTGAAATTTAAACTACCCGTCAACGCTACGGAATTTACTTCATTTGAAAACCCCAAATTGTATTCTAGTTTAGAATTAGCCATTCGGTAAGCATAATATAACACATATAGTAAATACCAGCCATAACTATTAAAATAGACTAAGCATAAGAATATTTATGAAAATTTGGACGTCATTATTAAAGTTTTGGAAAAACAATGGTTATATACGATGTAAGCACAATCGATCCAATACTGGTGCCAGTTTTGAGAAGTGATTTTATAATTGAAGGTAAAATAACTTCAAATGAAACCTTGTGAAATCGAATGTTTATAGATTATTTAAATTTTTAGGAAGCAGAAAAATGATTCAAATAGCGGATAGACTAGTGGATTACAATGAGAATTTTCAATTGTACCTGTTCAGTAGCAGCGCAGACTTGACTTTATCTTCTAATCAATCAGTTCTGTTAACCACAGTTAACTTTACTCTAAATCATATTGGTCTTACCGAACAGGTATACATATTATATGCTACATTTCTTAATGAATATACCTAAACAAGTAGTATTCAAATGATTACGAAAAAAAAACTCTTGTTTCGTTCAAAAAAAGCAACTTATCAGCGGTTCCTATCCAATTTTTTTCTTTCAAAAAATACCGTAATATTTCACTTCCTTTTAATGAAAAAAAAATATATTCAAAAAATTAACTCTAATAAATATTAAATACGTAATAATAGATACAACTAATAACTAACTATAATTAGGTAAGTTTAAAATAAAACTATTTACCAGAATAATAAATTAATTATAACCGTAAAAATTAAAATATCAAATTTAATAATCTTATTTGGTTCGCCCTGATCTAAATTCAGAACTATGTAGAAATCTGAACTTAAAATTTTAATATTACCGGTATGGCTGTATAGCGTACATTAATGCAACATATTCATAAATAATAATTATTACTATCACTGTAATATATTATTGTAATTTTTCTATTATGTTATTAATTTAATTTAGCTTCTATGGCACGCGCTTAAAGTACAAAACCCAAAATTAGACTCTATGCATTTGGAACTGCTTCGCACCGAAGAAGAACTAAAATCGAAACTATACGTGTTGCAAGAGAACGTCCTGAAAGACTTGGCCGATGCACGAGGAAATATACTTGAAAATCAAGTAAAACGCACACTTATCTATCTGAAAGCATTTGTGATCTTTTTATTTATTCTTGTTTTAAATTGTAGCTGTTATTTTTAATATGACCGAAAGACGAAGTTTTTAATACTTCAACCAAGTTCATGAATTAAAAGTTTTTACCACCTAAATTTTATCTAGCCAAAAAATTCATTTACAGTCTTATACTAAACTGAAAAGAACTAGTTCCAATTTATGAAGCCGGAACTTTAATTTGAGAAAAAAAATAATAAACATAACTTAACAAGAACTTATAACTTATATATTAAAAAAAAAACCATTTTATTAACCAAAAACTATACCACAGAAACCTTTAAATCAAATATATTTCTAGTCCCGGACGACATGTAATGTTTATTTTGCAAATGTGTTTATAGGAACTCCTCAACTCGTTGGACAGCATAAAAACCAACAGTACGGAGATAACGAAATCGCTTGACAAATCGCTAAAAATTCAAAGCGAAATCGAGTCCGAGTGTCAAGCGTACAAACCGTTTTCAGCTTACGCCTCAAAAATTTTTTTCGCGTTAGACGATCTGTTTGCTTTCAACCGTTTTTGTCAGATTTCACTGGCCACGTTCGTCGGACTGTTTCAGTCTACGTTAAAAGTAACGACACGATAACATGATTATTACGTATTGCAATCAATTTTATACATACATCAACTAATCGAACGCGGTTTAGGAAACAGCTAGCGGTGGAACAAGCCAAGAGAGGAGATTGTTGCACGCCGTGTATTATTACGTTTCCAGATCACTTTTCAAAGACCAGCGATTGACGTTCGCCCTGCATTTGTCTTACAAGCTGAACCCCGCCGATTTCGGTCCAAATGTCTGTATTAATAATAACCATAACTATTTGAAAAAGTCGCTTGGATTTCATAAAACTAAACTGTTGTTTCTGGATAGGAATGGGAATTGTTTATCGGGAAGAAAACGACAAACGTTAACGAAGAACAGAACTTTAAAGACAATATTCCAAAATGGATAAGCGATGACATAGCATTTGATGTCTATACGTTAAAAGTAAAACATACATAAATACCTACTTTTATTACAGTGGTATACAGAAATTGTTATACGGTACCAGGGGTGGACTGACCCGGGATGCTAAAATCAAATTTGCACCTTATTTAATATGTATGTTTAGGGCTCTAATTCTTTGGGTTCTGGTAATAGTGTCTCTAAAACATGATGCACTCAGCACTTAATTTGTCAGTTTTTCCTCTTCTGATACGTCAGTTACAATTAATAATAAGTATTAATATTATTAATTAATAATAAACTAAACCGAGCAAAATTGTTTTACAAGACATTTTTTGGTTCAACTTCAAAAACAATTTTCAGGAATCATTACCAAAACTTTACGAAAAGCTTCAACTTGACAATCAAAATATCTGGAAAGACTTTATGGAGACAACAAATTCGAACACTCCCAGCATTATAAAGGCGTCGAATTTCCAACACGTATTAATAACACAAGCACTGAAACCTGATAGATTGCATAGAACTTTGGTAGAATTTGCGCTAAATCAACTGAGTAAGTAACAACCACAGCCAAACTACCTATTAACTTGCTTGTTTTTTAGTCTAAAATAAAATTTAATTTTTACATGCTTGAAGCTATTGTTATAGAGATCACACTTAACATGTCACTAGGAAAGCTCAGTTAATTAAGCATTATTAAACTTACAAAAGAGAGATTACATTTTTTTATAGTTTACATGTGCACTGCTTACACTGACTTTCAACAGAAATTTTTAAAACAACCTGGGGCGCCAAAGTCAGATTTTTTTATGTATTGAATAAATAAAATATCTGAAATACACCATCACGCACTTCTAATTTTTGTCAACATAACTCGTAAAACTTTCCCCCCCCCCCCCCCCCTCTTTTTCTATAACTGTATTACATACATACAATCTTAATATACTTTTTTTATAAACTTAGGTAGTAATTTTGTTATTTTGGTCCTTACAACTAAATTTTTAATAAAAATTTTACTAGGTACATCAATTCAACACATAATGTACCTACTCGTACAAATTTATTTTATATTTATATATATTTTACATAATGAAAAAAATGACAACAAGTTTAATAGTTTAATTCTTTTAAAAGATTTGGACTTTTGTTAGCAAAACTATTGATTACATTTTCGGTGCCGATATTTATCTGATTTATAGGTTATAATCATAAGATTTTCTAAACGATTTTCACTCATTGTAGTCCTTAGTTTAGTCTGAATAAGATTCATTTTTGAAAACGACCTCTCATTTGATACATTGGTCACAGGTAATTTCATGGCTATTTTAAGCAAAATATATAGATGTGGAAACACACCATTTAGTTTAGACACACAAAACATTTTAAAAATGTTTGCTACACTGGAGACATTTTTTGAATCTGGATTTATTGACACTCACTGGCCCATTCTTATAGACGGCCTTGCGCCTCTGGCCTCTCCCTATAAAATTATATGTACCTACGCCACAGGACACTAATGCTCTAAAGCCTAACTGATAACTAACTAACTGATAACTAACTGGACGACTCTAGTTGATAAAAATTTAACTAGTTTAAGTAGGATAGATAACAATAGATTGTATGTTTTACATATTAAAAATGTGAACTTTATTTAAAAAAACCGTCTTTATTGATATATATCTTTACTTTTTGAAGAATATATAAAATATATGTGTACCTCTAACCTCGTTAGTAGTGCTAATATAGGTTCTATTTACAATTAATTAAATTAAATTATAGTTATTCAATATACTATAAGTAGGTACTCATATATAATTATAATACATTAAACACATGCAAACAATTTTCAAGAAATATACCTATTTAAATGTAAAAGCACAGCTACTACATGTTTGCAACGTTCAGAAGCACCAGCAGGGCAAAAGCATGCAAAACTCCCAATTTTCAATGTTTTTAAGGTTTCACATATTTTTATTTGACCACAAACTTCATGTGGCATATTCGAAAGCTGCGATGTGCTAAGTACTAAGCATTTTATAGTAATGCATACGATCTATAAAGTTAGCAATTACAAATAATGAAGTAATTTATTGAAATAATTATTTTAAAACTTACGTTTTCGGTAATATTATCTTTCCACATAATATAACTTGATTACTATTAAGGACTTGTTCGCCTTCTATTAAATTTCTAAAGTTTAGAGTGCACTTGGCAAACACGAATATATCTTGTAAACTTAATAACACCTTAAAATATAACAAATAATATAAACAAAGGCACAAAGGCATTCTATCTTCGATTTTGTACAATTTAGAATCGTATTTAAGTTAAATACAGTCTAAACTGTGGTTATGATATGAACTATTGAATATTAATCATTCAAATAAGAGAAAAACCACAAATTTGTTTTGGCCTCAGCTAATATAGAAATGTTTAGTTTCGCCAACCAAGTAATAATATTAAGAGAAATATTATATTAAATGTTTTGAAATCACAATGAAGAATTTATGGTAGTACAGCGAAAGCGTGTTTTTGAATAAATATCGTAGGCGTTATTTTAACTATTGTTCAAGTGACATAAAATTACTAAAAAAATTTTTTTTATACACTTTTTAAACCTATAAGTTATAACCTATAGTTACTACTAGTTATAGTAGTAGGTTTTATAACCTAATTATTTCTATTGTACTCGGTTTTTGAAACGTAAGTAACAGTTCGCGTAGGTATAAAATCTTTTAAAAACGACAAAAACCATCTTCGATTAAATTCGTTCTCTCGTTCAACACAACATACAGAACATTTCGGGAATGATTTACGCGTTTTTTTCAATACCTATACTAGGTACTTACACGGCCCGTTTTGGTTTAAAACTCTTTAAACAAACGACCAGCTATAATTTCAATATTTTTAAGTCACGTTTGTCGGTCGTTTTGCAGAGCTGACCGATCTGTCACCGTCGTCCGCGTTGAGCCTGCGCAAGCTGGCGCAGGAAAGCGCCGAGCCGAAGATGATCATCACGTCGGTTGGATCGGACCCGTCGGACGAGCTGAGAACGCTAGCCCGCCAGGTGACCGGCGCGAGCTGCGTGGAGATGGCCGTGCAGGGCGAAGACCGGCAGGAGCTGGACAGGCTGTCGGATTTGCGCAGCCGGCCGGTATGGGTGGTGCTGAAGAACGTGCACCTGTGCACGGCGTCCGCGCTGGTGTCGCTGGAGAAACGGCTGCGGCGGATACTGCTGCCGGTAACTTGCTGCGCGCAAGGGTCGGGGCAAAATTTTAAGTTTCATAGTACCTAGTTTTCTCCATGATCAAATCACTTTTCTTCTTACACAGCTAAATTTCATATCTAAAAATCTAATTATATTTTCTTAAGATTCAAATGTCTATAAAAATTAAAAACAAAGTCATATTAATTTAAAATAATACAAAGTTTAGTGAAAAGCAAACCAAATAGTATAATACGTATACAAATAAATAAACAAATCTGCCTATAATAATATTCAACCAGCCCAATTTTTCGACCATATTACTGCCGGTTTATCGGATCAGATCTGCTGACATCCCATCGGGTAAAAATCTAAAATAGTCCGGAGTATAGTTGCCGCTAGAAACGAGAGCAGCACGTAATAAAAACAATTTTCAGTTTTCATTAGTCACAAAACCCTTTTCGTAATTCAAATGTGTTTTTTTGGTAGATTATTGTAGGTAAAAACAAGTAATATACTTAAAAAAAATATGACAACTTGCTGTACATTTTAACGTCATTATTTGCCGATGTATGTATTGAATAGTTATCTTTCCAGTAAGTTAATGAATAATTCAAATGACCGTTAATGACCGACTTTCGAAATTGTTTTGTCAAGAGCCTGCGTTCTTACGATTTTAAATTTGCAAGACTTTTACTGGAAAATTAAAGTTTATTCATCGAACAAAAGCGGTAACGAAAAATAGGAAATTTTCGAAAACTTCAGAGTTACAAGTACTCAACAACAGTTTTGAATATTTTTGAAACTCATACGTGCAATGTACGACCAACTAAATATACTTATGGCAGGAACCTAATCCCTCCCTTTTCTTTTACAATGTAAAACATAAATATTTTTTGTCATTTTTTTTTCTACCTGTAAATTGAATATTTCGAAGAAATTCTATCGGTACGACGTACAGTTCCGTTGGCCGACTTTTCGCAGGTACCCGTAAAAGCTCGATTAAATTTCATCGCGCGCGTGCTACGTCTTACAGTAAAATCGCTCGGAACGAAAGTAAGTTCCAAATATACTTTTTTGATAGGTAGCTTGTCCCCGAAACTATTTTTAAACGACGAGATAATAATCGTATTGTGCACCTACCAACACAATTAATGGCGCGCGCGCGCGTTTATCAGGAGGACGGAGCGCCGCACGAAGGGTTCGCGCTGTGGATGACCGCGGAACCCGCGGCGGACCGGGTGCCACACACGCTGGTCACGTCGTGCGTCAAGGTGGCGTACGAGGCGCCGCACGGCGTCAAGCGGAACATGCGCCGGGCGTACGACACGTGGGCCAACACTGATCGCCAGAGCTCAGTGATGCGCGGCGGCGGTTCGCCGGAAGAAACGACGCGGTCCGTGTACGCGCTGGCGTGGTTCCATTCCATCGTGCTGGAACGCCGAACGTACATACCGCAGGGCTGGTCGCAGTACTACGAGTTCAACGATTCCGACCTGTCCGTCGCCCTGCGGGTTCTTCAAAAGGCTGCGCGTGAGTCGTATAGACGGCCCGGAACGGGGGGTCTGTAGCGATGGTGCAGGACATTTTGTTTGGGGGGGGATGTATACCGTATTAGGTGTAGGCAGGGAACAGAGGAGGATCCTATTGGGCCGCAATGACCTTCAAGGAGACTCGAGTTAAGGCGGGAAGACTGTGTAAAGAAGTGATATTGTATAAAAACAACAGGACCAGAAATCAGACGGAGAGAATTAGCTGCAGAGAGGAGACAGATATGGCGAGTTTGTACTTACAGCGAAATAGTCTTAAAAGCCTTGGAACCACTGGAGGAGAAGAAGAACAAGAAGTGTACATTATAATACAGGTGCACGGCATACACAGAATATGTATCAATCGACCACTTAATGTTACATCAGACCCGTAATCGAGGGGGGAAACGAGAGCAACGCCTCGCTCAGCTAGACACAATTTTCGCCTCCCCCTTCTTTGGACTTAAAGTGTAACTATATACCAAAGTTGGGCATTGACTATAGGTAAAAAGTTAAAGTTATCTTAACTAGTGAATTATTTTTGTTTTTAACTTTTCCAGTTAAATATTTTATTGCATCAGTCTAACTTTTTATAGTTAAATCAAGTTCGAGTGTTTTCATAAGTTGAAAATACTATATATTGGGCGTTTTGTGACTTGAATAATTTAGCAAAAAAAAAAATTAACTTTTTTTAACCGAGTTCATTTCATTTCCCATCTAACTTTTAACTTGTCAAGTTATTTTTTTTTTTTTTCGCTGTTTAACTTTAAGCGATGGAATTGAATTAACTTTTCGCAGTTGTTCACTAACTTGCCCAACATTGAACTATACAGACTAAGGTTTTGCGGGCTAAGTTACTTTCGGCTCCCCTCCCCCCCCCAATAAATGCCTGGTTGCCTTCCCTGACAATTTGGTTTGGTCACAGTGGCGCGATGGGTAAGTTAACGCACTGAAAATATCTCAAAGCCCACTCTAAAATCACTTAAAAATATACTTTTTTGCATTTCGTTTAGTTGTTCCAATACACTTAAAAATTTAACAATATATATTGAGGGGTTTAAACCCCCTTGAATGTTTTCCACATTTGCATCACAATCTGACGTGGCTTATTCCACGGAGCGTTGACACTATTGTTGTGGTATTGACTTACCTTGTATGTGACTATGTCAGCAGAACAGTCTGCGAGTTCGACGAGATGGGCGTACGTTCACGGGCTGTTTGAAAAAGCCATCTACGGCGGCAGAATAACAAACCAGCAGGACATGGCGATTCTCA
The DNA here is from genome assembly GCA_017140985.1 of Hormaphis cornu. Lineage (NCBI taxonomy): Eukaryota > Metazoa > Arthropoda > Insecta > Hemiptera > Hormaphididae > Hormaphis > Hormaphis cornu. The sequence continues at coordinate 28,159,877 of CM029357.1, forward strand.
CGACGTACTTACGGTGCATATTCACATCGGACAGCGTCAACTGGAAAACTGGTATACCTGGTATAACGGACCTGAACTCTGGAGACCCGAAGGTAATATCCTGGTGGTGACGAAAACTTAACATACTTACGATACCATGTACATTATTATAATCGTGGCCCGTAATGGGCTTGGAAGTTAAAAATTGTGCGCAGATCTCTATGATGACGATTTTCTAATCATTTAATGGATTTGTGCTTTTTTTCAAACATTTTCGTTGTGCAAATATGCTTTGATTGGAAATTCGTTTATTTTAGATTTACCTATATACGATACAGCTTATAATTTCCATACATTATAGCTGGTTCCTACTGAATTCTTGCTAAGGCCTTAAAACTCAGTGGCTCAACTACAGGGGTGCTTTGGCACCCTCGAAATAGACCATTTTATAAATATGGATTGTCAAAAAAATCAAAATTGTATTCAACATTATAAGGTACAAATGTATTAAACAAAGTATCTATCTAATTAAATAACGTTAATAGGAACTTACTCTTTTATTATATCTAGGATTTCAGGATGTGTGTTTAAAAAAATTTCGTTGCATAATTTCGTTTAAAAACAGTTGACATTGACATAGAAAAATCGCTCAGAATCTAAAACTTCAGTTACTTATAATTCAAATACATACGAACCATTGTACTATCTCGGGCCTGTCATCATACTTGAAGATTGGATCTACTATATTATTACTGATCTATAGTTACCGCAATTGTTCAAAAACTGGCTGCAAATACGGACATTTTAGCCCACCGTGGTACCAGGGACCTATGATACGCATGACGTGGCTCAAAACCGATGCGTACACGTGTTTGTGACCACGTTTTTGCCACGTGGTGCACTTGAAACGCGAACGTCGGCTTTATGAGACCCTGGTACCAAAAATTGATAATTTCGCGGAGCGATGGGCTAAATTTATTGATTAAATTATAATATTCTATAATTATAAATATTATAATTATTCAATAATTATAAATATTATAATTATTCTATAATTATAAATATTATAATTATTCTATAATTATAAATATTATAATTATTCTATA